>OX439041.1:74856700-76056700 GCA_949317995.1 Acholoe squamosa
CTAGGTCACTTCTGGTTCGTAAGTAGGTCAAATCGATTTCAGAAGCTGTAGCTGTGCGCTGAGTTTACCCCTATATACTACTCATGCCAATGATACTGCTGGATTCATGAATTCATTTTTTGCAAAAATTAGTCCCAAGTTCGCACAGGCTTATCAACATCCCTATAGATTTAATGGTGTTAGATGTTTGCTTGAAATGGATGAATTTGATTTTTCTGACGATGATACAAATGTATCATTAAAGTGGTCTCAGATCTTGATGTACCAGGTATCCAAATCTTCTGCGATTCAATACCTGCCTACTAACATTTTTAAAGCTGCTGTTTTAAATAACCCTAGTCCATTTGTAAAAATCATTAAGTTATGTGTGAGAACCGGTACTATACCAGACGTGTGGAAAGTGGCTACCGTAACACCCCTACCTAAAGGTGGGGATTTATCTAATGTTTCATATTTTAGCCCCATCAGTGTTTTGCCTGTACCTGGCAATGTCCCTGAAAGATTAATGCATACTGTTATTTCTAAACATTTAGAAAATAATGGAATATTGTTTAAAAATCAAGCTGGTTACAAAAAAAAACAAGTCCACCCTAAATATAATCAGTACTTTAGTAGATGACATATTAGAAAATAGAAATTCTGGAAATATCACCTTGGTAGCCTTTCCTGACCAAAAAAAAACATTCGATTCTGTAAGTTTTGAGATACTTTTGAACAAATTAGAACAATATGGCATCAGAAATTGAAATTTAACTCTTATTAAAAATTACCTTTCTAGACGTCATCAATGCTCCATTGCGAAAAACATTAAATCTTCTAGTGCTCCTCTATCTTGTAGTGTCCCCCAGGGCTCTATTTTGGGCCAATTATTCTTTTTACTATATATATTAATGATTGTATAAATATCGATAATGACCATAATACATCGCTTTTTGCGGACGATTCCGTCTTGTATGTATCAGGGAGAAACTTTAATATTCTCTGTGATAGGCTGACACTAAACCTAGCTACATTCCATACATTGTCTATGTGTAACAAACTCACTATTAATGAGAGTAAGACCATAAGGTTATGCTGTTTGCTTCTAAGATTAAACTCAAAAGGTTACCTAAGCCTAGAATTATGTTAAATGGTAATGTTCTAAAAGCTGTCAACTCATATAAGTATCTGGGGGTTACACTGGATTAAGAACTTAATTTTAATCTCCATATGGCCAAGAGCATTAGATACAAATCTAGCCTGTTGTATTGAGTCTGGAAGATGATGAATTGTGAATACCATTTGAGAGTATTTAAGTCACTTATATTACCAATTTTTGGTTATTGTGATGTATTGTATGACTGTGCCAAGGTTGATCTTGTAAATCAATCACAAAGGCTCCAAAATAAGAGTCTAAAGACCTGTCTTAATAAGCATATTTTATATCCCACTGAGCTAGTGCATAAAGAGTGTAGGATTCCCATGTTAAAGCAAAGACGTATGTATCACCTTGAGGTCATGGCTTGTAAAAGATCTAAATCAAATAAGTACACTAGAATAATGGCCAGAAATACTCGTCTGGCTGATGCTCCTGCCTTACATTATCCAATCATCCATTGTAACGCATATGAAAATTCTACCAAAGTTAGATGTGCCCAACTGTGAAATTCTCTACTCAGTTCTGAGAGAAATATTAAAGACATTGACATTTTCAAAACCCAGTCTAAAGCCAAACCCATGCCACATTTATTCACACGCACAGTATCACCACATGTCAAAACGGTATTAAAATTTCTCTTAATAAGTTTTTTTTTTCTTAAAATAGGGGATTATGGGCCTAAATAATGGAGTGTCGAATCTAATGGTTAAAGGTCAAACTACAGTCGCCTAATCTTGTAGAGTGAATATTGTTATATCGTTCAAAAATGGTCAAACTTGTATAAATATTTGAGCGGTACCTACATAACAACAGTATACTGATAAAGGATCGTTAACTAACCTAGCCTGTGTCAAACTATACCTTTGAGTATGTTCATATACTTTACATCATGGTTCTGAATTTGTTATTAATGGTACTTTTGTGCCCTTGATCATTGTTTAAAACTGTCTTAGCGATTAGTCGTACTATGTAAACAGTAGGTATTTGCATACTCGTTCAGAAATTTCACTTTTTATATGTGCCGATTACTAAGGGCTTATAAAGTTTAAACTTGTTAAAGAAAATGACAAAGCCCAACTGTAAAGTTCTGTACCTCCATACCACATGCACTCAGCATGATAAATGCATTTGTAACGTTATCCCAATGTTCGGGGACATTTGAAAAGAGCTTTTGTGAATAAGCATTGCAAAAAATTTTTTTCTTTAAATGTCTTTGGTCATTGATATACATGTACGTACATTAATAAAGAAAATCATTCTCATATGTTGGTATATTATGTTGTTGGTTGTGTGTGTGTGTGTGTGTGTGTGTGTGTGTGTGTGTGTGTTCTAAAAGTTTAACCTAGGAATAAACACGCTTAGCCTATACAATAACCTAAAAGAAGCCCCTACTTTTGACTACATAGCTTTACTTTTTTTTTGTCGTAAAAGTTTAGTCAACAAACATATTTCTTATGTGAAAAAGCGTATTTCTGCTAAGTGGGAATCCAGTCTTTTCCCCCCCTCTTTTTTTCTTGTTTTCTTAAGCAGACCAAGGGCCTATTTCATGTCCGTGAGCAGACATACTGGCATATATCTGATTTGAAGCTCCATGCTGCATTGATGCATCACGCCCATTGACATTGGTCATTAATGGTGCATTATTTAATGCAGCCTTGGTGAGTAATTTAATTGGCTTCATCAGCTGGACTATGAAATGTTGTTCAAATTTCGCCTTAGGCGAACATTTTTCTGCCCCCCCCCCTCAGAGGGGTCTGAAATTTTTCCGTCCCTCTTTTATTCTTTAGTGGCGCGCAGGATTTTTCAAGGCCAAACTCCCCCTTATAAGGGCCAACTTTGACCGAAATCCCCCTAACAAGGGTTCACTTTTGACTTAGGTGTGAAATATCCCATAAAAATACCCACATTTTGACCACAATTCCTGAGTTTTCAAGAGACATTTTCAAATCTAGGGAATTCTATTAAATGGTTTATGAGTGAGATATTTCTTTAAAAACAACATTGTTTTTTTTTAAAGTGCCCTAAGATGGGTACAGTTTTTTGAGGCAAAATACCCCTAACAAGGGTAAGGGTTGTTGTAGCTCCAGCCACACACCTGTGTCAGAATAAATGTGAGAGTTTCAAGGGGGGGGGGTGGTGGAAAAATTAAAATCACCCCATGGCTGAATGATTGAGAGAGGGATCAGTGATTTAAAGTTGGGGGGACAAGTGAGTTTATTGATGATTCAAAGTTAAACTCCTGTAGGGGTGTGGATGGGGGGTCCCCAATGTCACATGTCAATTTTAAAAAATGGCCATGTCCCCATGTCAATTTTAAGAAATGGTCATGTCACCATGTCGATTTTAAGAAATTGTTCATGTCACCATGTCAATTTTAAGAAATTGTTCATGTCCCATGTCACTAAGCCTGAAATAGCCCATGTCGCCATGTCAATTTTAGTGGTCCAGACCCATTCCTGTATTTGAAGGCCGTGGGCTGTTTACACTATACCAGCGCCCAAGGCGCTGGTTCCACAAATATATACAAGACGGCAAGACAGCTATTGGTCGGCTTCAAGTGTTAGCTGGGGCCTGCAGTGGCTACAGTGATGTTGTTTGATCAGCTCAAACAGCAACCAGCGAAACTGATACGGCGCAAACTGCAATGTTGTACGTGGGAGAGGGAAATGCTTTTCCCGTGTGGTGGCGCCCTAAATTGTTCAATCTGGGACACATTTGTTCAGTCTCAGGCAATAGAAAACATTGCAGTTTCTTAGAGCTATCAGTCTGGCTGTTTTGTTGATGTTTTCGGCCCCATTTGTTGACGTTTTCTGGCCGAGTTTGTTGATGTTTTTAACCTCCTCTAAAGTTAAACTGATTTGTTGTAGAACACTGTCACTGATGTGTACATCTGTCAGTGACGACTGATTTGTTGTAGAACACTGTCACAGGGAATAAAGACTACCTCCTTCTCACCCTAACACTAAATGGGCCGTTTACACTATCCCAGCGCCGAAGGCGCTGGTCTAAAACTAAAACGATGGTGCTGCCCCCTTGGGTCAAACTGCGTCAACATCAACAATCACTTCCGGTACGACTTCACAACACGGTTTCACCAAGGATTGAAGAGTGTGAGAGACTGTCGCCAAGCAGAGGCAATCCTAGGCATAGTAGTAGTAAGAGGGAGTGAAGGCTCTAGTCCCCAGTCTCCTTTGCCACCCGTGAAGGGTCTAGGATCAAAGAGGGGTACCTCAGTAACCAGCTCTTGTCCCCAGTCTCCTTTGTCCACCTGGGGTGCCCATGCACAGGTAGAAAATTGGGGGAACCAGCAAACGCAGGTTCACCCTCTGACCTTACATATAGAAGTAAACAGGAAGCCTCACCGGAAGCTGGACTGACCTCGTGCTTCACAAAGCCACATCTCTCCAGTTTCAGGACAGCAAAACGACATGTTTCCCGGACAGGACACATAATTCTGGTCAATGTGAGTGTAAAATGCAGTTTTGACTGTCTATAGAAGCATCAGGTCGATTTAAAATATAGTTATTTCGAGTGGTGGGGGAGGATGACTTTGGTTGTTTTGACCTCGTGCAGCGCCAGCGGAGGGTCGGGACTGGCCACGGCACTGGGACGGTCTGGGGGCATTCTTGAAGTGTTTTTGGAACAGACTTTAAACACAAACATAACGTTTGATGCGTCTGGGCCGCCGTATGCTTCACGAGCGTATGAATATTGGGCAGCGTAGGCACAAGTGCGTAGCACGCGTGCCTACGCTGCCCAATAATCATACGCGAGTGAAGCATACAACGGAACCAGACAAATCAAAAGTTATGTTTGTGCTTTATTATACCCCCCCCCCCCCACAAAAAAAAATAAAAATGACGATTTTCTAGCTGCAATTTGTCTGCATAGACTGTTCTCCGGTTGCAAATCTCGGGCCTTATCTCATGGATTCATGGATGGTAGAAAATATAGTTCCCCTCATTATTTAGGTCTCACATAGGGAAATCCCGGGGTCACTCAGTGTATCCTTACTGCAGAAGATCTCCGCACTGAATACTACAATACATGAGTTCTGGGTGGATAAATTAGTTAGCTGTGCCCCAGAGGTATTGAGCAAAAAATCCCACGTATATCTTTAGGGGCAACCTTGATTTAAGACATATAAAAAAAAAACCTGCGCATCGATCACGAAAATCTGGAATGCTGGCCATAAATGTACAGACACCTGCATAATTGGCATTTTTTGCAGTGAATAAATTCAGTTCAGACCCAATCCAAACAAGCCCAAAAATGAATGGACATCACTGCAATAATCATGTTTTATTTTATATCATATGAATTTATAATACCTAGATCTACTCAGGACCAGTTATGAATTTTTACTGCTAACTATTTTATCCACCTAGAACTCATGTAGTATTCTTTATGGCCAGCATTCCAGATTTTCGTGATCGATGCGCAGGTTTTATGCAGGTGTCTGTACATTTATGGCCAGCATTCCAGATTTTCGTGATCGATGCGCAGGTTTTTTTTTATATGTCTTAAATCGAGGTTGCCCCTAAAGATATACGTGGGATTTTTTGCTCAATACCTCTGGGGCACAGCTAACTAATTTATCCACCCAGAACTCATGTAGTATTCAGTGCGGAGATCTTCTGCAGTAAGGATGCACTGAGTGAACCCGGGATTTCCCTATGTGAGACCTAAATAATGAGGGGAACTATATTTTGTAGTGCTAGCTTATATCAGGAGTAGGGTTGTGTTTTGGCACTACTTTTCCGTATGCCCCATGGTCTTTTCCGTATGCCCCCTCCTCTATCCGTATGCCCCCTGCTCTGCATATTTCGCCCGTATGCCCCCATGGTAGGCGTACGGCGATCCTGTACATTTGCTATACAGTATCGTATGGGGGGTATAATAATGTTGATGTTTGACACGGGGCAATGTCATCGCCATTTTCTGTGCGTTTAGGTATGGGTATGCTTGCAATGTGGTTGGTTTGGGCTAAAATCTCGGGCAATTTCTGGACGCATAGGCTAGACATATGGGATATGAACTTGGTCTTGAAGTTGAAGTCAGCGAGTGAGGTGGGCAAGTGAGTCGGGGATTGTTGACACTTGACTCACTCACTCAGTCAGTGACTGAATTGAACTTGAGTGTTGGTGTGCTTGCTCAGTTGCTGGGCCTTCAATGGCTTGCTGCGGCTTGGGGGGGGGGGGGGGTGGCAGGGTTGTAAATAAGTCCAAGGGAGGATCATGATTAAGGAAGATCTGTATTGTCTATTTTTGGCATAGGCCACGTTGACACATATGATATGTCATATGATATGAGGTGTCTCAGATTTCAAGATTCAAGATTCAATTCAAGATGGCTTTATTGACTAATGTACAGGTACACTTATGTCAGCACCAGGTTTTCATTTACAATGTTGTAGACAGATTTTATATATGAGTATATACAGTTCACAGCCCCTGGCCTTTTAGATGATTTGCAATATGGGGCCACTGCTAGTATTTGAGAAAGTTTCCTAGTGTCATCGTGTCTTTTATAGTAATCAACGAACTTGAGGTATTTTGTTTCAAACACTGACCGTGCGTTTCTCATCTCGGGCATGTTACAAAGTAAGAAGACATGATTGACATCTTGCACAGCATTACAGAATGTGCACTTAGAATTGACAGGTTTCTTTCCTCTATATCTTCTTGACAGGCTGTCAAGTGTACAGTTATTGTCAGTCCGGAGTTTAGCAATAATGGTTCTAATTTTAGGTGATTCTGTATGCGTTAGGTATTCACCCTCTTCATAAATGTCATTGAGATCATCTTTACACATCTTGATAATTCTACACTTGCTAGTATTCTCTGGGTTATCAATGTACTGGTTGTATTTCTGAATATGTGCATCATTTAACCTTCTCTTTATGTTGTTTTTGAGTGAGGACTTTGACCAAACTCAGTCTGTGTTATTACTGTTAACTATTGATCTAGATCTACCTGGTTAGCGAAGTCAGCCAAAAATCTGGACCTCAACAGAATTACGGAAATCATACAGCAAATGAAAGGGCATAACATTTGCAATCTATAGGTTTTTGAATTGAGTTGATACTCCTATTAGAAGTATTTCTATGCCACTTTATATATTGGAGATATGAAAAGTTGTAGAAGTTTCCAAGACCACCCTGCTCTTAATAAAGCTGACTGCAGACTGGCCTGACTGGATCGGCCGATCAGGAAGTCGGGAACGTCTGCGGAGACGTCCGATCCAGTCTGTCAATATCAAACATGTTTGATGTCCCCCGATCCGATCGGCCACCCTACCCTAACTACCGACCGAATCGGCCCCGTCTGCGGTCGCCTTAATCAGTTGATATCATCCGAAATCCCCTTAAAATGTAGGTCTAAATGTTGGTCACAATGTCAGTACATTGAATCATGTCTAGCTTTGTCTAGAAAGGACAATAAATATTCATTTCTGCAATAAGTACATGGCTGTCCTAGTCACTCTTACAGTGTGGTCTGACAGAATTTACAAAATCAACCAATTGTTTTCCATCATGATCAGCAAAAAATGATGTGACAGAAGAGATATCTCAGTGAGATAGAGATATGTTTCCTCTTCAATCTGATACTAATTTGAAGTAATTCTGACCAGCAGAACCCTCAGATTCGATGTTTTACCAACACCTGTCCAGCACTGTGACAGATAAGGGGAGTGGGCAGCCAGATTCGGCTAACTTCGCTAAACTGGTACTGTGCAGGTGATAGTAAATAGTTTGAAATTGTGTAATGTAGTTCTCGCCATGAATATGACCTTAGCTGTCGAAATGGCGTTAAACATCTATTACTCACTCACTCACTCACTCAGTAAATAGTTACCCGGTACTAATGCCTACCCCAGTCTCTTACAAACTGTCTAACAATAGGGAGTAGAGGGTGGGGTGTTGGTTGGTTTTCGTGAAAAAATTTTGACCTCCCCCCATCTCGAGGAACAAATCTTTTTTATCTCCGCCCCTCCCCTATTGGAAACTGAAATCATGTGCAAACGTACCCTATTGACTAATAGTAACGCTGGGGTTAAAACACCTTAAACACAGGTGTGCCTTAAGGTGACCGCAGACGGGCCTGACTCTATCGACCAAATGTGACGTCAAGGGCGTCTCCGAAGACATCCAATCCAGTCGGTCAAATATCGTGTTTGATGTGCTCGATCCAATCCAATTGGACATCCTGAGTTACCGACCAAATCTCGCCTGTCTACGGTCCCCTTTACACACGTGTGTGCTTTATATATATATATGCCTTTAAGGGGGCCTAGCATGGTAATGCACGCCCACATTAAAAGGTCACGTGACTGTCCCTTGACAAATCAGGTCGTCACGATTTTTCCGCTTGGTCCCCCCAAATTTGTGAGCCATCTTTGAACCGGTACCCATGTTGAAGTTTGCCGTGCTAGTTAAATACAAGTTCCACATATGCACATGGTAAAGTACAATACTTTGGTAAATTATGATATTACAGGTACCTGGTAATCAACAAGTCTGATGTGGCTTATAGGCAGAGTTTCACTGGTGATCTTTATAAGAAAATCTGAAGGACAACAACCGTAGTATGATAGGAGCCCATTATTGTTCATTCATAGAGTAATGCATTCTGAAAGATCTGCTCTGAAAATGAAGAAATAATTATTTACAAATGGGTTTTGCCTCAGAGATGTCTGCTGCCTTGTCACTATGGGCTTCCCTAGCCCACTTAAAAGGGTCTATATCTCCTCTTTCCTATCCCCTCAGGATGTGTGTGGTGCACATATGCCCGGGCACTGACACATTCCTCTGTTAAATCATCAACCTGTGAAGCACGGGATAGCCACTTAGTGCCGCTAAAGTGCTGTAAAACACAAATCAATCAATCAATCATGCCTTGTCACTAGGGCCTGATTTTAGTTACCCAGTACATATCGTCAGTAACACATATACCAGTATGTGTATGAACATGTAGGTATGGACAGGGAATTATGGTGGTTCCAATTTCTAATAGCAGTCCACATACATTTCCATAGAAGGAACTGACTTTTACAACCTTGCACAGTTTCATCCATTTCTCCACTGCTGGATATCATAGGATCATAATTGAAGATGTTATGAAAAGGGATTTCACCTGGTCTATCATGTAAAATAGAAAACTCTAAAATCTAAACATTTTGACAAATATTTCCAAGTGCCTACTAGTATCCCTACTGCATACAAAAGTCTAAGCACTGTTATACCCTATATGTACGGGAGTGCTCATTAGGTCCAACAAAAAAAGAAGAGAAGTTGTGACCATTGTCTTGCAGTCTCTCTCTTGAATCATGGCATATAGCGAGGACTCAAATTGATGTAGTGTGTGCGGCCATGTTTGGCTATGACCACGGAATCTCTCGCAAGATCCTGTAGGTACCAGACTTGTAGATAGCATGACATGCCAGGAACAGATGTGGTCGTGAGACCAGGTCCGGATGTCGCTGATGTCAGTATGCACGTCGTAACGCCGGGAACAAGTCTGGCTCCGTAACCTTGCTATAATACACGTATATATCTCTGCTGTAATCTTTAGTGTATAACACATGTCTATTTATTAGGTGAATCTAAGGCCTCCTACGACTTATAAAAGAACATCCTATAAAAGAGGCTATACCTTAATAGGTCATCAGGGATGCAAGTTTTCAGAATTATGTCTGATTTCAGAATTTTTTGAACTAGACGTGTCTTATAGATTTAACCAATTCTTTTTTTTTTGCATCAAACTTTTGTTAATGTTTTACAATAAGTGCAGGATTTCTAAATGTGTCTTCAGAATTTTTCAAACAGTTGGACTTACGTTCCTGGGTCATATTCATGGTGAGCACTTTATTACACATTTACACAATTTCAAAGAGGAATGTGTCGGTCAGGGTTCCCACGTGTCATGGAAAGTTATGGAATGTCATGGAATCAATAGTTGTCAGGGAAAGTCATGGAATGTCATGGAATTTCTGAAAATTTCTCCTTGAGTCATGGAAAGTCATGGAAAATAGGAAAAACAGAATATTTGTTGCAAAATCCATTTTTTCCACCTCGATTGCAGGAAATTTGACGGGGGATCAACCCCGATAATGTCCAAATATAGTTAAAAATGTCATGGAAAAATTTTGATTTTTGTCATGGAAAGTCATGGAAATGTCATGGAATTTGAGTCTGGGGATTTTGTGGGAACCCTGGTCGGTGCCTGCGCATATGTGCACCACACATCTGAGGGGACACGAAAGAGGAGATATAAACCCTCAAAATCAAGCCCCGGCTGTGCCTTTACATATCATATCTCTCAACTCTGGGTATGCTTTAATTAAAAGAGTTATAAGAGCCAAGTAGAAAAAACAGATTTTAAGATGCTCAGTGAGGGAGGAGAGTGGGTGGACTAAAGTCAGGGAATAAAGTACCAAAAGAGAACATAAAGTTATCAAATTCTTCATGGTATTTGACATTGGAATGTCTATTTTATGATATAGTAAGAATGAAGTTGTTTTTTTATATATTTCGGGAAATATTGATTGATAAGTGTTAACTAGTCATCCACTGTCTGTCTGCAGTGCAGTGGAGACACTTTTGGCCTTCAGTGCTGAGGCTATGGGATGTTGATCCATGGATCAACATTCCCGCCTTTTTTGAATGAGATCGTGCGAACAGGCATTGGGGATGCAGATTTAGTTAAATGAGGCCCAAAGATAGACAGGTGGTGCGAATAGTCACCACAGATGCTGATGTCATCAGATATGACAGCCTCTAGGCCACTCTTCAAGCAGATATCCATGCCTACGTCATATATAAATCATATAGTCTGTGCTGGGAGAACTCTTGGGTGTTCTGATGGCAAATCAAATCAATGTACTGACATACCATACAAACGTATGGCAGAAAATATTTCTTAGCATGGAGAGACTAACCAAAAACTGTCAGCTTTTCAAGGTACCTGCAATGCACATTGCTATCCTATATTAGTACATGTCATAAGTTGCAGCTTATATGCAAACCTAAGTTTTATTGAGGTTTATAGGAATAGTCAAAACATGGTGAGACCTTATAGGCAAGTCAGTTACTCTTGAGAATATCACTTACCGTAATCTCCCGCGTAGAAGACGCGTTGCGCGTATAGGACGCACCCCAAACTCAGCACATGCATTTTCGCGTATAAGACGCACATTTTAATGCTGATATTTGTAAATTCAATACATTTCTATAGTAAAATTACCCCTCGTATAAGACGCACCCCCAATTTCAATACATCCTATAAGACTCCCCAGCATTTTGTTTGGCGTAGAGGACGCGTCTTATACGCGGGAGATTACGGTAACTTTCAATTTTCAAGCCCTAGACGCAGCTTATAGCTTCTCCCAAAGTTGAAAAGTAAAGCTTAAGCGCATATGCGGCGTATACGCGTGAGTTTAAGGTTGTGCCAGACAGATAACACATTTAGACACTCCCCTATCTGTCCTAGTGTGACCCCATTACAGAGATAACAAGACAAGTCAATATTCCATCAACCACAGGCACTCATGACTCTAAGTTATTGATATCCGTGGATCTATACACAATGCTCTATTCAGTAGTATATATTCTGTCCAAAACCAGTGACTTAGGACTCTGCAACGTTTTACTGTCATTTTCACATTACTGATACGTTGCTCCAGAATTCAGGGTGTGACTCATCACTTTCTTCACCTCAGAGTATCCCATATATGCGAGATGTGCCTAAGGGAGGGAGGATAGATAGTACATATCTATATTCAGCAACTCGAAAAGAGTTATAGGAGACGACTAGGGTCCTCTCATTTTCAGTCATTTTGGTGGTGTGAATAGGTTTAAAAAAAGATGGAAATTTTATATATAAGAGGCAGAATTACTTATTGAATTTGTAGTGTCATTAAAGGAGGAGATGTAGGGATCTTGCAGGAAAAGGTATTTCAGTACCAACTATTATAAATTTTGAGTGATTGTCTATATTCTACAGAGTCAGTTGGTTGGCAGCCATAAGACACTTTTTGCCTCCAATGGTGAAGTTATGTGATGTTGATCCATGTATCAACTTTCCCACCTTTTTTTGGCAATGTGGTGCAAATAGTGCAGTTTTGGCAGGAGTTATGCGAATAGTGGCTTGGTGGTGCGAATAACCTGGGTGAGTAGCATCTGGTCCTCCAAGCAGATGTCTTGTGAAAGTATAGGACTATAACACTACTTAACACCTGCTTGGAGTTGGTTCCTGTCTGTGAATGGGAGTGCTGATGTCAGACCACAAGCTAGACTTGCTCAAGGCTATTGATTTTAATTCTGGAGAAACAATGTAATGGAAAAGACTATCAAGTATAAAGGGGCCAGTGCTTTGGGACAGCAGAGAGTCTAACTAACTGCAATTACCTTGAATTCTCTGATACAAGCAACATTACCTGCATTACTGACCTTGCAATAAAGTACAATTTTGATTTGATTCAAATATGATATGAACCTCAAATCAAAGAATTTATGGTACATAACATCTGCCAAAAAATTTAAATTTAATTTCTTTTCGAGTTACAAACAATGCACATTGCTGCCCTACATTTCATAGTACCCCGGTAGTTCATGCAAGTCTGATTCAGTAAGAGACGACTGAGGTAACCTTCTAACATATATGGCTGTGAGAGTTCTATAAACTACCAAAGATCTACTCTGTGTTGTAACGAGAACCAGTGACTTTGGACTCATGAGTCTATGACGGATTATCAACATGTACACCTTATTTATGTTTTAATAGGTCTTCATCAGACTTTTTAGCGAGTGGACCTTTTACCCACCCTAAAATATCCAATTTCTTTGACCACCATAACTTTTATAAGAAATACCGTAGTTATGATTTAGACATTATTTCCCATGCACATTTGCATTTATCATGTATTAGGACAATAACACTGTGTGAATTCACTGATTGTTGGTCTGCTCTCCCCCTGCAGGCATGATGCTGACATGATGGCGTTGAGGACGTGTCCCACTCCGGGCCTGGACCACTCCTACCACCTCAAACACGCTGCTGTTCACGTTCCCGCCCCTGTCTCCGCGCCCCACGACGCCTCACAGCGTGCACGAGAACACTCCTACTCTGTGGCACAGAAACGCAGCGGGCAGCTACGCCCTGAGAAGATCTCCCTAGAATCGGCCAAGTCTGCATATAAAGCGCTGCCCCCGGAGTTAAAAAAGGAACACGCTTATGTCAAAGTGGACGAACAGAAGTCTGCACAGAGGGGTGGGAAACGCTGAGAGGAGCGTCGTTATATTTTGTACATATTATCATACATATTTATAGGTAAGTTGATGCTGTTATGTATTTAATTGTGTATCTGGATATATAGTGGCAATATGTTGTTGTTTATAATCATAATGAAAGTTACTGTCATGCGCACCAATGAAAGTGTTTCAAGGTCGATGATATACATTCCCACTTTGACTAACATTATTTTTATGTTGCCAAGCAACTTTACCGAGCAGAGATTGTCTTCTAGTGTTTCGGATTATCCAAAGAAATTCCATGTCATATTAAATCAAGACTTACACAATTTTCTATAAACATATCATGTGATTATCAATTTAAGAACTTAAACAATATTCTACAAGCATATGGTAGATATTGCTGCCAGTTGACTTAACATTCCCCCTCCTCCTTGTGTACCCCAGATTCAGCATGGTGCGCTATCTGGTGGTGACGGCGGATGACTTTGGCTACTGCTCAGAGCGTAACCGCGGTATAGTGGCAGGGTACCTCGCGGGGAGCATCACGCGGACCTCCCTGTTGGTCACCGCAGCTGCGGCTAAACAAGCAGCACACCTGGCAGCACAACATCACATACCTATAGGTCAGTATTGGAATAAGTGAAATATCTCAAATTTAAAATCAGCCATTATGCATTAATGCACTGTCTGCATGGTGCCTCCAGCCTAATTTTCTTTTGTGTCCTGATACATGAATACGACATAAGTGAGAAGTATATCAGCATGGAGCACGGTTACCTACTTCACTCAAAGTAAGGCTGTAAGGGACATATTAGGTTGCACCCTCCGTATTCCGAGGTAGAAGGTTGTCCAATGGGCGTGGCCATTGCTGGATCTTGTTACTACCGTAAACTCCCGCGTAGAAGACGCGCCGCGCGTAGAAGACGCACCCCAAACTTAGCACATGCATTTTCGCGTATAAGACGCACATTTTAAGGGTGATTTTTTTCAATCCAGTACATTTCTATAGTAAAATTACCCCTCGTATAAGACACCCCCCCAATTTCAGTACATCCTCTAAGACCCCCCCAGCATTTTGTTTGGCGTAGAGGACGCGTCTTATACGTGGGAGTTTACGGTAGCGGGTTCTACTGATAAGACCTATCAGATGGGTACCAGTTGGCCCCCGAAGGACCGCAGTTAATAGATTGGAGTTCTCTCATTGGCTAATAATTAAACCTGCTAAGTCTGTATAATAATGAGATTTAGGCATGGAGTTCTTCAGGAAATTTCTGGAAAATTGAATGCCAGACAGGTCATTCTTGTGATTTGAAACTAGTTTAACATTAATGGGAGGTCTCTTATATATTTAAGGGGCCTCTTCCAATAACATTTCTCTCAAATACCACATGGGAGAGGAATTTAATCACCCACTTGGAAATTTCTTTAAGCCCCAGTCCCATGCCTGGAGATAATACTGAGCCTTTTTTTCCTCTCTACTTTTTATAATTCACTTGTACCTTGCGTATAAGGCGCATATAAAAAGCACCCTTGTTAAGTTGGGAGAAAAGGTATAAACATGTCTAAATTTTGGACACATCAGGACCAATCTATACTGTATTTCTGACCTGCCTAAATAGTGCAATCCCCCCTCTCTATTAGGAAGCTGTATGAGGTACTCCCCCTGTGGAGTGGGGACCTTCATGTGAGGGCATGGAGGAACAGAATAACTTCATTGGGAGTCCATGAAGGAGGTATTCTCCTTCCATTCTACCAGTGGGCATACCAGATTCGTAAAAGGTGACAAACTTGAGGTTTTTTGTAGCTTGAGGTGAGCATGCGGGAAGCTGGTGTCCATATGTGCGGGCCCGGGCCCACATGCTTGTCATTTGCCATGGGATTCCCCCTCACTGAACCACTTCTGAGTGATCAAAGGCCGTGGTTTGTCAGGCCCTGCCAATGGGACCAGGCAAATAAAAGAACACTTGCTATCCTTCGAAAAGAGTAGGGGAATGAAGCCCTGGTAGTGGTTTTCCCCCTCAACCCTCCTCATAGATGCGGTCATTTATCTCATAGATTCGGTCATTCATAGATTCGGTCACTGCTGTATCGGGCAAGCAGCATATAAATACCTGTCCAAAAAGAAAAGAAAGGACTTAATGTCAGAGAACCCTTGAAAGTACTGTAAATTCTCCCGTATAAGCCCCCACCCTCATATAAGCTGCACCCCCAATTTCAGGAGAAACTATAACCCACATCCAAGGCTTGGAAATTGGTATTTTAGTCCTACCGTAATCTCCCGTGTAGAAGACGCGTTGCCAGACATGTCAGAGTTTCAGATGCCTGCAACTTTTCAGATGTTTGAGGTTGATATTTTAGTATAGAAAAAAATGTATTAAGAATTTTAGATGATTATTTCATAGTTTTCCTCATTGTTAATGGTGTGCCCTATCCCAAAGCGTCCATTTTTAGGTGTTTTGTTGAGATACATAGGGTATAAACCCCATTAATGAGTCCCCCAAAATAATCTTCAGATGTTTGGCCAATACTGAACTGACATGTCTGGTAGCGCGTATAAGACGCACCCCAAACTCAGCACATGCATTTTCGCGTATAAGACGCACATTTTAATGCTGATATTTGTAAGATAAGTACATTTCTATAGTAAAAGTACCCCTCGTATAAGACGCACCCCAAACTTGAGGAAATCCTATAAGACTCCCCAGCATTTTGTTTGGCATAGAGGACGCGTCTTATACGCGGGAGTTTACGGTATTCTATATTGTTATATACCTTTGACCAGCTCCACCCTAACTTTGGGAAAATTCTAAAAGCCTAATTTTTATTTGCGTTCTGGTACTACCGGTAGCCGCGGCTTGTATGAGAGAATTTATGGTAGATTCTCCTCGAAGGTGCATCTTACACACGATGTACTACAACAAGTGGTCATCCTAGGGACTTTTAAATGGTTTAATTTTTAATCAAAAAGGGACAAATATGTGAAGCCTGTTGTATTTAATTTGCTTCTGTAGTGCCGGAAAGTGGAGTCAATTAACAAGTGATCTTCTACACAGAGGGAATAGTTTGTATGTATCTTGTAAATCAGGTTTATATTATTACTTTGCTCTGTTTCGTTCATTTTGATGTAAGCACATCGTCACTCTGTATCAATCTAACCTTTATTAGTGAGGCCTACAAGAAATCATTTCATTTTTAATAACCTGCCCTTTTTTTTGCCTTACCTCAAATTTGAAACTAACCTTTCGAAGAAGAATTTGATTTGTTTGTGGCTGGTGGGTGAAATAGATTTAGGCTTATGCTCTTAAAATCAAAATTTGCGCAAATTTACGGTCAGTCATACAAATAAATCGTTAGATCTAAAAGATTTCCTTCCTAGCTACCATAGTTGTTATTTTATCTGTGTTTGATACAAGAACGCAACAATTTTACTTAATGTCTAACGTAGCAGTATAACTCACCGTGATTCAGTTCAATTTTTTTTTACAGGGAACAGGTTTGCCCTAACCAAATGCTACATGTATTAGAAAAGCTCAACGAGTTTGATAATGAATCGATTTTAAATCCTTTCAGAAATTTTACAGAGATAAGTAAGAACTTCATAGGAAATATTTTGGGAGGGAGTAGGAATATTGGGTTGAAATGAATGTGATCTAACACCATTTACAGATTTGTATTACCGTAATCTCACGCGTATAAGACGCGCTGCGCGTATAAGACGCACCCCAAACTCAGCACATGCATTTTCGCGTATAAGAAGCACATTTTAATGCTCAATTTTGTAAATCCAGTACTGTTCTATAGTAAAATTACCCCTTGTATAAGACGCACACCCAACTTGAGAGAAAGCTATAAGACCCCCCAGCATTTTGTTTGGCGTAGAGGACGCGTCTTATACGCGGGAGTTTACGGTAATGGTGTTTCCTGCTGAATTAACCATTCATTGCTCTGTGTTGCCATCATCACTTACTGTAATACCTTGTACTGTGGTTGTAGATTATTTCGCGCTGTACATATTTTCGCGGATTTCATGGAAGTGTAAAACCGTGAATTTATGTCCATAGTGAATATATCTATCATATAGAATAGCAGAAGCTAATTTTGAAAATCATTGAATTCAAATACACATGAAATAGGGCCTTTCATCAATTCCGTGAAAATTTAGACCAGTGAAAATACCTATGACCACAGTATATCAGAGATGTCAGTTGGTAATGGGCTCAACCTCTGAAAAGTTTTGGGTGTTGACAAAACACTCATTCTCCCAATATATTTTGCTAAAAGCACCCATCTTCTCTTCATTTCAACCTGTTCCCTTCACTCAAAACTATAAAGACCATCCCTATAACAGATGAACATAGAAAGACAATTAAAAACATTAAATAAGGATTTCAGCCAATCAGCAGCCAGCTAAGATTCATGTCCTCTGAAATGAGATTTCACAGATCCTCTGATCTCTGAAAGGTGGTTTGTCTAGAAAAGGCTAGAGGGCAGCACAAGGCATGATTAATTCCACCTGCTGAAGCCTGAACTAAGCTCAGCCTTAGGATCCCCAGAAGTAAAAAGGATATGTTGTAAGGGTATTTATGATCAATGTAATTCTCTCTATCCATATTATGACCACAAGATGGAATAAGCCTCTGAGATGTATAATTTTTTTAAGGAAAGTTTGAACCTCTGAAAATAGACGGACCTCTGAAGGTCTGACATCTCTGGTATATAAGACGCACTCCACATATAAGGCGCACTCTGTGTATAAGGTACATCCTGAGTTGTTGAAAGGAAAGTTTATTTAGGCCAAAAGAAAAGTGTTGTGTTCAGGTAACGCACTATGATATTTTTCATGAGCCTTTGGGAAAAAAACTATCTGATTTTCTGACCTTATCCTGACATGGAAATTTCCTCTACGATTCCGCATACCAAAGTCGCATCTTGTAGGCACGGAAACATAAAGCCGGCCTTGAAAAAAAAAAAAAAAAAATCCTACTTACCTAACCAAATGTTCTTCGAAATGTTACCTGAGCACATACTTTTTTTTAGGCCTTATAGGGCCCACCTTTAACTTTTGCTATAAGATACAGTAGGGGTGTACCCTCACGTATATCCTATGACTTACATGAGGTATTATGGTGCTTGAATCATAACATAGCAGTGACGAGTGACTTGACTAACTACAGTGGTACCACAAATTCCGACTCGTACGCTGCACTCACTAATCAGCCGCATACCAAACTTTGGGAGAAGCTATAAGCTGCAACTTAGGCCTGAAAATTGGGGGTGTAGTACTTTCCTTTAGGGAGTGATCATTTTTTAACAACGGGGGGGGGGGAAGCTGGTGGGTTTGCACGCGGAATGGTGAAAAAAATTTCGACCCCCCCCTTGTGAGGGGGTAAACATTTTTTGGCGCCCCCCCAAGGGATGAAAATCACGTGTGGATGTGCCCTTTTAACCTATAGTAACTTGCAGGGTTTTCCACTGAAAACAGGTGAAATTATTTTGACCCCCCCCATCAGAGGGGGTGAAAAAATTCTGACCCCCTCTCAAACCCACCAGACCCCCCCCCCCCCAGTTGTTAAAAAATGATCACTCCCTTAGGTTTAGGTACCTGGGTGGTTTCAGCTGTGCCTGCTCTAGGAACATTCTGTCGGCTGTAAGAGGCATCTGGATCACGTATTAAACGGCTTATTCATTTAATTTATGGTTAAAAATAAGCATAAATAACACTCTGTAACATTCAATTTTATACATCTTTACTAGTAATCATGCACTAGACAAATGTAAAGAAATCTTTACTTTATTGAAAAAATAGAAAATGACACCTACCTGAACAAATAAGTCCCAAGACATTACCCAGCCAGATATGAAGTATGTTTCATTTCCAGTAACACAATTTGACTTGAGATTTTATTTCAGTAACATTTTCTCCATATTTTACTATAGGCCTGCACTTCAATGTGACAGAAGGGTTCCCAGTCTCTGACAGAGCACATGTTCACAGTTTGCTGACGGAGAATTGTGCGTTCAAAGGGAAGGTCGGTTTTAGGGATGCCGTCAGTAACGGTCAGGTGGACATGGGTGAGGTAGGCACCGAGTTCAACACTTTAATATATAATTTGGCAGACTCTTATAGCGAGGCTTATTAATCTTTGTTTAAAAAGAATAAGTGGAGAACTGAAACATAATCACTTTAACATAACTGAAAGGATACAGCTATCTTTTTGAAAATCTATACAGGCAGACAGGAGCTTTATTTTAGTTATTGATTTTTGAAAAAAAAATTGGAAAAAAAGAAATTTGAGAATTCTAAATCCTGAATTATGACAGTAAATCTCATCTAAATTCCAACCCAAAAAAGCATCAAACTCTAGTGAAATCCAGGACCAGGTCCAAACTCTATAGGAAACGAGAGGTGTCTAAATTGTTAAACACCTTTGTCCGAAAGTGGATGAACCTTTTTTATGAGCCCCACAATTTATCCAATATTCAAAAGTTGATAAGTGTAAAGTAAAATTCAGATATAAGTCGACCTCCCTCATTGAGAAATAAATTCGACTTATAGAAAAAATGCTTGAAAAATATTAACACTACCGGTATTATCTATTATCGGTATGTAGGGGTATGGTATTTTACACTTTAACGTTCATGCACCCGTGAGACTCAGACCTAGGTCCTTCGGGTGTGGTGGGGGAATCCGGATGGCAGGTGGCAGCACCTGCCTCTGGGTTCGTATCCACTACACCAGGGGGCCTACCACTCGTCCGCCACACGTCACGTGGCCGGTCTGAGTTTCGCGGGCTTTTCCCCTATATAAGGCTGGTCCTAGCCCTAGGTTCCTCAGTAGTGGTTTACCCACTGCTCAACCAGGTTGTTACCCGAAAGGGTAACCGAATGCACTAGCAGCATGTAGTCCTCTGAGGCTGTGATCGTATGTAACGCAAGCTCTGAAATAAAAGCTCGGTTGCCTACCCGGAAACTTTTCTCTCTCTTCGTTATGATTTAATCTAACTTAACGAGACGAACCACTACACTGGTGCCGTGACCAGTTGGTCTTCGGGTAAGCGCAGTCAGAAATGACTGAGCTGAGCCCAGTTAGGGGAAATGGCTCAAATCGTGAGCTAGACTCCCCGATGGAGGATGGTGAAATCAAGTCACCACCCCAAGGTACGGAGTGGAGGGATCCACTAGAACACTACCCTGATGGGTTAGAAGATGTAAGAAGAAACTTACATCATGAACTGGATGAATTTGGAGACTCCTTATTCATGCCAGGAGGTACTTCGAAACCTGCACCAATGCATAAAAGTACTGCTCAATTTGGTAAATTACCATTTGAGGTACCAAAGCCTAGTGCAGGTATGTTTGAAACTCCATACAGTTCTCGAATTAAACACCAAAAATGTGGATTCGAAAAGAACAAAATGGACGAGCTTGAAGACATGAGAGCTGAATACGAGAAGATCCAGAAGGATCTTATTACACTGACCGGAACCCGAGACAAGATTCTGACTGAAAACAAACAGTTGATATCGGAACGTCTCGATTACGATCAGAGTTGTAGACGCCAACAACAATTGTTGTTGGATCAGATGGAGAAAGAAAAGCAAGATTTTCAACTCCAGCACGAACAGTATCGTGATGCACTATATACGGCGGATCTGGAATACAGAGCCTCGTATGATGAGTTGAATAGAACTAAACAAGAGTTAAATTCAACTCAATCGGCCTACGGCAAGTATCAAGAAGAGCTGAAGAAAATAGAATCAGCCTTCAAAGATGCTCGGGAAACGTACCAAAAACAGACCGATGAGCATGAAAAACTCAAAGATCAATTGATACGCGAATCCACAGATTTGGCTGTTAAACAGACTAAAATGATGGATGATTATTCCGAACTGGAGGCTAAAGCTATCCAGATGTCAAAGTATCTAGAAGATACTGGTCGTGCAGTAGGCACTCTTGAATCAGACTTCACTGTTTCAGGAATTGCCCTAAACACGACAAGTAACCAGATGTTCTCTTTGAGGGGCAATGACGGGGTAACAGAGACAACTGTACCTCGTTATGAAGGAGTAAAGAGTCATCAGGTTAGATTTACAGATAATACCTCTATACCTCTTGGTCTAGGTACGGGAAATAAAGGGGATAATTCTGCGAGTGGAGCTAAACAAAGCCGCTCGGCAGGAAGCTCCACCTTTGACGGCGGATGGCCACAACAGTCACCTTTAGGGGGACCAAATGGCCCGTATGCCCAGTATGGATGGAATCAGTCCCAAACAGGAACGAATCCGTCCAATGGTAACACCCGGAACACGTCCGGAGGAACAACCGGACGAGCACCCGGAGGTTCCAGTACAGCTGGGGGGCAATCCGGATGTGATCAAGGATCCGGACCCTCAAGCGATCGTTCCAGGAGCAGACCCTCTGCCAGTGGGACTGGTTTCAATAATGGAAATCAGTCGTATGGAACAGGAGGGAACACTAATCCCAATAGTGGTTTCTTTAGCTTTGGTGGAAATACACAACCCACCAATGGTCCAGGGCCGGCTCCCCAAACCAGTGGATACACCTTTTCACAGGTGCCTCCATACGGAGCAGGGGGATCAGGAGGTGGAGGAGGACCACCATCCGGAGGCTTTGGAAGTACTTATGGTACGAATCCTCCAAGGAAAAAGAGACTCAGTCGCCGAGTATCTCTTTCTCCAGGGTTACAAGCGCTGCATGATTCTAATGCAGCGATTGCTAACTTAGGTGTTGATTGTTACAATCAAGGTCTGGACGATACGGAGATCATGGAATGGAGTAAGGGTTTAACCCTTACTGGATCCACGAATCCGGCTCGTAGAGTAGCTAAGATACCTACCCCCTTTAATGCCAAGAACCCTTGGAAGGAGGAGTATCAAGGCTGCGCGGATGTCTTTAACTGCAATGGATGGGGTAAAGCGGAAGCTCTGCCTTATTTAGTATGCTGGTTAAAGGAAGGCGACGGAAAAGGAGCCGTGGAACAATGGAGAGATTCTCAAATAACAGGACTCTCAGCCCATATGAAGTATGATGAACTCATAGAGATTGCTTCATATTTATATGGGAATATAGTTGGAGAAGACCCTTGGCTGACGTTCACTAAAAGAACACAGAAGCCCAAGGAGTCTGCCAAAGTGTTCGGCTTAGAATGTCAACGACTGTTGCATAAAGCCAGACCTCAATGGAGACTAGATGATGAATGCTTCCTAGATGAGATGTTTAAACAATTCATTGAAGGATTGCGGAATCAAGAACACAGGACAGTAGCCTGTGAAGCTTGGAAGAATGATGCCTCTTTGACAGATTTGTTCCAGTCCCTAGATCATTATGATCGAAAGGCCCGTATCTTTGCCGGGAAGGTACCCCAACGGATGTCAGCAATGATAATCCCGGAGGGAATACCCGAAACCGATTCATCCGAATCAGGGGAACCTGACGAAGATGAAAACGTTGGGGCCATTGGCCAAGGGAACCCCCGGTACAACCGGAACTGGGGAAAGAAACCGGGTTACGTCAAGGAGAAAGTGATCACTTCTAAACCTCCTGTGACTCAACCCGATACCAAACCCACGACGGGTCCTTCTTTATCAGAGGACCTGGTTAACAATTTGGTAAAGAAGATTACTGAAAATCTTAGGAGGCCTAAGCCTGATAGGACTGTTGTGACATGCTTCCGATGTCAGGAAACTGGGCATTATGCTGCCGAGTGTGAGGCAGATAAGCCAGTTTATAGAAACACTCGTTACCGGAGCAATCCGGGTAAGGAGGACTCAGTGAAGAAGGAAAACTGAGAGGGGGTGTCCACAATGGCAACCGGATTACCCCCAGAGTGAGTGATTGCCATGACTGCCAGCCTATCGCAGCTTGCGGTACTGGCAAGAATCCTCTAGCGATTTCGCCCAGCAGTGAAGCTAAGGAGCCTGATCAGTTCCTTACTCATGAGGCTGGGGAGACTGATAGTACACCAGGTGTCAAGAACCGGCAGAAGAACACAGAGGGGAAACCCGATATCAGTCCAGAGGGAGCGGCCAATGAGTTGGCCAGGGTGGGGTGTGCCCAGTTCCCCCCGGGTCATCCTTGTCTCGAATTCTTAAAGGGATGTGGATTTGACCTCGGCGCTAAGACGGAACTTGCTAAGTATGCAAGTAGTCCTACCTACTTGAAAGGTAGGAGGTGGTACGCAGTTGTATCTGTGAGTGGTAGATCCGCTGAGTTTCTTGTCGATACGGGTGCTAGCCACTCCTGTATTGCTAAGAGATTCTACGATCTTTTGCCTACGAATCATGAAACTTTCACAACGGAAGGAAATGCTCGTACGGCCGACGGTAGCATGATACAAACGTTCGGTAGAACATGTATGAGGTTCAGTCTACAGGAAGATAAGGACTTCATCCTTACCCCTACTGTGGCGAACATCGCGGATGATGGTATACTCGGTCTGGATTTTGCTGCATTATATGGAGCAAGGTTAGATTCCCAGAGGGGAATATTGGAAGTGAGAGACCCGTACCATCTCGAAGTACAATGTGTACTTAGGCAAGTAAGCAGTGTAGCCAGTGTAGCCCAGACTGTTAAGATACCACCAGGCACAGCCTGTGATGTCTTATGTCGAGCGGACAGACAGTTTTCAGGAAAAACTGGAGTTGTAGAGCCAGACATGGCCATGTTGTCAAGTATCGGATTGGAATCCGCTGATGTTCTAGTAGCTAACGCTGCTTGGACGGTGGTTCCTATATCCAATACCGGTAACAAGACTGTCTATGTACAGAAGGATACGATCCTTGGATCGGTTGTCTTATCCGAATTGATAGAAGACTGTAAACATGTTTCGGCACCCGGAGCCCCTTCCTCACCCGAAAGGAGCCCGGAACTAGACACTCTAGTAGCCGAAAGCCATGTAGAAAGTGATGAACAACGTGAAGCTCTAACTGACTTGTTGTACAAGTACCGTAAAGCTTTTGCAGCACCGAGTGAACAATTGGGGCGTACCGATAAAGTACTGCATACGATTGACACTGGTGAGAATGAACCTTTTAAGATTCCTTATAGAAGACTCCCACTAGCCAAAAAAAAGGTAGCTGAGGAGGAGATAGCTAAAATGCTTGAACAGGATGTAATAATTCCATCAACCAGTCCTTGGTCTAGCCCTGTGTGCATGGTGACCAAGAAAGATGGTAGCATCCGTTTCTGCATAGATTACCGGAAATTGAATGGTATGACCAAGAAGAATTCATATCCCTTACCACGGATCGATGAGACTATAGACTCCCTTGGAGGTAAGCAATGGTATTGCTCTCTAGACTTACAATCCGGGTACTGGCAAGTGGGTATGCATCCGAAAGATATGGAGAAGACGGCCTTTTCCAGTCATATTGGATTATTCCAGTATAATGTGATGCCGTTTGGATTGTGCAATGCACCGGCGACATTTGAAGCCATGATGGAAACTTTATTAAGTGACCTTTTATGGAAGAAATGTCTCGTCTATCTAGACGATGTGATTGTCTTTGGAAAGACATACGAAGAATGCTTGGAAAATTTAGGTATGGTCCTGGAAAGGATCATAACTAATGGTTTGAAGCTGAAACCCAAGAAGTGCGATCTTTTCAAAAGATCTATTAATTACTTGGGGCGAATAATCTCGAATGAAGGGATTAAAGCCGATCCGGAGAAACTGGATGCCGTGTCAAATTGGCAAGCACCCACGAATGCGAAAGAAGTTAGGTCCTTCCTCGGATTCTGTTCCTACTACCGGGACTTTATCCCAGGATATTCAAGGGTTGCCTTTCCTATCCAGAGTTTGTCCCACTGGACACCCGGGATCAGAAAGGAACGATTCCCTTGGGGACCCGAGCAAGACGAGGCCTTTATGAAAATAAAGGATTTGTTTGCTATCACACCTGTGTTGAGATACCCCACGGAGAATGATCATTTCATTCTAGATACTGATGCTAGTAATGAAAGCATAGGAGCCGCCCTTTCTCAGGTCCAGGATGGGGTCGAAGTTCCTATAGCCTTCGCTAGTAACACGTTGAGTAAATCTCAAAGAAACTATTGTACCACTAAACGTGAGTTGTTGGCTGTGGTGGTCTATACGAAGAAGTTCAAGCACTTTTTGTGGGGGAGTGATTTCACTCTACGGACTGATCACTCTTCCCTCAGATGGTTATTGAACTTCAAAGATGCAGAGGGGATGATAGGTCGCTGGTTAGCGCACCTATCCGAATTCGGTCTAAATCACAGCCAGATTGAACACCGAGCCGGGGCAAAGCATTTGAATGCAGATGCTTTGTCTAGAATCCCAGTGAGGAAATGTGCAAATGCTGAGTGCACTGATTGTGGAGCACACAATGCTGTGTTGGCAGGGGTTCGAGTTCCATTCGAAACCCATCCGGAACATGTCTTGAATTGGTCCTTGGAGACCATCAGGCAGTTCCAGAAGTCTGATGCAGTCACATCACGTTTGATTAAATTCCTTAATCAGGGTATCTGTCCCCCAAGACCCGTAGTGTCATTGGAGAACAGAGAGATGAGACGATTCTTAGCTCAATGGGCCGAGCTAAAAGTCCGGGATGGTATTCTGTTTCGATGGAAGAACCATTCTAATAGGAACAAAACCTTGCAAGTTGTCATACCTAGTGCTATGCGACGAGATATTATGTATTTCTGTCATGGACATAGAACTAGTGGGCACTTTGGAAAGAAAAGGTCTCTAGAACGTCTGACCAGACGATACTATTGGCCCGGCATGAGTACAGATCTCACCCGATGGGTGGAGACCTGTCCCGAGTGCTGTAAGAACAAACCAGGACCCGGGTTAGGCAAGCTGCCATTATCCCAGGAACTGTTTGGTGTAAGGTTTGCTAGAATAGCTGTTGACATTATTAGTGGGATTCCCCCCACTCCTAGTGGCAACACGTGTATGATGGTCGTGTCTGATTATTATACCAAGTACACCCGAGTGTTCCCTTTACCGGATCATAAGGCTGTTACTTGTGCTATGGCCTTTGTAAAAGGGTGGGTGCTGCACCTAGGTGTCCCACTCATGTTACATAGTGACCAAGGCAGAGAATTTGAGTCTAGTCTGTGGCAGGAGATGTGTAATTGTCTGGCGATCTGCAAGACAAGAACTAATCCCTATAGACCACAGAGCGATGGACAAGTAGAGAGATTCAATAGGACTTTGATCCAAGTATTGAAGTCTCTGGTAAATGAGCAGATGGATGATTGGGATGAACAATGTGAATTCGTGGTACATGCCTATAATGGCACTGTGCATTCGAGCACAAACTGTTCTCCTAATCTCCTCGTTTTTGGAGAGGATTTGATTATGCCAGCCGATTTGGTGTTCGGCGTAATAAGAATGAATCCGGAAGCCCCTTGCCAGGTGATGTTTGTAGAATCCCTACGGGATAATTTCAAACAAGCCTATGAGAGGGTTAGAGACGAGTTGCAGAAAACTGCGCGTTGGCAGAAAGTTGGCTATGACACAGGTCTAAAAGCTAGATTTTTTAATCTAGGGGATAGAGTACTGCGTCTACACCAACCTCTAGCTAACCTGAAATTAGCCAGTAATTGGGATGGACCTTTCACTATAACTCAGGTTATTAGTGATTGCACAGTGATTATTAAATCACAGCTTGGTAAATGTTACAAGTCAAATGTAGCGAGACTACGCCCATGGAGGGGGAGGGATACCTCCACCGAAATGTACGGCGATGGTCTATTGGAAGTAATGGAACAGAGTCGTGTTAAGCAACTCGAAGTGGTACCGACCCGAAAGCGAGGACCCGGGCGGCCACGGAAGGTTGCAGACCCGAAGAGGGTGGTGCCCCCTGTCGTAACATCCGGAAAGCAGGGGAAGATACAAAAAGTCTCGGCAGGCGCAGGTAAAAATAAGAGGAAAGGTCCCTCTAAGGCTAAGAAGACCTTGGAAAAGGCTCTTATGGATACCAGGTCAATAAAAGAGGCCTCAAAACCTCTTAGACGCAGTCCAAGGTTGCTACAGACTGCCGTAACCTAGCCTGTTAACACAACGAGTGTGTTGTCCTGTACTGTGTACTGTTATATGTTGTAACCTAGTTCAATGTATATTTGAGCCGGTCAAGAGTCTCTGGAAAAGGTCCTATGACAATGAACCCATGGTTTTGGACGGATAATCCGGTGGATATGCTTATGCTATCCATAAACTCCAGAATACCTAGCGAATTGTCATAGTCGAACCCTGAGTACGGACGGACGACCGATCGGGTATTGTATTGTTTTTATGTAAGGGCGCGTGACCTAATTAAGGGCACGCGGGAAAGTTGTTGACCCATTTTCGAATGGTCACGTGAGGCGCCGGTTTGATCATGCGCAGCGATTCAAGTTCGAGTATCCCGCCATATTGTCTTATTCCTGCGAAGGAAGAAGACGTGGCCGAGGGTGGTCTTGCTCTTGTTGGAGTCTGATAGCCCGTGACAGCCATATTCCGAGGTGTGCCCTCGTTAAAAGGCACCCGCCTTTCACTGGGTAAGCAGTACTCACTGCTTATCCGGTGGATTGGGATATTTTATCCCCGAACAGCCACTTCTGTCGATGGCAGAAGAGGCCGTCCGTCTTGGCGGCGGTGCCGGTGCCAGCACCCCGCCAGAGTATGGAAGTGGTTCTCCCAAGAGTCCCACTTATACATACGACGATCAGCAATACGATGCTGATTGTGATCAAATGGATCAACAAATGAATGTTGATCAGTACTTCTCTGGAGTAGACGATAGCGACGTAGAATCGTTCTACGACGCATCCGACAACTCCAGACAAGTTAGTCCTGAACGCCGAGGCGTTCAACAACAAATTGATGTAGGTGAGCCTTATGTAGCCCCTCCATCCGAAGGTTTGAGTGGAGAACCGGCAGGAGCCCAGTCTCTTGACAGGGCTCTGATGCCACCTCCCCCTCAACTGCCGCCCCGTCTTGGTGGGAGTACCTCATTCGGTGCTTTGGGACCTGCTTCTCCGGTTGACAGGCCAATGCACCTAGAGCTGCCCTTCCCAGACAGTCCCGAATGGCATGATGTAGCCGGTCCATATGACGGACGGATGTTAGCAATTTCCGAGGAAATGCTGATACCCACCTGTTATGGGACGCCCAGAGAGGTTGACGAGCGTGTTGTCAACGCAATCTGGGAATGTGCTCATCCGCAGTGGGCTAATACCTTTCCGGAGTCCTGGTTGATGGATTACCATCAGATGGCCAAAGGATTGGTAGTCCACTTATGGTTTCGTAAAGCCGTCTGGGACGCAGAAATGGCTTTCCGAAGGAATACCTCTTATAGGCCTTCCTATGTGTCTGACAAAACGGGTTACACCGGTGTCAAGGCAGATGAGGTCTCTAGATACATAGACAGAGACCAGATCCTACTGTTAAGCACAGCGGATGAGTATGAAGCAGCAGGTAACGCTGTTGTGGATTACTGTCCAGGGGTCCCTATTACGTCTCAAACCATTGAGGCAGAAGAGGCCCGTATTGGTGTGTCTCCACTAGACAGACTCGGGGTAATACAAGACCTCGTAGTACGTCTATTGGAGAGACAGTATGCACTGGCGCATCCGGAGTTAGTACCCGGACCCGCACCCGTGCAAGTAACAGCCAAGATGGCCGATCGGATGGACCGTCTCATGTCTCCTGCTGAAGCTCCCACCTTGGGAGACGCAGCAGTAGTACCTGAGAAGGCCCTACCTGATGCAGATGTTTCCCTTAAAACTGCTCAGCCTACCCCTACGAAGACTGAGCAAGTAAAGGAGAAAGCAGCTGGTGGAAAGGGTAAAACAACCCCCACCAAAGGTAAGGGTAAAGGGAAGCGGTCAGGAACCGAACCCTCTACCAGCACGAGTGTGGACGACAGTACCCGAACCCGTCGGGTGTCTCCACGCTCGGCCAATAAGAAGGGCGCTAAGGCTTCGGATGTCTCCGGCAATGAGACGGACGCACCCGAGCCTGGCACTTCTACTAACGGCAGATCCCGCAGGAGGAATAAGAAGAAGGTTGACCAACGCAAACCTGAACCTATCGAGGTAGACGTTCAAGCTGATAATACAGAAGCTGAACCGGCTGTCCCAACCGTAAAAGTTGAGCTCGGTGTGCCAATCGTCAAGCTACACGACGTAATGGCCGATTTGAGTGGAGACGCTCAAGATGCTGCAGCCCAGGTCCTCGCGGGTCAACAACCCGTTGTGCAACCTGTGGATGTACCATCCGACCCGGAGGGAGAGGAGCCGGTTGACCCAGTTGTGGATGTCACTCCGACTGACGAGCAAGAGGCTGCTATCTGGGCTAACGCCAATAGCAACTTTGCCGACTTCATTCCTCTACACAGGGGACACCTGAAGGGGAGTAAATCCGTATGGAGACTGCCCCCTCGGATCACCTGTGAGAGGCAGGAAGATATGGAGGAGTGGCTTCGCAAGAAGCTCTCTGATAGAAAGCCGGCCAATATGTACTGGATCTATTGGGAATTCGTTAAGAATTCGCCCAATGGTCTGTACAATTATGACCAGAAGGGCAAGCTCAAGTTTGCTCTAGATGAGTACTACGGGGAGGGTCGTAAGGATTGTCCCTTCCAACGTTGTACTCAAAGTGAGGGTGAGGTTGAATTCTTCATCGAGAAAGACGCGTTCCTTCGTCATCTCGTGGAGGTTCATATGCACCAGAGGCCGGAATATGTCTGCGACCGAGAGGTTGGCAAGAAATGTGCTAAATGCACAGGATGTGTCACCCCCCGACGCGGAGACATGGTCCGGCACTATGTGACTTCGCATGGAGAGGGCCTGGAGGCAGCCATAGATCGGGTGATGAAAATTCACTCCGAACTCTATGGCAACCTTAGGGGCCTCAATGCAGAGAAGTTGGCTTCCCTCACACCGAGTACGAAGCAGTTTGCGCCTACGGTTCCTGGTACTAACCAGAAACTAAAGGCTCGGTTTGCCCAGACTCCCGGGTCCGGCAAACTAGAGTACGCTCAGGAGGAGTACGATCTGTTAAACGAATGGAGAAGCAACAAGGCCCGCCGTCGTGGTGGGGCTTATGTAACTCCATCCGGAGAACAGGTCCGAAGCCGCAGGGATTACCGCCAGGGACCCTCTGTAGCAGATAGGAAGAGACAGGCGTCTGAATCTCCAAGCCGAGCCAGGTCACCACTGGAGGCGCTGGAGAGACAGACAAATGGGGGAAGGAAGAAGCCACATCTTCCATCTCCTACTGGAACTCCTTCCCATTATGGGCGAGCACCAACTCCACGAGGTGCACAGAACCCGACATTCTTTGGTGTCAGTGGACCGAGTGGCCAGTCCGCCCGGAAACACGCGCCTTTGAATGTCAAAGACCCGAAGCAGTACCCTGCTATGGGCCCACCCGGACCAGAGATGCAAATCTTTGATCAGTACGGGAGGGTCAAGCAGGAACTGCCGACAGTAGGAGGTCAAGCTCCCCGACCTACAATGAGTGCTGTGGTGAGACAACGTCCACCCGCACCATTGTTGACGGCCAAAGACCTTAGAAGGGAATTGTCACGGTTGCCCCTGGTTCAGGGATTACCAACTCAAGGCCCTTCTTCGACCACTGCTAGTGCGGTTACTACTGCGGTTGCTTCTTCGCACACGCAGGTAGCTGTCACTGCGAGCGGGTCTGGAGCACAGCCGAAGCCTCAGGGTCAGGTACCCCCACCTGGTGCTGTGGTTCATCGGCCTAAGCTGATCCAGACAGTGGAGACCTTCTTCAAGAAGGAGGACAAATTGTCTTGCAATATCCAGAGCAAACAATTTGAGACGCTACAGCACCATCTGGAAAACCTCCACCTGGACATGTATCGTCGGACCGTGTCGAGCACTCTCCAGTGTATTGACGCGATCCAGAAGTCAGAGATCAACCGAATCTCGACTCAGATCAAAGCGGATGTTGCCAAAGATAAGCAGGAAGCTGCTAATCTGCGGCAGGAGGCCCTATCCGAGAAGGAAACAGCTTCTCAGATGCTCGACCTAGAACGAGCAACGAACATGAAGAACCAGCAAAAGTTCTTCAAGGTCTTCGGAGTTATCATGGATAACTGGGACGGTACACCTGAGCATGCTTTGAAGCTGTTCGAAGCACGCCAAAAGGTGAAACTTACACCTGCTGTCCCCGCATTGGCACCTACGGATGGAACTGGTATGAACCCCCCTGTTCAGCCACTGGCTCAACAACCGGGTCCAAACCAGCCACCCGAGGAGAACATGGAACAGTAAAAAACTGTTGCATGAAGATCGGACATAATTGTGTGTCCCGGGGTTCTATTACCCATGCATTGTTGGATAAGAAACCATTTTTTTATCCAACCCGTATTGATTCGGGTACCAAACTGTACCCTAATCCGGAAACTGAAAACAGAAGGAGAAAACAAACAAGCCACTCTGGAGGAGGAGTACGAATGCTGTAAACACCATAATTGTACTGTGCCACAATGTAATGACTGTGCCTATTATAAAATCATGGACAATTTACACTAATATGGACTTTTGAACTACAAACCGGATTTACTACTACACCACTACTATTTGTGAGCTAGCACTACAGGCATCAGGGTTTAGCTACGCCCATAGAGTCCATCAACAGTCTACAACTGGATCTACTATAACCTCCAGTTAGCTAGCACTACAGGCATCAGGGTTTAGCTACACCCACCAACAAGTTTTACTATAGCACTTCAGGCATCAGGGTTCAGCTCGCCCATACCAAGCCATCAGCAGCATCCGACTCCTGTTACATCCTCCAATCATGAAAACAAGTAACTTTGTTGATATTATTATATTGTATGTAAAATTGTATTTATAACTATATAATATCTTTTATAAAGATATATTATTATATAAGGGTACCTATAAATATACTGGATCTGCGAATCCTAAAAGTTATTTAAGGTAATCCTAGACCTATAACTGTCTATATAGGTCATTCCTGGTCTCAATATATTAAGAGACTATAATTCTTCTGTAACTTGTAAATATAAAACACTAAGGTATAAACTGAGCTGCGTCTCAAAAGTATAAATATTTTTCTATAAAATAAGAGAAGGTCCAACGGATTTCTCTAAACTTAGTATTGTATTACTCAGGTTAATACCTAATTGTGTTCATATAGTATCAGATTAATTGTCCATATCTGATCATTAATATTTAATTCACTCTGTAAAGTAGACAGAGCTGTTAATTTAAAAAGTCGAAAATTTTTTTTCCGGGTTCAATAACCATAATACGATCATTGTTAACAACCACCGGTCCTTTTCAGGACCCTACTGTTGTCAAAACGTTACTATAAATCTGTGATAATTGTATATTTATCATTTATGGTTGTTATAAGCTAGTGATGGAAATAACATGAACGACACTCGATGCTATTATTGTATAATTTTTCAGAAATAGGATAGTCTTATACTATAGCCTATTTCACATCGAGCAAGTGTAATTAATACCCCTTTTTAGTATTGTAAACAATCACTTACTAGGTTATTAATACACTGCGGTTTAATTACCCCCAAGTTATTGTCTAAGGGGGGCAGTGTAGGGGTATGGTATTTTACACTTTAACGTTCATGCACCCGTGAGACTCAGACCTAGGTCCTTCGGGTGTGGTGGGGGAATCCGGATGGCAGGTGGCAGCACCTGCCTCTGGGTTCGTATCCACTACACCAGGGGGCCTACCACTCGTCCGCCACACGTCACGTGGCCGGTCTGAGTTTCGCGGGCTTTTCCCCTATATAAGGCTGGTCCTAGCCCTAGGTTCCTCAGTAGTGGTTTACCCACTGCTCAACCAGGTTGTTACCCGAAAGGGTAACCGAATGCACTAGCAGCATGTAGTCCTCTGAGGCTGTGATCGTATGTAACGCAAGCTCTGAAATAAAAGCTCGGTTGCCTACCCGGAAACTTTTCTCTCTCTTCGTTATGATTTAATCTAACTTAACGAGACGAACCACTACAGGTATATGAAACCCCAACCTATAAGTCGACCCCCCCCCCTCTGATTGGCAAAAAATACTTATTGCCAGGGTTTTATGGTACTTGGAGAAGTGTAATGATGAGGATTTTCCATGTTTGAGTCTTTGTTGTTTGTGTTATACCTCAGTTGAAGCTGGAGTTGGAGGCACAGTTGGCACTGTTCAAAAAGCTCACCGGTCATCTCCCACTTCACGTGGACGGCCACAACCACACGCACATACTACCAGGTATTAAGTTCAGTTCAACCATAAATCCTCGTATATGAGACGCAGCTTGTGTATAGGACGCCCCATGAGTAGCTACCCATGATTTGGGCTAAGTTCTATAGAATACACCGCGGGCCAAATTTTTATATGGTTTCCCCAGGATGCATTATTAACCAAGTGGATAATTCCCTAGAATTTCTTGGGTACATTTTGTAATACCTGGTACCCGGATCAAGCAATGGCCGCTCCACTAGGCCTCCACATAGTGCCCTATAGAGTAAAATCCTCATATGTAAGATGCATCCCTTATCCTATAGGACGCAGGTGATGTAGTCCTTGTCTGTAAGCTGTGTCTTATATGCGAGGATTTAGGCCAGGGTTTATAATGTCCAGGGGTGTGAAATTTCCGCGGAAACGCGGAATTCCGCGTTTTTGATGCTCACATGGACCATTCCTGGGATCTGTGCAAATCCACTGAGAAAATGAATTACCATTTATTGGGGGGGGGGGGTTCTTAGAAATTTCCAAATGTTAGATCTAATGTCAGCCCAAATCGAGGTAGATAACTATTCCAATGGTAAATTGTGGCCTCATTGTACAGTAGAGAGTAATATAATGTAGCCAAATAAATAGTGAAATCACTTATCTTATGTAATAATGTAAACTAGAAATCCTTGTGAGGTGGTATAATGCGCTTCAGAGGAAACTGTTTTCGGGATTTCACACCCCTGAATGTCATATCCGACCATTTTAGCACATGTTGTTGAATCAGCCCGGGGTGTATCAAAATTCAATTTTTCATACATTTCTATACCTGATGTGAACAAAGGTCTGATATGACCTCAAAGCAGTATAACTACCGGTAGTACAATGGTTGAAATAAATAAGCGCAGGTGCGTTAAAATGGACGGATACAGTAATAATATAACATCTTTCTACACTGGCTTTCATCGGTGGACCTACTTTTTAAAGAATTAAAAAAAATGTGGGCTCAACCAAGAGCAAGGTGTGAATAAAGAAATTGAACAAACAATTTAAAGTGAGGGGAGGGGTGTTATAATGAATATTGTGTGAAATTACTTTGTCAAATGCTTTATGTTTAATCCCGTAAGAGCTGTATACGGACTAGTGCTCGTGCCCACTGGTCAGCATGATGAACCAATGATGTGTTTGCAAGTTTGCAAATTGCAAATTATTGAGCACTACCTTATCCCTTTAAGGGCCGCTGATGCATTAATGCATCATGCCCATTGGTCGTCATGAGGTATGAATGCAGCCCTAGCGAGTAACTCGCCAGGGCTACATTCAAGCATCATGCTGACCATACAGGGTTAATAAGGAAACTCCCAGAGGGTCGTCATGATGCTCCAATGAAGTGCTGGCGAGCAGTCTCGCCAGCACTTCATTTGTGCATCCTGACGACTAATGGGCATGATGCACTCCTGTATCAGTGGGTTAGTATAGACAAACCTCATGTTGCAGGGGTGAGTTCAGTGTTTGCGGCAGTGCTGAGAGACGCTGGTGTCTATAGTTCCCGTATACCCCAAGAGGTGGCACTGCAGACAGCTGCTGCATGGCTCATGCCGCCAGCTCGTATGGCGTTCTATAAGGACGTGGTGAGGGAGGCTTCGGCTGCTGCTGAAGTCTTCTCTCAGCATGGCATAGGGTAAGAGTTAATATATCTTGTGATGAAAATTGCACTGGTCAATTAATAGGAATATAAATCGTTGCCTCAGTAAAACAAGGTTATAACTGGATCTCGGTCAACAAGCTAATAGATACCTCTGTAAGGCCCCTCATGGAGGTACCTTTTACATGTTGACCTACTGTATACTTTGCGATGGGTTATTGTTTTAAAAGTGAATAGAAACTCTTAATTGAAAAACTGACTGATGTTTTCAATGTTTAGGTTCAGTGATGGCTTTGTCGGTATGGCTACAATGGGGGCGGACATGACGGTGGATCGCCTCGACAATCTCCTTAAAGAGACTTACCTACACCTGGCACAGAATGACACCGCGCCCTCAGAGCAGCGGGTCCCAGCCACCAATAACGATATACACTGTGATAGGCTGATAGGGGGAGTTATGCCGCCACCTTACAACCACCAGAGACAAACCTCTGACAAAACTCGAGAGGCAAAAACTGACATACATGTGGGTGGTATGGCTAGGCAGACAGTTGAGTCAGAGTCGCGAGTAATGCAACAGGCGAGTGACGGAGAAATTCCGGTGAGGCCGTGGCAGGCGGATGATTCCTGCTGCTATGTGACAAGTTCTCCATGTGATAAAGATGAAGGCGGAGAACAGCCTGGAAAGCTGCACAATAATGGTAAACCAGGTGGAACTCTCTCCAAAGATGCTGTGGTAGAACTGATGGTCCACCCTGGCTACTCCTGTGTCGACGCGAGGGGTGGCTGCGGGGAGGGGCCTGATGAGTTTTCTCAGTCTGCAGAACGTAGTCACGAGTTGGGAGTTTTGTGTAGCATTGCTTGGAGGACAGTGTGTGAGAGGCAGGGATTACAACTTTGTGCCCAACCACCTACATGCAGAGCAGGCTAGGTGATACACTGTGATCGGGTCGTTATGATATATTAACTATTATACTCCAGAAGACTGCTAAAAGCATAATGGGATGACATGTGAAGGACGTGACTAAGACGTGATGTGATTGGAGATAATGGACGTTTTGTGAGAGTTACTTACAAGCTATAGTACAACTACATAATGTGCCTAACATGATGTCATTGCCAGTTTTCTGGGCCCGGTGTTGGCCAGCGTCCAGATTTTTATCTGGGAGGATCGTCCGCTTGTAGGCCTAAGTCATATATCACTTGACCAGAGGGAGTTTATTGTTGGATATTGGATAAAAACCTGGTCTTCATGATGCCAGATAGCCCATGTGTTTCCTCGGGTCTAGCGAATGTCCTAGACCATGTGGTGCAGGAACGACACTCGCAGACCCAGTCCCTGCAGGTCAGCGTGTCAGTGAGCACCTGGGCAAACATCATTTCTGCAAACATATTTTCTATGACCCTAATTCTAGGGTTGCGATGTACTCATAAGGTATTATATGGACTCTGGGAGGGACACCGTTTTGACACTTGGAAATCTATTGGTTCACATTGGTTTGATTTGACGTTGTCATAAGTTCGTACTCCATTAGTTATGTAAGCAGTTTCCACTTAGTTGATAAGTCCTTAGAATTTGATTACTAATTGTACAGGAATGGAGAATCAGGATGAATTTGCCTCAAATATGATCTACCATTAGGAACAAAATAATATTGAGCCTAACTTGGTATGTCAGCCAGAAAGATTCCTTATTCACCGTCAATCCTACAGACAAAAATGGAGGCTCTCTCCCTCAAATTTCATGTACCGTAATCTCCCGCGTAGAAGACGCGCTGCGCGTATAAGACGCACCCCAAAGTTAGGAAATGCATTTTCGCGTATAAGACGCACATTTTAAGGCTCAATTTTGTAAATTCAGTACATTTCTATAGTAAAATTACCCCTCGTATAGGACGCACCCCCAATTTCAGTACATCCTATAAGACTCCCCAGCATTTTGTTTGGCGTAGAGGACGCGTCTTATACGCGGGAGATTACGGTAAAAAAAAAGATGTACTTAATCATGTTTCCCCATCACTATTTAAGAAGTAAAAAAACTTAAAAAAAAAACACAACAAAAAGCAAAAACAAAGAAAAAAACAAGAAAAGATACTTTTTGTCAATTCAACGTATACATGTATCATCATTTGATTTTTTAAAGATGAATCTTCAGCGATTTCAGAATATGAAATCCCAGTTTTGGGGTCTATTGTATCTTAAACAATGCATATTACTATTTTTGAAAAAAAGAGACCTATCTATTCTATATTAGCCATAAGCTGATTCCCTCCTGTGGATCTGTATAACCAGCGAAACCGGAAGGAAGTTGATCATAGATTAATTTGTGCTTGTTCTAAGCATTTAGGTTCAGAGTGCTGATTATAATATTTTTGCTCAGAGATATTTTTGAACCAAGCTTGCAGAATTGTGCAAAATAATTTTTCAGTGTGGTAGTCATATCCTTTTTGTCCGGTAGATTTGTGTTGATATCCGTTCGGACCAGTGATTACAAAAGAAGATTTGCAGGAGATTTATCTGACAGACTTTCATCTAATCATGATGTATGAATGTGTGATTTGAAAGGCAATGCTCGTGAAAAGTACTCTTTTCATATCCCTTTTAACCCTTAAAATGATGAATGTGTTGGGCAACGTTGCTGTAGAGACATTGGACCTGTAGTGTATTTATTAAAAAATTAGTCATTAAAGATGGAAATGTGCCCTGAGTAACATCCCTTAATGTGAGTAAACAAATTATTTATTATTAAAACTTCTGAAGGAAATTAGAAAAAAAATCCTTTGACTCAAGAATGGGTATTTTGGTCTATATCATAATCTTCCGCATATAAGGCACATCCCGCCTATCAGAGGCACCTAGAGTTTCAGAAAATGGTCAGCAAAAAAATAACTTAACTTTTCTTCTACTGAATGGATTCTACAAATTCAAAAAGCTTAGTGTAGCTAGGGTGCCCTGGGCCACCCTAGACCTACCTATGTCCTATTATGACCTAGGGTAGTCAAAAATCAAAGTAAAGGTCTTGATTTCCCCCTTGTGAATGCAGGGAGAACTCAAACGTTGCATATAAGATGTGCCTTATATGTGGGAGATTACGGTAATATGAATTTTGTCATGGGTTTCAGAAATGATAATGCAGTGAAATAAAACTTACGCTTTTAAATAATACAGATTAATAATTGTTCCTTTTTAGGAAAAGAGAACATTTGAAATTTTCCAAATGGCAAAAGGGGCACATGAAATGCCAGCATCATTATCTACAAAGACTAAATCCAATTTAACACAATATTGAAACAAACAGTGTGTCCTCTCCTATCCTTGAAAGGTCATTATGATGCCTGAATCGAGCCCTGTGAGATTGCTCACTAGGATAGCATTCATATGAGAACCACCGTAATCTCCCGCGTATGAGGCGCAGCCCGCGTATAAGGCACACCTAGAGTTTTGGAAAATTCTCAAAAAAACGAAAAATTCATAACTTTGGTTCTACTGAATGAATTTTCAAAATTTAAAAACCTATGTGTAGCTTGGGCCACCCCGGACCCTCTTGGGCCCCCTTATGTCCTATTATGACCAAGGAGGCATGTGAGATATCAAAAGAAAGGTCTTGGTGTCCCCCTTGTGGGGATCCAATGAGAACTAAAAAAAACCGTATAAGACGCGCCTTATACGCAGGAGATTACAGTAAATACTATTGCATCTGTGCAGGATTAATAGATTTAGCAATGCTATATGTGTATCAAAGGAGGGATGTTTATATGTGGTGTGAATTTACCAGTTGTTAAACCTTTAAGGCCCCCATGCTTACCGTAAAACCCCGCCTATAAGTTGACCCCACCCATATATCGACCCCCCACTTTGAGAATTAAATTCAACTTATAGAAATAATGCTTGAGAAATATTAACACTATAATCTATTAAATAAAAGCTCCTCCCATAAGTCTGATAAGTTGACACCCCTCTTTGGGGAAAAATCGACTTATGAAAAATAAATGAAAATAAAAAATCGACTTCTAGCTTTATGGTACTCCAGGTTCATCATGTTCAGGTGTTGGCATTATGCATTAGTCCAGCCCCAGTGAGTCACTGGCCAGGCCTGCATTTATCTGCAATAACCATCCAAGGCTAAAGAAAGGTAGCAGGATGCATTATTGACCAATGAGATAATTCCCTTTATTCACTGCATGATTTTTAGGGTGCATTACAACTTGTACCCATCATGCTGATTATCACCAGTGCTTATCTGCCTGGGTACCATATCAAGCAGTAGTGCCTGCTACTGAGGGTCCTGCTACCTGGAATTACTGTCATATCTGGCACTTTTTAAAAGGTTTATGGATGACATATCCAAAAGGTCATCTTCTATGGGGCTCTGCTATAGTGTAAGAAGAATGACTAAGCTCATACTTTGAGTTTGATGCCTTTGATTATTGGCCCAGCCCCTGCTGGGTCATTGGAGGCGGGTTTTCAACATTTTTGGCCCATCAAAATGGCTGACTTTAAGTCGGAATTTCTTATACAAATAAGGGGTCTATAAATTAATGGAAAGTTGGTAAATTTACTTTAGATCTTTGTCTTTCTGTATATGCCAACAATTCCCGAAAAAAAAAAAAGTTCTCATCAATAAAGGTTAAGTAAAATCTTGACATGTTTTACTCACTTTCTGACGAAAATGAACCTCCATAGACTAGCATTGTGCGATAGATTTTCGCGATAGAAGTAACACATTGGTTCCTATGGGAATAGTGAAATTAAGACGCTGTTTTTCAGTAGGTTAGTCCGGCTGCTCAGAGGTGTAGTGATAAGTAGCGCGATAGACGCTACAACAAAAGTAACCATCATTAACGTTCATTAAAGTAAACGGTCTCCGCTCTTTAAGAAGGATCATTATGAGACCGCCATAAGACCGTACATATATATATATATGTAAACAGTAAGGAAAATATTTTTTCTTCGGACCATTTCAAAGGCGACCGGTTATATCTCGACCCTGCAATCTATTGCGTCGATTTCCAACAAATGGTCTTCGTGCAAGTCGCAAGAGGGCGTGTCATGTTTACAGGAACGACAGAGGACCGGTCATATAGTTCTTTCTGAGCTCTATAGGTGGCGTGACATGTCTGTGTACGTGACTTATGGCGGTCCTCTCATTTTATAACCGGTCCAGTTTTCCTGGTTTTTGTCGGCCATTTATTATTTATTTATTATTTTATGAAAGTCAGAGATGCCACTTACTGGCAGACAAAAACCAGGAAAACTGGACTTTTGGACACATTTTCCCAGGAATTTAACATAATTTAATACAGGAATCTTGGAATGAAAACCAGGAATTCATGGTAAACCAGGAAAAGTGGCATCACTGGAAATTTGTTCTTGGAAAGGCCAAATCCCACAATGCAGAAATATCCGTTAATAGATGGTATCACACCGATGGACAACAACCAAATTTCCAACGAAATGTCCCACATAAAAATGAAATATCCTTATTGTTCTTGTTCACTGAAACTAATATTCCAAAAAAATTAATCAACAAGACAAAAAAAAGATTTCCACAAGAAAGAGACTGCTATGAAAGTCAGAGATGCTACTTACTGGCCGACAAAAACCAGGAAAACTGGACTTTTGGACACATTTTCCCAGGAATTTAACAATTTAATACAGGAATCTTGTCTTGTTGATTAATTTTTTTTGGAATATTAGTTTCAGTGAACAAGAACAATAAGGATATTTCATTTTTATGTGGGACATTTCATTGGAAATTTGGTTGTTGTCCAACTGAAGAAGGTTCATTCGTCATCATTTGGTGTTGTTTCTCTCTAGATTGACAAGTCAACTGTCAGTTGAATATTTTGTCAAATAATATTGTATGTTGTTCACAATTGTCAGTTAAATACATAAAACAAAAACCACTAATGGCTTTCAACATGAAGCTTGTCACTCAAAGTAGCTGGTCTCAAGGTCATAGACGTTATGGGTTTAATGTTGGAAAATAATGTGTTGCCATGTCTTTGACTTTTGCTGTTTTCGGTCACTTTCAATGTCAAAGATATTCATACAGGACAAATGAACAAAATATTGACCGTAGGTGATGAAATATACGGGAAAATTTCAAACCATGTTCATCGAACTTTGCTCATGGCGTCAGAAATACCTTCAGAAATAATATGGCGAGATCTCAAATACAAATTTGCTATTGGTATGGAGAAAGCTGGCAATATCAAAAGTGATATAAATGAAATCCTTGTACATATAGATATGTGTTTCAGTTTGCAACCTTGTCTCTTCTTCATTACTCGTGGAACTTGTGTTATGTTGAAAAAACATGAAGAGAAATACTACAAGCATGGAATGCCACATCCTGATGTTGTAGCTTGCTTACTAGTTTGCAATGACACTTTCACACTTGTACATCATTTACATCGTTTGTTCAAAAGTGGACCTGTAGATCAATATGAAGTCATTCCACTTCAAATAAGGAAGTATACCTATCCTGCTTATCAAAACAATCCAGTTTTGAACTTCAATGTACCTCTCAGTCAAGAACATTTTTTAGTTGAAAGTAACAAATTCTTAAATCCAGAGACAGAGAATTTGTCATGGCCACCTACGAAATGTTCTGCTTCTACTTCTGCTAACCAAAAGCCAGTCAGTCAAAAGTCTGAAGAAGCTGAAAATAGGAGTCATTTTCAAACTGTTCACTCTGGCATGAAAAAAAGAAAATGTTCTGAACGTATGTCTTCAGATGACATGGAGTTCATTTGACAACGAAAACCAGAGGCTACATCAGCTATTTTGACACAGAAACAAAAAGTTTTGTTGGAAGTAGAAATATTGAACACAAAAGAAGACGACACACACACTTCTTTTTCGCCCTCTGCTTCTAACTCAGACAAAAAGGTCAAAAAGGCTTCTAACAAATGTAAAGGTCATGCTAACAGTAAGCGTGGCACACTATTGAAAGGGAAAAAGTCAAGTTTGGCTTCTGGTAATGAACATGCAACTTTTTCTACTGCTTCATATGTCAGTCCTAAAATGATTGTTACCCAAAAAGGTAGCTTGAAACAAACACCGTTACGAACTGTCAGATCATCTTGTGAAACCAAATCACCTTTACTTTCTTCTATGTCTAAATCTGATCTTTTTCTTTTGTCTCCTTCAAGTTCTACTGAACCAACTGTTCAACTTGACAGTCTGATAATCACTTCTTCCCAAAGTGAGCCATAAAATTTCAAATCTACAGAGAAAATATCTCATTTCGACAAAAGAATTTAACAACTACACTTGTTCAGAAAAAAAAGAACTAAATTAAACTTGTTACAAAAACAAACACGCTCTCTTCAAAATAAAAAATATTATTCAAAGAAATAAAACAAGGTTTCAGAGGACATCCTTAAGAAAAAAATGGAAGAGACTTTACAGAATTCAAAATACTTAAGAAAAAAAATGAATCAACGATATTATGAGAAAGTTTCATCCAAACGTGATAATTTAGGTCAGAGAGACAATAAAAGTACTTCAAAACATAAATGTAAATCACAATCAGACATTAACATATATCATACTTCTTCTGAACCACTTCAAGCAAAACAAAGCAAAAAATCCAAACAGTCTACAAAAATTAATTTGTCTCAAGCAGTTAAAAAAATCATTCATTTACGAAATAAGCAAAATCGTGACCCTAATAAGAAAACTGAATTACAAAACAAAAATATAGTTAAAGAATTACACAGAACGGACATAGAAAATCATATACCCGAAAATAATACCATGTCTACAAGAAGAACATCAAATCAATCAGCTGACAAAGTATATTCAACAAAAGTAGACAGTTTGACAAATATATCTTCAGATATATGTCATAATGAAATAACAGATAAAGAGAGAGAAGAAGCTCTTTAAGTGCTTGTTGGATTACATGAAAATGAATTTAAAAAAGGCATATCAAATACTGAAGATCCTGAACAAAAATCTCAAAATGTGGTTGAAACTGAAAACTTTCATCATTCCAAATCTGAACTCCAAAATAAAGCTAGTTCAAAGAAAACAACAAGTATTCGCTCTCGAATGAAACAAAGGTGTGACCAGACATTAAAATCCCTGACATATATAATGATAATTTTGATCATGAAACTTCTATCATACAAGAAAATATTTCTCACATATTTATGGATATTAGAATTGATTCTATTTGTCATGTTTGTTCTTGTGTTTTCTCTTCTGATCATATGTCTGTATTGGATGAAACAATCTTTGCTGATGAGATCAATCCTCACATCCCAAACAATGAATATCTTGTATGTGCAAAATGTGCTAATTCCTTGCAACAAGGTGAAAGTCCTCAAATGTCATATAAAAGAGGCATATTTTTCCCTAAGAAACCTGAAGTTTTAAATATAACTCCTGATGAAGAACGCCTTATAGCATCAAGAATAGTTTTCATGAAAATAAGGTCTCTTATGCCAGGAGGTCAGTCACAAATTTATTCAAACTGTATAAATGCTATTTCTAAAATTGAACAAACTATTCATGCTTTACCACGAAATTTGCAAGAAAATGGATTTGTAGATGTTCACTTGAAACGAAAAATGAGCTATAAACATGCACATCGAATTATGAAAATCCGACCAATTAAAGTCTTAGAAGCTTTAAAATGGTTCCTCGAAAATAGTATTATTTATCAACAAGAAAATTTGAAAATAGATGAAACATGGCTGAGTAGAACTATTTTATATCTTAAGCATCAAGAAGAAATGGAACAGCTATGGTTACAACAACAACATGAAAAGCGTGAAAAACTTGTTCAGAAAGAAACTACAGAAGAAAGAAATAAAAGGCTTTTCGAAGAGAAAAAAGTAGATGCAGACAAAAACTTTGATGAGATCAAAGATGAAGAAAAAGTACCTTGTTTAGATACACTTTTAGATGAAGATGATATTGCAGAAGAAGCTTATGAGATCAGCTTATGTGAAATATAAGCAGCTTATGTGAAATAATCTGATAAAAGTACCGGACGTTACGTAATGTCCGGTACTTTTATCATCAGGTAAGAGGCAGTCTACTGTGCATGCATACCTCAAATTTTGTTCCATTTTGTAATTGAAGTCAATAATAGACATATTGACCTTTTTATTTCATGTGTTTGTTATGCATAATGGGACATTCCTATATTCTGAGAGCAACTTCAAATACCTCCATATTTCGTCATTTTGGTACCGGACGTTACATGACACAAAATAAGCAATAAAAATGGAACCGGAGGTCCTAAGTTGGTATTTTTTGGCTTTCTGAGCTGAGGGGATGTCCCTTCACAAATTTGTTAAGGTTATATAAAGTATCTAGAAAAATAATTTTTAAGGCCCTCCAAAGGCAAAATCTTACACTTTCTGATGACCTGACCCATATTTATTAATGAGATCTTATATTCTCCTTTGCAATCTCCTGGAAAAGTCACTAATCATTATTATAGGATAGAATTTCAGCATCAAGGAGCACCACATGTACATATGCTTATATTTTATCTAGACGCTCCTAAATATGAAATAAATCATCCTAATGATAAGCTCTTGAAATATATTGATAGATTCATTTCATGTGATGGTAACCCAGGTTCTCCAAACAATTCTTATATACATCTCCAAGAACATTTCCATTCATCAACATGTCGGAAAGGAGGACATCCTATCTGTCACTTTAATTATCCTTTACCTCCTTTTGAAAAAAAACTTATTTTAGAACCAAACAAAGAAAGGACAAAAAAAGAACAAAAATTATATTCTGACATTCAAACTTTTCTAGACTCAGATAAAATTACTGAAGATACAACTTTAAATGATCTCCTTGGACATTTCAACATTACCATGAAAGAATACATTTTAGCTGTTCGATCATCTATTTCAAATTCAAAGATTTTCTTAAAAAGAAAACCTATAAATTGTCAAGTTAATATGTACATGAGAAATCTTTTGTTCAAATGGGGAGCTAACATGGATGATCAATTTTGTCTTGATGCTTATGCTGTCATAAATTATATAGCTAATTATATCAACAAACAGAACAGAGGTCTCAGTTTAGCTCTGAATAACATGATGAAAAAGTGTAAAGAAGAAGGACAAGATATTCAAAGAACTATCAACGATTTAGGTATCGTTTTTTTTCAAAAGTACAGAAATATGTGTCCAAGAAGCTGCATATTTATTGCTCGGCATGTCATTGACCTATAGCTCAAAGACAGTTATCAGTATATATGGCTCTGTCTCACCAATGCGATGCAACTCCGTCGGGGAGGTTTCTGACCAAGGTTTCTGACCGAGGTTTCTGACCGAGCGTTACAGAATGTTATTTTAGCCTCTAGTTTAAATTTGGTCACAGGAAGGTCCTTTTTTTTCTCTTCCTCCCTCTTCCTCACGGTCCAGGGGAACTTGTCCTGTCCTTCTTTAGGTGGGTCGGTGTTCTATTGGCAGCACAGGGCGTCCTTTGTTTTTGTCCCTATCTCATTGTTTTTGTCTCTCCTCTCTAGACTTTTCTGACCGAACACCCAAGTGCTCCAAATTAAAAAATTCTTTCGACAAAGCTTAGAACATTACTTCTCACATGTGTTTCAAGAAGAAAAAAAAGTTAAATATGTTTTGTCACCCCATTTTACCTACGGCTTAAGAATTCTTCTAAAGCTGAGTAAGGTTTCTGACCGGCCGACTTAAAAGGTCCACAGAAAGAGGAAGAAAATTATTTAACTTTAAACTAAAAAGCAAAAGGGGTCTTCTTCACTGCCAGAAGAGATTGTGTCCCTGATATCCTCTTCTATATGCTTCATATATCTGTTTTCAGTTGAAAATAAAGTCTGAGGCCAACTTTAAAAGAGAAATTAATGTCCCCTCTTTTTCTCTTTTCCGTCACCGTGACATTTTTGCTAGATAAATCTGTTTTCTAACAGAGAGAAAGCCCTTTCCTTCCTCTCTCTTACAGCCAAAACCACCGAGCAGAAACCTTGTCAGTCAAAAACCCTTCCTTAGTGGCTTCGGTCAGAAACCTCGTCGGTCAGAAACCTTGCACTATGGCTTCGGTCAGAAACCTCTTCATGCAAGCTGAAATCTTGGTCATGTAGTATACAAGTATAAATTCAGTTAGTTGTGAATAGTCAGGAAAACGCACACCCGATCTACACTTAACATTTGAGCTGTGTTCTTGTCTCACCCGTCTCACGTCACCTATTCCTCTTTTTCTTTCGAAGGAACAGCTCTCCAAATTACTTCATAGGAGTTAAACAATAATCTTTTTATTTACTTTTTTTATGTCTTTTATACCTTTCGTTACTTAGTAACACAACATGAAAAGAAAGCAAAGGTTTATGAGTAGAGGACCTCTCTTAGAGTTGTCTCGCAAGGAGAAGACGAGTCAGATAATCCTCAGTCAGACCCGCTTCTTATTAACCTTTTTCTATTAGCTTCGCCAGTTTCATACAAGTCAGATGGAGATCCAGTAGCCCTCCTGCTCAAGTGGGTATTGTTGTGGTGTGAATAAGTATGAACACTCACTCACACACAACCTAGACCATTAAATAATACTTGGCACATGTATTGAAGTAAACCATTCGCAGTAATGTTTGATTGTATATGTGTATTATGAAATTATAGACTTTGTCTATGTGAGGGGAATGCACAGTGAATAATCTATATGTAAGAACAAGATATGTGCTTATGACTAAGTGCACTGAGTGCACCAGATGAACTGCTCCTCTGGCATGTGAGGTGGATGATGAGCAATCATGTACCAGGAACTGTGGGACTGATTCATATGTGTATAGCCCCATACTGATTCATGGGGATTTACAAGAGTGACTTTGCAGGACTGACTCATGTTGCATGAATAGATGGTGACACACAGGGATTTCCCAGAGTTACTCATGAGTGTATAAATAGACAGTGACTAACGGGGTTTTTCCGCATATGACTAAACCATGCATGATTCACACCAGGATGTGGGAGAGGCTTTGTCTTCCTATAAAAGACCAGTTAAACTCCTATTCAGAGGTGGGATGTAGTCACTTGCTCTGTTGGACTGGAGGCAAGACTGTGTTACCATGACAGGAATAAGACTTGGATTATTGGCCTATGAACTCACAAGTACCTACATGGAGTTAGTGATGGTGAGATTGTCACTCTGTGGCTTCACAGCATTGGACACACTATATGACTATGGAGACTAGTGTGGACTCTGTATTTGGATTCAGCATGTATTGAGATGAGAATATAATATCTGTGCATTCCCCATGAACATTACAGACTTTGACATTCATGTTATGTTCAAGGATGTTTGTTGGTATTTGTGGTTATGGTAATAAATGTATGAATAACACTTTACCTCTCAGGAGTGCTCTTTGTCTGGTACAGTGTGAGCATGTATTGGACATATACAACTAGTTTCCCTAACATCAAGCTCATATACAATCTCGAAGACACAACCAAACCATTCGAGAACAGTATATCCAACAAAAAAAAATTTCTACACATTCTCTTCATAACTGAATAAAAATGACAGTAACATTTCGTATCTTGAGAAGTCATTTTTGAAACCCTATTTGTCTGTTGAACGTATCCATGAATTGGTTTTGGTCAGCAACCATTGGTCACAAGCAATGTGTCAATTTCTGTGTAACAAATATAAGGTGGACCGCCTAGTCCCACTTAAGCGTTCTGAACCCACAGTTGGACTGCAGCCTGTCAGAAACCTCCTTCATCCATGATCCAATCTTAGCAGAGTGTGTTGCACCTTCTCCAGTGGTCTTTCCATTGTCCTCTGGCTTGATCAATGACAGGAAAAGTCTTGCCTTTGTCGACCCCCCCCCATATGCAGGCAAAGCTAACCTACTTCCTGTGTATGTCTGACGATCAGAAACCTCGTCACGACGGTAAATCTAAGATGAATGTATACATGTACATGTATCTAGTTCTATTCAGCTGGTCAGAAACCTCCTTCCCCCATGATCCAATGTTCACAGTGTTCTTTCTGAAGACATGACTTTTTCCTGTGGTAGTTCAATTTGTGCTATGGCTTGATCCATGATATCAACGACAGCAATAGTCTTGCCTTTTTTGTCCCCCCTTAAGGCAGGCAAAGCAAGCCTCCTTCCTGTGTATGTTTCACGACCAGAAACCTCGTCGGTCAGAAACCTCATCACAATGGTAAATCTAGGATGAACATGTATACATCTAGTTCTATATAGCCGGTCAGAAACCTCCTTCATCCGTGTTCCAATATTCACATAGTGCACTGTAAAGACATCAATATTCACATAGTGCACTGTAAAGACATCACTTTCTCCTGTGGTCGTTCAATTTGTGCTATGGCTTGATCGATGATATCAACGACAGCAACAGTCTTGCCTTTTTTGTCCCCCCCCTAAGGCAGGCAGAGCAAGCCTCCTTCCTGTGTATGTTTCATGATCAGAAACCTCGTCGGTCAGAAACCTCGTCTCAATGGTGAATCTATGATGAACATGTACGTACATCTAGTTCTATTCAGCCGGTCAGAAACCTCCTTCATCTGTGATCCAATGTTCACAGTGTGCACTGTGAAGACATGACTTTCTCCTGTGGTTGTTCAATTTGAGCTATGGCTTGATCGATGATATCAACGACAGCAATAGTCTTGCCTTTCTTGTCCCCCCCTATGCAGGCAAAGCAAGCCTCCTTCCTGTCTATGTCTGACGATAAGAAACCTTGTCGGTCAGAAACGTTGCTTTGTTTCTCCCTGTTTCTTTTTCCTCTTAGGTAATGTGAGAGACAGAGACTGATTTTAAAAGAACACTAGCTGTTCTGTGGAAAGAGGTTGATCAGGTATAGACCGGTCATAAAAGAACACTAGCTGTTCTGCGGAAAGAGGTTAATAAAGCAGTGACTTGTCATAAAAGAACACTTGCTTCTCTCAGAAAAGACATCTGTCAGGCAGACACAGGTCTTCTTTTACATACCATGGTCCACTGTGACTTAAAAAAAGAATACTTTGTCTTTCACTATAGCTCGATGCAGCAAGTTGGGAACCTAAAACTTAGCTTTTCCTGAATTTTCACTAAGAAATGCTGTAGTTTGGCCAAAAATTATCCGATTTACACAATATTTGCAGCAAGTGAAAGATGAAACTCATTGCTTTCAGGCCAGGGTAGATGGTATTACATTAATATAGTGCAAAGTTTACCACTGAAGTACAAATTATAAATTTAAAAATCATTAGTTTAAAAAAAATGCTGTTTTTCAAAGTTTGGCCCTATATATTTTGTGAAAAAATATTCTAACCATCAGTTTTTCATAGATAGTGCATAATACTAACCCATCAAGTTTATGAATGTGTATGCTTTTTTTCCTACCTCTATGGTGGCTCATAACACTATGGGGAACATGTGATTTTTGTTAGTTTGCAAAAACTGTGATTTTCAGCAAAATTTCTGCTTGGTTTTTGATGTAGTACCATATAGATCACCATATATGGACGTGTGATCACCCACTGATACCAGAATTATCCATTTTTATGTTCTACTTCATCATCTTCAAAGGCATGTGAAATATCCAAGTGATACAATAAGTGTGAGAAGAATTAGCCACATCTTAATATTCTAGTCTTTGGTGCCAACAACGCTTTTGTTGCTGAATAGCTCAATAGTGCATCATAATAGGCCTCACATGCCTAATATGGGGTTCTAATAGCATTTCAATATGGTTTTCAATGGGTCATCAGGTCAAAACAACAATTGATGATGGAATTTAATAGAAACAAAAGGGTTTTGCACCATGGACCTGTTCATATTGTTCAGGTCTTCAAATATTCTTATCTTGAAAATGATAAAGACATTTACAAAAATGGTGCTTTTCCAGCCCGTATGGACCCTACAGAGGGCATTTTGTCTAGTCTGACATGTATTATGAGGGAATAATGCATAGCAAATGATTCTATTTTCATATTTTTAAGATAGAATCATACACAAGACTTGTCTTCTGCAGCATATGCAAAAATGTCACTTGAATGAAGGCATTTTACATGCACAGCTGCCTCCAAAGGTGGAAAACACTCAGGTTCCCAACTTGCTGCATCGAGCTTTAGCTTGGGATACCCCCCATGTGACCTATGACGTTACCCGTATGCGTTGCAGTACACATTCATATCTTAACCTCACTAATGTATCAGACACTTCATAGTATACATGTCCATGTTACAAGAGACAAAGTCGGGTTTCCTAGGGTCTAATGTCGCGGTTAAATCCCCAGTCGACATATTTCCTAAGAGATATTGTGTCTGTCACAGCCCAGTCATCACTGGATGTCTCACCATCCAACAACTCGTTGTCGCCGAGCTGTGGCTATTCTGTCGAAGTGGGCCCTCTCAGAATCACATAAGTCTTTGTCAGGATTGTAGTCAGAATCTGAGTCAGAGGAGGAGGAGTCCTGCGAAGAGTGACCCTCGGACTCAACATTATCATTATCACAATCGGTGTCACCAGCGTTTGGAGCAGAGGCTCTTGCAGGAGAGGTGTTCCTCTTAATTCGCTTCTCTGACCGGCGTCGGCTCCTTTCAGCAGCATGGCGGAGGTTGAAGACATAGTCATCCAGATGACCTTACTCCTCGTCGCTGCTGAAGACTTCCTCTGTAATGCCGGGAACATTGAAGCCAGCTGTGTCCTCCACAATCTCATCTTCTGTGTCAACTTCTGGTTGGACAGGAGGGGCCTGGACACGAACCAAGGGCAGCTCTCCTCCTTCCTCTTCTGGTTCCCCAGTCGATCGCACTGTGCACCTTTTCTTCCTCACGGTAGTAGCCTTAGGTTGTTTCACAGGCTTTGCATCCCAGGGATCACAAATTGGCCGCAGGTCACCCTCTGCCATGCAACACTGCTGGTAACACAACGTTCCTCTCAGGTACAGCTTCTCCGCGTACACAGTTGCCTGGTGGTAAAAAAGGATGTCCTTGATAGCGGGTGAATTCCAAGACTTAACAACTTTGCTGGCAGATTCGATCTCAACTGACTTTGTTCTAAGCAGAGAAAGCTTCACTGTCTCAGGTTGCACCTGCTCAACAAACTCGTCTGCATTTTGAATAGAACCTGACTTTTTCACAATCCGGTCAGCCATGCCTTTCACTGCTCCTCACAGGAGTACTGGTTTCTGTACTGAGAGGTAGGGGAGTCGGTAACAAAGTGGATGTGCTTGAGGTTGGGTTCCACTTTCCTTATCTCTTGAAGAAGCTGGGAGATGAAAGTCAGTGTAGTCGGAAACGAGTGAGAAGTCACCTCACTATCACCTACATAGTTCACATTTTTTTAGCTTTTCACTCTCGAGAACTTTTTGGTAAACAACCATAGGGTGCAGAGTGATTTGGTCCTTGGCAAAGAAGGCGGAGGAAATCTCTCTCATGAAAGATGTCGCCCAGTTCTCCATATAGTCCATTTGACATATGACATGGTCTTCCGGAAAGGTTTCCTTAAGTGTGCGGATGTTCTTATACTGAGCCTCCACGTGGGCTTGGTGTTCCCGGAAAGGTTCCAGCTCAGTCAAGAAGTGGAGCTTAAACTGGTCGGAGGTCAGCTTCTTCTTCACCAGGATGGTGTGGTACACAGTCCTCTCTTTGGTATTTCTCTCCTCTGTCTCCCAACGCTTGAAGCTGAGTATAGAGCAAGGTATCAACTGCAGATGAGCAGCCACTTCAGCGTCCGTCAACTCCAGGAGTTGTGAGGTGCGGTTCGGCAAAGCGTCCACAGCCTCCAGTAGCATCCCCATGTTTGCGTGCGGCTTGCAGAGACAGACGGCCCTCTTGAGGAACACAGAGGTACGCACTGTCCTTCTGTCTCGTGCCTTGCAGAAACTAGGGAATGAGACAGTGAGTGCTGTCTCCACGACAAACTTCTTGTGGAGATTCCTGAGAGAGTCGACAAGAGCTACTACTGGGACAAAGTCTCCTATTGTTTTGCGGTAGTACTTCTTGTCGGGAAGCACATAACTGTTATCCTCTCATTTTGCGGTAGTACTTCTTGTCGGGAAGCACATAACTGTTATCCTCTCATCACAGGAACTCATTCACTGCCTTCTGCTTAGACTGGGAGATGTCCTTTCTAGATGTAGCCTTGTTTCTGAGCTTCATAGGGAACACAAAGTTCCGGCAAAGGCGAAGGGCTCTGGCTATAGCCGATTTCTGTCCGTACCTTTTTCTAGAGCACTGAACACTCTTTTCTTTGTCTCACTATCTAAGTGTTTCAACTGTTCTTTTATTTCTACCAGGTGAATGAGCTTATTCAGTTTGGATTTTTGACTTGCAGCTTGTTCCAATTCCCTCAGTAGATTCAAGGTCTGGGTGCGGACAGAGGCCTCCAGGGTGTCTAGTTCTACCTGAGAAGAGTCAGGATCAGGGGAATCAGGTAGTTGCCGGTCGTCACTGGGACAAGGTGACACCTGCACGGTGATATCTGACAGAGCCTGTCCTTCCTCATCGTCCTGGGATGCACCAAAGGCATGGGTACTGGGATCAACCCAATGGGGACACAATTGGACTTCTGGGTACGGGGTAGTGGAAGGCTGCTGGTCGTCACTGGGACAAGGTGACGCCTGCATGGGGCCAACCGACGGACCCTGTCCTTCCTCGTAGTGTAGGGACTCATCAGAGGAGAGTGTTCTGGTATCAACCCAATGGGGAGACTGTTCAACTTTTTTCTGATGGGTATCAGAAGGCTGCTGGTCGTCACTGGGACAAGGTGACGCCTGCACTGTGTTAAGGTCCCTTATTGAGCTAGATAGGTGAATTAGTATATCATACAAGGATAAAAGGTAACTATAATTGTGTATGTGTAGAGACTAAAGAACACTAAGGTTGGAGAGTGCTCTGAGGTCAAATGGTAATTAAGGAGAGAGCTTGGGTCACATGAACAGGCATGAACTATGGGTCAGTGATGGACTGGTGACTCAAAGCCTATGTTGAACTATGTGCTTGGGATGAACTTATGACTCGAGGCCTGTATGAACCCATGTACTGGTGATGAACTCAGTGTGACTCACAGAAACCTGTGAACTGTGAACCAGGGATTGGGCCATGACATGACATGGGATAGTGAACTCACACAAGCTGAACCTAACTCAACCCTGAACTCAAATCTATGACATAGATGGGGTCATGACCTCTTGGACTATATTAGATCGGTCAGACTGCCAATCTGGAGGGGGAAATTAAGTGAACATATTGCTGGTGAAGACGAAGAGCAATTGGACTTGGGATTGCTAACTGTTGCTGAAATCAGGGTGAATTTCTGTGTGTGAGACTACCCATGGATAGTGCTGCCACTCAGTAGGACAGTAAGGACTTATAGATATCCATGGCCCATGAAACTGGATATTGGAGCATTCTCTGACTTGGACATTTACCACTATTCTGATCATTGTGATGTTGTGCATACCAGTTGTGAATATCAGCAATAAAGTGTAAAAGCTTATTATCTCTCACGAGTGCTCTGTGGCTAATACAGATGAGCGCGTATTGGTCAATTACATACAAGCATTAGCTTATCATTCTGGGGACATTACTGCTAACTACATCAGTGGTGCTGGAGACAAGGTAAGCAGATAAGACCTTAATATATGTGCATTCATCCCAGAACACAGACACGCTCAACAACGGGGCCAACCGACGGAGCCTGTCCTTCCTCGTAGTGTAGGGACTCATCAGAGGAGTGTGTTCTGGTATCGACCCAATGGGGAGACTGTTCAACTTCTGAGTGAGGGGTATCAGAACGCTGCTGGTCGTCACTGGGACAAGGTGACGCCTGCACAGGGCCAACCAAGAGAGCCTGTCCTTCCTCGTAGTGTAGGGACTCATCAGAGGAGTGTGTTCTGGTATCGACCCAATGGGGAGACTGTTCAACTTCTGAGTGAGGGGTATCAGAACGCTGCTGGTCGTCACTGGGACAAGGTGACGCCTGCAAGGGGCCAACCAAGAGAGCCTGTCCTTCCTCGTAGTGTAGGGACTCATCAGAGGAGTGTGTTCTGGTATCGACCCAATGGGGAGACTGTTCAACTTCTGAGTGAGGGGTATCAGAACGCTGCTGGTCGTCACTGGGACAAGGTGACGCCTGCATGGGGCCAATCAAGAGAGCCTGTCCTTCCTCGTAGTGTAGGGACTCATCAGAGGAGTATGTTCTGGTATCGACCCAATGGGGAGACTGTTCAACTTCTGAGTGAGGGGTATCAGAACGCTGCTGGTCGTCACTGGGACAAGGTGACGCCTGCATGGGGCCAATCAACAGAGCCTGTCCTTCATCATGAGAGTTCTGTGAAGTGATAGAGGGACAGAAGACTGGGTCTTGTGGCAATATCTCTCCCTCTCCTATATAAGAGGACCCTTCGGTGTCTGTAGGTAAAAACACAGAGTCTTCGGCGAGCAAACTGTACATGTCAGAATTACAAGAAGAATCTGATATCTCACTGGGACAGAAGACAGCTCACCTCTTGTCATGCCTGAGTTTCTTCCTTGTCTGACGTGGAATCATAGTGAGAAACATCCACAGGGAGAGACCTGTTAGGTTGTGTGAACAACCGAGGCTCTGAAGCAGGTACATATCCCTCGTTAGAGGTCTCCTGGTCATGGTCAGTCTTCCTGTCTTCTAGTGAAAGAGGAGAGGCCAGCGGACTATCAGTGTCAACAGAGTACTCTACGCAGGGGGTACTAAGAGGTACCGCTTCTCCAACAGGAGTAGAAGTGAGAGGGCCCCTAAAGGTTACACCCTTTGGAGTACAGGGCGACTTCTCCAGTTGCACTGTGGATTTCCCTGGATAGACAGAAGGGAGACAAGGACTGTCCTCCGTTTCAGGAGAGGACTGTAGAGTGTTGAGAAGGACAGCTATCTGCCTGTTCACTGAAGGTGACAGAAGTGTTCCACTCATCTTCAGGAATGCCATGAAGAAGCATTTTTTTAGAGGAAGACATACATGTCCAGAGTAAGGTCAGGTGCTTTATCACATTGGATAAGGAACAAGGCACTGTGTTTATAAGCTTTTATTTACTTATTTTCCAACCCTTTTGCTACATTTTTAATGCCGGTCAGAAACCTCAGAAAGAAACCTGTTAGGATGATAACACAGATCTATTATCCATCCTTCACATGTCTCATTGATTTGCAGTCCGTCTTCTTATAAACTGTCTTCGTGCATGACATCCGTGATATTACTGTGTTCCCTTTTCCTTCTCTTTAACACATCGTATAACCCCTAAACCAAATCTAAATGCCGAACAGAAACCTTTTCGGTCAGAAACCTTGTCAGTCAAAAACCTCATTTAACTACGTCAAGGGCTTATATATTTCTCTCGACTTTTCATTAATTGCTTTTCCTTTCTTTGCTTTCCTTCGGAGAGAAGAAAATGTAAGAGGATAGACGATGCAGGTAGGTACCGCTTTCCTCTTTGAGTTACCCACATGTCTCCCCGCTGTGATGCAACTCTGAATGTGAAGGTTTCTGACGAGCCAAAATCTTTGAGAAAACAGCATAAGAGACTGGCAGAACAATAGTTCCTGGATAATTCGTGCACATGTTTCAGGGGAAAATTAGTGTCTGATAGCCTCCTTTAGGCTATAATTGGGTCCTTTGTCTCAAAGAGATGAAGATTTTCCTGCGGGAGATTTCTGACTGGCAGAGTTGAATTTGCCCTAGTTTTGTTTTGTACCGCTTTCCTCTCTGAGTTACCCACATGTCTCCCCGCTGTGATGCAACTCTGAATGTGAAGGTTTCTGACGAGCCAAAATCTTTGAGAAAACAGCATAAGAGACTGGCAGAACAATAGTTCCTGGATAATTCGTGCACATGTTTCAGGGGAAAATTAGTGTCTGATAGCCTCCTTTAGGCTATAATTGGGTCCTTTGTCTCAAAGAGATGAAGATTTTCCTGCGGGAGATTTCTGACTGGCAGAGTTGAATTTGCCCTAGTTTTGTTTTTAGACTATCAATAGGGACAGTAATAGATGGAGTTTACTATGAATTACAATAAATTCACTCAAAACTTGACCTGTATTTTTTAATCAGGACAACGGAATTTAATGTCAGCCAGTCAGAAACCTCCTCAACAGGTCCGATTACAGCCAATTGCAGCCTCATAGATGGTATTAATATAAGACTTATTTTCAGTTGTAACATGTGCAGGAACAACTGTTCTGTTAGTTCCTTGTGGTTTCCAACTTTTATTTGAAATTTCATGGCCGGTCAGAAACTGGTCAGAAGCCTTCACTGTCAAACTTGCACCGCAGAAGTGAGACATAGCCCACATCAATTGGCATTGAATTTCTCCTTGACCCTGACAAGACACATTCAAGAAAAGGCCTACTTTCCTTTTATTCAAGCCTAATTAAACTGATGCGGAATGATATCACTGTCATGAATTAAATCACTCTTTGTTTGTTTTACAGGTAAATGTTATGACCGAATCCAGTGTCAAATTTAAATGTCACATTTATAAGCAATGAAAAAGTTTAGAACACAGCTATATGAAATGTCCATGAAGTATTACACTGTAATCACATATGAGGCAGGAAAATATCCTGACATGCTTGAAGACATAAGAATGATGCACCAAATGCCTTGATAACTTAACACCTGTTACACATTCATGAAGCGGTGATCTGGATGTTACTCTGTGAGTGCTTATCATGTTACGAAGTATCAGGTAAATCTTCACTGAACAATCGGACAGGAATCTGGTCACAATAACTACTCATATATCAAAATTAAAATTTTAAGCCACAATATAAGGCTGTAGGTATGTAGAAATTGTACCTTTTATTCTAACTAAGTCATAGTGAGAGATTCCCTGATCTATAGTTCCATGGAATAAAAAGTTCTGAAAATGAACAGCTGAGAATCCAATACCTTCACACTTAAATCAAGTCAAGCGGTAAATCCACTACGACGCATAGGCCATGCGTGCATCTGAAAATGGACGCGTGAGCTGGACGCAGAGCCAGTGGAGGCAGTCTCATGTGTCAGATTATTGGAGAAAAGGACAGACACATAGAGTTGAGTCTCGATCCACTGTCCATGCGTCTCCCATGCATCCTTCATGCGTCTATAGAGGCACGGCAGACGCATGAGTGGAAGCAGATTTTTGTCATGCGTGCGTCAACAAATGAAAGTCAGACGCAAACAGACGCATACCTCTGTATTTAAATATCAAAAGCAATTAGATATTTCATGCGTCTGCCTATGCGTCTGCCGAAGGGCGCTCCATCTAGTGTGAGATAAACACAACTTCTAGTTCCTCTCCTTCACGCACGTCGGCGCCACTGTAGTGAACGTATCATGTGACCTAGTCTGTCCGTACAAACAGAAAACCAAAATGGCTTCCCGTCGGACCAAACGTGCCTCCAAAGAGGAAGAAATCGATGAAAACCCAGACAACCCGCCTCTCAAAGACACAAAGAAGGCAGGAAAGAAGGTTGGTTCTTCTAGCACTCCCTTAAAGGCAAGGAAGGCGACTCCTGTGCCTATTAGGAGTTCCCTGCGGTTTAAGAAGGTCGGCAAATCAAAAGCTCGGGTGGGTCTCCCTTCTCCCAAGAAGAGGGGTAGGCCAAAGAAGTCGACTCCACCTTCTGCTTCTGTACAAGAGGACAGCGAGAGCGATGAAGAGAACGTTCCTGGTACCCCCCAGTGTGATAATTCTGTGACTGGTCGAGGTAAGCTGCGCATATCCCCCCGCCTGAAGGGCCAGACAGAAGACATTCTTGTACACGGAGAAGAAACTAAACGTCATAAATCTAGTAAATCCCTGCATTTTGAAAGACTGCCAGAAGAATCAGGAGAGGGTGAGTCAGATTCTCAGTCGCAGTCCCTTCTGCCTAAGATGCCTAAATCAAAACGTTCCCGCAAGAGGGCAGCAAAGTCCAAGGAGGATGAGCTTGATGTCGACAGCGAGGACAATCCAACCCAGGAAGAAATGGAAGATATCTTGAACCGATCTCAAGGTACTATGGAAGGTGAGTTATAAGTTTGAGTCTGGACCCTAATATTGATGTCAGAAGCCATCCATGAAAGACATCATGCAAAATAGAAATTTATTGTTTCCCAACCTACCTGGAAGTTATTTCTTTTGGCTTTTAAGAAAAGGTTAAGCAAAGGTCTATTATAAAAAATTAAATATTTTCTTTTCACCTTTACTTCCCCTGAAAACAAATAAAAATATACCAAATGCCTACATGTTAAAGAACCTTTTGTGCAAAGTCGGTTTAATTTTATGTTCGAGCTTTCCTTTGAAGTCATTTTGCTGTAAATTATTTCTTATGTGAACAAGTGTGTTTAATTGAATTTCTTCTCTTTTTTTCTCTTCTAAGGTTATGGTGATTACACAAAACATCCAGTTCTAGACCAGGATCAACAAGACGAAGACGGCGAAGAGGTAGACCTAGACACAGAGGACCTTGCCAACCTCCGATCGACTATGATGAAAATGACTCCATCCAAATTTGACTTGAGATTTGAAGACAAGGATATGGAAACTTGGTGGACAGAAGACCCTACCCGTGAGGAGACTCTATGCAGGCTCTGGGAACAGGAGAGAGCTCTCTATGATATGAGGGCTAATGGCTATCGGGTGGCATCTGTGAAGTATTTGATCTACGCCAAAATGGCAGTTATTCTTAAGGTTCCACGTGAGTAATTATTTTATTGTTCCTTTAATCCCTGTTTCCTATATGTTTTTTGTTATTCAATACTTAACATAGGCTATTCAATAAAAACCTGACCTTAAGTATTTAAATTTAAAACATTGGTTCATTTTATACAAACATCTGGCTGCAAGATATTGCTTGTCCCTTTTTCTAGCAAAGAAATTGAAATCAGAATGAGGAGTCTCCGAAACCTGTACTCCAAGATACTGAAAACTGCTAAAGTGGTTCAGCTGCTGTAGGTAAAACCCCTCGACAGAAGGAGATATGCAGGTTGGTCGGGTTCTTAAGAACATACTTGAACCAGAACGAAACCTACAACACCTACTTAGAGGTAAGAGTGTGCTTTAGTTTATAATTTTTAGCCCCCTTCTGTGTAAGTCTATTTTCCCCCAAAAAATCTCAATCAAGTTCTTATATATATAACCTTAAAAAAATAATTAAGTCTGCATTTTTGGTGAAAACAAAGAGGTCCCTTGTTTTTAGTCATGATTTATAATTGTAGAGGTGTTTTTTTTTTGTTGAAGCTCATGAAGGGTTAAGATGTCATGGTAAATAATATTAGATAGAGAGTGCATAAATTTCCTTTTTTTTCAGACTGACGAGAACTGGGAAGGGTTGTCTCAGATACCATTCCAACCTAAGCGCCGGAAGGTAAAGCAGGAACAAGAACAACTAGCTCAAGAGTTGGATCAAGATGAGGATGAAGGAGACAGTGAGGGTGAGGGTAAGGATGAGGAAGACGATGAGGGTGAGGTTGAGGGTACTCCTGTGTTCCAGTCTAGTAAAAAACATTATAGCAGAAACCAACACATTGGGACGCAGGCTGCAGCACACCGATCTAAGCGTCTGAGTCCACCACGCAATCCACAGAAGAAACAGAGTCAGCCTGCTAAGTCGGGACAATCATCCAGCTGCAAGGATACAGCACCTGCAGCTTCTACCTCCAAAGACACTGTGAAAGGTGCAGGCAAAGGGCTGCATCAGATCAGGGCCAGGAAACAGCCTTGGATAGGTACAAAAGGTTGTTCAGCAAAGCAGAAGTGAAATCAGGCCTGCATTATTCTGAGGATGGCTCCTCCCAGAGAGCTTCTCTCTACCAACCATACAAAGGAAAGAAGACCTCCATGCATGGGGGTGAGTCTTCCATGGAGGACAGGTCTACTGACTATGGTGTGGAAACCCCGTCTGCAAATTGGTACACCAACCAAGGACCTGACCATCGTCGGGCCCGTGAGGCTGAGCTAGACAAAAAGAAAGCCGAGAAGGCCAAGAACGACCCAGTGTTGAGGATGATGGAAAAAAAATCCGAAAACCTAGAAAAAATGATAGAAGTTTTGTCTAAACCCAAATCCACTAGTCAGCCTCTTACCTCAGACCCTGTCTCATCCGATGCCCAACTGTGGGCCGACTCTTTGGTCAGACAGGTAGAGCAGATGTCACCGAAACTGCAAAGAAAGTTCATGCGTCATGTCACTAACATGGAGTATGATGCATTAGATGGGGACTGGTCTTCTAAATAAACTTGATTCATGTTTGTTGTTCACGATGATTATGCATAAAAGTCAAATAACACAAGATAACACAAATTTGTTTGGACATTTTGTATAAAAAAGGAAAAGAACTTTGTGTTTATTTATATAATTCTGCAAGAAAACCTTGCCCGGTGCCTAATATGGAAAATTACATGTTCATGTCTTATGTTACTATAAGAAGTATTTATCCAAGTTTTTACAGTTGGTGCTCAAGAACCTTTTGTTTTAGATGAATGATGCATGATTCAAACTCATGATTTTTTATTTTTGGTTCTCTCGACGCTCTAGGACTTAACTTAAAAAGGTGAGGGCTAGAGTTCCTTATATCCTGCCTTACTGAAGGGAGAAGCCTACACATTTATCACAAAAGTGCCTTAAGCGACCATATATATCAGTTCAAGAACTTGTTGATTTCTTTAATAAAGGTTCATGTTTTTGTTGTAAATCATACTATTTCTTTATTTCTATCTGAATGATATGCATACATAAGTTTGACTCATGAGCCACAGTATACATGACTAACTTAGATGAAAAGGAAATGTCTCTGACATTGTCATTACTGCCCACACACTAAAGTTCATTGACTCCGGGGTCCACACTTAGCGCTCAAAGTAGAAGTCATGTTGCATCACAACGTCCCACTGTTTGGGAAGTTCTCCCTCCTTGGTCAGACACCATCCCGCGAGATTGTTCCTCATTATCTTGACCCTGTCTGATCAGTTCCGTTCTTCATTTCTCAAGTTGGTAATCAACTTCTAAAAAAGCAAAGGTCAGATGTAGTAACAGTTGCTAGGCTTGCGTCTGAAGCTGGCATTGATGCCAAAGCACGGGGGAGAGGTATATTGTACAATGGAAAATTCTATAGACATGACTGCCTTAAGGATCTACCCCCTGACATCCAATTAACCAATGCTAAGACTGTTATAGGCGACGATTATATTGTCTATCAATCAGAGCATGCACCATTTAGCAATTTCTTTCCATGTAAAATCCTGGTAGACGGCTACATGTTTTCATCAGTAGAGCAGGCTCTCTGTTTCAAAAAAGCTGACTATGCAGGTGACCGTGTAAGGGCACAAAAAATCAAAGACTGTTACACGGCTATAGGTGCAAAAAATATAGCAAAAAAGGTTATATGTCCTGCTTGGAAAAACCATGACGAGGCACTAGTTGAAGAACTCAATGAAATGAAGTATGAGCAGAATATAGAACTACGGGAGATGCTCCTGAATAGCTCAGACAGGAAGCTGATAGAAGCCACCCCATGCACCCATTGGGGGGCTGGGGTAGGCTTGAACTCTAAAACCTTAGCCAATAGAACATACAGGGGTAAGAATATGGGTGGAAAAATCCTCAAGAAAGTTAGAAAAACAATGAGAGAGCGCTATAATATACCCACCTCACAAACCACAACGACCCTTACTGTCAACACAGATGCTGGCACGACTGCAATAGTAGCAGCCCCTGTTGGCACCATACCCACTCCCATGGTCATATCACCCAGGAGACAAGCACCTCAACCACCTCCACTGATAGCACCTTCTACACCAGTGGTATCAGTAGTATCAAGCCCCATGGCAACAGGACTTATCACAGCTACAATGCCCAGCACACCCTTACAAACTCCTATGACAACGTCTACTAAGACTCCATCAACACCAATATCACCGCTACAAATGGCTATGAAGAAGAAAGCGAAGGAAAAAGAAAAACCCAAACAGAAGCCGGTACTAAAACCAGAGACTGAACATTTCCAATCCAAATTCCTAGAGCATCTAAAAGTCCTGACCCACAAAAAGTGAATGCTATGAGATGAAATATATACACTATGTACTACACTTTATTTAGCTCTACCTGCTTTGTCATAGTAACATAAGACCTGGCTACTAAACATGTTAAGATATTTCCTTCCCATTGAACCTCGCCAGCCAGTCTCCACACAGCTGACTTTGAAAGGTACATGGCATTACATAACCTTAATACGGTATAAGCTCAAGTGGAGCTAACAGGTCGACGGTCAGGACTTGATTGCTTTAACCCGTGACACAGAATAGTAGCCACCCTAGCACTTGTATATATGTTCCTTTCTATACACTACTCTACTTACCTTCTTTCTCTATCATTGATTGTAATAATACACTAAAGATTCACTAAACACTATATATATATATCAGCATAATATACATAGCTATAACTGTGCCTATTGGTCTGTATACAATAATTTCGGGGTGCGTTCCCGAAAAAACTTTTCTAGCCATACCACAAGAGAGCCTTATATGTCGTACAGTGGTCATCTTCATACTTGATATCATCTCCTATCACCTCATGAAAATTAATACTGGTTACTATACACATGGTCTGGTTACATGAATTAACAAACAAAAAAGGCCTACTGATAATGTGCTTTAATGCGAGATCCATCTTTGATAAAAGAGTAAATGCTACCACCTTAGTCAGGTCAGTTGATATTGCTGGTATTGTAGAAACATGGCTACACCCTGGAAGAAAAAACATTGACCTAGAAATTCCTGGCTATCAGTTCTTCAGGCTAGATAGATATCCTAACCGGAATAAAAAAGCTGGTGGTCTACTGCTTTATATAAGGGATCACTACACAGCCTCTCTTGACAAAGAAGGTTCTGTTATAACAAAAGACTATGAATTATTATGTGTTGATATTGAGATCGGTGTTATAAAATATAAAATTTATGTTTGTTACAGGCCTCCGGACGATGATGTAGATAAAGGAGCTATTTACAATAAGCTTACATCACTTAAAACTAATATCACGAGAAATAGAAAGCTGATCTATATGGGTGACTTCAATGTTAACTTGCTACATCAGAAAGACATCGATGACTCTATGGTGAATACCTTCTGTACTGACAATGAACTTTTTCAGCTGATAAAACAGCCCACCAGACCACAATCGGGCACTTTATTGGATCATTTCTATACAAATGTACATAATGTTAATGACTCGGGCCTGGTTAATTTTCACATATCAGATCACACTCCTATCTATATGGTTATTAAATGTGAAAGAACTAAAATTCCAACGAAAAAAGTCAAAGCTCGTAGCTATAAGAACTATGACTTCCTTACATTGAAAAATGCACTTAATAATTATAATTGGGATACAAAAATAAATATACCTAATCCTAATATCATGTGGGAAGAAATACTGAAAGTTATCTTATCAAAATTGAACAAAATGTGCCCGGTGAGAAAATTAACCTTGCCTGAGTTTACTCCTGAATGGATGACACCTAATGTAATAGAGGCTATGAGAGTTAGAGATGAACTATATAAGCATGCCAGACAAACAGGTGACATTGATGATTGGAGAATTTCAAATTTTCATAGGAACAGAGTCGAAACAATTATTTTTAATAATAGAAAAGATAGAATTAAGGAGCTTATTGCAACTAAAGGTGATGACCCTCGATCTTTCTGGCAGGCAATTAGAAAAATTGTTCCAAATAAGACCAATGCCACTTTAATAAAACTTAGGAACTCGGATACAGGTATGATGATACCCCCTTCTAATTGTGCAGATTATATAAATAATTTCTTTTCAACCATTGGTGAAAAATTAGCTCAAGCTCTACCAAAGGTCAATGTGAATCGAGGTTATAGACCCCCACGACATGAGACAGCCCAAGGTGGAGATTTATTGTACCCTGTGTCTTACATTGAATTAATCAAGATTATAAAAGGTATTAAAATAGACAAGCCTTCATCTGTTTCCCATTTAAAAACTTATGTGCTAAAAGATTGTATCATGTCCATACCTGAGGTGTTTCAATGCCTATATAATAAATGCCTTGAGGAAATGAAGTTCCCTGACTTATGGAAAGCGGCTACGGTAAAACCACTACATAAGAAACCAAACTCTAATGATGTAAATGACCTACGTCCCATTAGTCTTTTACCCCTTCCTGGGAAAATTCTAGAAAAGATTGTATGTAAAAGACTGAATAATTTCATTAATACTAATGGTGTACTTAGTAAAAATCAGCATGGTTATAGAGCTGAACACTCTACACAGACTGCCATTGATGAGCACCTAATGGATATAACTAATAATATGATACATGACAAACCAAGCTTCTGCCTATATCTAGACTATAAAAAGGCTTTTGACACTATATCACATGAACTCTTGAACTCTAAACTTCTAAAAATTGGACTTAGTAAAAATACATGTGATTTCTTAAAAAATTATTTGACTGGTAGATCACAACAAGTATTAGCTAACAATACACTTTCAGCACAAAAAGCAATAACCTATGGTGTTCCTCAGGGATCTGTGTTGGGTCCTGTACTTTTCTCAATATATATTAACCCCCTGGCTACTTTGTATGATTATGAAATATCCCTCTATGCTGACGATGCTGTAATAACTGTTACATCGAGTGTAAAAATGCATGAAGCCTTAAGACTTATATCGACATGGTGTATTGAAAATAGTCTTACTATTAATTGTGCAAAGACAAAATGGATGGTATTTAATAGGAAAAGGCATCACCCACTACCTGTTTTTACTTTGAGCAACACAGTTATAGAACAAGTTCATGAATTTACCTACTTAGGTGTGACAATAGACACTGGTCTAACGTTCACTACCCACAGAGAAAATACTTGTAAAAAGTTTAGGCAAAGACTATATGACTTGTATAGAATTAGAAAGTATACCGATGAAGACACTGCCCTAATAATATATAAGACCTTGGTACTACCAGTAGTGGATTATGCTGACTATGTTTGGGATAGAGATTACAGAGGTGAAACAAGAGAATTACAGCTTCTACAAAATAAAGGCCTAAGAACTGTATATAAGGTTAAGATTGAAGAATTCCCCCTGTATACAACAGACCAATTACATGGAAAAAGTGGATGTAAAAAATTAATTGACAGAAGAGATATACACCTTCTGGCATATGCCTTTAGATTAAAAAGTATTCAAGATCTAGTAGATAATAGAAACCTCCCTACACGGAGAAATCAGGGCATTAGGCTAACACTACCACACTCATTGAAACCACTTGTTATAAGGGGGTCTTACTACAAAGCTATTAAAAGATGGAACGATCTCAAAATTGAATATACCACTATAGTATGTCCAAAGATATTTAAAAAGAAAATTCTCGCAGACTATCCCACTTGTTTCATGTAAGAGACCTGTTATCCTCTTCTTATTATTGGTATTTTCATCTAGGAAAATCTTTAATATCCCTCATCTCATTTCATCTCATCCACAAAAATTGTATCATATATAATCTGTACTTCAGTTAAGATGTATTAGCAACTGCATTACCTCCCGCTATACCTGGTATAATGACTAGACTTTATATATGAAACATTAAGGGGTACTAACGTAAGTAGGGCAATGTGCCCATGTTAGGTTTAATACATATCAATTATTCATTTGTATATGTATTATTAGACCCAATAAAAAACTCAAAAAAAAAGTAGGCTTTCTGCCTGGGAGGACCTTCTCTGTAGCCACAGACCTTTGTGCTGTTTGTAGTCTTTCCCCTCCCAGTGGCAAGCTTCCTTCGGAAGGTATGCTCCTGGGGCCACCGTTCTAAGGTAATTATGCAGAGCCACACATGCCAGTACTATAATGTCCACATTTTCTGGAGCCATTTCTATTTCTCGGCGGAAAATCCTGAAACGAGTGGCCAGGATCCCAAAGGGGTTCTCCACACACCGTCTAGACCTGCTGAGGCGGTAGTTGAATATCCTCTGCTGGGGGGTCAGTTTGCTAGAGGGATATGGCTTCATAAGTCTCTCACTCATCTCGAATGCGTCAGCAAGAAAATGATAGGGCAAGTCCCCGTTGAAGCCTGGAAATGTTGAGGGTTCTGACACATTAAGGGGGTTACCTGCGGCATCAATATCCTGAGCAAAAGAGGAGTACTTCCAGATAGTGCTATCTGATGCTTTACCTTCCGCTCCGACATCCACATATGTGAACTTATAGTCTGCATCAACTAAGACAAATAGAATTATGCTGTAATATCCTTTGTAATTGTAATAGTTCGAACCAGACATCTTTGGCTTCTTAATCCGGATGTGCTTCCCATCCAAAGAACCCAGAACATGTGGCATGTTCCACTTGTCATGTTACCCTTTGGCTATGGCTAACCACTCATCCCTCAAGGTAGGCGGCTCTTTATTGAAGAGTTTTATATGGAATGAAAGGTCTATTACCTTTTATTACATTTTTTAGTAGAGATGTACTTTATTTATTTATTTTTTGGAGGGGAACATCAACATAGTCTAATGACACATACCTTCAAGTAGGTTTCATGCAGGGCTCTGAAGATGGCTTTGTAAGTGTCTCTCACTATGGGTAGCACCGTCGACTCACCTACAAGGTAAGCCTGGTGAAGAGTCGTAACACTGTCTCCTGGAGAGGAAAAACACATAATTGAAAATAATTGACTAAAATATTGTGTGAAGTTAATCAAATTATTTTGATATAAAGCGACTCACAACTCATGAGTCTCTTCCACTGGCAGGGGCATAGGAAAAGGGGGGCCAGGGGGGCCTGGGCCCCCCCAATCATGAAGGAGGTGGGGCCTGAGTATGTCTGGGCCCCCCAATATTTTCCAAGAACTCATAAACACAATGGAAAAGAAGCGAAAGTAGGTTTCATGCAAGAAGTAGGTTTCATGCAGGGCTCTGAAGATGGCTTTGTAAGTGTCTCTCACTATGGGTAGCACCGTCGACTCACCTACAAGGTAAGCCTGGTGAAGAGTCGTAACACTGTCTCCTGGAGAGGAAAAACACATAATTGAAAATAATTGACTAAAATATTGTGTGAAGTTAATCAAATTATTTTGATATAAAGCGACTCACAACTCATGAGTCTCTTCCACTGGCAGGGGCATAGGAAAAGGGGGGCCAGGGGGGCCTGGGCCCCCCCAATCATGAAGGAGGTGGGGCCTGAGTATGTCTGGGCCCCCCAATATTTTCCAAGAACTCATAAACACAATGGAAAAGAAGCGAAAACTGTACATCTCAAATTAGATTATTATGGTGATGTCATAGGGAAAATGGGGGTCTGAGCCTAAAGTCAGATCCAAAATATACCAAAAGTTACTTTTCTATAAATATGCATTATATAGACGCCATCACGCATCAGCCGACAATTCAAGGTGGTCGCTCCCTTTCTCGAGAGGGAGTATATCCAAAGGTTGATAGCACACAACACTCAAACGATGTACATACATGGAGTACTTTTCAAATATGAGCTTTCTGACCGAGCAGAAACCTCTGTCAGAAACCGCGTCGGAAACATATGCAAAATTCAGATGAAACCTCAGCGCCATCAGGGATGTAGGCTGAATAACCGCGCTCGCAAGACTCGCGGAAAAAAGAAATCACTGAGTAATAGATGATCCAACATCAATATCCTTAGATTAGAATGTTGAACATATGAAGACAGGGAACAGATCATGCTGCTGAGAGTCTGATAGGGATGACTTTTGTATCTAGCATCCTAAGGCTCAGAAGAACTGACAGGAGAAGCAAAGCCATACAGCTGAAGTTCTATACCTGTAAATAAGGTAGCATTATGTTAGTAGGAAGCAAATCAATTTAATTCTTACATTGTAAAGACAGGCTTTTTGAAAGGCGTGAGTCATTGACCTATAGTCCATGGACGTCCATCTTCTGCCTGTTAAGGGAATTTCAGTTCTGCAGTTTATGTAAGTTAAAAGTTAGTGTTCAACTTTTAATTGCGTCTCTCTTTCAACAAATAGAACTGTGAAACTCTAAACTGTGAAACTCCAAACTCAACGGCAGTTATTCATACACACCGTTCTGGGTCTTGGGAGACCTTCATTCTTGTTCCTGATGGGGTGTAATAAGGAAAGACATTAAAGGACTTAACTTTTTTAATTATTTGACACAAGACGGAAAGGAAAGTTTCATGGGGAGCTGTCGTTTTCTGACACAACTTTTAAATTGGACTAGTCAAATGAAGAAAAACAACTGCTTTCTGCTAACCTGACGCGGGATCGCTCTTGTTAGTGTCATCGGTGGCCAGGTCGGGTTCAGTGGCCTCGGCAACTACGGGCTTGACCACCTCGACACGGAGGTCTGACGAGGAATCCTTCTTGTCGGTGGCCAGGTGGGGTTCAGTGGCCTCTGCAACTACTGGCTTGTCCACCTCAACACGGAGGTCTGACGAGGAATCCTTCTTGTCGGTGGCCAGGTGGGGTTCAGTGGCCTCTGCAACTACTGGCTTGTCCACCTCGACACGGAGGTCTGACATAAATCCTTCTTGTCGGTGGCCAGGTCAGGTTCAGTGGCCTCGGCAACTACTGGCTTGTCCACCTCGACACGGAGGTCTGACGAGGAATCCTTCTTGTCGGTGGCCAGGTCGGGTTCAGTGGCCTCGGCAACTATGGGCTTGTCCAGCGCGACACCTTCGCTGTCAGGCTTCCCTGAAGGAGAAGGAACATAACTCACGATCAAGGAAGGACAAGGAGGGAAGGCTGTGAGAGCTGTTATGTTAGTAGAAGTCAGTCGGACATGGAGGTCAGAAACCTTGGTCAGAAACCTCATCAGTCAGAAACCTTCTTTTCTGGATAAAAGACAGTCAATTTAATTTAACATGCTCGTCAGACTATATTTAAGTCTCAGTTTTACTTGAAACATGTGCAGGATTGTAAGATGTCTGACAGTGTGTTACTGAATTAACCTTTATCTTGCAACTTTAAGGCCGGTCAGAAACCTTCTTGTGAGAAAACATTCAAAATATGAATTGCACCACAGTGGTGAGGCATAGTGGTTCGCCATGACGACCAATGGCCATGAGGCACGAAACAGTGGGACACATGTGACCTATATCCAAAAAACGCTATAATCCGAGCCATCCGGGAAGCATACACAGAGAACAAAACAAAAAGCAAAGATGTGGTTATGTGTTGGGTACCTAGCCACATAGGAATCGAAGGAAATGAGGCTGCAGACACTGCTGCCAAAAATGCTCTGAGGAGGCCCGTAGGGGCTGACCAGATGCCATACACAGATGTCCTACCCATGGCTAAAGTCCATGTTCAGGATAAGTGGCAGCGCAGATGGAACGCTGCAAATGCCAACAAGCTGCGAACCATCCGACCAACGGTCGGCAAAAGATACATAGAGGACAACCTGACAAGACCAGAACAGGTGAAACTGACCCGTCTTAGGACTGGTCACACCAAACTGACACACAGTCACCTTCTGAAATGTGAAGTGGCACCTGTATGTCAGGCATGCAACACTCAGCTGAGTGTGGAACATCTCATGCTACATTGTCAGGCAACCAAGAGAAGCAGGAAGAAATTCCTGAAAAATCCATTGACAATGAACAGTGTTTTCCACAGCACTGGAAACAAGGAGATTCTTGATTTCCTGTGGGAAGCTAAGCTCTTTGACAAAATATGAAAAACAAGGAAGCCTGATCCCATCAGGCAATGCCCTATAAGTAAATAGGGAAAAACAGAAAAGAAATGAAACATAGTCTCTCTGCTAAATTTTAACTACTATTAGCGGAGGTTAAATCAACCAAACCAAACCAAACCAAACCATTAAGTGAGGGTCAAGTAGGAAAGCACACCTGAGGTAGGATTGTGATCTTCCACGCTGAAGGACCGCTCCGAGTAACTATGGTCCAAACCTATGACATCTGCATCTCCTGAAAAGATAAAAAGGTGAGAGATGAACATTTACACAGGTAGGAGTACAGTGCTCGATGTTAATAAGGAAAAATAATCTGATACTAGAGAGACATAGACATCATAGTCCGGCACTACCTCTGCGACTGGAAGACAGAAGAAAGTGGACATTCTATTATCCAGTCAACAGAAGAAGAGGTAGAAGGGCCAGCAATAAAATGTATTTCTTTTAAGATCTTCTCCCACTTAAGAGTAGCATCCTCTGACGAACCTATGGGAAGGAGACAAAGAAAAAGCAGAAGAAAGGACATATGTGAAGGTCATGCATATTCCTGCTTGTAATATGTGCCGAGGAAAAAATTGACAACCAACCTGGACAGGAATCCATGCTGTGTGAAGAGGCATTATCTGTCCTGTGGTTCTCGTCATCTGGCAGGATTTTACCTGTCACCTGGACGGGCTTGTCAGAGGTTTCTGACCAGGCATAAAAGAGAACAATGAAGTTGAATGATAAGATTAAAAGACAAAACAGATTTATCTGGAGAGTACCTACATGTGAACACAAAGAAAAAGGAAATTAACATCTCCTCTATGAGTCTGCCATTAGCTTTAAGCAGTAAATAGATGAAGGTTTCTGACCGGCAGTCATTACCTGCCTGTTAATAACTATAGCATTTTTCCACTGAAACATTGAAGAAAATAAATTGTGAACTGTGGAAAAGTCTATGTGGTTAGGACAACAAGGATAATTCAAGTATGTTACTAGGGCAGCAGAGAGGAGATTCAATTTCTGTGGCCGGTCAGAAACCTCGGTCAGAAACATTGTTTACCAGAGAGACGTTCGCTGTAAAAATATATATTGCTTTGGACTTCCATCAATGGAGGTTTCTGACCGAGCAGAAACCTTGGTCAGAAACCTCGTTGACCAGAGAGATGTCCGCTGTAATTATATTTATCTAACTATTTGGGCCTGGACAGTTCTTTTTTGCTCATAACTCCAATTCCTTGTGCAGCCATAAGGCACTCTCAGACCTTTTGGTGGTCTTCAAGAAGCTGCTGGTTTCTATCCGGACATGTTAATAAATTGGCGAAGCATACAAAGTCAACTACGCCATTGATTTACTATTAAAACCGTTCAGGGTACAACGGGGAATCGAGCTCGCTGTCCACTATAGCAAGCTGACCAGTGATACAAAGCAATGTACATCAAGGATTTGAAAAAGTTGTCTGACATACCTGATGTTTACAGACCTCGTTAGCATGGAATCCAATGGTGTAAGGTGGAGTTATTAACAGGAAAACATCGTTAGATATCCTATATGAACATGCCATGCCTAATTTCTCCATGTTCTTCGAATCCATTGATTTTCCATAGCGATACGTGTCTGCACCCGCCATTGCGGCTTGCTGACCCGAAAGTAGGTCAGGTACATCCGGGCACCTACCCGCTTCGAAAACAAGACGCAATGGCTGTGTACCGGGCCGTGTACGTTGGATCGCTATGGAAGATGGATTCTTATTTATTTATAAGAAAATGGATACAAAATGTAGGCAAACACCAACTAGAGAGTGTATATTTGGCAGTGCTAGAATAACAGGGCTTGACACGGTTGGATTCTACCCGAAAAGTGTGTGTAAAGGTGGAGGTATATCGGACAGATTCACAACATGGCCTCGACGGCTTGGCAAACCGGGCCGATCGCATGCACTTACTAAATGTCTTCTCATGGATTAATTCTGGGGTTATAAGGTAAGAAATTCATACATAATGGAAGAATACTGCGTTGAACGTCCATGAACACAGGTTTCTGACCGAGCAGAAACCTCGGTCAGAAACCTAGTTGGCCAGAGAGACGTTGGCTGTCATTATAAATACATGTTGCGTTGGACATCCTTGAACGGAGGTTTCTGACCGAGCAGAAACCTCGGTCAGAAACCTTTTTTCTTTGTTTCATATGCTTCACGTATATACTGTATACATGTATGAGAGACAGTCAATGAGGTCTATGCTAAAGTACAGTAGAAAGAGCTTTATTAATGCTTACCAGGCAAAGGAACCTTCTTCCTGGGGGAGAAAGAGGCCAATTTCTCTGGCCCCATTTCCATTGGAGGCCACCTAAAGACAGCTGATGGACGACGCCGAGGACGAGTGGACTCTGCTTGAGCCGGGGTAATAGAACGACTTGTTCTTGACAAAACAGCCTTCTCCGAGGTCATGGAAGAGCTGCGAGAAGTCTGGACTAAGGATGAGGGAGGACTACGAGAAGTCTGCACTGTTGAAGAGACTGTTCGGGTGCCACTTGACCTGACTGAGGAGGTCACGGACGAGGCAGTTCTACTGCGAGAAGTCTGGACTGTGGAAAAGGCCGTTCTACTGTGAGAAGTCTGGACTGTGGACAAGGCAGTTGTACTGTGAGAAGTCCGCACTGTTGAAGAGACAGGACTGGGATTAGCCTGGACTGTTCGGGTGCCACTTGACCTGACTGAGGAGGTCACGGACGAGGCAGTTCTACTGAGAAGTCTGGACTGTGGACAAGGCCGTTCTTCTGCGAGAAGTCTGCACTGTGGACAAGGCAGTTCTGCTATGAGAAGTCTGGACTGTGGATGAGTCAGTTCTACTGCGAGAAGTCTGGACTGTGGATGAGGCAGTTCTACTGCGAGAAGTCTGGACTGTGGATGAGGCAGTTCTACTGCGAGAAGTCTGGACTGTTCTGGTGGCCCGTTGAGGTGTAGACACATTGACTGAAGAGAAAGAAGGTCATGCATGTATGTGGCAATTTGATTTGACTTTTAAGGGAAGTATAAGAAAACCACAGAGAGGAGCAGTTCTGAGGGTGGCTATGAAAAGGAGAGTAAAGGTTTTTCACCAGCTGTCATTAAATCCCATCCTTCTGATGAACAATAATATGTCTTTAAATTTTTCAGTAAATGAACTGTAAGGAACAGTGAAGTACATGTACTCCTGTCACCAAATATAGTTGAATAGTATATTTAGGGTAGGAGTGAAATGTTTATGTCTCGCCGGTCAGAAACATTCAATTAAACAGGAAGTGCCCTGTGCCATGGCTACCACTGTTATTTAACTCATCTCTATCAGAGAAAAAGGTGTTAAACACTGTTATAAACATTTTCTTTCCTGAACAGCTTTAATATCATACTCTAGGTAACAGTTGAAAGGGATCATGACAGCCGGTCAGAAACCTTGTCGGTCAGAAACCTCAATTTCTGGATAAGAGACAGCAAATAGCATGCTCATCGGAGGATTTAATTTTTAAGTCTCAATTTTAATTGAACATTGTGGAGGATTAGATGTTCCAACAGTGAGTTATGGAATTTACTTTTATCTTGCAACTTTAAGGCCTGCCAGAAACCGGTCAGAAACCTCGTTGAGCAGAGAGACGTTGGCTGTCATTATAAATTCATGTTGCATTGGACTTCCTTGAACGGAGGTTTCTGACCAAGCAGAAACCTCGGTCAGAAACCTTTTTTCTTTGTTTCATATGCTTCACGTACATACTGTATACATGTACGAGAGACAGTCAATGAGGTCTATGATAAAATGAAGAGCTGGCCATGAGACTTGCATGAACTTCACAGCAGGGCATGTTAAATACATTTCTTCTTTTGCATTTAGAAGACAAGAAAGGCCTACTGACCTGGCCGTGTGTGGTTGTCTTCCTCCTCATCCGAAGAACTGTCTTCATGGTCATGAGATGGCTTGAAAAAGGGGCTTTTCCGCGATACTTCTGAAGCAACGAAAAAGAAAAGGAAATAAATGTTTTTTTAAAGGAAAGGGGAGAAGTGTGTAGAATAAATAGATTGAGGGGAAAAAAAGCTCATTTTCTAAGAGCGACTTTCATGAGAGATTTAGAAGAGAAAAGGAGGTGACATGCCTCACTAGTTTACCTCCAGGTCTGCACTCATGTATACATCATTTATTAAACAAAGGGCCTAACTATGTAAAGAACTCTGAAAGTCTGACTTCTATGTTACATACATATATACTAGTAGCCCTATGGAGTTATTCTCCAGAAGGACCCATTAAGATCAAGAAGAAGACTGGAGACGACAAAGTGGAACAGATGAGAAATGTAAAGCATCGTTCCAGAAGACTTAACTTTAAAGTCGAATCGTTGGAACAGAACCAACCTTGAGATGTTCTCCTTCTCTTCTGGTCGGGTAGAGAAAACGGCTCAAGAACTCGGTGGCCCGCTGATCGCCGACGTGTCACTCGTGCTGCAGACCCTTCCCCTGTTCCTGCAGATGCACCTCCCTGTTCCTTACGAAAAGGCGTTAAACCTCTATTACTCACTCACTCACCGCCAAAAGTTGACCAATGAACCGGAAAAGGTTAGGCCTGGTGCTGGTGACCGGAGAGTGGGGACGTAGTTCCAAAAAGAGACTGTAGGGGCGGTTTCGCGCGCTTTCTGCCTGAGCAGAAACCTCGTTGGAAAAGGAGTCATGGAAGAAGGGGGGGGGGAAGGGGGAAGGGAGGGAAGGAGGAAGAAAAAATATCTCTTCAGGCAGAAGGAAGGGGAAAAAATGGACTTCCTACAGGACCCCTGCTACAGAGTTAAAAACTGGAATGGAATAGGCAAAGGGAAGGAGAAGGAGGGGATTTGGCCCAGTCAGAAACCTCTTTGGGAGATTGGGTGTTCTATAAAAACTTTCTTTTTCAGTCTCTTCCTTAGTTTGGAAAGGAACAAAATGAAGAGGGAACAGAAGCAAAAATATGGGCCCATGTGTTCTGAGTGAAAACCAGTGAAAGAGGGAACAGGACAGCCTAGTTAAGCATCAGGGAGATGACTGGTCAGAAACAATGAGAAAGGGACAAAAACAAAGGACACCCTGTGCTGCCAATAGAACACCGACCCACCTAAAGAAGGACAGGACAAGTACCCCTGGACCGTGAGGAAGAGGGAGGAAGAGAAAAAAATGTACCTTCCTGTGACCAAATTTAAACTAGAGGCTAAAATAACATTCTGTAATGGTCGGTCAGAAACCTTGGTAAGAAACCACGGTCAGAAACCACGGTCAGAAACCTCCCCGACGGAGTTGCATCACATTGGTGAGACAGAGCCATATACAGGTAAAATAGGTCTGTTATAGTAAAGAGAGATTTTATTCTCAAAGACATGCAAAAAGATGATTCTGAAATTTATGTTGACAATAAATATATATTGTATAGAAATCGGCCTGCTTATTTTGAACAATATTGCTTAGCTGATTATTGTACAAAAGTAACAAAAAATGCTTTGAAAGGTCAAACTAACAAGAAATGCCGTTGTGACCGCGTAAAAAAACGCCTCCCGCTGTTATTTTGTATTGTGAGACCTCATCACATGGGGCAAATGCAATCATCATAGCGCACTCCCGTACCGCTTCGGCGCTAAAAAAACCGAGGCAGCAAGGTGAAATTAAAACAGCCCATACTCTCCGATATGTAGATGACAAATATTCATATAGTAATACAGAAGAAAAACCTATCCTAAAATATTATCCTGTTAGTCTTTTCAAAGATTGTGAAGAATACTATTGAATAAATCTTCTTTTTCATCCATGGAGAACAGAACCAGAAGTAACAAGTGATGAAGAAAACATAAAATATGAACAAATGTACAAACTGTTAAGTAAAAAGCAAAAAGAAGACATGTCAAATATTCAGGCATCTTATAATTCTTTAGATGTTCAAGTTCTGGATCTGGAGGAACTGGAAAGTCTAAACTTTTGCACTGTTTAGATCAAGCTTTAAATCGATACTTTAGTTCTCTTTGCACAGATATATCTGAATTCTGTGTTATTCGTTTGGCATACACAGGCAAAGCAGCTTATCTTATTAAGGGTCAAACAATTCATTCTGGTTTAGGTATGCCAACTGGTTCATCAAAAGAAAACACTTCATATTCTAAACTAGGATCTGAAGCACTTAATGAAAAAGGAATAAAATACAAACATGCTAAAATGCTTATTATAGATGAAATTTCAATGGTTGGTATCTACATGTTTAAAAAAAATGATCTCAGATTAAGCCAGATAATGGGTAACAAAGAATTATTTGGGAATTTACATGTTATAGTGTTTGGAGATCTATTTCAATTACCTCCAGTTATTGATCCACCTTTATATTCAGATCATGTAACAGGCCCAATAGCATCCGATCTTAACATATGGAAAGAAAATTTCTTATTCTATGAATTAACAGAGTCTATGAGACAAAAAGAAGATTTAGTTTTTGCCAGACTTGAACAGAATAAGAACAAACAAATGGTGTAATACAGATATTGCTTTGTTGAAAACAAGAGAAATATCTCAAGCAAAAGATAAGACAAACATTGTACATCCACAACTATATTTTCATAATAATGATGTAGAAATGTATAACACATTTTGTTACATACAACAAAAATCAAAGAAGTGTATAGTTGAATGCAAGGATTTCTATCCTAGAAGTATGTCTCCAGCGACGAAATTAAAGGTCATTCCTACATGGAAAATAGCGAAAAAAAACTGCTTTTATTCCATACTATTTAGAGCTTGCCCTAGAATTACAATATGATCTAGTATCAAATCTAAATGTTCAAGATGGATCAGCTAATGGAACTACTGGCATTCAGAAGCATATGACTTTCTTGCCTCAATATGAAAATCCATGTATTCTTTGGCTAGAATTTCCATCTGTTCATATAGGTAAACAACAAAGAACTAAATATCAACATTTCAAAACTTCTATTATTGATAACAATTGGGTACCATTCTTTGTTGAATCTCTAGATTTCTTGTTAGACAACAAATATAAGATGACAAGAAGGCAATTTCTGATGAGACTATCTTTTGGACGTACAGTGCATAAATCTCAAGGATCAACATATAATCAAGTAACAGTGGAACTTAAAAAACCATATCAGCAAAATCTATTCTATGTGGCTATAAGTCGAGTGCGGAGATTGATAGATCTCACATTAATTAATTTTGAAGAAGAACAAATATTTTATGATGAAGCTATTCCAAAAGGAAATGATGTGTTTGCAAACACAAAAGAAACTTGTTCTAAATCAACCTGTTTTAAGCAATTCTTATGACAACTTCATCATAGGATTTTTAAATGTCCAATCCTTGATGTTACATCATTCAAGTCTATCAAAGTTACCATTAATGTTATCATCAGATGTAATGCTTCTCTGTGAAACTCATTTAACAGAAAAAGATGTTGATGCAAATTTTGCTATATTGCAACGAAAACACATCTGTTATAACTGTTCACTCACACCAGACAACAGACGACCTCACCATGGGTTATCTATTTATATCAGTAATAAATTTAAAACATATGCTACTTGTACACAACAAACTAAAACAACTGAATAATATATTAATGAAAATATCTTATCCTTTTCCCTCTCTTAATGAAGATATTATTTTAGGTGTTTTCTATTGTAAACCAAACAGTACTCGCATGGACAGAAAGAATATGTTTGCTGACATGTTGAACAACATACCACCTAACACAAGCTTCATGCTATTCGGAGATATAAATTTAGATGTGTTAAATGAAAAGAATTTTTTTTCTTTTCACATATAGAGAACTTATTAGGTTGTACTCAACTGGTTAAAGATGTCACCACAAAAGCAAAAACTGCCATCGATGTATGTTTTTCTAACATGAAAGAACAATGTTTATCTTTGTCTGATCTGTCTGTTTCTACTCATTACACTGAATGGTCTCATCACTTTGGTTTGTCGTGTGTTCTTACTGAAGATGTGTCTTCATAAAAAAAAGGTACATATTCTTTCTATCTATTAAGAAAAGTAATAAACTCAATGTACATGACACATTCTCTGTCCAGTTGTTCTAAAAAAAATATGAATCTTCGTTTTCATGTGTTTTGAATTTCACTACAGACAAATAATACATATTTTCATATATAATTAACCTTCAATCTCTAACTTAATAACTCTACTAACTTCCTTACGGCCGACACTCAAGGGTGAGAGGTCCCCCGGGTTGTATCCACACCGAAGTGAGATTACCCTTGTGGCATTTTGCCCGGACCCTAGTCTAATGGGGAGGGGGAATGATGGTGACCGAATCTATGGGAAGATAGAAAGCACGCCCCTACACATTTACCGAGGCAATGGTTCTTTAACATCCGTCACTACATAGGCATAGTGAGAGATGGACAGGCCTGTTTTAAGTCATTTGTCTGTTGTTCTAAATCACTTTTTCACTTAAAAATACACACACACAATGTCAGCAATAAAAGGCTATACAGGAAAACCCTCTGACATTACTACTTATGCGCTACAAGGAAGCAGCTGGTTCTCTGACACCCATTTTATGACTTTCAAGAATTAATAAACCATTATAGTCTGCTGTGTTCAGCATCCCAAGTACTATTGTCAGAATTGATGGTGGTGGGAGTATTGAATTGCCGGCCCGATAGTTGGGCCTCCCGATTGTCAGAACAGAAAAAAATCGGGTCTGAAAAAACTATCGGAGACCATCGGCGATGGTTTCTGATGCATTTCCGATTATTTTTTTAGCTCTTCCACTAAACCCGATTCTTGGCCGATATCGGCCCGATCGTCTCCGATTCTCAATTTCTGTCGCCGATCGGAGATGGACTATCGGCCAAGAATCGGTTTCGGTGGAATACGGCCATAAAAATTAAAAAAAATAGTTAAGTTATGTTATAAAGTTTCACATTGTTATTGTTGATTATTGAAAATGTTTCATCATACTTTCATAGAAAGATATCAGATATTCCATTGTGGTATATAGACACTCTGTTACATACTATACATATGCAAATTATTTTCATTCTACTCTTTTGTTCTCTTTTTATTTACGTCTAATGTCAACAAACTTACTGATGAAGATACATCAGAAGATGATACACAAGAAACCGATGATCTTATCACTTTTCCAGACAACAAATCACCTTAAATATGTGATATTTGTTCAGTGTCATTCAAGAGTGAATACACTTTGAAATCTCATCAGAGAACTCATGCTTCCCAAGAAGTTCATCAATGCACAGATTGTGCAAAAACTTTTAGATCAATCAGCAAACTAAATATCCACAATTGTTCATTCATACACACATACTGATGCAAAACCTTTTGAATGTCATATATGCAAGAAAGGATTCTCTCTGAAAGGTGATCTTAAACGTCACATTCATATTCATAGTGGTGAAAAAACTATACATGTCCCAAATGTCCTGCTCGGTTCGCAAACAAGAGATATCTGAATGATCATGTCACAGTTCACACTGGTGACAAAAACTATCATTGTGGTTCTTGTGAACAAAAGTTACGCAGTTCCAGTGGTCTTTGTAAACATGTAAAGATACAGCATCCTTTACATAAAGCTCAGCATGGTGCCAAAAAACAGACCAAACCACCAAAGTTCGTTTCCAAACAAGTACCATCGAAACCAAAAGTTGACACCTTTCCACTGGTTCATAGTAACAAAGAAGTTAAAAAAAGAAAACACAAACCAGAAAAAATGCCCCTTCTGATGCTCAATCTATTGCAAAAAGGATAACAAGAAGATAAAAGAACACACAATGACTCTTCGAGATATCTCCGGTAGTCCTTCACATTCTGAACCAAATTAACCAGTTCTACAATTGGACTATAGTTTCTCAACTTTTTCATCAGAAAAATCTGAACATCTTATGACAGATATCAGACAAAACACATCTCCACTTTCATATATCACAACAAATGATTCTTCAGATCAAAAAGACAAATCAACTAGTAAAATAATATCTTCTGACAATATCTTTGATCAACGACAAAAAAAAATCAAAAATGTTCATCCAGTATTATCAGCAACAGTACCCACCATGCAAAAAAAAAAAAACTGAAGAAAATATTTCAAGTACCAAAGTAACTACAAGTTCACATCCACAATTCAAAACAAGCAATACTTCAGCACAAAACAGAAATCATCTCCTGAAATAATGTATCATGAAAACATCAATCATCCAGAAGAAACTACAAAGAATAAAGATCCTCTATTATCCATCACCCTCCCAATGATAGAAGACATGGATCAATTCCAGTTCTTACCAGAAATACCTGACATAGAGAATGAATTAATCAAACAATCATCAAACAAAGGAAAAGATCCATGTCATTCTATGACATCCTTGGCGATTTGGTTTCTAGTACAGAATTATCAACTCCAGTAATTCCTTCAGAATTACCTCCTCAAACAATGTATAACCCAAGTATATCAGACATATCATCTGATAACAACCTTCAAGAAAGCCCTACTGTGTTACATCAGGTACGTTCCATAGAAGAACAAACTGAATATTACTACAGGTTATAACAGAACATGAATCAAAAGCGAATCCTTCACCTACTTTTAACTCTCAACTCATAACACCTTCAGTGAAACTGATAGATTCCAACTCTGACAAAACACTGAAAGATATATCAGAAAAACAAGACATATCTACAACTGTTGGAACAAAAAATCTTGCTTTGCTGACACCATTGCTTGCAAATAATGACTCCCAAAATGTTGTCAACAAGCAAAACATTCAACTAGATACTGTCTCACAAGACACAAATTCTATGTATATTTCAACATGGGACATCGGAAATCAATTCAGAGAAATACACTTTAGATCTAACAATGAAAAAGAATGTCAGTCTATATGTTTACATACTGATTATTCAACTATAATACATCTGCCACCACAAACAGAAACAGAAGAAAACACAAAAGAAGACAGAGTAAAGAAGACCTACTTCTTCTACAAAAAAAAGAAGATAACACTTTGCTACCACCTTTCGAAATTCATAAATATTCAATAAGCAAAGCTTCTTTTCCAGATGATTGTTTCTATGAAGAAACATGGGGAAAACCATATAAATGTCTCAAATGTTCTGAAAAATTCCTTTCGGAGAAATCTTTCATTGAACATACACATAGGTTAAGGTGTCCATCATCTTTTAAAAAATACCCTCTCCAGGAGGGTGTTTTTCCTTGAGGCCAGTCTTAGTCTTTTTTCTTCCACTGCTGGCCGTAAGGGTTGGGCCTAGAGATTTCCCTGGCTTTTTCCTTGACCAGCGGGGATTTTCCTATAGGGCTTAGAGTACATTGTACTTAATCTGGGGAAGTGATTGGCAGTTACCTTGAAACCTTTCTTCCTTAGCTTTGAAACAGTAATTTAACTCATTCTGTACAAGGTATAGTGATGCAGATGATCTGTGATCTTTTATATTATTGCTCGGGTGGACTTAGATAATTCTATTGAAAAGCTAGCATACGCAACGGTTTTGGGGGTTTTAGACATGTCATGGTACTTAAAAAAGGTATGTCACATGTATATGAAACACCTTCAAGACCCACACTCAGTGCTGTCTGCATCCCATATACCGGGCGGCAACCGCCGCTCAGCAGACCCCCATCTGCCACTAAACAGCCTAACAATAGTGTTCCTAATGCCAGTCTGTACTGGATATGTGGGATGGCTGTATAAGGCCTAGACCACAATAGGGGAAGACACACACAGACAGGGATACCAGCCAATTACCTGCACTGTTCAAAGGAAGCATCCCTTAACAAACATGTAACTCCATTGTAGTGGAGACATAACAGTTGGATGCAGGACCTAACTTTGTCTGGGGCAATCAGCCCCAGAGTAGGGATATAAGGCCCCCAGTAGGAGGTCCATCCATCTCAGAATCACCAGAACCACCCTAGAGGTAACATCTCCAGTCTACACTCCTGCTACCTGCTATAGCTCTACACTATGCTGGGTTAGACTATGCCAGACAGGCATAGGTCTGAACCACTAGTGGCCAGAGTATACCTGCTACAAGACACCTACCAGAGGGTAAAGTTGAACATTATTATATTATTCCTCTAAGCAGCAGGTCAGGAGCTAGGTGTGGGAACCCACCTAGAACTATACTGGACATTGTATTTTTATTATTATTATTATTATTATTATTATTATTATTATTATTATTATTATTATTATTATTATTATTATTATTATTATTATTATTATTATTATTATTACCTCACAGGTGGAGTGGAACAGAACATTATACTTTATAAACAATTGTATATTTACTGTGTGTGGAAATTACATGCATATTAACATGTGTATGATTGATATTCTTATATGTCTGCCTAAAGCTGAATAAACCAGTGATAACTGGAAATAACATATTATAAGAGCTTGATGTACTTACACTATATACCACTAGTCATATGATATTTCTCATATGACAACTTGATCATGCACAATTAATAATATGACAGGTACTTGAATAAAGGAGCGTCGCTCTCTCGCGTAGGTCGCAGTTTTGTTATGCACTTTCTCAGGGCCTACAGGGATCCTGTTTCACTCTTGGGACCCTCCTGTCCTTATCCTTTGGATTAGAGGGGTGGGATCTTTTTCATCACAAGAGAATGGTGGTCAATCTGAATATAATTACACTTAGGGAGAGATAGGAACTATCAACTTGTTGATGGTATGAGCACTCAAGTAATAGGACACATGATGAAAGAATGTAAGTTGGAGAAAGTTGGACACCTCTGGGTGTTAGATATTATGTTCTTAATTAACCCTTTGAAGGTCTAAACTGTAGGTCAAGCAGGAATATTCCCCATAGAGACCTGAAATACTCATGTATTTTGCTGCTGAATGCACATGAGTGGGCCTCTGGGAGGGTAAACATTGACTACACTGCCTGCCTGTGCAGTAGGCTGTGATCACAGTGGCTGATCCAGCTCAACTGTGGACAGCTGTGGATTTCTCTTTATAAGTTTGGAAGATGATTCAAAAAGATATGAAAAATTGTCAAATAGGTATGTATAGTGACATTGGTCCTATAGATTTTTAACCATTTTCAAAGATTTATGCAAGTGCCTACTTAGAATGAACATGATGGACCTGAGTGATGTTCTATGTTGATTGTCTATTTTGCAATGAGAGATATGCGCCTTGTATTTGAGTATTTTAGGTGCCCTAGTCTGTACATGAGATGTGCTCAGAGTCACAAGTATTGTAAAGGTATGAGCATTTTTTTTTTCAAAACATTGAAAATGACACTCAAACTGTCTAGATATGGCTTTGAAATAGAATCACCCCACATACTGTCCCCATAATGCAGAAATTTCTGCAGCATAGGCTACTACAAATGAAATAGCTGGGAACCACACAGTTTCTTTTATTCATTGACTCTCCAAAGGAAAAGGAAAATAAAAGTTAGTGTGTGTGTGTGTGTGTGTGTGGGGGGGGGTTGGTGTGATCTTAGTAGAAAAACCATGGGGCATATGGTCCCCTCCAGACCCTCAAAATGTCTGCTCAGTTTGGTGCTATTCTCGTGAACATGCCTGTCGTTAATCCCCTAGACCCACACTTTCCCTTAATCATTGCCTCCATTGATCCATATACTGCACTTCTTAAGATCATTCCCATGTGTGTGACGTCATTCCTGCATGTGCGATGTCATTATAGCAATTGTCAGGGTCATTTGAGATAGATAAAAAAAATACTTATATGGAGTACAACATATGGACAGGATATGACCACCTATTTGAAACACTTTTTTAAATAACATTTATTTTGTCAACATAAGGGCCGTATATTAAGGCATATAATATGTACCTATTTGGTGACACATCCTCCAGGAGGGGAAGAAATATTAATTGTTTTTCCAGGATAGAAATGTAAGTTTATTAAAAGCACCTGCATTTTATTAAAACAAACACACATCTGGCATTTAGAGAGAAAAACTTTATTTCTGTAATTTACAGGTCAAAATTGTCAAAATCTGAAATTGGTATGATGATATGATAATTATTTATGTAGAAAATCAAGCCCTACAAAATTGGTGAATGTTTTAATTGTAGAGAGATGCAGGAACATTAATTGTTAGTCTCACAAGAAATAGGAACATAATCAGAACATATATTTAGTGAAAACTTTAAGTATGAATATTTTATGATCACAAAGATGCATTTGACATTTAATAAGAACTTCATTTCTGTAATAGCATGTTACTTAAAAGTGACTTTCCTAGCTCTGGTGTTGCAGTGTGTGTACAGTAACCAAATATCCTACACTTTGGGGACTCAGGTAAGTGGCAGGGGAAAATTACTGACATTGTTCAAACAGTTGAAGGAGTTCAAATTAGAAAAGCAGGGTATATTCCATGGAAGACACTCATAACATCCTGAGAATTAAGTTTACCATCAAATTCTAATTTTCTTTTCGCCATACATTATACAGGGAGCGGGATAAGGGTAAGTTTAGATCAATTGACTTGCCCAGATAGCTCTTATTAGCTTAAACTAGAAACATCTCAAGGAAGACTGTAACAAAGCAAACACAGTGCTAAATTTTGGAAAGTTTTGACAGGTGTATCATATCTTATGATTTTCTTTATTGAGACACTGCAAGCAAAAATATGGCTTTCCCACCACATAAACATTTATATTGTAACACAAATAACTCATCAAGCTTGATAATATAAATTGAGAAAATATTGGGCCCAGTGGAAGTCCCAAAAATAATAAGCCAATTTTCTATGGAGTTTGACTATAGTATTATTAAGATTCAATCCAGTATAGATATCGATTCGTTAGCATTATCTTTTGGGGGAGAAACATGTACGGTATAGTACCAATATACATACATTCACATGCTTACACACATCCCTTGTTGTCAAGATATGTTACTTCTGATAAGTATATATTCCATATTGATGGGGTTATGATAAGTACATATTCCTTATTAATGGGGTATGACTATGTATTTCTACAATAGATATAGACCTTGCAACATGATAACCTTTACCTCCCTTTACAACCTCCCTTTACTGCTCTAATATTAGGTACCTTTTAGAGTAAGATATGACAGTTAGGTTGTCACTATGAGTATTGTAAGCATATAGTGCTGTGTATCTGGAGTTAAACTTGAATGTTTGGCATGACCATTAAATAGTATGTACATAGGAAAGTAGCTGCTAATTTTGCATTCAATTCACAACAAAACAAGTTGGAGAACTTATGACTGTGTTGTGACAGCCTTGACTATTTTTTAACTGCCTATATTTTGATGGCAAAGTCCATCATCAGTGAAGCATTTCTATATACTGCATAAAAGTGAGGAAACCTGATATATATTGTTCCCCTGGCTATTTTGGGAATATATATATATATATATATATATATATATATATATATATATATATATATATATATATATGGGACTATAGTTTTCTTTCCATGAATAACTGAAAATTAAATTGAAATATTTTCATTATGTGTATACTCATAATAAGATTATCAGGATAAAATTAATCATCATTCAATAGATACAGAGGTAGATTCTAGAAATTTCAATACAGTCCAGTCTGACTCACAGTTAGTTGTTGGCTATGCAATTAACTTTTCGATGGGATACTTGGGCCTTTTAAATAACATCTTAAGAAAGAGGTCTAAGGCTAACCTAATATCAAGGGCCACTAGCCAAGACATGCATACTGTACCATCTTGTGTATAAAATGATTTCTTCCCAAGGATAATGGTAAAGGTGAACGATGATCAGTTTGAGCTGATCGTTTTTTTCATGAGCGTTTCAGGCCTCGTGCGGAGCGGGCCTGACGCACGAGTGAAGAAACAGGAAGCTCAAACTGGTCAGAGTTCATCTTTACAGTTATGTCAAGGTGTTTCCAGCTATAAATGGGTAATTTCTTACAACATAAACCCAAATTTACCTGTCGTCAATGCAAAAATGCTGACCGCCACCATCTTGAATGTTTACGTTTCACAAAGGGTTGCGCATGAGCGATGGACCTATGACATTATTGTGGTGATTTGGTGCCGGTTATCTCACGGGGGAGTGCAATACAGGGGCTTAGTGCATTATCTATGGGACATCGATATTCACCTTGACATAAATACCCTAGCTGCACATTATAAAACCTGCCTGAAGTCAGGATGTGCCTTATCATAGGCAAGGGTTTTTAACCATTGAACACTATTAGAATGACCAGAATCTGGCCCCTGGTACACCTCCTGGGATGATTTCCTTATGCCTTTTATGCACCTTATACTAGAGGGGGGTTCCAGTACATGTACACTTAATGTGTTTTCTTTTCACTGTATTACCATGTAATGCATCCAGCTTTTGTTTTATTTTTATTTATTAGAAGTCAAAAGCAGTTCAGAGAATATAAGAGAGTCAGTCCTTAAGAGCCTGTTGAGGGATGAAAGCCTACAACTGATAATTTACATGCGGGGATGTGTTGGCCATATCCCTCTTTTTATTCTCATTATTATTAACAATGTTTACTTGATGAGTTTACAAGTAAGTTGAGGAAGGGTGGGTAGGGCGTGTATTCCCTGAACCGCTAGGTTCCCTCGGTATAATCTTAACTATACCTCAACTTACAGGTAAGTCTCGAATAATTTCAAAATTATCTCTCAGAACCTAGGCATTTCTGGAAAACTATGAGAGTTTCAGAGCAATTGAATCCCCCAACAGAAAAAATAATCACAACTTTTACTATGTTAGTTATATTCAGCAAACAAAAAGACATGGACATTTTGATGGCATTATGTCTTTGTCTATCTGTACAGTTACTGTGCAAGGAGTGCATTTACCCCTACCACATCTTTGATGGGTTTGTGGTAGAATTTCGTAAAGAGTCTGCTTGTCGCCAAACTCCTTGCCTCATGAGGGTGTTGAGGTTGCCTCTGACCTTCAGTATGCCCGACGCAGACGCCCCTCTGGTGAAGTGGACCTTGTGTGGTTGACATCAATGCCAGCCTTCTTCAGCACCACCATCACCTGTGGGACTTCCGGACATTCCCACAGGTGCCACTGGGACACAGTAAGTGGGTGGTTGACTCACCCACTTACTGTGTCCCAGTTTCGGGTTATCTCTTCTTTTACACGTTTTTCTAAGACTTGTACATAAATAGCTGCCTGTTCTTTTGCAGCTACAGCTTCCACCTCCCGAGCCTTCACTTCCTCTCAGATCACGGATTCTAGGCGTTCCTTCTCAGCATCGCCTACCTCCTTTAAACAAAGTAGAGTGTCGTTCAGAAGACCTTGATGGAATTCTGTGGCTCTCTCTTTAACACATTTCTCCCAAGGGGTGTAGATGGCCTTCTGGACATCCGCCTCCCCTTGGCGAGATTTCTCTAACCAAATTCCTGCGCTACTGGTTTTAATGGTAATCGCGTCTTTTGGTTTGACGGGCAATGCAACACTCTTGGGAGGTGTTGACACTACCGAAATGACATTTCCGGATGTGGGACTTCCGGAAATTCCCACAGGTGCCACTGGGACACAGTAAGTGGGTGGTTGACTCTGTTTCAACCCCATTTCCATGTACATCTGTACCTGTTCAGTGGTGAACGTTACCTGCTAAGCAGATGCGGCACTTGCGGATCCGGCAGCGGCAGGTGCTGGGGCCTTTTTAGGTACAAGGCGACCCCATTTTCCAATGACCAAGGTCTGGCTCTCAGGTCCAGGGCCTTGTGACATTGACGGGAAATTGCCTGTATCCAATTTCCCTGGCTTAAATGCTGCTCGAGCATATCCGGCAGGTCCGGGTCTCTTAAAAACAGGAGTACCCTGGATCTGCTCGTGTGGGTGACGTGACAGGGGGGATCTGAAACGATCATCTGCCCTGGATTGGGTGCTGGTTTTAGTCTGACCATTACTGGATGTGCCCCGGATCTGGTCTCTTCTAACTCTGTCTTGGGCTCGCTTGCCTTCCTTACCGGACTCCTCGCATTTCTGCCAAAGAGTCTCATGCATTCTGCATGCTTTCCTTTTCCAGGAGTAAGGATGATCTTAGCGCGAAGTTTGGAATCCTTGGTTTTCGGAACTTCGCAGAGGACTTGGTCCCCTGGTCGGATCTTCGACCAAGCATCCTCACTTAGGCTATCAAACTCCTTCATGAGTTCCTGATGCAGATCCATAATCTTCTTACGGGCTGTATCTAGACCTTCAGCATGGCCTTTCTTCTGGTGTCTTGCCGGATCACTACGCCGGTTATATGTGACCTTTGTAGTACACTTCTTGCCCTTCTTACCATAACTCTGGTCACAGATGTAGACTGGGTGATGGTGGAAGTGGGCTTCTACAAGATGCCTCTGGAACTGGGCTAAAGTGCTCCAGGTCTGGACCAAGACGTCACTAGCATCCTGGCAAATAGAGAAGGGACAGGACTTTTGGTCGTCACCGTACCACTTCTCAAGTTCCGCCTCTGGGTATAGGTATAATACCCTTCAGTGTGGTTAAGCATAAGCCACATCTTACGATAGGCCTTGCTCGGATTGGGATCCTCGTCAGTAAGACGCATCCAATCTTCGTCATCTGATTCCCCGTTTTTGTTAACGGGATCGCGGCAGGCATACAGAGTAGAACTGTCTTTCTTTACTCCGTAAGCACAATCTTGGAAACATGTCGGGATCCGGGTCTTATACCCGGTTTTGGCGTTAGCCCAATGTTCGGCCTCAGTCTGAGTAGATGGGGTAACTTTCTCATCATACTCTACTGAGGACTCATCTAAGGAATCATCGTCCGATGAAACGATCTCCATGGCGGTACTCGAACTGCTTGTGCCTGAGGTGCTGGCTTTCGGATTGGCTCTGGCAGAATCGGGCAGATTCTTAAGCCACCAAGCAGCAGACCTCCTGTTCTTGGTAACTTTCCAATCTTCCGGAGAGAGGAGTTCCTAACCTGGGTAATCTCGGCTTCCGCTATGTAATAGCTGTCGTTCCACTGTTCAAAGTTGGAAGCTGCTTCACGGTACTCCATATAGTATGTAAGTCCTGTCGGACAGTGTTTGGGTGGGGGTGTGTCTGGCCAACAGGTTCCGCTACACAACCTACCCAATCGATGTTATCTTTTGTAACATTCCACTGAGACCTATCGGGCTTGGGATATCCTTTTTGTGTATATATATATATATATATATATATATATTGTCATGATCATTACCTTACTTACTATTTAAATGACTATAACTCTCATTTGTATACCTGTAATCACGTAATATTATACTTCTCTTACGGGTTCATAAAATATACGGATCTATTGTTACTTGTCATATTACTTAACATGATCCGATATATATTATACTACACAAGATTGTCATAATTATTTTATATGACATATCATTGTATAATGTTTATTATCTGGTGCTATGATGGTTACTTGAATGCATGACGAAGTAATATATGTTTCTTTGTTCTTTTTCAAGTGTATAAAACAAAACGGTGACATATCAAATGGTTTCTAACATAGAACCTTTAACGGATTAACTGGTTTAAACTAAAATGTATCATTAGATAGTATGGTTACGTTTGAAGTCTTTATCAAGACTAGGTACTTATCATGTTTGTAATAATAACAAACTCACTAGGATATTAATATGTGGTTTATTTAAAAATTTAACAGATTCGTTACATATATCTGTTATCCATCCACATTGTCGAATTGTATCGACTTTCCTATTGTTTATTTGTAACTATTAATACTATCGAGTATGTTAAATACCTCTCATATGATACTTTAAAAATGTTGTTGTTACATCTATGGTTATACCTCTATTATTAGGGTAAAACATAATGTAATGTTATCCCTATATAATAATACAATAGTTATAACTCCGGCCTAATGTCTGGGGGAGTAGTGTAGAGGTATTACTTTATAACAATATATATGGGTACCGTCTGGCATGGCGGCTGAGTCCAGTCGCTGGGTGTTCCTCAGGTTCTGGATAGGTGGCAGCACCGATCCGGGCCTGTGGGGACATCTGGCGACAAACACCAAGGTCCGTATATAAAGACCGGGGCTCAGCTGCTATGTCAGAGGCCCTCCAGGCCTCCGAGCATATAGAACTAGATATCGGTTAATATTAGCTGCCCCATCACCACCTTCCAGGTAGCCGCTAAGTGTCCTATAAAAAAAATCCGTTGGCATACACTTAAATTACCGCCTTACTGTTTCTTCCCTAATCCTTAAGGCCTAATCCTTAAGTTTATTAAAAGCACATGCATTTTATTAAAACAAACACACATCTAACATTTAGAAAAATAAACTTTATTTCTGTAATTTACAGGTCAAAATTGTCAAAATCTGAAATTGTTATGATGATATGATAATTATTTATGTAGAAAATCAAGCCCTACAAAATTGGTGAATGTTTTAATTGTAGAGAGAAGTAGGAAAATTAATTGTTAGTCTCACAAGAAATAGGAACATAATCAGTACATACATTTAGTAAAAACTTGTATGTATGTATATTTTATGATCACAAAGATGCATTTGACATTAATAAGAACTTCATTTCTGTAATAGCATGTTACTTAAAAGTGACTTTTTGGACACAGACAAAAAAAAAACCTTCCCTCTCCTTTGTTACAGTGTGTGTACAGTAATCAAATATCCGACAATTTGGGGACTCAGGTAGGTGACAGGGGAAAATTACTGACATTGTTCAAACAGTTGAAGGAGTTCAAATTAGAAAAGCAGGGTATATTCCATGGGAGCCACTCATAACATCCTGAGAATCAAGTTTACCATCAAATTCTAATTTTCCTTTCGCCATACATTATACAGGGAGCGGGATAGGGGTTAGTTTAGATCAATTGACTTGCTCAGATTGCTCTTATTAGCATAAACTAGAAACATCCCAAGGAAGACCCTTTTTTTGTTCCTGATATATGTTATGAAATGTAACAAAGCAAATCCAGTGCTAAATTTTGGAAAGTTTTGACAGGTGTATCATATCTTTTGATTTTTCTTTATTGAGACCCTACAAGCAAAAATATGGCTTTCCCACAGCATAAACATTTATATTGTAACACAAATAACTCATCAAGCTTGATAATATAACTTGAGAAAATATTGGTCCCAAAAATTATAAGCCAATTTCCTATGGCGTTTGACTATAGTATTATTAAGATTGAATCCAGCATAGATATCGATTCATTAGCAATATCTTTCGGGGGAGAAACATGTACAGTATAGTACCAATATACATACATTCACATGCTCACACACACCCCTTGTTGTCAAGATATGTTAGTTCTGATAAGTATATATTCCATGTTGATAGGGTTATGATAAGTACATAATTCTTATTAATGGGGTATGACTATGTATTTCTACAATAGATATAGACCTTGCAACATATAACCTTTACCTCCCTTAACAACCTCCCTTTACTGCTCTAATATTAGGTACCTTTTAGAGTAAGATATGACAGTTAGGTTGTCACTATGAGTATTGTAAGCATATAGTGCTGTGTATCTGGAGTTAAACTTGAATGTTTGGCATGACCATTAAATATTATGTACATAGGAAAGTAGCTGCTGGTAATTCCCCATGCAATTCACAACAAAACAAGTTGCAGAAGTTATAACTATGTTGTGACAGCCTGAACTTTTTTTCAACTGCCTATATTTTGATGGCAAAGTCCATCTTACATCAGTGAAGCATTTCTATATACTGCATTATAGTGAGGAAACCTGATATGTATTGTTCCCCTGGCTATTTTGGGAATATATATATATATACATATATATATATATATATATACATATATATATATATATATATATATATATATATATAGATGTATATATATGTAGAGTATTATGGCCAATAAACCAATTCTCAACTCGCCAACTCATCTATCAGAATATAGGGGAAGTTCCATATGGATGACTCCTTTGTGTACCAGGAAAAGGAAGAGGTCGAAACCTGGAAATGATGAATTGTGGAATTGAGTACATTAAAGTTTTCTTTGCATGAATAACTGAAAGTTAAATTGAAGCATTTTCATTATGTGTATACTTAAAATAAGATTTTCAGGATAAAAATAATCATCATTCAATAGATACAGATGTAGACTCTAGAAATTTGAATACAGCCCAGTCTGACTCACAGTTAGTTGTTGGCTATGCAATCTTTTCGATGGGTTACTTGGGCCTTTTAAATAACATCTTAAGAAAGAGGTCTAAGGCTAACCTAATATCAAGGGCCACTAGCCAAGACATGCATACTGTACCATCTTGTGTATAAAATGTATCTAGCCATAGATGTTTCTTACAAAATAAACCCAAATTAACCTGTCGTCAAAGCAAAACTGCTGACCACCGCCATCTTCTATGTTTACATTTCACAAAGGCTGCGCATGCGCAATGGACCTATGACATCATTGTGGTGATTTGGTGCTGGTTATTTCACGGCAGAGTGCAATATGGGCGCTTAGTGCATTACCTTTGGGACATCGATATTCACCTTAACATAAATACCCTAGCTGGACATTATAAAACCTGCCTGAAGTCAGGATGTGCCTTATCATAGGCAAGGATTTTTAACCATGGAACACTATTAGAATGACCAGAATCTGGCCCCTGGTACGCCTCCTAGGATGATTTCCTTATGCCTTTTATGCACCGTATACTAGATGAGGGGTTACAGTACATGTACACTTAATGTGTTTTCTGTTCACTCTATTACCATGTAATGCATCCAGCTTTTGTTTTATTTTTATTTATTAGAAGTCAAAATAGAATTTACATAAAAAAGGAATTTAGCTGAATGTTTATTCACAATGAAAGAGACCTCAACTTCATACTTACATAGGAGGACGGCTTAACTTGGGAAAAGCGGAGAACCTACGTGGAGGCATCTCATACATCATTCTTGGTTCTGGGTTTGGTCTGCCACATAACATTGAGAAAATTGTTCCCACTGCTTTAAGGGCCATAAGGCTACTCAATGCTACACCAATTGCAGCAAGTATAAGTATGAGTCGAGAACGACTTAGATCAATCTCACACTGTGGGCCTTCAAAGCCACTTGGACATCTGAAATTAAGACAAGGGTCATTTGAAAAGAGCTAGAGAACATCTATAGCAAGAGGGTTTAGTTGATACAGAAATATGATCTATATACCAAATAAGGAAGGCATTATAATCTGTTTTGAAATTAATTTTAAAGAGAATGAAAGGAAAATACTAAAGCTTCATCAAATGCCAAATAAAACCTTTTTTTCTATACATGAAGAGTTTGGTTCCAAAATGCAACAAATCCATTTTGGCTGTTTTGAGATTTTTGTGAGTTCCAATATCTAGGGGACCATAAGATAAAACACCTCCACATTTCGTTTTGAAATCCTTGAGTCTTCCATTTTTTTTTTCAGAACACAATAAATCCCCAAACTGTTTCGTTCCGAAATGCAATAAATCCAACATGACTCTTTTTTGTATCCACATAATAGCCACAAAAGTTAGTTTTCTCTTCTATATTTGACTTTCCTCGTTTAGTGGGATATAAATGAAACATTTTCAAGTACTTTCTTTACACTGATGGTTCTTTCACAGACAAAATGTGATCCATCACATATTTCTGTGCAAAATAAAACAAATGCTGTTTTGTTCCAAAATGCAATCATCACTACAGCTTTGACATCTATAGGGCCTATACCTCTCTCCTCACCAGCAAAGTTGGTTTTTATTGTGAATAAGGCTATAGAACGTACAAACACAATGATATGACATTAACAGATCATTTAATCCATAGAAATAAGGTTATTAATGAACATACATATCATGACAATGTTTGCCTGAGTGCATTTATTGCGTTTTAGAACAAAACAGGTGTGGGATTTATGTCATTTTAGGAAAAAAAAAGTGTTTTTTCGGTGGGCCCTAGGTGCCAAAAAAGGTGACTGTTTTGGAAAGAATGATTTTACAACTTTTTTTCACTTACCCCAACCTATTGTTTTCTCATCTTAACTTCATTTTTTTCCCAAAATTGTGTTTATTGCGTTTAACCAAACTCTTTACATGTTCTACTTTAGGTATACACCCTTTACCCAATTCTGCAATAATCAGCCATTTTCTCAGCTAGAAATTGGCAGATTTTGTTGGATATTCAATCTTCATTACCAACTTTAAAACATCAAACCTGATTCCTGCCCTAAGTAGACATGTAACTATTTGTCAAAGATTTTACTTTAAAACATCTATCAAGCTGGCTCTATTGTAATATCTGATGTGCGTCACATCAGAATTAATGTGCCAGGTAATGAAATGGTAGTCCAACACACTATTTTATTCTATTTTGATCTGTTTCTCAATCACTTTATCTCTTTACTACTGCTGTAAGTAGTTTGAATTTTTGCTATTCCAACATTTTTTCTATACATTATGGTGGGTGTTCAACCAATATCAATAATATAATTTCAAATGATTTGATCAGACAGATAGAAGCTTGATTGCCCTTTAGGGGGAGAATAACAAAATTGGGTATGACAATCCTGCCTGATTAGAATTTTTCCACCCCAGATCATCAGGTTTATGGCCCTAGAGGATGAGAACCTGCACTCTACATAATGGCCACCTTATAGCTCACTCGTCTGTCTGCCTATAGTTCATGATACTTGTATTGTCCTGGCAGCTGGCCTTCGTGAAGAAAATTTGTTATTTTTTATTGCCTTACCTATAAACTTTTTACACAAATTTTATTGTTTGACACAAACCCTTCAGTGGTGTCTAAATTGCATATTATTTATACAATATTTTTATACCCCCTACCTAACACTGCCATATGGTTGCCAGTGTCAAAAACTAGGACCCATTTGTAGTTCTCAATTAAAAGAAGTTGATTCTACAATGCCCATATCGTGGGAAATCTGCACAGGATATATTTGACAGCCAATTGAATTTATCACCTCATGGAGACCCAAGGTTATAAAAAAATCTGATTCAAATCAACACATTATTTAAGAAGCCAAGGAATGAATTGGTGCCAAGAAGATGTAACGATACTGGATTTTTAGTTTCCCCCATGGCTGGCAAAGTAGATAAATGAAAAGTTTAACTGTTCTTCCACTGTATTCCTCTGAAATATGGCTACCCATAAAAAAATTAAAGATGAATTTGATAATGATTGAAAGGTATTGTAACGGTTCGTATTAGGTTTGTATGTTGGGTGGCTCTTAGGATCGCTTAACACTAGATGTATTAACACAACACAAGTAGTTCGGGTTGGGCAAAGCCCTTCAGACTTCCCACCTGTTCGGGTAGGCTTTTATTAGAGAAGCTGACTACACGTCTGGACTGGACCAGGTTCAGTCCCCTTCTGCGGATCATCCGGCTCCTTAGTAGAAGCTGGATGCGAGGCGTGGTGCTGCCCCCTCTTGTACCAAACGGGTATCACAAAGCGACACCTGGTTGGCATAGAAGGAACGATCACCACACAAACACATCTCTTGGATGAGGCGCACTAATATATACACGACGATGCCAGCCCCTACACCACCCCCCCTAGACTTTACCTAGGGTAGGTGTAACAATAGACCTATTGTTAACCTGATAACATGATATGTATATGACAGTATGTACATAGGTAAGTCTATTTATTGAATATTATATAAAGTTAATATGACATTAAAGGGGCATTATAAATAATATGTACATAATAATAGGCATTGTCATGTATAAACCGAAGTAACTAATAATAACAAAATAGGAGGTGGTGCCTTATGCACCATCAACCTATGGTAAAATGGTATGGTGACAGTGTTACATAGTTATTATAGTTATAAACGACGTGTTAAATTTTATAGTTAAACATATTGTAGTGTAACATAGACACATCATATACAATATAGACCCGACAGGTGGAGTAACCCGAAGAAAAAAGATTTTTGTGTTTAGTTATGAATGAATGATAATACACATATACCGGAAATGTTATATGAATTTATACTGTGTTGCTCAGTGCTTTGTGCTGCATATTCCCATGCACATACCTGTCGATATTGCACACCCTGTAGGCTGTAAAATCAATTTTGTAAGGCGTGCGGTTATCCATGGATAACCTGTGTCCGGTGCGGGTTATCCATGGTTCTAGGCACGCCTCTCATGTCCTTCCATGTCATATGTTACATGTTAAAACCCACGAAATCTTATGACCTGGGCAGGGCTTGAACCTGCAGTCTCAGATCCCTAATCCAACACCCTATGCATTGAGCCACAGGGACTGGCGAGAAATGCTCGGTTCGAACCATGTCTGGATATGATACAAAGGCCGGGCAGGCGATGACTGCAGGCTGACCGCTACCATAACCGCGGGACGCATTAAAATCAATCCAAGCCAAGACGGCCGCTGGAGGAGGAGACGCCGTGGCCAAGTGGTTAGTGCGTCGCGCTCAGCCGTCAGAGGTAGGCAGGTCGAGTCCCGGTCCGGGCGCGTCTTTTTTTTTTCGCCGTGTGCGCTGTTGCTGTCCGCAGCCGTCAGAGGTAGGCAGGTCGAGTCCCGGTCCGGGCGCGTCTTTTTTTTCGCCGTGTGCGCTGTCGCTGTCCGCTGCCGGGCAAGGAGGTGTAGATCCAGTCTAACACGGTCCGGGCGCATCTTTTTTCGACAACGAGGTGTATTATACACAAACATAACAGCGAGACGCATTCATTTTCAAAGCAAGCCAAGACGAGGGCTGTCGCTGTCCGCTGCCGGGCGCTGAGGTGTATTATACACAAAAATAACCGCGAGACGCATTCAGAGCAAGCCGACACCGGGGCTGTCGCTGTCAGCTGCCGGGTGCCGAGGTGTATGTACTGATCGTGTACACACAATGGCTGGCTTCGAGTCCCGGGGAGGGGGAATAATTTTCGTTTTCAACTTGAATTTATTGGTATTCTATTGATTATTTATTGGTTTCGTGGAATAAAATAAGTAGTCAATGGATAATTCATGACTCGTGTGTGTTAGCAAAGGCTAATTACACTCGGCCTACGGCCTCGTGTAATTATCCTTCACTAACACACACTCCCCACTTGGCTCATCAATGTTGATTCAGCGTTGAAACAACGTTTGCAATGTTTGCATATCAACATTGATTTAGGGTTGAAATAGAGTTGAAATTGAAAGTTGAAACAACATACTCAAAATCAACAGTGATTCAACATCTAACCATCAGTGCTGATTCAATGTTTGTGTTTCTATGTTGATCCAACATTGTTTCAACAATGTTGAAACAACGTTGACAGTTGTTTTGTTGACATCAACATTGTATCAACATTGAAATCAATATTGTTGATTCAACATTGACAAATCAATGTTGAATCAACGTTGAGTTGACAACAATATTTCAACATTGATATGTCAACTGTTGACTGGATGTTGAAATGATGATGGTTGACAACGTTGAAATACAAATATTGAAAAAGTGTTGAAAACAGGTTGATCAACACCATCAACATAACATCAACTGGTTGTCAATGTTGATGCAACATTGTGTGCCCACTGGGTCGTCATGAATTATCAATTGATTACTTGTTCATTAAGAGGTTTCCTACCAGGGTAGTAGGATCACCCTTACAATAAAACTAAACTTCCGGCGAATCTGCAGCTCCATTTGGTGACATACGTGTGGTGGCAAGCCACATTGCTGTGTGTAGTGCCCTGGTGAGGATATGAAGATGGAGCCCCCTTTCGGATGGTAATCCACGAGGGGTTCAGGTAGCGTCCATCTTAGCTGCAGATTTTTATTCCAGTCCGCCAGATCCGGGTAGTCCTCCGAGAATAAATCTCTGGCATATAAGGTATGCCTGTACCCTCGGGTACTAAAAATAATGGGAGCTGGCAGATGGACACTTACAAGTCCTCGGACTCATCGTCTCTCAGCTGGCTCTGGGTTGGGGTTGGAAGCCGAGCTGCTGCTTTCTCCACTGAGAAGCGTAAGGGTACCGGTGCTAAGGTCCATATCAAGTAGATTCAGAGCACCAATTCCCTGAGTCTCCCACTGCCCCGGCTTCTGCATCTGAAGGAATGACTAACGACGACGCAGTGCCGTCCCAGTCATCTAGATGCTTGCCGAAGCAGAGGAAGAACTTAAGGTCTGCCTCCTTGTACCTATTAATGTACTTCAAGTTCTCAGCGGCATGGAACTCCTTAAGCTTCTGGGCTTCCCTCTTTCTCTCCAGGCAGGACTTATAGGCCTCCTCGACCCACTTTATCTCCTGCTCCTTAATTTTGTTTTCTTTCCTCTTCTGGATCTCATAGACCAGATTGAAGGTGGCCTCAGTCATGTCTTGCCAGTAGTCAATTGACCTCTGGCAATGCAGGGACTGCCATTCACTCATAAGATTATTTTGGATCTTACAAGTGTGTTCGTCACGGTGGTCAACAAACGTCTCCGGGTCCTGAAGACCCCCAAGAGTACTTGCCACTAGCCCCATAATGAGGACACAAGAGTCGCCGATTGGGCAGCAGCTGGTACCGATGCTGGAGGGGGTACAATAACAGGCAGAGCGCCTGCGCTAGGGACTACAGAGCCCTCAACCATCGCACCTACCCTTCCTTGGCTGTAGTGGGGGAGTGGTCGGGTGGACTGACATCCACCACGGCCTCTACCCCGAGCCTTGGGTCAACCCGACGAGGTCAGGACTTGGGATTCAGGTCCTACAGGTCCCATGGCAGGGAACTTCGCCATGTACTCCTTGTACGCTTGGCGCTGCTTCTTGTTCGACTCCTCCCGGCCCACCATGCACTGTGGCGGGTGCGGGAGCCGAAGAAGGACGTCCAGTCCTCCTGGCTTCTGATGTCAACACCCAGGGGGTGCTGTGCTCCAGCTGTGAAGCCAGGTGGTGGTGGTGGTGGTACTGCCTGGCTAGCCACCCGATGGGTCTAGTGGCCAGGCATATCCAGTGCCGAGACCTGCTGTCCGGACTGGCAACGATCAGCTGGGTTGGATGATCTGGACTGATCCTTACTGTCAGAAGGGATTACAGATCGGTCTGCTCGGGTTCGTTTGGCGGGTGTGGCTGAGGACTTCATCCCAGCTGCTCCTTTCAAACGAGCCTGCTTGTCCTTCACGCATTTGTCGTCGCCCCACCATTTCTTTAGTTTCAGATGTCCCTCGGTGGGTAACTGGAACTTAGAACCGGAGGGGTTGATGGCAAAGTAAGTGGTGCTGTTACCACTCCTCCAAGTCCAGAACTTGGGTTCAAACACCAGCTTTATCACATCACTGACTGGGAGTGCGGCCCACTTGTGGCAGTTGCTGCTTGGTCCCCATTGAGTCAAAGCCCATTGCACCTTCGTTCTGGACTCTAGATATATCCCATACCCAACTTGGATTTTAGTTGGTCAATCCAAATAAGGTAGAATTTACCAACCGTCGTTGTTGACGGTGCCCGGGCACATGAACTGGATCGTGTCATATGCGCAATCCGCGAAGCAGCAAGGGACGCGTTCTTTAAATCCCTTGGCTGCATTCTTCCACATCCATTTCTGGTTTTCGTCTTTTGGGACGTCCGTGGTCATGTCTTCCCACGTCGTCACTGACTCCAACTCAGATCTGGCTGACTTGGGCAGCTCCGGATCACTTTCGCGATACGACTCGCTGCTCGCTTAGATGCCTGCCCCCTTGGCCTGGACCTGACTGGAGGTAGTGGTACCAGTAAAAGTCGCAACCGTGGTGACAGCGGGTGACCCGCTGGTGGTGACAGTGGGTGCTACAGTAGCCATGGTGGCCACGGTGACTGCTGTAGTGGTTGGAGCTGGAGCCTTCGGCTTACTCTTGCCCCCTTCTGGGTAGAAGAAGGCTAGGGTACAGCCAGAGTCCCTTTCACTCCCTTCCTCTTCTCCTTCTTCTTGCCTTTAGCAGGCTGCTTTGGGGCTTCCGGGCTGGTGGTAGAGTCAGTATCCGATGCAGCAATTGACTGGAGCTGGGCCTGCTGCTTGCGATGGGCAGGGCGGGCAGTGGTTAGCTCCTTCTGCTGGGCGTTAAGCTCACGGCGCTTAGCTTCCACAGCAGCCTGTTGACAAGCCCGGCTCATCCTCAGATTTGGACCTCTTGATCACAATCCAAAGGTCCTCGTCCTCGAGGTCTGACTTGGTTAGCGGTCCCTTCGGTGCCGGCTTACAAACCAATTTCTTGGTTCGCCCGGATTCCACCGACGAGTGGGTGATGGTAGAGTCGGTGTCCATGTTGGATTCTGACTCCCTCACCTGGGTTGACCTCCGGGTAATCCCTTCGGATAACAGCACAGCCCATGCCAAGTCCTGGTCTACCATCATGGCTCCAGCCAGCCGCTTGTAATTGCGGAGCCATGACACTGGCATACTTTCAGCCAGCTCGTCCAACAAAAAACAAAGGTAGGGCTCAGCTATAAGCTGCCTGGGGACGCAAAATAACCGGAGCGAAACCAATGGCGTCTTACCACCACGATTCTGCCCTAGTTATAACTGGGTCAAACCAACATGGCGTCATAACTCTCGTCTCGCAAGATATCGCTGCGAGCTATCCAGTGACCTAGTTACACATCTTCCAGCCACCCCTGTGGCAACCTCTAGCGGACTAGATTCGGACTAAGGTTCGGCTCGGTATACAAGACGCATGTTACTACCGGGGTGCTATCATCTGGAGCTTAGTGGTATATACATCGCTATAAAGCGAATGTATCTGTTAATCTGACCACCACTCGCGGAATAAGACTACCCAGGGAACATATGTTAGACGCCCGTGCCGGGATACATATGTCTTTCGCCTACGGCAAACCACACACAGGTGCTCGTTGTGTACTTAGTAAGGTAATGGCAGACCCCAACCGAGGACTGCGTCTGACGCCTTCGGTCAGCATTTTATTTCTCCTGGCATTACCCACGGCCTTCTCCTGGTCCTGCGCAGCCACGGCAGGACTGTTCCCATGTGTAATGCCTTCACTGAGCGAGACATTTTTCCATTTCTTACGATTTGGCCGTTTCCGACCCATCTTCTTCTTAGAAGCTACCTTCGCCTCCGGGTGCTTCCTAGGCCGACCTCTGGGGCGTTTCTCGGTTACCATCACCTCTTTATTCATAGTCGGCGCTGGGGGTCGGTACCCATACTCCCTCTCTGCTGCTTCGTGTCCCTTCCCGGGCATAAGCTTTCCTACATTGGTCTTCCATTTTCTACCAGTGTAGCAGTCCTCCATCATCACTGTGGATTCAGAGATGATGCACACAATTTTAAATGGGCTCTCCCAAGGTGTTACGAGCTTCAACCGTTTGAGCGGCTCGTAATACCTCAGTACCTGGTCCCCTACATTAAAACGTATCATTCTTGCATTGGTGTCATACCCCACCTTCTGCCATTTAGCACTCTTCAGTAGTTCTTTTCGAACTACTTTGTATGCATGCTTAAATCTATCCCGGAGCGACTCCACAAACAACACAGTGCAAGGAGCCTCCGGGTCGATTCCAACCACTCGGCAGGCATAATTATGTCCTCGCCGAACACCAAGAGGTTTGGGGTACAGTTGGTTGATGAATGGACGGTGTTATTGTAGGCGTGTACTACAAACTCACAATTTTTGTCCCAATCATCCTCCCAGGGGCTTCAGGACTTGTATCAAAGTCTTGTTAAACCTCTCGACCTGGCCATCGGATTGTGGTCGGTATGGGTTGGTTCGGGTCTTACATATCGCTAAGTAATGGCACATTTCCTGCCATAACTCTTTCTCAAACTCCCTACCTTGATCACTGTGCATCATGAGGGGTACACCCAAATGTAGCACCCAGCCTTTTACAAATGCCTCGGCACATGTAGCGGCTTTGTGATTCGGAAGGGGAATAACCTGAGTGTACTTTGTATAGTAGTCTGTTACGACCATCATACAACTGTTCTCTCTAGGCGTCGTTTTAAATCCACTAATGATGTCGATTGCTACACGTGCAAACCTGACACAGTTCCTGGGTCAATGGTAACTTGCCCAGGCCAGGTCCTGGCTTGTTTTTACAACAATCGGGGCAAGTTGCAATCAACCGAAGTAGGTCACCCCTCATCCCTGGCCAGTAATACCATCTCTGTAGACATTCAATGGACCTTTTCTTCCCAAAATAGCCACTTGTTTAGTGTCCATGACAATAGTACATGATGTCCCTTCTCATCGAGGTGGGAATCACTATTTGCAATAGCTTATTGCCAGTGGAAGTAGACTTCCACCTGCACAATATGCCATCTCGGATCTCTAGCTTGGTCCACTGAGCTATCAATCGCCTTGTTTCTCTGTCTTCCAGAGATAACATTGTCCAAACCGGCTTAATACCTTTCCGTAAATATTCCAAGATGAGTGCAGTGGTGGGATCCGACTGTTGGAACTTCTTGATGGTCTCCAGGGACCAATCGAGATAGCTACACACAGCCTACTCCCAGGGGATATGGGGGTGGTATAATTATTTATCTAACTATCTGAGCCTCAGGAGTGCTTTTTTGCTCATAACCCCAGTGCGTTATCCAGCCATAACGCACTCTCAGACCTTTTCTTCGTCTTCAAGAGGCTGCTAGTTTCAATCTGGACATGTTAATAAATTGGAGGAATATACAAAGTCAACTCCTCCATACATTTCCTGTTAAAACCGTTTAGGTTCAACGGGGAATCGATCCCCGGCCGCTGGGGCAGGAGGCGAGCTCGCTGTCCACTATACCAAGCCGACCGGTGGTAGAAATGAATCTTCATCAAGAATTTGAAAAAGTTGTCCGACATACCTGATGTTTACACACCTCGTTAGCCTAGAATATATGGAGCCTGGTGGAGTTATTAACAGAGAACCATCCTTAGATATCCTATATGAACATGCCATGCCTAATTTCTCCATTTTGTTCGAAATAAATAAGAATCCATTGATTTTCCACATCGATACGAGTCGGGACCCGCCCCGTCCAGCCATTCCTTGCTTGACGCGTGCCTGACCTAGTTTTTACATCCGGGCACCTCCCCGCTATGTCAACAAGAAGCAATGGCCGTGTAGCGGGCCGTGTGCGTTGGATCGGTATGGAAAATCAATGGATTCTTATTTATTTCGAAGAAAATGGAGACAAAATGTATGCGAACACCAACTATCGATCGTATATTTGGCGCTGCTAGAATAACAGAGCTTGACATCCTTGGATTATACCCGAAAATTCGTTGGAAATACGAGGGTTTGACGGGTGGAGTAAAAACAATGGCTACGCTGGCTTGGCAAACCATGCGGATAGGATGCACTTACAAAATGTCTTCTCCTGGATTAATTCTGGGGTTATAAGGTAAGAAATTGATACAAAATGGAGAAATATGTTCGATAAACGCTTTAATCAACGTTATGAGAGAGCACTTGTGGGTCTATGGTTCAATATTCCACTCCCGCTTCGCGGTCGTGGAATATTGAACCATAGACCCACGCGTGCTCTCTCATAACGTTGATTAAACGCTAAATACCAATCCGGCAACCACAGCACATCACAAGTGGCATTTTGGCACTTTTGGATTGGCCTTCTCGATAAGGCATCCGCATTTATATGCTTTTCACCCGGACGGTGCTCAATCTGCTTGTGCTCCAATCCGAATTAAATGAGCTAAACACCTTCCATTCATCCCCTCGGCGTCCTTAAAATTAAGAAGCCATCTTAGAGACGAATGGTCGGTATCCAAAGTAAAGTCAGTTCCCCAGAGGAAATGCTTATACTTCTTCATATACACCACTACCACCAGGAGTTCTCTTTTAGTGGTACAATAATTACGCTGGGTCTTGCTTAGCGTGTTGCTAGCGAATGCTAATGGGACCTCGACTCCATTCTGCACCTGAGAGAGTGCAGCCCCTATAGCATTATTGCTCGCATCGGTGTCTAGTATGAAATGTCCCTCGGGAGTGGGATATTTCAGTACCGGTGTGTTTCTAAATAAATCTTTTATTTTATTAAAAGATTCTTCTTGCTAGCTGGTCCATGGGAAGGGTTCCCGTGCCCTACCCGGTGTCCAATGAGCTAAGCATTGCATAGGAAAACTTACACAAGAGTAATTCGGTATAATATCACGGTAATAGGAACAGAATCCTAAAAATGATCTAACCTCCTTAGCACTCATGGGTCTTTCCCAGTTCTCTACAGATTCTAGCTTTTCCGGATCTGCATTTACCCCGTTGAGGGTAATTATCCTTCCTATGTAATTGTTTTCTTAAACAGATAACATTTTTAAGGCTTAGGTTTTAGCTTGTTGCCTCTTAGCTTGCTGCTCTACCTGATCCCTGGCTTTTAAATAAGCCGAAGTCGACTTATATCCAGGACCTATCCAATGTCCATGCCTGGACTTACGGCTTCCTCCCGGATTAAATACAGAATCCGACAAGGCTTCGTCTAGAGATAGTCCCAGGATATACATTTCCGTATTTCTTGGCAATGTATCCTGGTTAGTATCCTGCTTGGTTGGGGGGGACCCAATGGGGTCTTTACCATCCCCTCCAGCATCGCTATCGTGATCCAAAGATGTCATTAAAGGTCTATCCTGCCTTTTTCGGGTAGACCTATGTATCCCCTGTCCAGTAGGCGTCTCCATCCTTTGGATAGGACTTTGGGCCTTAGGGGTCTTCAGTGTACTAGCGGCGCTTACCGATATGCCGGCTTCCAATCCGCGCCTACTAGTTATTACCTGAGACCAATCGCTCAAGTCCAACCGGGCGGGTTTTATTAACCCACTCAGCAAGCCAGTATCCGAAGCCACATGGCTAGGGGTACTAGGGTATAGCTTAACGACCCCATCTCCTAATGTGGCGGGATCGTCCAATAAACCGGGTGTAGAGAAAACTCTCTGTACACCAGCTGGGTTATACATATATTGTTGACTCGGTTTCCAGTCTAACAATAGATGTTGGGAGGCAATACCATCCTTTTCGAATTCCTCCAGCCCTGGGCTGGAGGAATTCGCCTCGGCTAGTCCGCGGCTGAACCACCCTGAACCGACTGGTCACAGCACCAGTGTAACGATTCATATTAGATTTGTATGTTGGTTAGCTCTTAGGCTTGCTTAACACTAGATGTCTTAATACAACACGAGTAGTTCGGGTTGGGCAAAGCCCTTCAGACTTCCCACCTGTTCGGGTAGGGTTTATTAGAGAAGCTGACTACACGTCTGGACTTGACCAGGTCCAGTCCCCTTCTGCGGATCGTCCAGCTCCTTAGTAGAAGCTGGATGCAAGGCATGGTGCTACCCCCTCTTGTACCAAACGGGTATCGCAAAGCGACACCTGGTTGACATAGAAGACACGAGCACCACACGAACACATCTCTCGGATGAGGCTCACTAATATATACACAAAGATGCCATCCCCTACACCACCCCCCACCCAGTGTAGGGTCGATGGAAAATGTCCTGGAGAAACCGGGAGTCGAACCCAGTACCCTCCAACCTGCAGGCGGAAGCTCTACCGCTGAGCTACTTCTCCGTCTGACATTCTCTACCTTCCACCTACATCTGGATCGGAATGATACACAAGGGGGGGGCAGCTTATACCGGCTGACCAGCCCCTGGTGCAACCGGAACGGGGCAGATTGCCTACCACCATGGACTTACATGAGAAAATGAGCAAAGCTTAATAATGTTGAAACTAGGCAGTATTATCCAATGTAAGTTGATTTAAATAATCATTAAATTTTGTCATCAGAAAAAATTATGGGAAAATGTTCTCTTATTGTTGCCATGACAACCAAAAGTGAAGTGGTTTGATTTCTATGCTATATGTTACTATGTCAACCAGAATTTCACCAACAATGCATGCATCAAAATATTCTGTTCCCAAGTGACATTGCCAAAAACTCACTTTTACCCACATGATCTTTTCACATTTCCCCTTAACATTCCTTACATCATGGCACACCAGAGTAAAACTCATTCAATTTTAAATTTGTTTCCCTTTGATATGGAAATCAGCATACAGCCAAATGCTATGACCTTTCCAGAAAAAAAGTACTAAAAAGCCCACCTCGAAAATTCCCACCCCCATTTCCCTAGCTTGCTAAATATTGAGTATACCACTGGCAACCAGTGACTTTAATTCATGGTTGTCATAGAAATTCCCCTCTTCAAAGAAAAAGATTGTTGATGGCATGTTTTCTGTCATTCATAATGAAACAAGGTATAATTCCCAGTGGGCACAGAACGTTGCATCAACGTTGACAACCCGCTGATATTGTGTTGATGATGTTGATCAACCTGTCTTCAACACCTTTTCAATGATTCTATTTCAATGTTGTCAACCAACACCATTTCAACATCCAATCAACAGTTGACATATCAATGTTGAAATATTATTCTCAATTCAATGTTGACTCAACATTGATTTGTCAATGTTGAATCAACAATATTGATTTCAATGTTGATTCAATGTTGATTCAACATTGACATGTCAACAAAGAATGCCCTAACAAATATCAACGTTGTTTCAACATCATATCAATGTTGTGTCAATGTTGTGTCAATATTGAATCAACATAGAAATACAAACGTTGAATCAGCGCTGATGGTTAGATGTTGAATCACAGTTGATTTTGATTATGTTGTGTCAACTTTCAAACTCAACTATATTTCAAGCCTTTATCAACCGTTGATATGCAAACATTGCAAACATTGTTTCAATGCTGAATCAATGTTGATGTGCCCAGTGGGAAGGAACAGAGATCTGTGCATAAAAGAAAACAAGTAATCAGGTAAGATACTCACTCACAGACAGGTGTGCCCTCCTTCATCACACACTCTCCTTTATTAACACAATACCTGATTGCATTGTACAGGTCACATGCTGAGTTGAATGCTACAAATGATTGAATCAAGCCATAGAGTCAAATGCCAATGGTTTTCAATATCTAGAGTCCTAGAAAATAGGGGTTATTTTTTAAATTATTCGGGACTTACCTGTAAGTTGAGGTATAATAAAGATTATACCTCAACTTACAGGTAAGTCTTGAATAATTTCATAATTATGCCTCAGAACCTAACCGTTTCTGGAAACCTATGAGAGTTTCAGAGCAATTGGATCCCCCAACAGGAAAAGACAAACAGTTAGTTATATTCAGCAAACAAGAAAGACGTAAACATTTTGATGCCATTGTCTTTGTCTATCTGTACAGTTACTGTGCAAGGAGTGCATTTACCCCTACCACATCTTTAATGGGTTTCTGGTAGAATTTCGTAAAGGAGTCTGCTTGTCGCCAAACTCCTTCCCTCATGAGGGTGTTGAGGTTGCAAAGCTGACCAGGAAGGTTTTTCTTTGAGTGTGAGTCAAGTACTCGCGCAGGCATCTAACCACACACACCCTCAGGTTTTGGTCAAACTTCCTTAAGACGATCATGTTAAGGGGGTCCCCCAACCTGTTCAATTTTTGGAGTTTTGGTCGTTTTGAAGATACTTTGTCATCCATTTTCAGGATTTTGATTGAAAGGCTGGCAATGGTTTGGCCCCGTTATGACATAACTAGTAGGAGCAAAGTGGCTAGTCACATAGAGAGTTCCTTGAGGGTGATGGTAGCATTGTCCCAGGTTTGCAGGAGGTCCAGAATCCTCCTAACATCCATGAACCCTTGGTACCTAGGGGCTGGGGGATTCATCTCGTACGCCCCCTTTAGTAGAAGCTTGATGTATGGATGCTAGCCACCGGCTGGCCCTGGACATTACATAATATCGCTGACAAGGCGCAGCGAGCCGCGTTTAGTGTGATGTAGCCACTGTTGTCTTTGGCTAGTCTAGCTAGGAAGCTGCAGACCTGTGGGATAATTGGTTGTAGGATGGGTGTGTCAGTGTCTGCACAGAAAGCGTACCACCTCCTCAGGTAGGTGTTGTAGGTCTTTCGCATGGATGGAGTTCCCGTCAAAAAACCCTGTCGAGACAGTTCTATCTTCAGAATGTCCGAAAGACCAGCAGGGGTGTCATTGCCAGATGATCCTTGTTGGATGGCTTTCCCAGGTGGCAAAGGTTGCCTTTCGCCTTCCTGAATCTGAGTCTTCTCCACCCAGACCATTGCAAGCCCCGTACCAGGGCTGCCCCAGCCACTCTGGTGTTACCAAGATGGCCCTCACTCATTCCAGTTGAATCTGTTGTATCACAGGCCCCAGAAGAAGGAGGAAAAATGTACGTAAAGTTATTTCTCCAGGTTATTGACATTGCATCAATCTCCCAGGCACCCGGTTGAGTCCTCCAGGAGACAAAGGTTTCAACCTTTCTGTTTGCTTGGGATGCGAACAAATCAACTTCGGGCCTCCCGAAGATGTCACAAGCTTTCTTGAATATTTTATCACTTAGTTCCCACTCTAAGTCATGGGAAAAATGTCTAGACAAATAGTCAGCTAGAATGTTCTCTTTACCAGGGATGTGATTATTTGTTGGCCACATGTCGCGTTCTTCAAACTATTCCAAAATTTCCTTTGCAGTTTTATTACACTCCTCTTAACTCCACCCATTTTTCTGACATAAGCCAAGGACGTGGTTCTAAATTTTACATTAACCCCGCTCTCTGGAACCAGTGCTTCCAGCCCTAGCTTTATGGCTGTTAGTTTGTGGATGTTACTGTGGATGTTTCCTCCTCCGCCTTCCAGATGCCTTTGGTGGAAGTGGTGCCCTGGTGGGCGCCCCATCCTGCCTAGATATACAGTGGCGTAAGGCCCTGCCGAGCAGCGTCTGCCACCGGGGCAGGAGTCTGGCCCGGCCAGGCATAAGGCATGTCGCTCCAACGTAGGTTCTCGGTGGACAAGGTCTACCGAGCGATAATGAGTTATTTGTGAGCAATTTAGTCACTTCAAGAACAAATAACTCAACAAACCCTGGTCTATTATTTGCCAGGGGGCAACAGTTAACCAGGGGGGCCTCAAACATGCAAATACTGAACATTTTTGCACTGGGGGTGCAGGTTGGTTCTTGCGGGCCCGGGAGAAGGACGCCACCGTGACCTGGTTCCTGGCGTTGGTCCAGGACTAAGGCGGGCGGCCTAAACTCCCAAATAACTATAATGAATGCCAGTGGCTCCAAGGGGAACCACGGCTGCAGAACATCTTTCCAACCAGTGGGAATATATTTGAAGCATTAAAACCAGAATTGTCTGATGCTTTAGGCTCAGGACCAACTGTTACTGCGTGAATCCTGTGACTGTGCATGTGCAACTCCCTTATGTTTCAGAGGGATAATCAGTAATCATACATAATCAAATTATGCTGTATAATTCAGTTTTTATATTAGACATATATATGTTTTGAACCAGCCTCTATGCATAAACAATTCAGAACCTGATGAATCTTTTCCCTTTTAATCACACATTCAGACAGACAAGCACACTGACAATCCCCATTTGGTCAGCTCCCTGATCAATTATCAAGTCTCTAGTTGATGTATGCCCTTTTCAGCCCAAACTCCTTGTGCAACTGGGTGAGGCTACGGTCAGGGAGGAACCATATAGATAGGGTTCACTCTGAGCAAGCAGAGAAAGACAGTCAGCCTACTGGTGTCCCCCTGGTCACTCCTGGGGTGGTTAAGCAAAGCTGTCTGCCTCACCCTCCTGCTGGAGGAGATATTGGAACCTCTTCTACAGAACTATGCTCCTGGAGAAAGTTCTCTATTGAATTAGTGTCCTTCATCATGGTAGCCATATAGTCCAGAAGATAAGTTGGGCACACAGAACAGAACCACTTACAATTGGTGTAAAAGCCTTTAGACTCATGCTGCAAACTGGGGTCTTTAACTTCTGAAGGTTTTTTGTCTGCTCTCTAACACCAGAGATGGCATCAGTATGAGACCTTGACCATTAAGGAGCAAGAGAGGAGGGGAAAGGGATGTCCAAAAGAGTGTAGCTCTGAAAGGAATTCCCTAGAGGCCAATCCTATTGTAGGATGGGGTATGGAAAATATAGGGAAGACCAATGTTATTGATTGACCAGGCATCAAACAGGAAGTGACTTCTGAATCCTAGTGTTGGTATGAGTCCCTCCAAACCACCACCTATGTAGTGTAATGGTTCGTATCGACTTAAATGTTGGTGGCTCGTTGGCTCGCTTATCACTAAAGATACCAACACAACATGAGTAGTTCAGGTTGGGCAAAGCCCCAGACTCCCCTACCGCTCGAGTAGGACTTTATTTACATACTCTCTTCCTGGAACATACGTCAGGACTGGACCATGTCCAGTCTCCTTCTGCGGATCGTCCGGCTTCTTAGTAGAAGCTGGATGCGAGGCATGGTGCTGCCCCCTCTTGTACCAAACAGGTATCGCGAAGCAACACCTGGTTGGCATAGAAGGAACGAGCACCACACGAGCGCGTCTCTCGGATGAAGCGCGCTAATATATATACAACGATGCCGGCCCCTACACCACCCCCCTAGACCTAGGGTTGGTGTTAAAAATTACCTATTGTTAAGGTTATGTAACAATATATACACATAGGTAAGTCTATAATAATAATGTTTGTATAGAATATTTAACTTTAAAGGGGCATTATAAATAATATGTACATACAGTAGGCATCGTCGCATATAACCCGAAGTAACAATATAATAAAATGAATAGGAAGTGGCGCCTTATGCACCATCGACCTATGGTGGTATATATATGTAACAGTGTTACAGAGTTATTATAGTTAAGACGTATTTAAATTTGTGAATTTATATGGAGTGATACGACAGTAGTAATATATACAATGGAAAGTAACGTAACCCGAGAGGCTAGGTAACCCGAAGAAAAAAATTTTGTTTGATTTTTACAAAAATATACTTTTTATAGAAAAATAATTTATACAAAATATGACATAAAAATTAAGAGGTGTCCTACCAGGGTAGCAGGATCACACTTACAATAACAATGGACTTCCGGCAAACCTGGAACGACTGGTTTCTGCAGCTCCATTCGGCGACAAATGGGTGGTGGCAAGCCACATTGCTGTTATGTTGTGCCCTGATGAGGATGGGAAGATGGAGCCCCGGTTTGGTGTGGTAATCTGCTTAGTCTTCGGGTGGCGTCCATCTTAGCTGCAGGTGTTCGTTCCAGTCCGTCGGGTCCATTTCGAGAATTTAATCCTCTGGCATTATACATGCCTTTACCCTCGGGTACAGATTTCCGCCGGCAGATGGACACTTACAGATCCTCGGGATCGTCCTCAGTGTCCATCTTCTCAGCTGGCTCCGGGTTGGTAGAGGGAGCCGAGCTGCTGCTGCTGCACGTGGCAATCAGCTTAGGGGCTTCGGTGCTCGTGTCGCTGAGCAGGCTCAGAGCACCTATCCCCTCAGAGGGACTGTCTATCGCTGCCTCGGCTGGGGCACCCGAAGGAATGGACAGGGACGACGCGGAGCCGTCCCATTCATCCAGGTGCTTACCGAAGCAGAGGAAAAACTTAAGGTCTGCCTCCTTGTACTTATGTATGTACCCGGCGTTCTCAGCGTGGAACTCCTTAAGCTTTTCAGCTTCCCTCTGCTGCCTTCGGCAGGACTGGAAGGCCTCCTCGACCTTCTTCATTTCCTGCTCCTTAATTTTATCTTCCTCCCTCTTCTGGATTTCGTATACCAGATTGAAGGTGGCTTCAGTCATTGTCCACCAATAGTCGATAGACTTTTGGCGATGGAATGACTGCCACTCGGCCATCAGGTCATTCTGGATCTCGATGGTACGAACGTCTCTATGATCGACGAACGTATCCGGATCCTGAAGACCTGACAGGGTACTGGCTATCAATCCCATAACGGGGACCCGAGGGGCTGCGGATGGGGCGATAGCTGGAGGGACCTGGGGACCCTCAACGGTTGTACCTCCTCGGCCTCGGGCGTAACCCGGGGAGGGGCTCGGGTGGACTCCACTCCACCTCGGCCTCTACCCCGAGTTTTGGCTCGGCCCACGGAGGTTAGGACCTGTGACTCGGGTCCCGCTGGTCCCATAGCAGGGAATTTCGCTGCGCACTCACTATAGGTAGGGCGCTTGCCGGAAGATCCTTCTCTGGCCCACCATGCACTGTGGCCGGATGGGGCACCGAAGAAGGTGCTCCAATCATCTGGACTACCAGTGACTACACTCGGAGGGTGCTGTGTTGGAGGTGGGGGAGGTGGAGTTGGAGCAGATGCCTGGCTAACCACCCGAGGGGTCTGGTTGCCAGGCATGTCCAAAGCCGAGACCTGTTGTCCCGACTGGCTGGATTAGCTGGTCTGGGCTGATCCCTATTGCCAGACGGGCTTACGGATTGGTCTGCTCGGGTCCGTTTGGAGGCACTGGTGGCTGTAGCCGAACCTTCATTGGTCCCCTTCGAACGGGCTTTCCCTTTCTCCCGTTTGTCGTTGCCCCGCCACTTTTTCACCTTCAGGTGCACCTCGGTGGGCATCCTGAACTTGGTGGGTGAGTAGTTGACGGCGAAGTACGCCATGAGGTTACCACTCCTCCATGAGCAGAATTCAGGCTCGAATGCTTGCTCCTTGATTTCCTTCGTGTTCAACGCAGCCCAATTTGCAAGGAGCTCGTTGAAACACCTAACGGCACGCTTCCCGGTCTTTTCCAGGCCGGTACCGTGGGCTTTCTGCAAGTGCAGAGCCAGGTCCCGGCGCCGGTGGCTGGTGAAGGTGCCGTCACAGAGCTTACCCGGACGATCTCCGGGGATGCACCGCATTAGGGGTTTGTGGTGCATGTGGTGCTCCACGATGTGTCGAGCGAAGCAAGGCTTCGTCTCGAATGTCTTCTCGCCAGTGAGCGCGAGCTGACATGACTCGAATGGGCACCTGCGGCGGTTGCCGCTCGGTCCCCATTGGGTCATTGCCCACTGAACTTTCGTTCTGGCCTCGTAGTTGTAGATCGCACCCAATTTGGATTTGAGCTGGTCAATCCAAATCAGGTAAAATTTACCTATGGGCGTGTCGCTAGGACCGGACTTCATCCACTCCTCGTCATCGCTATCACCGTCTTTATTGACGGCGCCCGGGCACATGTAGTGGATTGTGTCGTAAGCACAATCTGCGAAGCAGCGGGGGGTACGGTCTTTAAACACCTCAGCTGCATTCTTCCACATCCATTTCTGATTTTCATCCTTCGGGAAGTCCGTGGTCAATTCTTCCCACGTCATCACGGACTCCAAATCAGATTTGGCTGACGCGGGCAGCTCCGGGTCGCTTTTGCTTCCCAACTCACTGTCCGTGTAGATGCCCGCTCTCCTAGGATGGGCTCGGCTGGTGGTGGTAGTACCAGTCAAAGCCGTAACCGAGGTTGTGGCGGCCGTCCCGCTGGTGGTAGCAGAGGGTCCTGCAGTAACCGAGCTGGTGTCGCTGTGGAGGCAGCAGGCTTCTGGTCGCCCTTGCCCCTCTTCCGGAGACGCTTTCGCTCCATTCTTCTTCTTCCGCGGCTGGCCTTGGGTGGCTGCGCCGGGGCTTCAGGACTAGAATCCGACTTGCGTGGATCCTTGTCCTTAGCCTGAGTGCTTCTCCTGCTGCTGACCGGAGAGTCAGAGCCGGAGGCGGCACTCGTCTTGTGTTGAGCCTGCTGCTTGTGGTGGGCCCGACGGGCAGCAGCCAACTCCTTCTGTTGTTCCTCAAGCTCGCGGCACTTGGCTTCAACAGCAGCTTGCTGATGGGAAATGTCTCCTCCGAGATTCCGCCAGCCGCTTTGGGTATGTTGGCGCCTGGTTCCTTCTCAGATTTGGACCTTTCAATAGCAATCCGAAGGTCCTCAACCTTGAGATCAGACTCGGTGAGCGGTGCCTTCGGCGGGGGCTTACGGCTCAATTTCTTGACCCGTCCGGATTCCACCAACAACTATGTGACGGTGGAGTCTGTATCCATGTCGGATTCAGACTCTCTTAGCTGGCTCGCCTCCCGGGTTATGCCTTCGGAAAGCAGCACAGCTCGGGCCAGGTTTTCATCCAGGGCCATAGCCCCCGCCAACCATCTGTAGTTGCGGAGCCATGACACCGGCATGCTTTTGGCCAACTCGTCCGTGCACGAGTCTATCACCAGAGTCTTGAAATCATCTGGGATATTCTCGAGTTGGCTGGGCACTGCCGCTAAGGGACCGCATCCAAACATGGAGGGAAGCATGGGGATGTACGTCCCCCACATGGTGTATACCACACCCTCCTCCTCGTCCACATGGGCCAGGCGCTGGGTGCGGGTCCGCTGCTCACTGGATACAGCTACCCGGGGAACCCTTCCAGGGCCGAAGCTTTCCGGCATTCGTCTTCCATTTCCTACCAGTAAGGCAGTCCTCCATCATCACCGTTGATTCGGAGATGATGCGTATAATTTTAAATAGACCCTCCCAAGGCGTTACGAGCTTCAAACGTTCGAGTGGCTCGTAATACGTTAGTACCTTGTCCCCAACATTAAACCGTATTCTTTTTGCATTGGTGTCATAACCCACCTTCTGCCATTTAGCACTTTTCAGCAGTTCTTTACGAACGGCCTCGTATGCCTGTTTGAACCTGTCCCTTAACGACTCCACAAACAACACAGTGCAGGGCGCCTCTGGGTCTATCCCAACCACTCCGTACACCAAGTCGGCCGGCATAATTATGTCCTCGCCGAACACTAGGATGTTTGGAGTGCAATTAATAGATGAATGAACGGTGTTGTTGTAGGCGTGTACTACAAACTCACACTGTTCATCCCAGTCATCCTGGTGGGTATTAACCAGGGGCTTTAGCACTTGTATCAAAGTCCTATTGAACCTTTCTACCTGACCATCCGACTGTGGTCGGTATGGGTTAGTTCGGGTCTTACATATTGCTAAGTAGTGGCACATTTCCTGCCATAACTCCAACTCGAACTCTCTTCCTTGGTCACTGTGCATCATAAGGGGAACACCCAGATGTAGCACCCAGCCTTTTACAAGCGCCTCAGCACATGTAGCGGCTTTGTGGTTAGGAAGATGATGCATATAATTTTAAATGGACCCTCCCAAGGCGTTACGAGCTTCAAACGTTCGAGTGGCTCGTAATACCTTAGTACCTTGTCCCCAACATTAAACCGTATTCTTTTTGCATTGGTGTCATAACCCACCTTCTGCCATTTAGCACTTTTCAACAGTTCTTTACGAACGGCCTGGTATGCCTGTTTGAACCTGTCCCTTAACGACTCCACAAACAACACAGTGCAGGGCGCCTCTGGGTCTATCCCAACCACTCTGTACACCAAGTCGGCAGGCATAATTATGTCCTCGCCGAACACTAGGATGTTTGGAGTGCAATTAGTAGATGAATGTACGGTGTTGTTGTAGGCGTGTACTACAAACTCACACTGTTCATCCCAGTCGTCCTGGTGGGTATTAACCAGGGGCTTTAGCACTTGTATCAAAGTCCTATTGAACCTTTCTACCTGACCATCCGACTGTGGTCGGTATGGGTTAGTTCGGGTCTTACATATGGCTAAGTAGTGGCACATTTCCTGCCATAACTCCGACTCGAACTCTCTTCCTTGGTCACTGTGCATCATAAGGGGGACACCCAGATGTAGCACCCAGCCTTTTACAAGCGCCTCAGCACATGTAGCGGCTTTGTGGTTAGGAAGAGGGAACACCCGAGTATACTTTGTATAGTAGTCGGTTACGACCATCATACAGGTGTTTTCTCTGGGTGTCGTTTTAAATCCACTGATGATGTTGATTGCTACTCGAGCGAATCATACACCAAACAATTCCTGGGACAAGGGTAGCTTGCCCAGGCCGGGTCCCGGCTTGTTTTTACAGCAATCCGGGCAAGTCGCGATCCACTGGAGTAGGTCGCTTCTCATTCCGGGCCAGTAGTAACATCTTTGTAGCCGCTCTATTGACCTTTTCTTTCCGAAATGACCACTCATTTGGTGGCCATGGCAATAATACATGATATCCCTTCTCATCGAGGTGGGACTCACTATTTGTAGTAGTCTACCGCTGGTGGAAGAGGTTTTCCACCTACATAGTACACCATCTCGGATTTCCAGCTCGGTCCATTGACCTATCAATCGCCTCGTTTCCCTGTCTTCCAGGGATAACATCTGCCTTGCCGGCTTAATACATATCCGTAAGTATTCCATTATGCGGCAGTGGTGGGGTCAGACTTGGAACTTCTTGATGGTCTCCGGGGACCAATCGAGATAGCTGCACACAGCCTCCTCCCAGGAGATTCGGGGGGTGGTATAGTTATATACCAACCCTGCGACCACAGCATTGTGGGCCCCGCAGTCTTCACAAGTGGCATTTTGGCACTTTCGGACGGGCCGCCTAGACAAGGCATCCGCATTAATATGTTTAGCACCTGGTCGATGCTTGATTTGTTTATGTTCCAATCCGAATTCGGATAGGTGAGCTAACCATCTCCCGATCATCCCTTCAGCATCCTTAAAATTAAGGAGCCACCTTAGAGACGAATGGTCGGTCTGTAAAGTAAAGTCAGTTCCCCAAAGGAAGTGCTTAAACTTCTTCGTATACACCACTACTGCGAGGAGTTCTCGTTTAGTGGTACAATAATTACGCTGGGTCTTGCTTAACGTTTTGCTAGCAAAGGCCAATGGGACCTCCACTCCATTCTGGACCTGAGAGAGGGGTGCCCCAATAGCGTCGTTGCTCGCATTGGTGTCTAATATGAAATGCCCCTCGGGAGAAGGATATTTCAATACAGGTGTATTCCTAAACAAATCTTTTATTTTATTAAAAGATTCTTCCTGCTCACTGGTCCATGGGAATGGGTCCCGAGCCCTACCCGGGGTCCAGTGAGCTAAGCATTGCATGGGAAAGCTTACATGGGAGTAGTTCGGTATAAAATCACAGTAATAGGAACAAAATCCTAAAAATAATCTAACCTCCTTAGCACTCGTGGGCCTTTCCCAATTCTCGACTGCTGCCAATTTATCCGGATCTGTACTCACTCCGTTTGGGGAAATGATCCTTCCCAGATGTGTAATAGTTTTCTTGAACAGATTACGTTTCTTGGGTTTGAGTTTTAGACGGTTGGATAGAATCCGGTCGAGTACCAGCTGCAGGTTCGCGTGGCATTCCTTAAACGACTTGCCGAATACGACAACGTCATCTAGGTACACCAAACACTTCTTCCACAGAAGGTCACTCAGCAGGGATTCCATGATGGCCTCAAATGTAGCCGGGGCGTTACACAATCCGAAGGGCAAGACATTATACTCGAATAGCCCCATATGGCTAGAGAAAGCTGTTTTCTCTGTGTCATCGGGGTGCATCGGTATCTGCCAATACCCGGATTGCAAGTCCAAGGTACAGAACCATTGGTTCCCACCCATGCTATCTAAGGTCTCATCGATCCTTGGAAGGGGATACGAGTTCTTCTTTGTCATGCCGTTTAATTTTCGGTAATCGACGCAAAAGCGGATTGTACCGTCTTTCTTAGTGGTCATACAAACGGGACTGGACCAAGGGCTCGAGCTTGGCACGATTACCCCTAGGTCCAGTTGCTTTTGTATTTCCTGTTCGCATATTAAATTCTTCTTAAGAGGAAGTCTCCGATACGGGATCTTGAAAGGCTTTTCGTCCCCCACATCTATGGTGTGCAACACCTTAACGGATCTACCTATGGGTCCTCCTTCCCTACCGAAAGTGCTCTCGTACCTTCGTAGGAGGTCCCCTAGGCATTCCTTGTCCTCCGTATTCTGTAAATCTGATTTATCAATCAGTTTCTGGAATTCTTCATCCAATGGATGCTTACTAACAGGGTTTAGTGGTTTATTGAACTTGGCCTCGGCGACGTGTTCTACCGAATTCATATCTCCTACACTGTCGCCACGCTTCAAGTAAACCACCGAACCAGTTTGGTTAGTCATGGGTAATACAGACCATGCTGCATTTGCCACCAATGTGTCCACTGAATCCAACTTGATACTCGATAAAAATTTATCGTATCGGGTTCAAAGACTCCTGCTTCACCCTTTTGGGCCATTGATCCGCCACAAAGGACATCACAAGTGGTGCCCGGAGGGATTTTCACCGTGTGTATAACCGAAGCTACCGAAGACACCTGTCTCAAGACGCACTGGACATGCAAGCCATACGGATTCCGAATACTCATCATTCCATCCCTCGGGTCCAAGACGGCCCCGTATAAGCTTGCAAAATCCAATCCGAGGATTCCGTCATCACTAACCTCTGCTATAGTTGGCGAAAGAACGAATTCTTTGCCTCCTATTTGGATAGGCATAAACGTCCTACCAAAAGTCCTCATACTGCTTCCGTCGGCCGTGCAGGCATTTACCCCCGTTTTGAGGTTCTCATGACTGCTGGCCACCGAGTCGAAGAATCTTTTGGACACACAGGAATGGCTAGCTCCGGTATCCACCAAGAATTCTCCTACCCAGCCTTCCACAGATATGGGTACATACCACCGTCTCCCTCCCAATGGGGATGGGTTGCTGGTAAACTGTTGAAAGTCTCCCGAATCACCAAGATTCAATCCCAGTCCTCTCAAAAATTCCAGACACGGATGACTTGGGGGAAGGCGTGTCCCACACACTCGAATCAAATCCTTGATCCATCCTTTCTCTCCCCCAGTGCGGCCACTCGCCTCCAAATGCTCGCCACCATACATATTAGCACTAGGGTCCCTGGCCCCGGCCGGGATGCAGGGGTGCGCACCCACAGTCACCCGACCTCCAGGTGAATTTGATTCGAAATCTTCCACCGGATTACCCCCGGTAGCCTTTTGGCATTCGTTCACTGCTGGGGTTATACCCAATACCGTGGATACAACCCCCACTAGTTTCCCCCTGTCTCAGGAGATTCCATAGCATTCTGGCCTTCCACGCCCTCGACCTCGGCTTCGTAGAAAGCTGCCATTACCGGCTTCGCAGCGGTACATTCGGATGAATAGTGTCCCATGCGTTGGCACCTGAAACACTTAAGCGTTCGGCGGTCCACTCTGGGTCTCTGTCGGTTGGCTTGGAGGGCGTCACATATCCTCCATTAATTTGGTCATATCCAGAGACTGACCCCTCGCCTTGTCGGTGCTATCAGAGGACTTATAAGCTTTGTTACTAGCTTTCACGTCGCCCCTGACTTCGGATGGCGATTTAGCATCCTTTGGTTTATTGAAAGCCTTCCTCGGAATGTACTTTCTGCCAGAAGTATTTTTCCTAAGCTGCATCAAGCAAAAGGTGCCGTCCTCCTGCTCGATGTCTATTAATTCGAAGTCGTCCGGGGTATTTTCTACCTCGGTTCGCTGAACTATGGAAGCTACAGGAGTAGATCGCGAGGTGTTCAGGATGTCTCCAGCTAACATCGTTCGTTTCTTCATGGCCATATCTATACCATTAAATATGCCGTGCAGCGTAGTGGATTCCTTCCAGGCGTCTCTAGCAGCTATCTGCTTGTCTCTTAGACCCTTGAAGAATTGGGTGATCAAGTCGTCCATATACCAGTCTTGGTTCTCCGTCCCAGGTCTGGCTTTACTTAACAGGGCATGCAGTTCCATACCATATGCTCTGAAAGCTTCATTGGGTTTTTGGGTCCGTTTCCTGAAACGAACCATCGGATCCTCCTTGACCATATTGCATAATAGTCCACTAGCAGACTCGACTAGCTGCTCAAAGCTCCCAGCGAGACCATACCAGGTGCGCCATTGCTCGACGGCCATGCGTCCCGGCCCACCCTTTAGACATCTCACTAGATGTGGCTTGGCTTCGTATGGGGTGCATCCATTATTGTTCATCACATCGATGAAATCTTCAAACCATTCTTTCCATGGCCATGTACCGTCGTATTCCCTAGGAATGACGGCAACCCTTCGGGCTGAATTGTGGGCATACATCAATCTACTACATTGTTGTTTGCTCCATTCAATCGCCTTGGTTTCATTCAAGGTTCGATTGCCTCCCATACCACCAAAACTGGTATTGTTTGGTGGTGGTGGTTGGTTATATGTCCACTGCGAACCATTGGAGTTTGTATAGCCTCCACCCCCTGCGTTGGGGCCGGTACCCGAGGCACCATCGCCCCCTGCGTTGGGGCCGGTACCCGAGGCACCATCACCCCCCTTGTCCATTTGAATAGGTAGATCCGCCGTGACCACCGTCATTAGGCGGTGGGCTAGCCTGACCAGGTTGGCTGCCATTGCTTGGTGGGTTCTGTTGGTTGCTAGGGTTACCTGCACCCAACCCGACATTATCTGTCTGATCCACATTTATGTGGAACCCGCTTGTTTCGGCACTAGTGTCGGAACAGTCTCTCGGTACGAAGTCCGGGTCCAAGTTGTGGACTATCAGCACTTCACTGATCCGAACTCTGCTGGTCCGGCCATTCTTATCTTGGGTTCTAATATAGACTCCCCCTTGATCCACATTCCGTGTCGCATTATCATTCACGAATGGGTTATACGCCGGATGCTTTGGAGTCGAACAGGAAACTGGGTCTCCCTGTTTGACAAAAGTTGAGTTTGGATTTTGGTCCTTACTCCCTGGGGGAGCATTCGCATGCTCCTGTTCCTGTAAATAACTTTCCATGGCGGATTTATTTATCGTTAGGGTTGCCACATCAGTGGTTAAGTTCTTCTGTTCTTCTCTTAGCTGTGCATTTTCTGATTAGATCTCGGATCGGATCTTCTCATTGTCTGCTACAGCTCAGTTTCTTTCCTCCTGGGCCGCTAATGCTTCCCTTTTCAAAGTATCTTTTAGTAAACAATACTTCTCAGCCTTTTCCTTTTGAGACCTCTGGTACTCGGTGGTCTCCTTTCGGATTTCGGCTTGTTCCGAGACCAACTTGGCTTCTGTCTCCGCTTTACGGAGCTGAAGTCTTTTCAATTTTTCCTCCATGGCATGCAATTCGGATTGTAATTTGCTTACATCTCGAGCCTTAGCAACTTCCTCAGCTCTAGCCTTGTCAATCGCTCTTAGTCTATTGGCTTCCTCGAGTTCTAGGTCAGCCAACCTGCTATCTTTTTCTCTTTCATCCTTCTCTTTTAATTCCAACCGATGGACTAGAGAGGACAACCGATACTTGAGGTCGGATTCTTTTAGAATTGCCTCCTGTTCGACGGAATGGAGCATTCCGATCCGCTCCTTCATTTCATCTTCAATTTTCTTCTGGGCAGCTTTGAATTGTTCATGCTGTCTCTTAGCTTGTTGCTCTACCTGTTATTTGGCTTTCAAATAGGCCGAGGTAGTCTTATACCTGGGGCCCATCCGATGTCCGTACCTCGACTTACGACTGCCTCCAGGATTGAACATGGAGTCAGATAAGCCTTCGTCTAAGGATAGGCCTAGAGAGAGCATTTCCGAGCTTCTCGGCAATGTTTCTTGAGGTCTAAATCTCTTAGTGCTTGAAGAACCTTTCGGGTCTTCTTCACCCTTACCATCATCACTCTCATGATCAGACGATGTCATCAATGGGGCCACTCGGGTCGTCCCATCTACTGCAACGCCCATAGGGGTCACTGTGTGTTGCATTGGGCTTTTGGGGTCTCCAAGATACCGGCAGAGCTCGCTGGGATACTAGGTCCGAGCTGGCGCCTGCTAGTTAACACTTGGGACCAATCGCTCAAGTTTAACCTGGCGGGTTTAATTACCCCGCTAAATAAACCTGTATCCGAAGCAACCTGTCGAGGTGTGTTTGGATACAATTTAACAATCCCATCTCCAATTCTGGTGGGATCGTCTGTTAGACCGGGTGTCGAGAAAACTGTCTGGACACCTTCCGGGTTGAACACATGTTGTTGACCCGGTTTCCAGTCTAACAATAAATGCTGGGATGTGTAATCATCCTCTTCGAATCCCTCTAGCCCAGGGCTGGAGGGACCCCCATTGGGTTGCCTGAGGCTTTCGGCCGTTTGGCCGCACTCCACCCCCGAACCAACTGGTCACGGCACCAGTGTAATGGTTCGTATCGACTTAAATGTTGGGTGGCTCGTTGGCTCGCTTATCACTAAAGATACCAACACAACACGAGTAGTTCGGGTTGGGCAAAGCCCCAGACTCCCCTACCGCTCGGGAACATACGAGCGGTAGGGATGACCTACAAAACATATCTTATGGAGAAGTTATTTGTTGCAAACCCCTACAAGCTAATGAGAATTTAATGTGCATAAGTGGATCAACACAGGAAAAGCGACCTCTGTGAGGGGCCTCCTAGAGGTCCCCTTCCCTGATAGAGTGTCCAATTTATTTTGGTACAGGCAAACTCAACATGTGTTTTGATTGGTGCTATTTACAATGTGGCTAGACAAGCCTCTGCACCTTTGTTATGTAGGGTAGATGCACCATGAGTCTCTGTTATCCAAACTATTGTACATGAAGTGGTTAAATCTTGCTGATTATTTCAGGGGACAATATATACATTGTATAACAATGGTCTTTCTAATGAAGAGGTTCTGGATATCTTCTGATAATAGTGGTCCTACAGAAGACACCATTATCATGAAGGCCTTTGATCTGGAGGCATGTAGAATCATTGTAAATCACACTTTAACTTAAGCACTCAATTAAGTTTTAACATCAGTCTATATCAAGTAAAAATATGAAGATTATTGAGATTTGATGCTCCCAAGGAAGAGCCATGTGGCCCCCCTACGCATTTCTACCTACAAACTGGCCCTTTGGATTTTGGCAACCCAATCATATTACCACTCTACACAAAAGCAAACTTATGTGTAATATAGCACTGCCATGAAACCTTTTTTTTTCTATCATAGATTCCTAAATTATGTTAGGTCCTAGGTAGTTGTGATTGTTTATAAAGGTTTGTAATATAATAAAACCATCCTTAAGGATACTCTCTACCCCCCTCCATTTTTACATTATCTGAATATTCAATTACAAATATAATTTTGTTAATCGCTATCACATGTGTAATTCATGGTATAGCCATATGTATAGCTTGCCCCTGATGTACTTGCAAAGGCAACAGGCCCAGGGTCTCCACAATTTACAGCTAAAAGAGAAATATTCTCACGTCGACACAAGTCTTGTCCTAACCATATCCCATCAGGCCCACACTGAATGACTATGTAGCTGCTATTGTCAGAGGCCACAAATCCTGAGTCACAGGTGTAAGTGATCTTGGAGTCATATGTTAAGATATTTCCTGTCTTCGATGAGAAAGCCAACATTCCTGGATCTCCACAGTCAACCACTGCAATATAAATCAAGCATGATTATTCTCAGGAGAGGCTATAGTTTTTCATTAAAAAAGTTAAACAGCAATAATAGATGGAGCATCACAGGAAAAACACTCGACAGGAGAGGAGAAACTTGTAAATATCAGTAAGACATATGTCCTGATAGTGTAATATACCATTGAATTATGAAGCCAGCCATTCCAAATTCTTTCCAACGTTTCTTAAAGTGACGACTGTTCACACTTTGTTAGAGGGGCTGCTTTCTTGGGTGATTTGGGTATTTTCTTTCATATACAGTTTACATAAATCTTGGCCATTCTCTTTTTCTTTGCTGTCCTATAACAACTTACAGACACATGTATCCCTGGATGTCCACATCTTGTCAGCACCACATCTAATGTTGATATCTCCAGGCACACCAGAAGCCGGGGTGAATCCGACATTGCATTTGTATGTGACTACATCTCCATATTTAAAACCGGTACCAGTACGAGTTGCATTATCTAGCTGCTCTGGTTCAGGACAAACTATTTCTGCAGATCAAGTCAATAAATTATATGTAACAAATTTAAAAATCTGCATTCGAACAGCTTTAGTAACGAGGTGACAAGAAATGAAATTGATAATTTGAAGAGTTTGCATTAGAGCTGGTGCATCATACAGTTGTAGTCAATGACAATTGCCTAACAATACTGAAGCTCCTTTTCTCTCCCTTTAACACATGCCCCAGATGTGTGTAATGCCGGATTATACCAATATACTTGTTGTGTGTACAAGAAAGACGAATCTACCTCAACCAGACCAATTAGTGTTAACTTTTGTATCTACTTCACTTTATCATAGAAATCTCAGAAACTTGAGCAAGGAAGCATGTAAAGATCATAAGACATGCTTTGTATATTCATTTGAGGATCTGTTACTGGGTATGGAATATATACAATGTTATAATTACAATGTCACTGGGCATGGAATATGGAATAAAAGATGTAAGGTTAAAGGCCCCGAGGTTGAAACTACTGGACTGCTTTATATACTGATTTCTCCAACTCTTATTTCCATGACCATTCAATGTATTGGCATGTGCATTCCACCCCCTAGAACATATGACAGATAATTGTGTGTATAGTAACCTTAAATTTACATAATATGGTTGTGTATATATAACAGTTTCCTCTGCAAATTTTGAATAATTTCAATCTTTAAAGTCAAAAACATTGTATTTTGCTCATCTCCTTGTGCAATGAAATATGCATATAAATTCAATGTCAGTAGCAAGTCATGAGTCAATAAGGTTATCCCCTGGACTTTTCAATATCAGTGTCTCAAACTTACCCTTACAAGTGTCCTGCCCATGCCAGATACCATCAGCACCACAATCTAATTGGATACTGCCAGCCTGTTCACTTGTCCTCTCATATCCCTCATCACATGTGTAGTACACTGTGCCTCCAAACATATAGTTTGTTCCAAACTTTGAGGCATTATCCAACTCTCCAGGATCCCCACACCTAACATCTGTTATGGGTAGGAACAGGACAATGCACTAGGTGGCAGACTGACAGGTGAGGCCTCTATATTTTGTGAACACAGGAGTCCCAACGCACACCCTGATTGCCATTTAGCAGTGACCTTAACTTAATAGGTTACAGAATGTAATCTGGCTTATTTGAAGGACAATGAAATGGAGGCCAAAAACAAACAATCTGTAAAGAAATCAAGGTGAGTTATCTAGTCTATTGAAGGTGATTTATCAATTAGTATACCTTTCATAGTGCATACATAACCCAATATTTACAATCCAATATTATTCACATAACAGGGGTGTACCTAAGGATGACCTACAACACATAGCTTATGCAGAATTTATTTGATGCAAGCCCCTACAAGCTAATGAGAATTTAATGTGCATAATTTAATGTGCATGAAGTGGTTAAACCTTGCTGATTATTTCAGGGGATGATATATACATTGTATAACAATGGTCTTTCCAATGAAGAGGTTCTGGATATCTTCTGATAATAGTGGTCCTACAGCAGACACCATTATCATGAAGGCCTTTGATCTGAAGGCATGTAGAATCATCGTAAATCACACTTTAACTTAAGCATTCAATTAAGTTTTAACATCAGTCTATATCAAGTAAAAAGATGAAGATTATCGAGATTCGATGCTCCCGGGGCAGAGCCATGTGGCCCCCTTATGCATTGCTACCTAACAACTGGCCCTTTGGATTTTGGCCACCCAATCATATAACCACTCTACACAAAAGCAAACTTATGTGTAATATAGCACTGCCATGAAACCTTTTTTTTCTATCATAGATTTCTAAATTATGTTAGGTCCACAGTAGTTGTGATTGTTTATAAAGGTTTGTAATATAATAAAACCATCCTTAAGTATACTCTCTACCCCCCTCCATTTTTACATTTTCTGAATATTAAATTACATATATAATTTTGTTAATTTGGACCAGAGATTCACATATTATACCTGATTTTGTCCTTACATTTTGTGTCTGTCCATTTCCTGGCTCTAGAGGGCCTGTTGCTAGGGATGGAATGCTAATGGAACAAAAGCGTTCTTTTTTTATGTAACTTTTCTTTGAACAGCCATATAGGATGGAATATCAATAAAATCAATTATTTTTATGATTTGAATCTAATCTAGAGATGATCTACAAGGGAACCATCTCTCATTAAGTGGATATTCCAATAATTAAGGTCTACAGAGCTTGTTAAAGTAGGAAAATAGGTAAAAATTGAGAAAATTCACAAAATCATGAAAGAAACAGGCATTTTCTTGATTTTGCAACTTCCAGAGACCTTAATAATCGGAATATCCACAAAAGCCGACCATTACAAAGTGACCCGGCATGCTGAGAGTCTGAAGTCGACGCTGAAAATCATTAATGTCTAACACTCCTTATTTCAATAGAGCCAACAATTTTACATTGTCCAATTTAATTCTTGCAGCCAAAGGCTTTGCTAGGTATTTTAGTGCTGTCAACCCCGCCTTATCCCCTGCTTGTCATATATCTTCAAGGGGAATGCCTGAATCATGGAATGTGGTCATGGAGGTCAAAATCATCTATGGAGTGTGTAGAAAAACCTGGGGAGACGGTGCAAATAAATAAACTCTAGGTCTGTAGGTCTCAACACCTGAACATATGTAAATACTTATTTTTTTTATCAAATGATACACATTGCCATGATTGAGAAATTAATTTAAAGTTTTATTGATTACCCTATTGCCGTAATTGATAGGCTCAATATCTAGGGTATCAAGGACTTTCACACAACTTTGATCAATTAGTGACAAAGAAATCTACAAATTTGCATCTCTTTGACTCTTATAGCCGTTCCAGACAAGCATACCCTACTTCACATTAATTTATTCAGGCCCAAAGTATGCAACCCTTTGGAAGCCTCCCATCATTTTGCCTTGGCAGGGGTTAAGAAGGATATCTACCACTGAGACCCCAATCGCTGAAAAACCCCTCTTCCAAACCAATAAGATTCAAATTTATTCATGAGAGGGGACTGATGGGTGGGATCAAATGCCTTCCTGAAGTCCACCTAACAATAATCTGTCATCTCTAGGGCCATCACATTCTCCATTGAGTGCAGCAATTAGAGCATAATTACAGTCCTCTGTACAGCTGTAATGTAGCATGCACTGCTCTGTTTCCCTACAAATGACATCTTTTGAATAATGAATATTAAGGTGTGTACCTACCTTCACACTCCATATACCCAGACCACTCTCCATCTGCACCACAGGTTAGAGTTATCATTGAGCTGCGATCAGCTGGGGTGAAACCAGTGTCACACGAATAGACCACTGTGTCCTGGTAATCATAGCCGGTGTTGTTTGTTGATGCAAAGTTCACTTTTTGTGGGGTACCACAGTTTACAACTACGAACAAAAAATCAGTTTATTTCCAATCATGAATTAGATACTTTCAATTTTTAGATTTCAAATGGGACTTTAAAGCTATTTTTAGGACACCACAGTGGAGGAAAGAGCCATGGCTAATGAGATTAGTTCCTCTGCACTACTGTTTGGAATGTGTCCACTATAAGAAGCGCTCAAAGCTATATTCTCTTCTTGAGGCATAATTTCATGAAATACAACTCAAGGGCTAACGAAGAAAAATAGAAATACTATATCCACCTTTTGGATGTTTGTCACCTATAATAACAAAAGCACAAGAGGAGTTAGATGGGGATGGTTGCCTTCCATCCTAACAATCTCACTTACCTGAACAGGTATCTGACTGTGACCATTTACCATCATCCATACAAGTTATAACAATGTCACCTTTTACGCCACTAGTCCTGGTGTAACCGATATCACACGCGTAGGAGACAGTGTCACAGTAGTTGTAGGATGTCCCATTCTGTACTGCATTTGCAATAGGGCTAGGCTTTCCACAAGTTATACCTGTAATAAATAAGTACATGAATACAATTGTCTATATATAGAAGTAAACCAATAAGATAGCAAAAGTGATGAATTGAAAACAAGGGCGTAGGCTAGAACATATTGTTCCACCAGAATCTATTCCCAGGAAACCAAAGGCCTATGGACCTTGCAGACTTGTTACTTTCAATTCAGGTTTAAATAGCAATGCATTTCAAAGCTATCACCTAGTTCTGAAAATGGACAAGCACACATGCCAAGGTATACTTGGTATAACTGGGGAGTAGGAATTGCACCAAAAACCCACCAGGGGTCTCACCTCACCTGGATACAGGGCCCCCTGAGTGGTGGTGATTAGCAGCATACCTGTCATAAACATATGTGCGGTCGCACATAACACACACCTAGACTGTTCTACGCCAGCATTTCTTTTTTAGAATATACCATTTATTTAGAATATGCCAATGTTTATTTTACTATGAAGGTAGAAACTCTATTGTATACCTTTTTTCTGTAAAAACATATATATTATTTAATGAAACATATGGTAAGGGATATGCCATTGTTTAAGTATTGGAGCATTGGAGAAAAGTCACTACCATCGGGAAAAAACAGCAAGTAACATCAACACTTTTGATAATTATTGTAAAGGCTAATATACCTGCAATTATATTTAACTGTTAATGGTATTAAAAAAAATGGAATACCAAATTTCATGAGTGTTGCCATATGATTTACTCCTTTAGTTGATAACATAAGGCACCCCACCCGTATCCGGTCAGCGTATCCGATACGATGAACGAGCACCCATATTCAGCCTATCGGATAGGCTGACATTTCCGTCACTGGTCACCCATCCTGAATATAACCAATAGAGACAGTATCATTATGGTTTAGGGCTGTTCCTCTAGTTCTATAAGAAGAGAGGGATGTTATCATGGTTTTAATAAGCCATGATTTGTGTTCTTTTCAAACCATGATAACATCCCTCTCTTCTTATAGAATTAGAGGAGCAGCCCTAAACCCTAATGATACTATCCCTATTGGTTGTATACAGGATGCCTTTACCAATTTGGAATAGCATAGAATTACATTAGACTGTAATAAGGAATAGTATAGAAATTTGCAGGGCTATTAATTTAAAATTCATGCTTTAAGGAATAGAATAGAATTTTACCCTGCAGGGCTATCAATATAAAATTGATGCGTTACTAAGGGTTATAATAGAAGGTTTGAATTTGATAGCCCTGCAGGGAAAAATTCTATTCTATTCCCTAAAGTATCAATTTTAAATTGATAGCCCTGCGGGCCAAGGTTCCATTCTCGTCCTATATTAGTAGCCCTGTGGGGCAAGCTTCTTTTGTATGCCTGGTGTATAGTATCTATAGAAGTCTATTCTATATATAGGAATAGGATAGAAGCATATATAGGAGAAATACAGTTCCAGACTTTATATACTACACTAAGAGTAGCAGTCACAGAAAGGGTGTTCAAGTTTTTGTTTGGTGCAATAGCATTAGATAGGCTGACAATCCTGTCACCAGTGACCAGTGACCAAAAAGTCAGCGTATCCAAAGCGCTGACTGCAGAATGTCTGTCACCGTAAAGAATACGTTGACTGTAGATGCATGGGGTGGACAGATAGCCAAAGAAGAGAAAGTAACTGTGTGACCGATGTGTAAATCTTTGCTGAATGCCTTATGGAACATATATACTTACTAATGCAAGCTGTAGAATGGGCATCCCATCGCTGTCCAGGTGGGCACTGACATGCATAAGAACCATACAGATTCTGACAGAGATAACCACCACACAGGGAGGGTGATTCAAGGCACTCATCGACATCTGAAAGATATAATTATAAATGAGATCTCAACTGAAAAGATAATAGTATCAAACAGATTTTGCAAATAGTAATCTTATCAAGAGGTAAACCTTGTAAAAGGTATCAAAATAGATGAGATTTTTAAGTGAAAAAATAATGTTTTGATATAGAACTGTCTCAGAAACTAAATTTTACCTGATCCCCTGAACATCATTTGAAATTCGCATTAAAATCAGTTTTTGTTGATGTGATACAAAGGTAAGTACTTACCATCACCTGCATGTCTAAGGTTTTGCTTACATTTGGATGAACCAAATAAACAAAATGATCTTGATTGTACTTACCTATTGTCACCCACCAATCCTCAGCACTTGTTATTGCAGCACTCTTCTCTTGACAACTTGCAGCATAGCATGCACCTTCCTCCATCAATACAGATATGTTTTGCCCCTTATGTGGTGCAAAGTTGTTGAAAAGAACACAAATCATGGCTTATTAAAACCATGATAACATCCCTCTCTTCTTATAGAACTAGAGGAACAGCCCTAAACCCTAATGATACTATCCCTATTGGTTGTATACAGGATGCCTTTACCAATTTGGAATAGCATAGAATTACATTAGACTGTAATAAGGAATAGTATAGAAATTTGCAGGGCTATTAATTTAAAATTCATGCTTTAAGGAATAGAATAGAATTTTACCCTGCAGGGCTATCAATATAAAATTGATGCGTTACTAAGGGTTATAATAGAAGGTTTGAATTTGATAGCCCTGCAGGGAATAATTCTATTCTATTCCCTAAAGTATCAATTTTAAATTGATAGCCCTGCGGGCCAAGGTTCCATTCTCGTCCTATATTAGTAGCCCTGTGGGGCAAGCTTCTTTTGTATGCCTGGTGTATAGTATCTATAGAAGTCTATTCTATATATAGGAATAGGATAGAAGCATATATAGGAGAAATACAGTTCCAGACTTTATATACTACACTAAGAGTAGCAGTCACAGAAAGGGTGTTCAAGGTTTTGTTTGGTGCAATAGCATTAGATAGGCTGACAATCCTGTCACCAGTGACCAGTGACCAAAAAGTCAGCGTATCCAAAGCGCTGACTGCAGAATGTCTGTCACCGTAAAGAATACGTTGACTGTAGATGCATGGGGTGGACAGATAGCCAAAGAAGAGAAAGTAACTGTGTGACCGATGTGTAAATCTTTGCTGAATGCCTTATGGAACATATATACTTACTAATGCAAGCTGTAGAATGGGCATCCCATCGCTGTCCAGGTGGGCACTGACATGCATAAGAACCATACAGATTCTGACAGAGATAACCACCACACAGGGAGGGTGATTCAAGGCACTCATCGACATCTGAAAGATATAATTATAAATGAGATCTCAACTGAAAAGATAATAGTATCAAACAGATTTTGCAAATAGTAATCTTATCAAGAGGTAAACCTTGTAAAAGGTATCAAAATAGATGAGATTTTTAAGTGAAAAAATAATGTTTTGATATAGAACTGTCTCAGAAACTAAATTTTACCTGATCCCCTGAACATCATTTGAAATTCGCATTAAAATCAGTTTTTGTTGATGTGATACAAAGGTAAGTACTTACCATCACCTGCATGTCTAAGGTTTTGCTTACATTTGGATGAACCAAATAAACAAAATGATCTTGATTGTACTTACCTATTGTCACCCACCAATCCTCAGCACTTGTTATTGCAGCACTCTTCTCTTGACAACTTGCAGCATAGCATGCACCTTCCTCCATCAATACAGATATGTTTTGCCCCTTATGTGGTGCAAAGTTGTTGAAAAGAACACAAATCATGGCTTATTAAAACCATGATAACATCCCTCTCTTCTTATAGAACTAGAGGAACAGCCCTAAACCCTAATGATACTATCCCTATTGGTTGTATACAGGATGCCTTTACAATTTGGAATAGCATAGAATTACATTAGACTGTAATAAGGAATAGTATAGAAATTTGCAGGGCTATTAATTTAAAATTCATGCTTTAAGGAATAGAATAGAATTTTACCCTGCAGGGCTATCAATATAAAATTGATGCGTTACTAAGGGTTATAATAGAAGGTTTGAATTTGATAGCCCTGCAGGGAATAATTCTATTCTATTCCCTAAAGTATCAATTTTAAATTGATAGCCCTGCGGGCCAAGGTTCCATTCTCGTCCTATATTAGTAGCCCTGTGGGGCAAGCTTCTTTTGTATGCCTGGTGTATAGTATCTATAGAAGTCTATTCTATATATAGGAATAGGATAGAAGCATATATAGGAGAAATACAGTTCCAGACTTTATATACTACACTAAGAGTAGCAGTCACAGAAAGGGTGTTCAAGGTTTTGTTTGGTGCAATAGCATTAGATAGGCTGACAATCCTGTCACCAGTGACCAGTGACCAAAAAGTCAGCGTATCCAAAGCGCTGACTGCAGAATGTCTGTCACCGTAAAGAATACGTTGACTGTAGATGCATGGGGTGGACAGATAGCCAAAGAAGAGAAAGTAACTGTGTGACCGATGTGTAAATCTTTGCTGAATGCCTTATGGAACATATATACTTACTAATGCAAGCTGTAGAATGGGCATCCCATCGCTGTCCAGGTGGGCACTGACATGCATAAGAACCATACAGATTCTGACAGAGATAACCACCACACAGGGAGGGTGATTCAAGGCACTCATCGACATCTGAAAGATATAATTATAAATGAGATCTCAACTGAAAAGATAATAGTATCAAACAGATTTTGCAAATAGTAATCTTATCAAGAGGTAAACCTTGTAAAAGGTATCAAAATAGATGAGATTTTTAAGTGAAAAAATAATGTTTTGATATAGAACTGTCTCAGAAACTAAATTTTACCTGATCCCCTGAACATCATTTGAAATTCGCATTAAAATCAGTTTTTGTTGATGTGATACAAAGGTAAGTACTTACCATCACCTGCATGTCTAAGGTTTTGCTTACATTTGGATGAACCAAATAAACAAAATGATCTTGATTGTACTTACCTATTGTCACCCACCAATCCTCAGCACTTGTTATTGCAGCACTCTTCTCTTGACAACTTGCAGCATAGCATGCACCTTCCTCCATCAATACAGATATGTTTTGCCCCTTATGTGGTGCAAAGTTGTAATCAGGCCTGATCTCAATGGATTTAAGTAAATATGTGAGCTGACTGTCACCATCTGCAGTGTTTGAGGTTACAGTATGGAGAACAGTTCCTGGTGATAGACTGAGTACAAATCTAAATGATGCTTGTATTGTGGGAGGTTTGAGGATGTTAACATTGAAATCTATCGTGAACACCACACCTGGCACATAAGCCTCCATGTTTGGATCTAGATTTGTATGTACCAATGAGCCAGCTCTATCTGCAATGTTCATCAGCAATTGAATAAAGATCAGGCTGAGGGGAGATCCGGTCCCATTTGCAAAGTCCTCCAGCACTAGATTTACAAGGTATGGTCCACCAGAAGTTGATCCATTGCCAAAGTTGAGTGTACAATCCTGATGGATGGTTCCAGGTCGGGCTGCATTATAGACACACTTATTACTACATTCACTTCCTTGAGCCTCACGGCATTTGACTTCATCAGTAGGGTCAGGGTCATAGACAGGTATCTTGTATGATGGACAATTTGGTAATAGATCCAAACTGAGTGGGACTGAGGTCTGTGGGCTCTTGTTATAAGACCCTGTATCTGTCCTTGGTGCACTAAGATCTAGCTCACTGAAGATAAACCAATTCCCCCTTCCAAATTGGTTGATCCAGCAACAACCACTTTGGGATATCTGTATCTTACCAACAGTGGATGGAACGGTTATATCTTTGGTCCCCTCATATCCATCAAACAGTGCACCCCCTGTAAGGCAGCTATATGTAATGATAAAGTCAGAACTGTAGGACGATCCAGATAAGGATTTCACCCTATGCCAACGTTGTTGGCTGTTTGTTCCACAACTCCTAGAGCCTTCTCTATATGCTATTCTTGAAGCAACTGTGATCTATACAAGAACAACATTGCACATTATATTATATGTATAAACATAATCCTTACGTGCCTGCATTTCAAGTCTAGCTAAATCATGATTTTATTCTACATTAGTCTAACAAAGGTTAGTTAGGCTGGTTCTTCCATATGGCACAGCATCTTCTATATATGATTGTCTTGATACAATTGCAATCTATACAAGGCAACAACACTGTGCATTACATTATATGCATTTATTACATGCATTTATCTTTTGGTGGTCACATCTACCACAATATTCCAGTACACCATATTAGCTGATCTCAATTCACAATGTTGAAATAACACATTCCAAGTCTAGCAAAATGATGATTTTCTTATACATAATTCTAAAGACAGTTTGCATGTGTCTCTTAAACTTCCTGTACATTTAGCTACACAGGTGGAAGATGTTTGGCGATTGACACAAGGAAACACTTATGAACCCTTTAAAGGGGATGCAGTTTACTAGTTATCCTAGGTCCCCATTCATTTGTTGTTTCGCAACAGGTTCAATTTATCAGAGAAGGAACTGCAGTGCCATTTGACTGTCTGTACATGTCATAACTGCTTTCCCAGAGGGTTTTTTGGATAATGGTTTGAAATTCAGCGTACAATCCCATTCTCTAAACATAGGTAAATATTCACTACAGCTGTGCTGTATATTTCAAGACAGAGACAGACATAGAGACACAAACATAGAGAGAGAGAGTAAAAAACAGAGATAGAGAGACCAGGAGACAGAGAGACAAAGACTTACTTCTCTCTGGCCGGATGGTAGATCAGACGCAGTCAACCCAATAGAACCTCCTCTGAAGTGAGATCCCTTTGTGACCTGTGTTCCAAAGACCAGGGTCATTAAGAGAAAGGTCCATGCTGGAATTATAAATGAAGTACCAAATATCCAATCAAATAGAGCATGCTTACATCTATAGGTTTATATAATATGCTATCATCAAATAACCTGTTGAAGCCAAACTGTAAAAAATATATGTTCTCCTCTTAATGGCAATTTTCTGCTCACAATTTTCTGCTCACAATTACAGAATAAGGTTCACATTTTGGTGCAACTCTGAGTTTCTCCAACTTAATGTCCAGTCAGACACTGGTCAGAAACCTCTCAGAATTTTATGACAGTGGTGAGACATAGCTAATATGCTTTATTTATGCATCACATAAGAGTGATCTTTCAGGCTTGCCAATGTGCAGTCTCTCAAATGAAATGTCTGATATCATTTCAATATGCAATATGTGACCTATTTCATCAGTATGATAGATAGTCGCATTTTTGCATTTGTTACCAGTTTATATATTCGTCTCATCCTACACCGGGTTTTGGAGCCATATCAAAATCCTTAATGTGTTTTTAAGGCATCTTAAAAATTCCTACATGGTCTGGTGATCTAGAACAAAGAGCCAATAGATTGTGTATGCAAGACATTCTGGCGTATCTTGTGTACTCTGTCAGAACCTCCACACTGGGGCACCATACCCATGTTTGGTAAGCGTCATCTTATCTATCCAGTCACAGAACTCGTTTCATTTCAGAGTTACTTGTGGACCAAACAGAGGCCATTTTTTAAACCCTTCACTGCATCCTGATTGTAAACAATTGTTGCCACGGCGGTCATGTGGTGTGAATGCATTGCCGCAATTAGCAATTGCTTCTGGCTTTGCATTGTTCACAGATTTGAAAGCACTGTCAAGCATTACATTTTGCTGAAAATACATTGGAAGCATTTTACATGGAATTAGTTTGGATTGGACACTGACATGTAAGTGAAACAGTGGCAGATGTCAGACCGGAGCCACAGGCTGTAAGTGACGCTATAAGTGCAATTACTCGAGCAAATCTTGCCAGTGCTGTCACAGTGCTGTACTGTGCGACCTTGTGAATGACTTTTTTTTGTTCGACGATCAGGATGATAGGAATTCAGACAAGGACAGTGACACTGACAAGGAGAATATACCCTTGGAGGATACAGTTGAGTCAGATGGAAATGAGGATTCCCCTTTACTACAGGCAGATCCTACAGAACAAGTTTTAAATGATGAGAAAAAGAAATGTGAAAATTTTAGGTGAGTGTCAAACCCATGTGGATACTGACAGTATGCCAGTGGTAATTGTCTATCCTGGCCATTAAAAATGGGTCAAAGTCTAAATCTTAAGTGATCTAATAGCTCTAAAAATGTTGGTGTATGAGCTTTGACAGTTTCGATTGTAGATGTATGAATATATATTATATGTCAGGGAGGTGTTTTCAAAGGGACGCCAATGTGACCTACAAATACTATGATTCCCCATACCCATTTTTGTTTTTAAATGAAACTCAATGTGCCCTACATTATATCATGCTCTAATCATTGAAAATCAGCTACATTATCTCAACTCCTCTAATCACTTTCATTATTTCCCTTTCCCAGATGTAGCTGTAAGTTGGGTGATAACAACAGTCCATGCAGCTCACTCTTCACCCCCGATCAATTTAATGAGAGACAGCAACACATGACCCTACTGGAATCAGGTGATGATAAATCTCAATGCTTAAAAAAATCTAAAAAATTCTCAATTCTATAAAAAGAAAGTACAATAGTGTATGCATTTTTTATGACTGGCCAATTGGAAAAATCAATTAATTATCACAAACTGTTCATACATTCAAATTAATCATCACCTTTTTTTTTTTTTTTTACTTATCATTATACTTTTTGTGTTTACAGCTGAGTTGGACATGCTGCTACTGGGTGTCCTTGCATCTGTGACTGACACTAGTCAACACCTCGTTTCATGACCTAAAATGACTAAAAAAGGGCATTTCCTTGTGAGGTTATTTCAATGACACATTATATAAAGAACAAATATTTCAAGTTACAAGGAAATCCTTTGTCAATTTATTTTTGGGCCACCTGGAGCCCTTGTCTTTAACCTGTATAGAATGACACTCGATGTACTGTGTACAACAGAAGGGGTAACTATATAGCTTCATCTACAGAAATATTACTTTATCTGCAATAAAAAAAAGGTCCCCTGGCACTGATTATATCAAGCAAAACACTGTTTTTAGTTATGACTATTTAGCTGTCCTAGGTTTACTGGGGCAGAATACTGCTGGTTGTAGTTAAATACATGACGTGACTATGTTTACTGCACCTCTATATTGACCTGGCTGTTCATCTTTCACTTTCAGTATCTTAACATTCATGAGATGATTATCTAGCTTTTAGAAAAGGAATAAAGACACAATTAAGAGATAATGGTCTGTTTACAGACAAATGTGCCAAACAGATATTGAAAGTATAGTCTTGTAATTAACCCAGGGTAATTAACCTTATAGAATGAGACTCGATCTACTGTGTATAACAGAAAGGGTAACTATATAGCTTCACCTACAGAAATATTATTTGACTCTGTGTTATTCAGAGCGAGTTATTATCTGTTACATTTATCTGAAACACACCATCAGGTTATAAATTTATAATACATGACCCCTGGCTACTAGGTCATCCTAGTTTAAACGAAATATGTATGTACATAATGTGTGGCCACACATACTAAATTCAGAATGAATAACATGCTGAGGCCTTTCAAAGAAGGGTTATGACTGTTTAAGTGCTGCCCCTGTGCCCTAGAGCAGGACATACTATCATTTCAGAGTTGTCTATTCAAGACTACATCATAGTGTGACTTTTGTAACTGGAGAACCCTGTGGGGTACATGTAGCTAAATAGTAGCTGATATTAGTGGCCACTTTTTATTTTTACATATTAGGAGCTGATTGTACTGACCAGTAGTGGGTTGCTCCTGACAATTATCCTAGTCATAGGGGTCGTGAGCTACAGTAAAATGTTGTGCATTGTCCCCTAGATGTGAGCTTTATGAGGTACACACAGTTACACAGAGTGTTCTTATGAGGTACACACAGTGTGTTTGCAGTCATTGGAGCTAGAGCGCTCATTGTAATACTGATCTTTAGAATGATTCCTGTTATAATTTCTATTCTTTCACAGACAAAAGGTGATTTATCACAATATTTCTTTGCAAAATGCAGTAAATCATGTTTTGTTCCAAAACACAACAAATCCATGCTGTTTCGTTCCAAAATGCAATAAATCCATCACAACAGCTTTCACATCCATATGATGGTGCATTGCAGAGCTGTTGTCATTCTGGTAAAGACTGATGAGACGTGAGGCGTGAGTGAATTTTGTTGAATATATTAGTCTCAATTTATGCAGATGCATCGTTTCAAGAGTTTCCAATTCTTATTCTAGCTTTTTAGTATACATAAGGATATATATTGTACCAGTTTGTACACAGAATTCGGTACAGCTAGGCCTATATTTAGTAGTTATCATCATGCTGTAACTGTTTCCGTTCACTCACGCCTCATGTTTTTGGAAGGTTTTACAGCATCTGTGATAAAAACTGACATGTTAGGAGTTTGCTAATTCCAGACCCAGGACCCCCATGTCCAGTAAATCTCGGAATGAGCCATTATGTATTATGAGTATCTAGATCGGCCCAGTTCTAATAAGCGGAGTCGTGAAATAATTCCAATTCATAAGGTACATATTGTTTTAGATGATTGGAAAATGGTTTTGGTCAGAAATTCCACTTTAAAATTGGCTCGTGAAAATGCCAATTATAATTACCATTCAGAAATTGTCAAGATTTCAGTCTTGACGTGGACAAAATTAGCATCAAAATCAGAGTACCAACGGCTGTAGATAAAGTTGATTTTGACATCTACAGGGTTGTACTGTTTGAAGTGCCTACAATCAAGAATCGTACAGTACAATGGCACACAATTTTAGGGGTTGTTTTGGGTTACACTAGATTGCATAATAATGCTTAATACCCACTGGGCACATCAATGTTGATTCAGCGTTGAAACAACATTTGCAATGTTTGCATATCAACATTGATTTAGGGTTGAAATAGAGTTGAAATTGAAAGTTGAAACAACATACTCAAAATCAACAGTGATTCAACATCTAACCATCAGCGCTGATTCAATGTTTGTGTTTCTATGTTGACTCAACATTGTTTCAACAATGTTGAAACAACGTTGACAGTTGTTTTGTTGACATATCAACGTTGAATCAACATTGTATCAACATTGAAATCAATATTGTTGATTCAACATTGACAAATCAATGTTGAATCAACATTGAGTTGACAACAATATTTCAACATTGATATGTCAACTGTTGACTGGATGTTGAAATGGTGATGGTTGACAACATTGAAATACAAATATTGAAAAAGTGTTGAAAACAGGTTGATCAATACCATCAACATAACATCAACTGGTTGTCAATGTTGATGCAACATTGTGTGCCCACTGGGTACATGCTATCTAATGACACACATTTCTCAACCACCTTCTCGCCTCAATATAGCAAGTTTCCTGCTATTTATAGACATATTAATGCTAAGTCATGTTTGTCAGCTATATTATTTGATGCTGACAATGACATCATAACAAACTTGTGTAGATTAGATTTTACATCAAAAAGAATGCCAAATTTTGATCACATTCCAATCTCAATGAATATACATGTGCCAATCATGGCAGAAAAAAATGCCCACATGAAGTGTATTGGTAAAAATGACATGTGGATTACAATGTTGATTACCTTGTCAATGTTAACTAGTTATCACCACCTTCGTTTTGAATGAAAATATGTTCATGTGTGAGATTGATGCAAATTATACCATAAACATTCCACTGTTTCTCTCCATTAAACTTGATTTCGAAAAATATGGAGAGGGACACCTGTTTGACTTGGTAATCCCTGAATTGAAGCAATTTTATGTCAATATTTTGAAATATGTGGAATATTTGAATACACAATAGGGTTATGTGATAGATATTGTGAAAAATGCTGAACAGCTCATTATTAAAGGATAGAGCTTAAAGCAAGCCACTGGATGGAATGCTAATATAGTTAAAGTTTATGGCCCAATTTTTAGCTGTTTTGTTTACACTACTATATCCTTATGCATTTTATTCTATCTGCTTTACAGGCTCCATGGCTTGTTTACCTTGATATTGGGGTTCAGAGCTGCTCTAGGAGCGAATCTGACTCTCACAAAGTGGTGAGAGTCAGTGGTTAGGGGCTCATCATTCAGTGTACAGCCATAGGGATGATGTAGTACTATTCTATAGTGCCAAATACTGTTGTTTAAACTGCTTCATGTAACGTATATGTAGCAATTTACGGTTTAAATGCATACTTTGTAACGCAGTTTTGTTCGTCTTCTAGCTAGGTGCTTTCACCCTGTACAAAGTCACTGCGGAATAGACCAGATGCAGGCCTTAACCGGCCCCTTAACTTTAAAGCATGGACAGGACATTGAAATATCGAAGGACACAAGTGTGTAAAAAGAAAAAGTTTCATCACTGCTGACTCATCATCATATGCTTCTAAGGCATGGTTACTATGTGAGGAGGACACACATTCATCACCCTGACTGGATAGAAAAGACTGCCTTAAGTGTAGCAAGGTCAAGGACACACCAAACACAGAGCTTAATATAGATTTTTTTTCATATACGGATGCAAACATCCACCTCCCATCGCCATGTTTCCATTTTTTTGAATATATACGACCCCTAACCCCTATGGCGTTCAAAGACAATTTAATTTAATACGGAGGTCCGCGTTTAGGTCCGCATTATGAGGAAAAACTCCGCATTTGAACGTGGAGTTCCACATTCAAACACAGAGGGCCGTGTTGACATGAAACTAACATGGAAATATGAATAAAAATGCCTTTCAAAATATGGATAGCCACATATGAAATGTGGACTCCCACAAAATGGGGAAAAATAGGCCCCTGAGAGAGAGAGAGCTGCCACTGGGCATTACTTCTGCATGTGCCCTACTACCTGGATTATTCTTGGTTATCATCATAAATTAAGAGAGGAATGATATAAGTACATTTTTTACCCTGAATTGGATATTTCCGAGGAGTTTGTAAACATTTGAATACAAAAACATTAGCAAATCTTTCTACGGCTAAAACCATTTCCTCTAAATGATATAAAAACAATTTCCATTGGAAACATTTGGAATGTAAAATGAATGTTTCAGGGGCCATAATAACTGTTTTTGTCAATATCGATATTGGTTGCCAATGCACTGTCAATTTCATCTCAAATTTAAAAATTTAAAAATCCATTTGATTTATCACCCCAGGGCCCTGTCTTTCCTTATCTTATGTCCCTGTACAAATTCTGTACATGACTGTAAGTCACATGTACTTCACAGTATGTCACATGTACATCACAGTATGCCACAGTATGTCACATGAATGTCACAGTATGTCAGAAGTACATCATAGGACATCACAGTACTGTGACATACATGTGACATACTGTAACATGTAGGTGATGTACAGTGACGAACAGATGATGACTGTGACATACAGACGTACTATGATGTACATGTAAAGTACTGTGACGTATATGTGACATACATGTGACATACATGTGATGTACATGTGACATACAGCTGATGTACTGTGAGGTACACAGACACACTGTGACATACAGGGACATTGTGTGATGTACTGGTGGCATATATTAGCAAAGGTGTACGAGTAAGAATCTGTGGGAGGGTTATTTCACACACAGTTTGAATGCCATATAGCAGGATGACCAAAGGGGGGAGTGCAATGCGGCATTCAAACTGCAAGTGAAATAACCCTTCCACAGACTCTCACGAGTGCTCCTTTGTATCTATCTTTGGGTTTAATCATCTAAATTAACTTAAATATTGTAGAATTTACCCTAATGACTCTACGTAACTTTTGTTTACATCTCCATCTTGAATCTATGATGTCATTAAAGAGGTCACGTGACCATGTTGTGAAATACCCTGTTTTCTTATGTATTTACCATGAGATAAAGATAATTACTGTGACGTATACTCTGTATCATGAGTTTGATGCAACTTTTGGATCCATAGAGATCGGGAAGGGGTCAGACCTAAATCTCTAGTAGGCTTAAATCCATCTGTATGAGTAAACTATATTTATTGAGTGCACATATTCTTAAATATGTGCACTCCCCCCATGGCACCTCTTCAGACATATGGTACCCCATTCTGTCCTGTTCCCAACCACTTTTATTTTGTCCTCATAGATAGTCTTTAATATCCAAACCTTCTATACATTTTCTGTGGAAAATTATTTGGTCATGAACATACTTCATAGCTGTAACATCCTTTCCACTTATCTAATTAGGGATTTAAGACCCCAGCCACCCTAAATTTGAGTTTTCACCCCTTTTTTGCAAGAATTTATACTAAACTTTGAAATTTTGTACTAGGTAATCAAATAGGGCCAGAGTAATACTTTTGGTCCCAGGGGTACTGCAAAACCTTCCCCTTAAATTGTTATCCTGGGTGAGAACCATATCCATAAAGATCTTTTCATAATTTTCAATATAGTCAACCATGTAAAGTGGTTGGGAACGGGACAAAGGTGATTGGGAGCAGGATATGATCAGTATATACATTTGTAGGTGAAATGACATGTAAGGCCCCATATGCACACTTTCTATGATTTGTGACCGAAAGTATAGTCTGGTAATTAACCGAGGGTAATTAACCTGTATAAAATGAGACTCGATCTACTGTGTATAACAGAAGGGGTAACTATATAGCTTCATCTACAGAAATATTATTTGATGCTCTGTTAATCAGAGCGAGTTATTATATGTTACATTCTGTACTAGGTTGTAGTTAAGTACATGACGTGACTATGTTCACTGCACCTCTATATTGACCTGGCTGTTCATCTTTCACTTTCAGTATCTCAACATTTATGTAATGGTTATCTAGCCTTTACTCAGAAAAGGGAATTCATAAAAACAAACAAGCAAATTTTAAACACTTCACAACACAGACATCTTCCCCAGAATTTATTTCCCCCAATGAGAATTTATTTTCCCCCATGGCGCCTCTTCAGACATATGGTACCCCATTCTGTCCTGTTCCCAACAACTTTTATTTTGTTCTCATAAATAGTCCTTAATATCCAAACCTTCTATACATTTTCTGTGTAACATCCTTTCCACTTATCTCATTAGGGATTTAAGACCCCAGCCTCCCTAAATTTGAATTTACACCCCTTTTTTTGCAAGAATTTCTACTAAACTTTGAAATTGTGTACTAGGTAAACAAATAGGACCAGAGTAATACTTTTGGTCCCAGGGGTACTGCAAAACCTTCCCCTTAAATTGTTATCCTGGGTGAGAACCATATCCATGAAGATGTTTTCAAAATTTCCAATATACTCAACCATGTAAAGTGGTTGGGAATGGGACAAAGGTGATTGGGAGCAGGATATGATCAGTATATACATTTGAGGTGAAATCCTAAAGGATTCATAGTAAGCAATTTGTAATGAGTTAGTAAGAAGGAAGGGGAAAGGATATGGCCATTGCTAAGTGATTTTCATGTGTGGTAGAACTGTACAAAGTCACATTTAAAATGTGGTTGGGAATGGGACAAGAAATGGTTGGGAACAGGACATTACCATTACAATGACTGGGGTCTATTCATCATATTGATTTAATTCCATGTGCTGAGCTAAAGGAAGGACGGGGCCAGAGGAACAGGTGCTTGTGAGTGAGGTTCATGAATGACAAAAAATGAGTAATGTTACTTTTCTTTAAAGAAGTGGTTGGGAACAGGACATAAGTGGTTGGGAATGGGACATGAGTAATGGGGAACAAAACATGATCATAACAGTGACTAGGAGTAATTCAATAAATTGACATAATTCTATGCAATCAGTCCCAGCAAATTGTCGTGACTCCTTGTCACCCTGTGTGAAGTGGCTCACACATGTCGCTAGATGGAACACGACGTTGCTATAGCACAAGATCACCAGGAATAGCAATGGTGGTGATCACATGGCCTCACCTCAGATGATGAGGATGGTGATCACTCAGACTCACCAGGGATGGCGACATGAGTGATCACTCATCCTCACCAGGGATGGCGACATGAGTGATCACTCACTTCGCTAGATGAGACGCACACCACGTCATAACACACATTCACCACAATCACCTCGTGATAGCACAGGTTTACCATAGATGGTGAGGATCTTGATCACCCAGACTCACCAGGGATGGCGACACAAGTGATCACTCACCTCGCTAGATGAAACGCACACCATGCCATAGTGCATGTTCACCACGGTTGGCGAGGATCGTGATGACTCACACTCACCAGGGATGGCAAGGCGGTTGATCACTCACCTCGCTAGATGAAACGCACACCACGTCATAGCACAGGTTAACCATGGATGGCAAGAGTGGTGATCACTCAGACTCACCAGTGATGGCGACGCTGGTGATCACTCACCTTGTTAGATGAAAAGCTCATGATCACCGACATTGGTAATCATGCAGCCTCACATCTGCCAGATCAAAGTATGTTTTGCCAGAGAAGGTATTGCCATATGTATCTTCCCTCTAACCACAGACAAGGTGTTTATGTAGATGTTTCCCTATGTATTTTTCCTGTAACCAGAGAAAAGGTGTTTATGGATAGTTGCTTTAATTTTAGAGATACCTCTATCTAAATTCAATTGATATTTTCTCTACATAATCTTGTTTGATTCAACTCTGAAGTATAACATGGAAATCAGTGTGAAACAAAGCACATTTGATACGTATGGGACTTATACTTCATGCCCACACTTCCTAGATAGGCTACATGTTGAACAGTGGTGCTGTCTCAACAACTTTGGCAATGGTGGTGATAAGTTGCCACTGTGAGTGAGTGACAGATGATGCAATCCTCAGAGAGCATTGACTTGGAGTGACACAAATTCACTCATTGAGTGAGACCAATGTTGGCAATGGTGGTGATAAGTCACCATGCTTTGTGAGGGATGACAACGGGTGGCACATACTCACGCAGTGAGTGAGATCATGTTGGCGACTGTTGTGATAAATGGCCATGCCATGTGAGACTGACACACAGTGGCGAAAGATGATGCAGTGAGATATCACTCAGAAAGGAGTCACCATTGATGACCAATCATGGCGACAGATAACGACAATTTGCTGGGGTGGATGGGGAGACAGTAGCCACGGGATTGGTGCTGGCGATTGGGGTGTACAAGGGTATAACTGAATGTCACTTTCAAGAATAAAGTGGTTGGGAACGGGACACAGAAAGTGGTTTAGAATGTGATGCTATCACTACAGTGACTGTGATTTACTTAATTATACTGAGACAATACTATGTCATGAGTGGATGGGACCGCCGAAGTGAAGGGATAGGTAATTGCAATTGGGTCAATATCCTTTGAACGCCCATTTCATGAAACGCCCATAAGAAAAATCAAAAGTGTTTTTAAGTTAAAACTAGTCAGATTTCCTAAAAATACATTCATTTTACTTCAAAGAAAACTGAATGGGTGGATTTAGTTCACAGCGGTTCAGTTTTTACAGCCCAGACAAAATGACCATTTCCTAGCGAAAAAAATGCCCATCATTTTAATTCATTTCCCAAATCCCATCCCTGAAAACATACTTATAACCTACTTTCTGTGTGTTTTATGGCTTCATTTCACAGAAAAGAGGGGTTTGATTGATTGATTTGTGTTTTACAGCACTTTAGCGGCACTAAGTGGCTATCCTGTGCTTCACAGGTTGATAGGCACTATTTCCATAGCTTTCAACCTACTAGGAAGAGTTATAAGGGAGTAGCATCAAGCTGATATAGGGTCTTTCACCAACAAAAACTCAAGTTCTCTTGTCACGTCAGGTATGCTTCCTGAAAGTTGTTCCTATTTTTTTACTAGGCAGTCTATGGAATAGCTGTTCAATGTGATGGAACTTGACCTTATTCCCTGTCATGGGGACCTACAACAAGTGGGGATGGTTACCTTAATCCCACTTCCACACCCTCTCTGATTTGGGTTGATTTTGGTAATTAAATGACGGGCGTTTGTCCGTGGCCTCTCTATCCACTAGAATGTGGTAGTCACATCTTCCTGGCCACACCTCCCTCCATGATGCCCTCAGAGCTCCCAAATCCAACACATATACACCAAAGACATGTAGCATGATCATAAAACCTTTCTTTCTCTCCCCCATATGAATTTTCACCGACATCCACCATATGTAAAAATGAAGAAAAAAAGAAAAAAAATAAAAAGTAATTTTTTCCCCCTTCCTTTCATTGCCAATCCAGGCCATACCATGGTATCACATATCATTCAAACACCTTCTAACAGCTAGCTGCATATGTTTCATCTACTCCTCACCTTAAAACAGACTGATATTTTTAATTCCAGGAAGCTCAGGCTCAGACATGTCGTTCAATAACTAATCTTCTGGGCGTTCCCTATTGTGTAGGGATTTAACTGCTCTCTCCTTCGTGGCCTCCATGGGTTCCCTAATTCCCTCACAGCTTTTATTCATGAAATGACCACAGCAGACATATGTGGCTGCAGCCTGCTGGCCCCTAATCTATAATCTGAACAAATCTTATACAATTTAGAACCAGCTTATCGGAACATTGTAAATATTTTCAAAAAGTATAAAAATGTCCCTGACTTTAAACCTTAAAAATGACTCTTTCCCATATTCCATGCCCATTTTTTATGGTTTAACTTTAAGAAATAACTGCTTAACTTTACAATCCATCTTTAAAATCACCCCTGTGACCCCTTTTTTCTACTATGAATGCTGTCTGCTGTACTGACTAATTAAATTGTGGGCGTTTCCCACCGGTGTCTGTAAAGTTGACCTAACACCATAGATATCCCCAACCCTCCCACTTCCTCTACATTGCACTACGTCCCTTCTATTCCTGTTCGGCCTACTTCAGACCCTTTCCACTGTCCTTTCCCATGCTTTTTGACCTATATGTAGCAATTTACGGTTCCTTTAAATGCATACTTTGTAACACAGTTTTGTTTGTCTTCTAGCTAGGTGCTTTCTCCCTGTACAAAGTCACTGCGGAATAGACCAGATGCAGGCCTTAACCGGCCCCTTAACTTTAAAGCATGGACAGGACATTGAAATATCGAAGGACACAAGTGTGTAAAAAGAAAAAGTTTCATCACTGCTGACTCATCATCATATGCTTCTAAGGCATGGTTACTATGTGAGGAGGACACACATTCATCACCCTGACTGGATAGAAAAGACTGCCTTAAGTGTAGCAAGGTCAAGGACACACCAAACGCAGAGCTAAATATAGATTTTTTTTTTCATATACAGATGCAAACGTCCACCTTCCATCGCCGTGTTTCCATTTATTTTGAATATATACGACCCCTTACCCCTACCACATTCAAAGACAATTAAATTTAATACGGAGGTCCGCGTTTAGGTCCACATTATTAGGAAAAACTCCGCATTTGAACATGGAGTTCCGCGTTCAAACACGGAGGGCCGTGTTGACATGAAACTAACATGGAAATATGAACAAAAATGCCTTTTGAAATACGGTTAGCCGCATATGAAATGTGGACTCCCGCAAAATGGGGAAAAACAGGCCACTGAGAGAGACAGAGAGAGCTGCCACCAGGCACTACTTCTGTATGTGCCCTACCACCTGGGCTATTCTTGGTTATCATCATAAATTAAAAGAGGGATGATATAAGTACATTTTTTACCATGAATTAGATATTTGAATACAAAAACATTTGCAAGTCTTTTTATGGCTAAAACCATTTCCTCTAAATGATATCAAAACAATTTCCATTTGAAACATTTGGAATGTAAAATGAATGTTTCTGTCAATGGACCATTCTGGGTATTATTAATATTTTTTATATTTACTAATTTCTTCGCCATATAAAGCCTAAGCTCTGCTCACGATCCACACTCAATAATCTCCTGTGTCCCCAACAGGAACCAGGATCCATAAGTTATCACGAACCTCACTTCCTCCATGAGACTCTGTGACATAAGGTATACGGATGTAATACCATTCCAATCTGGAGGAAGTGCGATCCACCTGTGGTGCCATATTTAGAATGAGAGGATATTTCACAATCTCCTCTCAATTCTCATTAACATAATCTACCCACAGGTGGCACTCTCTCTTCAGGACATGTGTCACTATTCTATTGAACCACGTGTATAAAACATTTTGCAGTACTGTGAGCTACTCAAGCCCTTAATATAAAAGGCAGCTTGAGCAGCTCCCTATCTATCTATTCTAAGCTTATCTCTCCCAACTTACACCTTACAACTATACCTAGAACCTACTACAGGTTGAGCTATAGGATCAGGGGCAGAGCTTGGATATTGGCGAGTGTTATCATTGTTACCATCTTCATGAAACACTCATGTCAGCTATGCAATAAAAGGATCAAATGAACTTCTCTGGATTCCGTGTATATTCAATTCATCACTTGTAACGGTCCGTTGACAGGATGGTGGAGAACCCTCCAAGAATATCCCACTACCAACCTTTCATTAACCATGAGCAATAGTGAGACATCACCCAAGGAGCCAGCTTCAGAACAACGCATCTTTACATCACCTGGGCTAGACACGCCCAACCACCCCACAAGTGCTACTACACATCATTTCCAGAGGCAAACTTCATCACCCGACACCTTCAAAATGATCCACTTATACCCACCTGCCACAGCAAAGAACCCCCCCCCCCTGGTAGGAGCTATACAGCACCACAAGCTGACGCTGACAGCGTCTGGTCAATATGAACAGCAAGGTAAGGCCATTTTCGTTGATACAGAATTGACTAAGAGTGCAGTATCAGTTAACATGAACAACCACTTGTATAGAGCTCTCGTTGATTCTGGCGCCTCCCTGTTTTATTAACCAGAAATGGTTGATAGAATAGCAAGCACACATTTTAAAATATGTTAGGAACCTTAGACTCACAGTGTTACTGGCTGATAAGACCCCCTTTCCTCCAAAAGCAACCTACAATGTCTATATTCAGAGTATAGACCCCCCCGACCCCCACCCCAGCCCTATACCCCAATCTGTTATCTCTAACAAACTTGCCCATAACCTTCTTACCCCCCCTGAAGCAGACATACATAACACCACCCAGACACTATAGGCATATTTTTTTCATGTAATAGATGTTCCCTCTCCATTTCCCATATATTATTTCAATGGAGAGTACTCATTAGAACCACCAAATTCACTTTTTTTTAAGTTTTATTTTTCCACAAATTCCAATTATTCCCTCCAACATATCACACCTTAGTACCACAACTAAGTGGGTAACATTGCCAAAATTTTCTAAAGGCTCAGGCAGCCGTAAACTGGATGATCTGGTTGGCACGCCACATAAATTACCCACGGTCACAGCGTACGCTCGGTTTGTGTCCCATTAAATTGGGGCATGCATGTGCCGGTTTGTTACAAGCTCAGGGCTCCTCTATACCCTAAGGTAATACCAAATGACGGCCTACTGTAGGAGAGCAGCTCTCTTGCATCCTGATCCGTGTTTATACCTCTGTTTACCATTGGTACTGGAATGTTTGGTAAAACACTTAATCAAATAACAATTCAGCATGGTTCCCTGCTGCGTTAACACAACAGAAAAAGTGCACCCCTGGTAAGCTGACTAATCTCAGCGTCACAGCCATTACCCTCCCCAATTATACTACAATATTCAGATCATCCTATGATCATCCGTACCTCGGCCAAGGTACATTAAATCTGCCTATCAGACAGGACTCCTATATGCAGACCAACCAATAGCTAAGCCTCGTGCCATATATGGGTGAGACATACCTCATCGGGAGGCATGTAATGAGGAATTAGCCAACCTCATGAAGTGCTTATAAGCCTCACACCACCTCCATCTTATCCACTTCCCAAACAATACACCAAACTTACCAAACCCAGTCACCATATGGAGCAAGTATCCGGAGACCACAGGGCCAAATGCCGAGGCTGCCATGCAACCAGCCCAGGTAGGTTTTGTCTTATATGTCCATTAGTAGCGTCATCAATCATTCTAGCATGACAATGATGGTTTATGCCATCATGTTACCCAGATACCCATTACATGCCAATGGTAGTGTGCACCCAGAGTGCTTTGTAAAATGTGATAGTTGAATTCGCAGTCCACTTCATGCCTTTCTACGATGACCTGACCACTTTAGATCTTACTTATCAACCTTTTGGCAACACCCCACCCACCCCACCCACCCACACACAACCCATCCTACCTCAGATTACCCATTTATTTAATACTTATTTTTAAGCCTTAAGGCATAAAAGTCACATGGACTCAACCCAGGGTGGACCATCTATAGCCTTCTAGGCCCACATGGCATTAGGAGCAAGGCAATGGATCTGTTTGGTCAAAGCTGTCAAGCTAAAAAGTTTGAATTTGCTCATTTTTATCAAGCCAAGCACCCCCACCACTGTATTGAACCATCTTAGCTCACTAATCACTAAACTCTTACAAAAAAGCCAGGGTAAGATACATTAGTTACTAGTCTTGGATTAGCCTAACAAACTAGCCTGTTTAAGAATTATGCCTACGAGTGACCTATAGAAAAACCCCTAAAATTTATAAATGTTTTCTTTCTTCCAACCCAAAATTCCCGAAACACTGCGCCCCACACCCCACCGTTTCTCTCACACAAAACCAAGCCCCCCCTTTACTCAACTAACCAAGCCCTATTCCCCCCAAAAATCAAAATTTGTATGGATCACTATTGCAGGAGAGTACATGTGCACTGGCAAAATCAAAACAAACCCCTTTTGTCAGTATACCCGTAACCATAACAACGGGGGAGACACCTACTCTATTTATAGAACAGGCATCCCCATGCTGTGATAGTGAATGCTCGGTAAGTCTAGCCCCGGCATCGTACCCCAATCCAGGAGAGCATACCAGATAGGAAGGCTCGGGCCCAAACGGCGGCAAAGCAAATCGAGCCCACTAAGTTGGCTCCGCTGAACCCCAAGAAGCCCAGCACCCCAACTATCTATATATGTTTAAACTCAACCTGGCTGAGAGGGCCCCAAACATAGTCAATGGTAGGTAAAATTTGACTTACCAATCCAACATGGCCGGCCTCGGTCCATGATGGAAACCACCGTCCCACCTCATCGACTACCGGCCACCCCCAAATTCATATAACTTAGGACCGCCCCGAGGTTATACCCAAATGTCAGTAGCGTTTGGAAGATACCATCACACTTATGTGGGGATGGCAGATACCCCTTACACATGCACAGGGTAACATAGCATTCAACCATAAAGACGCTTATGTGGGGATACCCCCGCATCCAACTCACCCATCAGACCCCCCGCCCCACAGCGAGCCCCCCCCTCCTCAAGACATCGCCAAAACACATCCATACACAGCTATCACTAAACCCATTATGCTAGATAACATCATAGCCACAGCTAAACCTAACTAATACAGTAGATCGGTCTACACTGATGTTTATCAGTATTGGCGCCGGCTGCAGTGTCTGGTCCGACGACTTTCATGCCACACGCGGCAGCCTGGCGAAATCTTGGTTTCACATCAATTACCAAAATTGAAGGCTGTCACGGCCGTCACCATGACTACCATCGTTCATGTGACACCCGCACGTGGCGTCTCCACCACAACAACAACATTAGCACAAGTTCACACTTTGACTTGCTCAGATCAGACCTACCTTAGAAACCGTTCACCATCCTGCCGGGCAGGATAATGATCCACTGGATCTGCGTTATGCTGAAATACAAATTAAAAGTCAGATTAAACCAAGTGCCCCACGTTTTGACCCTCAAAATTGACAAAACTCAAAAATCACTGTTTAGACTCAGAACGTACTTACAATCCGCCCGACATGGTGATTGTGAGGTGGAGTGTAGTCCCATTGGGCATTATGAGGTCCACCTCATACACCTCCATGGCGGCGATTATGTAACATTATGACATCACAGACGGAACAGTCCCCTTTTATAGCGCCCCGGATCAAAATTTTGGCGACACAGGAAAGAATTTTTTTTTCTCTCCCATCGCCCCCATTTCAGCCCAAAAACAAATTTTCCTTCAATCAACTGCAACATAATTCTTTTCAAGACAGTTGAGACAAATAGGAGTCGACCTGAGCAGGTCATACCTGTATTAATCCCCATAACTTATCTGATTTTTCGCCATTATGGTGCAGCGCTACCAACTGGTGGAATTTAGATAAACTAACCATAGCGTCCCTGGATACAGGACCCGCGCTAATCCAAATGAATCAATTGAGCTCTGTACTTAGGTTTTATACGTTGACAAAATAATATTGACCTCACATCCTTTCTTGTATTGACCGTGGCCTGTCTGCAACCCATAACAGACAAACTATAGGTCAATGAATTGTCTCCTCTTCCTGTCATTTACTCAACAGGCCTACCACCAACACAGCATCGTTTCCTTTAGTACCAGAGGCCAAACCCAAGGATAAAGGACCAGTACCATCAAGTCCAGAAACAACCAACACCGAAACAACATGGCAACTTATAACCCAATAGCTTCCTCGCCATAGAACATTTCAGGCAACAAATGACAATATCACCATAAGGAACATCAGAACCTACTTCCCAGCAGTATACACCCAAATTGACACTTCAGGAGACACAAATAGAGACTTTTCAAAACCAATTGTTGTATAACCATGTTTTAAATTCAAATCCCTGAGACACAATTGTGACATTAATTTTAGATTTTTGATGAATTTTGTGAGAGACAGAACAAATAGCCTTCTGGCTCGCCTCTCTAGGTGCTATAAGATTCATTACCTTCACCACTGTTTTTCAAGCTCAACTATGACATGTATTTATGAGTTTTGGTCAAATTAGTTATTTATAGAAATAAGTTGTATATATCCCTTTTTTGTATATTTTCGTGAAAATTACCATGTTCTAGTCAACAGTAACACCTTGACTTATACCTTATACCCGACTGTGTAGCAAACCCTACACAACTTCAGTTATAAGCCTTGGTAGTGTGGAGCCAAAAACTCATCACCCTTGTGATGATTATTGACCCCACGGTACCAAGAATCACCAAACTTGGTTAATTTTCATCTAGATATATCTCATTGGATTTTAATGTATAAAACCAAGCATGTTATCAAACCAGGAAAATTTTCATTTTCCCACAATAACAAACCGGTACATATATATTTTAAGCATTGTACATATCCCTGCATTTACAATCTGTATATATAGATTAAGTCACTTGATCCACACAAAAACTTTATTTTTGTAATTCCATAAAGGAACTATATTTTTATACCGCATATGATGTCAAACTCATCAGGCTTTCACAAAAACCCTGTATTTGTATTTTAATACCCATAATTGTCAATGGACATTGGCAGAGCCTTATTTTCTACATATTTTTCTCCCTTTACACTCGTGCAGAGACAAGTAGGAATGTGGGGATTTGTCAATGGACCATTCTGGGTATTATTAATATTTTTCATATTTACTAATTTCTTCACCATATAAAGCCTAAGCTCTGCTCATGATCCACACTCAATAATCTCCTGCGTCCCCAACAGGAACCAGGATCCATAAGTTATCATGAACCTCACTCCTCCATGAGACTCTGTGACATAAGGTATACGGATGTAATAACATTCCAATCATATCTACACTCACACAGCCCCGCTGGAGGAAGTGCGATCCACCTGTGGTGCCATATTTGGAATGAGAGGATATTTCACAATCTCCTCTCAATTCTCATTAACATAATCTACCCACAGGTGGCACTCTCTCTTCAGGACATGTGTCACTATTCTATTGAACATCGTGTATAGAACATTTCGCAGTACTGTGAACTGCTCAAGCCCTCAATATAAAAGGCAGCTTGAGCAGCTCCCTATCTATCTATTCTAAGCTTATCTCTCCCAACTTACACCTTACACCTATACCTAGAACCTACGACAGGTTGAGCTATAGGATCAGGGGCAGAGCTTGGATATTGGTGAGTGTTATCATTGTTACCATCTTCATGAAACACTCATGGCAGCTATGCAATAAAAGGATCAAATGAACTTCTCTGGATTCTGTGTATATTCACTTCAATACTTGTAACGGTCTGTTGACATTTCAGGGCAATAATGAATGTTTTTGTCAATATCGATATTGGTTGCCAACGCACTGTCAATTTCATCTCAAATTGAAAAATTAAAGAATCCATTTGATTTATCACCCAAGACAGATAATCATAGCAAAAACAGATTCAAAATCCCAGTTTTATGTCCAAAGTTACAAGCAAAACTGTAATGCAGAACGCCTCTGGCAGGGAAATGAAGGAAAAAAAGCTTTTAACTCACTTTGAATCCAGCATGGCATCAGTCTCATTGCTCTGTAGTTGCTAATTTTCAACTTTGAAAGTTGGAGTAGAAATTTGATGGATGATGAATGTAAAACTAGCGAGATAAAAGCCAACAGCTTCATTACAAGTTTCATCCTACTTGTGTGTCAATGCTGTAGATATGTCTGGTCTTGATTCCAGACCCTGGGCCCCCAATACAAAAACTCATGGACATTTGGCCCCCAGTGAAAAAGCCCCCAAGACAAATAGCCCCAATGTCTTATGGCCCCCTGCCAAATGGCCGGAATAATGGTGTGGGCCCTACTTTCATGACAGTATATCACAGTGAGTCACATGAACATACATGTGAAGTACGTCAGAGTACTTCACATGTACATCACAGTATGTCTTGGTAAATAACATGTAATTCAAAGTGTGTCACAAAACATCACAAATACATCACAGTACACCACATGTACATCACAGTGTATCTCAGTACATCACATGTAATTTGCAGTATGTCACAAAACATAACCTGTATGTCACAGTACATCATATGTACATCACCTGTATGTCACAGTATATCACATTTATGTCACATGTACTTCACACAATGTCCCTGTATGTCACAGTATGTCCCTGTACAACATCTGTACATCACAGTAAATCACCTGTACCTCACAGTATGTCACATGTACATCACAGTACTTCACATATACATCACAGTATGCCACAGTGTGTCACATGCATGTCACAGTATGTCACATGTACATCACAGGACATCACAGTATTGTGACATACATGTGACATACTGTGACATGTAGGTGATGTACAGTGACAAACAGATGATGACTGTGACATACAGATGTACTATAATGTACATGTGAAGTACTGTGACATACATATGACATACATGTGACGTACATGTGATGTACATGTGATGTACAGCTGTGAACAGGTGAGGGGAAAGGGTCCTCCAAGGTGAAATATGAAATATAAAATTGATGTTATCAGCTTTAAAATGAGATACAACACTTGTAGATAGCCCGTCTAGTCGTGGAGATATTGCTTCACGAAAATGGATTGACATGACTGTATCAAAACAGCCAATAAGCTTTATCATTCATTGTTTTAATTAAATCAGGTATCTAATTAGCATAATGATTTAAATAATCAATTGACAAATAACCATCCCTTTCCATAAATTTTGCCATAACTTTGGATCTAGAATTTGTATCTTTATGCTTTTTTCAACGTATGAATCTCCATAAATCATTCTACTAGTTGATATTATTTTTTCTCTATTTGGAATATAATTTTGGTTGCCATGGCAACACATTTCTCTGAAAACCCTTATTTAGGCCTTGTTTTGTATTCAAAACGTTCCATTTACATTCCAAATATACAGGAAGGGCCAGGAAATAGAACGTTTTTGAGAAAACCACCATTTTCTGTGTACATAAAAGCTATTTTTGGTCTTTTGTTCACAATTTTTGTCTTTCTAGCTCCCCTAGTGGCCAAATCCAGTATAAAAATCCCGCAGGGAGGGCCCTTTCCCCTCATCTGCCAACACTGTGAGGTACACTAACACACCGTGACATACAGGGACATTGTTTGATGTACTTGTGGCATATGTTGTCAAAGGTGTATGAGTAAGAGTCTGTGGGAGGGTTATTTCACACACAGTTTGAATGCCATATTGCAGGACGACCAAAGGGGGGAGCGCAATGGGGCATTCAAACTGCAAGTGAAATAACCCTTCCACAGACTCTCAAGAGTGCTCCTTTGCATTTATCTTTGGATTAAGTCATCTTAATTTACTTAAATATTGTAGAATTTACCGTAATGACCTTGCATAACTTTTGTTTACATCGCCATCTTGAATCTATGATATCATCAAAATGGTCATGTGACCAGGTTGTGAAATACCCTGTTTTCTTACGTATTTACCATGAGATAAAGATAATTACTGGGACATATACGTACGGGTGATGTACTGTGACATAGAGGGACATTATGTGATGTACTGGTGACATACAGATGATTACTGTGATGTACAAGTGATGTACTGTGACAAAAACATGGTTCATGTGATGTACAGGTGATGTACTGTGACATACAGATGGTAACTGTGAAGTACAGATGATGTACTGTGATGTACAGATGGTTACTGTGATGTACAAGTGATGTACTGTGATGTACAGGTGATGTACTATGATGTACATGTGATGTACAGTGATGTACAGATGTTTACTATGACATACATGATGTCATCAAAGAGGTCACGTGACCAGGTTCTGAAATACCCTGCTTTCTGACGTATTTACCATGAGATAAAGATAATCAATGTGACATATACATACAGATGATGTACTGTGACATACAGGAACATTGTGTGATGTTCTATTGACATACAGATGGTTACTGTGATGTACAGGTGATGTACTGTGATGTACAGGTGATGTACTGTGATGTACAGGTGATGTACTGTGATGTACAGGTGATGTACTGTGATGTACAGGTGATGTACTGAGATGTACAGATGTTTACTTTGACGTACAGGTGATGTGGTGTGATATTTATATATATATATATATATATATATATATATATATATATATATTATATGTGAAATAAAGGGACATACAGGGACTGTGACACACAGGGACACACTCTGACGTACAGGGACACACTGTGACATGATGGACAGGGACAGATTGTGACTTACATGGGCACACTGTGACATACAGGGACACACTGTGACATACAGGGACACACTGTGACATACAGGGACACACTGTGACATACAGGGACACACTGTGACATACAGGGACACACTGTGACATGATGGACAGGGACAGATTGTGACTTACATGGGCACACTGTGACATACAGGGACACACTGTGACATATAGGGACACACTGTTACATACAGGGACACACTGTCATGTACAGGGACACACTGTGACTTACAGGGATGTTGTGACAAACAGATGATGTCGGTGATGTAGTATGAGCTACAGGTGATGTACAATGTGATGTACACATATCCATATTCAAATTCTGGCCATATGTCATTTAACCTGGGGGCTGAATGTCTGGGGGCCTTTAGGAAAGGGGCCTTGAACCCTCCTAACCACACCAGTTTACAAAAAGTCATTGCTATGATGGGCCGCTAGCCAACTGAGGCACATTCAACATTTTTTATTAATAGAATTTCTATTTATAGAAAGTAAGAAAGAGAGAGAGAGAGAGAGAGAGAGAGAGAGAGTATGCCTGGCATCCAGTTTTTCCTGATGGCAATAATAGTAAACTTTTGGTGTTGATAACTTGATAACGCGATTTTGTGATATTTCAGGACTTTTAGATGGGAGATAAACTACAAAAAATGCAGGCCTACAGGTGGGCATCCGACATTCCTAAAAGGAGGAAGGGCATTAGTCCAACCACTCACACCTCAATAACTTTATGGTAACTGAAGTATAACCTTTCATTTTTTTGTATAATGTTTATCCTCTGTTAATATGATATGCCATACACAAACTACATGTTCCCATAGACCATAGTTATATCAGATTCATCCTCTAATCTTTAAGATCGAAGGATTATAGCAAAAACTTCTACATCACCCAAATATAAATTTATTCTGAAAAAAAGACTGATAATGCCAGCCCTTAGCCAGCCATTTCATCTTTTAACATGCTCTCTAGAGCCAAGATTTTTGTATCGTGTGCTGCCCTATACTGTGGATTTAAAATCTAAGTAACCAATGATGTTAGGAACCCATGATGTTAGGAGAGCCCTGATTAACTGACCCCTTTCATGAGAGACCTCATATGCAAATATATCATGAGAAAACCCCCCATTCCCGGTTTTATACCATTTGTGATAGGCGTGGCAATAATTTCTTGTTTGGCGACAGTGTTAACAACAGGGGTTGAGGTCATTTCCACCTGGTCAGTAGAGGGGTAATTTTTGGGAGATTCCTTTGACATGAGGTCCTTGACCAGCACCTCTTCACTAATTACGTTTACTAAATTATACATTTCCAGATGCATTCTGACACCATTAACAACACTGGATTGCCAGGGATCTGTAGGGTCAGTGGAGGTACATGCCAAAGATGTATATAGTTTTCAAAAACTAAATGCACTGAATTATTCTTGCACATGGTTCAATAGTTAAATAGATGCCACAGTGAAATAGATATCTATGATGTATATATACACCAAACCTCACAGTTCTATATGAACTATATGAATGTGAGAAAAACTATGGGTAAAATTTGTTTTTCAATGAAATTATGTGAATAAATCACAGACTCCTAGAACTATAATCATTCTTTAGTCTTAGTGTTTCTCCCCTACAATACTTTGGCTTTGAGTGGGAAATACAATTATCTCTATTTATAGTAAAATAAAAGGCATAGCTACATACAGTAGATGCATATTTACAAGAGAACAGCTGTAGCACACCCCCACCTATATGGGGTAAAAAAAAGCCTGATTTTTTTTATCCCTGTACCCCCTCCATGACCTCTAACAACATGACCTCTATCCCCTTTTATTTTCTAAATCAGATGTCAATCACCCATAAAGGTATCTAGAAATACACAAATTGACCTGCCTAACCCAGGGTGGTACCTTTGATGGAGCCCATCATCAATGACTGATAGCCTGATTGAAAGCCTTATTTATAACTTGGACGCTGGACTACATCTGGTAGCAATGGCTCCCTGACATACTCAAACTCTACACTGAAGCTACTGGGTGACCACAGAGAACCCCAATATAAGTGCTTAACAAACAGGAACTTGTGACAGAGGATCAGAGGAACAGGCGACCAATGAAAATAGACATGCTCTAGCCTTAGCGTATGACTATAAGATATACCCATAGCGTCAGGGTAAAAGAAAAATCCTCCACCTGTGTGTAAGGTATATACCTCCCTGTTAGATAAATAACCATTACAGTAAAAAAAAGTGGTAAAACATATGAAAATGACTTATGTCATGGGCACAAAAGAAAATGGGGTAAAATGAGTAGACCCCCTACCCCAGCTATGAAACCTAACAAAAGACAGGGAGTGGGAGGGGAGGGTGAGTCACCACAAACTACTCCTGGTAAGGTGTGCTCTAAATATTGTAAAGGGGTATAAAAGACCCACTCCTATCTTAACATATGTTACATACAGAGCCCAGTGAGGAAAAACACCCTCCTGGAGAGGGTATTCTTTCCTTTAGACCAGTCTTAGTCTTTTTTCTTCTACTGCTGGCTCTAAGGGTTGGGCCTAGAGAGTTGTAGCTAGATTTCCCTGGCTTTTTCCTTGACCAGGGGGCATTTTCCTATAGGGCTTAGAGTACATTGTACTAAATCTGGGGAAGTGATTGGCAGTTACCTTGAAACCTTTCTTCCTCAGCTTTGAAACAGTAATTTTCTTATTCTGTACAACATATAGTGATGCAGATGATCTGTGATCTTTTATAATATTGCTCAGGTGGACTTAAAAAATTCTATTGAAAAGCTAGAATACGCAACGGTTTTGCGGGTTTTAGACATGTCATGGTACTTAAAATAGGTACTTGGACATATGAGTGTCACTCTCCCACATAGGTCTCAGTTTTGTTATGTTCTTTCTCAGGGCCTCTTTTTCATCACAAGAGAATGATGGTCAATCTGAACATATTACACTTAAGGAGAGATAGGAACTATCAACTTGTTGATGGTATGAGCACTCAAGTAATAGGACACAAGATGAAAGAATGTGAGTTGGAGAAAGTTGGACACCTCTGGGTATTAGATATGTGGTGGTCCCGCGTCGTCCTCGAGGTACCTTCGTGGTCCTCGTGGGCTACATCGAGAGCACCTCTATTTCCCTACGCCTGGGGGCGCTGGAGTCCAGCGCCACATCACCACTTGGTCACGTGGCCCTCGACTCCGGTGTATATAAGGCCGTTGTACGGCCTTCCTCAGGGTCAGTCCAGCCCCGACTGACCATCGTGAGCGATGGTTGGCGGCTGCCCGGCTACCATATTCTAATACTCCTCTGTGCTGCTGCACAGAGGAGGTGTATGTGGAATATCAACTGTAGACACTAGAAGGCCTAGTGTCGAACTTGTTATAGAGTTCAAACTCTGCCACCTGTAACTGTGATCGAGAACGGCTGATGCCTATGTGGTATTAGACAATAAAGTTTTAACTGGAACCTGAATAGTTGTTCTTCGTTGTTTATCGAAAGATTCGATTGAACATCGAGGGGTAGAACACTACACTGGTGCCATGACCAGTTGTTAACTTTAGTCCGCATAGGTACTGCGAGCTTAAGTTTGACATGCAGGGTCACTTGGATGAAGGTGATGACCCCATTCACCAACATCAAGCGACTGCAGCTTCGTTAGTGGATGTGAACGATCCACTAATCGGTGGTGGTTTGAACCACTCTCTGATATTAGGTCCATCGTCTGACCCGTTGGGCCTGTATCAAAGGACCCGGCTACTCAATTGGCGAGTGTCGACTCAACTCTCTCCGGCTGCTGAGAATTTCTTGAGGGCACAGAGTTTGTCCTATGTAGAAAGGACAGCATCACCCGTGGGAACTCCAGTGGGCCTTGGTAGTTGGTCCTTCGAGGGTCCCTCGCTCGTGTCTGTACAAGGAAGTATAGACAGTGGCAGGGGACTTAACGAAGAGTTGTTGCAAGAGCAGCAATGCCAACTGCGCCAGGGCCGCCAACAGTTGGAAGCTCTCGCGAGCAATACCACGAAAGCTCAGGAGAAGAGTACGGAAATAGAGCTGAAATTGGAACAGCTTAGGCAACAAGCGCTGGAGGCTTCGAATAAGACTCAGATCGCCAATAGAAAACTTGCTGATCTTCAAGAGAAGGTCAAGCAGCTCTCTAGTGAAAAAGAGTCCTTACTTGCAACGAAGTCAGAGATCGAGCACAGTCGATTGACAGCAATGGATTGTCAATCACTAAAAGCGAAGATCGACCGCCTTGCTACTAGCCGCCGAGAATGTGTCGAGAGAGCTCGAAACGATTTTCGGGATGCCCAGCACAAGCAGACGTCCCTTAAGCATAAGTTAAAACTACAGGAAGTAGAAAAGACTATGTTGGAGGAACAACTGCAAGAGTTGCGGCATGAGCTGAACCAACAATCAGCCGAGCATACTGAAGAAGTAGCTGAGCACCTAACAGCTTATGAAAAGCAGGTCAAACAGCTACGTCAGGAACGGGAGTCGTTACTCTGTCAGATGCAAGCTGACGAGGATGCTTGAGCCAGGGATGAGGCAGAAATGCGTCGTCGCTGTGAGGAGCGAATCGAACACGCAAATAAGATGGCGGAATATCAGATTCTAATGGAACAGAAAGCGAGGCACGAGGCCGAGTTTAATTCCTTAAAATCTGAATCCCTAGTACCCCAATCTCTGAAGGATCAGAAGGATTCGGATACTCTGGGAGCCATGCGTGGAGAAATCGATAAGCTCCAGCGGGAGATATTGACTCGTAGGGAGGCTGACGAAGCCAGGGTGAATAAAGAAGTTCGTGATGAACTCGCACTCGAGGAACGTCTGAAGGAGCAGACGGAATCAAAAGTGCGTGCCGCTAGACTTCGAGAGAAGCAACAAAGTAGTGAATGCAGCACTACTAGGGTTGCCACTCAAGAGGACCTAGTCGAAAATCCTGACTACAGGGAGTGGCTTGACCGTGCCATGAAGGAGGTTAAGCAACTCTTTGCCCTCGGCGAACAACGAGATCTCTCGAAACCAGAACATGACCGCCTGGCATTCCTAGTATCGGAATTAAGACAGGCGGAACGTTCAAAACAGCAGGCAGAGATAAACAGAATGGTGGGGACTATCAACAATATCTCGAAGACAGATTCGAGGTCACATCGAGCCCGACCTGTTCTTTCGATGCCGCGCACCGATGGTCTAAGTGGTGTGATCGGGCAATTTTTGACCCCTACCACGGCCCAACAACATGTCGATCCACCTAAGTATAGGGACATCAGGTTCGAGGCTTCGCATTTGAGTGAGGCCGAGACCAGTAACCCTTGGGGGATGAATCATAGTCATGCAGACACGACTATGAGGAAAATGGGGATGGACCATCAAATACCTAGAAGGGGTACAACATTCGCACTTGATCAGGTCAGAAGATCGAGCAGAATGTTTGAGAATACCTCTATCGGGCACGAACCAGCCCGAACTAGGTCAATAGAGTGCCCGCCATTTACATGGAAGGATGATTTGCTCCGTTGGTACCACGGATTCAATCATGTCCGCCCGGTAAATGTGTGGACCTCGAGTATGGCATTAGCTCAACTCCTCATGCTACTCCAGAACGGCCCCGCAGCTGATAATGTGTGGTTGTGGGAGGAGCATGGAGATGGGACTCTAGATGGGCTGGTCGACATGGTAACAGAAGCCATGATCTCTAGCCTGCAAGACCCCATTGTCACAATGGAGAAGAGACGCCAAGGCAAGAACGAAAGCATTAGAGCCTATGGTTTTGCCTTGAGACGTCTTGCCGGCGATGCCTACCCAGGTGTGGACTTCTCGGTTGAATGGCTAATAACCAAAGTCAACCAGTTGTTCATAGGAGGATTGTATGACACGGATTTACAACAAGACGTGCTTCGAGAGTGGCGCACTTACATGTCCCTCAAGGATCTCATGGACTTGGCAGATGAGTTGTTGCGAAAACGACAACTTCTGCCGAAGTTGGTGAATCCTACCTCGACAAATGCATTGTCGGCATTGGCCGACGCCGCTTTGGTCGAGGAGGGACAGGGGGAGGTGTCCTCATACTCGAAGCCCGTGGCGGGGAGTAAGACTAAGAAAAGTCAGAAATCCACCGACCGAGCCGGTGGAAGAGCACCATCAGTGTAAACTGAAGAGAGTGTCATTGATAGCCTCAGTAGCACAGACCACGAGGATACCCGCCAGACATCGGTGCGATGTACTGGTGAAATCCGAAGGTCTGGAAAGAGATCGGCAGGGCATAGTCGAACCCGACCTGAAGACTCTGAGAAGTTTTGGGTTGGTTGGTGAGGCTGCCCTTGTCAGCAATGTCCGTCGAACAGTGTTTCCCATCTGTAATCCACTGAATCGAGACATTGTCCTGGAAAAAGGCCAGGTGGTCGGTACCATACAGTACGCTGACAGGAACAGTGAATTCTCTTCACTGGAGGTAGGATCTGTGATGATGCGTCTCGAGCAAGAAGCTGCAGACATCGAGACGGCAGAAATCGCGAGAACCCACATGGGGGAGCTCCCTACCTGGCTGTTAGACATGTATGGTGACACCCACCTGACCCAGCCAGAAGAAAGACTGAAGCTGTCCGCCTGACTACGTAAGCATGTGGATGTCTTTAAATCCCCAGATGAACCGTTAGGGCGCACCGATCGATGTCTGCATAACATCGACACTGGTGACGCACAACCTATCCGAGTCCCTTACAGGGGGATTCCCCTCAGCAAGAAAGCTGCTGCGGATGAACAACTTAAGGAGATGTTGGATACGGGGGTGGTTAGGCCAAGTACTAGTCCCTGGTCCAGTCCTGTCCAGATGGTGACGAAGAAGGATGGGACCATGAGATTCTGCGTCGATTATCGATGTCTGAATGGAGTGACTAAAAAAAATGCCTACCCTCTCCCGCGCATCGACGAATCCTTGGATGCCCTAGGAGGAAACAAGTGGTTTAGTTGTCTCGATCTCCAATCTGGATATTGGCAGATTGGGATGAATCCCGACGACGTCGAGAAAACCGCTTTTTCCTACCAGAGGGGGCTCTATGAGTTCGATCGAATGGTGTTCGGTTTGTGTAACGCCCCCGCCACATTCGAGCGAATGATGGAGGAGATGTTGAGAGGTTTGCTGGGTAAAATTTGCCTGGTTTACCTCGATGATATCATCGTCTTCGGCAAAACGACGGATGAAGCAATGGCGAATCTGGCAGAAGTTTTCAACAGGATTCGAGCATGGGGGCTGAAGAAAAAGTGTCAGCTTTTTAGGACTTCAGTCGAGTACCTAGGCCGAATCGTGTCTGAACAGGGTGTAGAAGCCAACCCGGGGAAAATTAGGGACGTAATGACTTGGGCTAGGCCCACTACAGTGAAGGAAATCCGATCCTTCATTGGTTTTTGTTCCTACTACCGAGAGTTTATCCCAGGGTTCGCGGAACTCGTAAGTCCTTTGCAGGACTTAGTGATCCAAAAACCTAAAGATAGTAGAGGTCGTTACGAGGCATTCGCATGGACGGAAAGAGCTGAACATGCTTTTGTCGAGTTAAAACGAAGTTTCAGGGAGACACCTGTACTTCGATTCCCCACACCCGACCGTCGTTTTATCTTGGACACTGACGCTAGCAATACCGCGATCGGGGCTGTTCTATCCCAAGAGCAGGATGGAATGGAGGTCCCGATCTCATTTGCTAGCAACACTCTAAGTAAAACACAACGAAACTACTGCACCACCAAAAGAGAGCTGTTGGCAGTTGTCGTGTACACCAGGAAGTTTAGGCACTACCTCTATGGTGGTAACTTCACTATCCGCACCGATCATTCGTCTTTGAAATGGCTCCTGAATTTCAAAGAAGCTGAAGGGATGATGGGTAGGTGGCTGGCCCACCTTCCGGAGTTCGGTCTCGAAAACTCTAAGATCGAACATCGAAGTGGGGCCAAGCATCTAAACGCCGATGGTCTTAGTCGTATCCCTGTGCGGCTATGCCAGAGGTCGGATTGCACAGACTGCGGCAGTCACAATGCTGTTTTGGCAGTTGTAGGTAGACAGCCGGGTGGGTGTTGCATTTTGGTCTCTCGATGAACTCATTGATGCTCAGAAAGCGGATGCTGACATCTAACGGGTTGCTGAATGGCTAGTTAAGGGGGCTAAACCCACTAGGCCTGATGTATCAATCGAGAGCGCCAAGGTACGGAAATTAATAGGGCAATGGCCTCTATTAACTTTCCGTGAAGGTTTGTTGTGTCGTTGGAAAGTCAAGGCGGGTCGGGCTAGACGCACGATTCAAGTAGTTGTACCACGCCAACTGAGGGGTGAGGTACTCTCCTTTTGCCATGGACACCGAACAGCGGCACATTTTGGTCGAAAACGAACGCTTGAAAAGGTGAAAAGGAGATATTACTGGCCTGGAATGGGGAAGGACATAGGTCGTTGGGTTCGACATTGTCCTACCTGTTGTCTGGTAAAGCCCGGTGAGGGCATGGGTAAATCCCCTTTACACCAAGAGCTGTTTGGGGTGAGATTCGGGAGGATAGCTATGGATATCATCTCGGGATTTGCACCCACGCCAAACAAGAATACTTGCATGTTAGTAATCCAGGATTACTTCACCAAGTATGTATGCGCTATTCCCCTACCAAATCACACAGCAGAGACCTGTGCAGAAGCTTTGGTGGACGAATGGGTTTTGACCTTTGGTGTCCCGTTGCTTCTGCATTCCGACCAAGGTCGAGAATTCGAGTCTCAGCTCTTCTCTGAGATGTGTGAATATTTGACAATTGTAAAACAGAGAACCAATCTGTACAGGCCACAGAGCGATGGCCAGGTGGAAAGGTTCAATAGAACATTGATTCAGAGTCTGACTATGTTGGTAGACAAACATATGGACGACTGGGATGAACAGGCTAAATATGTGGTGTCCGCATATAACAGCTCTGAACACAGTTCTACTGGATGCAGTCCAAATATGATGGTATTCGGGGAAGAAAACCTCATGCCAGCGGATGTGTTTTCGGCTCAATCGAAAACCCGCTCGAAGTCCCTTGTTCCGTCACTTTCGTGGAACAGCTTCGTGATCGATTGAGAGAGAGTTACAGCATGGTAGGAGAAAATCTAGGTAAATCTGCGGAACGCCAGAAAGTCGGGTATGACTATGGGCTGAAGCAGAGAAGGTACTCAGTTGGGGAACAGGTGGTGAGGTACCACACCCCCCAAGCAGCTATGAAGCTTGCTCCCAACTGGGATGGGCCGTTCGTAGTGGATTCTGTCCTCTCTGAGTCGACATTATTACTTCGATCGTCCCGCGGGCGGTTGCAAAAGAGCAATGTCGATAGAGTGCGCCGGTGGTTGGGCGTAGAACTATCACAAACTGTCGAGTTGTTGCAACCACAACTTGATGATGATTCACCTTCTCGTATGGCCACGAAAAGGGCTAAGTCTGTTTCTGGACAGGTCGAAATAGAGATTGAAAGGTCGCGACCGGAAGTTCAGTCTAAAAAACAAATTACGCAGGGTCATCGAAAACGACAGCAAAAGGCTCGAAAACTGAGCGAGGTGGAGGTGTTGGATGCCAGTAAACCATCAAAGCGGCGCCGTGGTCAACCGGCTCGTTGAGATAAGTCGAAAGCATCTAAACAGCCTTTGAAGGGATGTCGGAAGCCCGACCCCCCTCGAAGGTGCGAACAACTGAACAAACTTCACATCGAAACATTTCGATTGAAGTCAAAAATCAGTCACTCCAGTCCGGACCTATGACTCGAGCGAGGCTTAAGTGCCAACGCTCATCAAAGGAACGGTCAGCGAGTGTCGAGGATGAAAGGAAACCCAGAGCAAACACTCTGGCTCCTACATCCACACTGTCACAAGTGATGGGAGGCAGACGCCGATGGAAACGGGTTAATAGCCCGGTCGGCCCGGCCACAAGGACGGCGGGCTAGGAGGGGGTGATAGTAACCCGAGGCTCAACACTCGTTCCTACAGTGAAGGTTAGAATCAGGAAAAGTCCTAGATTAAACCCTACTCAGTAATCGATGATTCGCACAATACTAAGCAACAGCTTTACCAACCTGTTTTTTTTTAATGTGGATTTAAAATAACGGGTGCCGTTCTTGGGTAAATCTGTTTGTGGACATGAAGCCGACGGTGAATAAAAAAATTACACAACAAGAAGTCATGCGATTGCCTTTTAGTTTGAGACAACCTGACGCTGGAAACATGGAAATTTGGGGCCTCTGATTTTTATTGGACTGTGAGGATGGGTTCCCAGCATAGGCTGGTGGATTCTACCCGAAGGATAGATCCATATTGGAACCATTTTAATCCCGGTAGTCTGATAGAAGGGGGGGTGTCCTAATTATCCATGTTGATAGTCTTGGAACCCCATAGACCGCATAGGAAATAACGGCATATGCAAACATTGCGACTGGAGAACCAGAGCGTGACGGTGTGAGGAGAGTGAGTCGTTCTATTTTTTGAGCATTACCTTATTTGGTCATGGTGTGATGCGCTGTGGACCAATAGGGTTTGCCTGCCTCGGTCACGTAGGCCCTTCCTCCAATCAGAGGCGTGCGCCACAGGGATAAAAGGCCGCGTCGCACACCACGGAGGTCACATCTGCACCCTTCTCATGAGAGTCGGACACAGATAAGCTGGACTAAGCCTAGCTTACTCCAGCTAGTACGCTCCACCTGGGGACTTCCTACCTGAGTGTAGGAGGTCTCCCCAGCCTAGTGTCGAGGGACACGACCTGCCTGAGTGCAGGTTCGTGTTCTCTCGAGGCTCCAGTCTTCGGTCCCTCGAGCCGCCTGAGTGCGGTTCGAGGTACATCGAAAGCACCTTCGAGGCTTCGACCCGCCAGAGTGCGGATCGAAACACCTCGAAGATCCTCTTCGCCGTCTCGTCCCGTCTGAGAACGGTTCGAGACCCGGAGTCTTCTCTTCAGTGGAACCCATAAGTTCAGGAAGAACCATGGGGTCCTCGTCCGATGAGCAGTCAGGGTACAGCTCTTCGGCGAGCCACAAGTCGCAGAAGAAGAAGAAGAAGAAGAAGAAGAAGAAGTCCAAGAGGACCAGACCCGAGCAAGAGCTCGAGTCTACCTCGGCTAAAAGTGCAGCTCTTCTGAAGCAGATCGAGGATGCACAGAAAGCCTTGGCCGAGTCCCAGGAGCGGGAGAAGGAGCTCCGCCGAAAGGCGAAAGAGGCTGCTAAGCAGCAGAAGCGCGACTTGAAGGTCGCGGCTGCTGCCGCCTCGAGAGACTCCTCCCCCGACGAGATGGAGGTCGACGAGCCGTAGACACCAGCTCCATCAAAAAGTGCTACCCCTTCAGGTTCTAAGGGCAAGAAGCCCACCGAATCGAAGGCATCCAAAGGGACCTTGAAAGACTTCAAGATCCCTAAGGTGCCCAAGAAGGAAAGTAGCAAAAAGGAATCCGCAGCCAAGAAGGCTCCAGCCCGGGAAAGGAGTAGCGAGTCTACTGCACCCCCGGAACCTGGAACCGAGCCATCGGAGGTCGAGGCCGGTGCCGTGGAGAGCACCGTATCCTCTCCCCCAGACACGGCCAAGGCTGTCGACGAGTGGAAGCGGCTGTCAAGCGACGTGCTGAGTACGTCGATGACAGGCCTCTGACCAAGCTTCAGGACTACCGCAAGAATGGTCAAGTGGTACTCCCTAGTCTCATCGGCAAGGATGGTAGTGACGACGAGGAGTGGTATTCAGATGATACCCATGCCATTGACTGGTATGTCTCAATGATCGAGAATATCACGAATGCCTCAGACTCGTCGGGGGTGTCGCTGCCCGAGCGACAGCGGATTGGGTTTGCATGGCGCATCTTCAATCCAGGGCAGCAGTGTGCTTTCGAGAACTGCACACGTAAGGGGTTCCCCCCTCGCGTATACGCGACAGACGGCAGGTATGCTTGGTGGAGGAGCATCGAGCCATCCGTCCGCAGTTCGGTTGTGTTAAGGTGGAAAAGACCATTCCATGTTATCAGGACCCCGATGACCCGACCTCTCCACACGAAGGGGCTTGATGGCGCGTCATCTCAAGTCGTACAAGCAGCCCCATAAGTACAACGCCCAGGGCGCTATCCAACTAGTGGAAACGCTGGTTGGAAAGTGTGAACGGAATGAGAAAACAGGTGCGCCGACTAGACATTAGATGCGGATGGCACCCGCACCCCCGTCTACAAAGCGCCTGTATATCAGACCGGAACTGATGCCTGCTTTCTATGGCGCCTACCCCGAGTTCAGGGTAGAGCAGCGGAAGAAGCGGGAGGCCAGTCGTCCTCGAGACTCAGGACCGACAGCCTCTACGAGTGGGAACAAGAGGCCCCACTCTACCAGATGCTGGAAAGTCTGCTGGTTCGACTGAACCTAAGAAGCCTAAGCCGCAGGCTGCTCCCTCGAAGCCCGAAAGGGCATCGAAAGCCGCCCTGGCCCCGGCTCCTAAAAAGTCGAAGAATGCTTCGACCGGTTTGGCCAAACCTAGCACCAGTGGTGCTAAAACCGGAGGGAAGACGGTGGAATCCCGGAGTGGTCGTGATCGACAACCCAAGGTGACCACCAACTCGTCTCCCCCTGTCAAGCCCCCTACAGCGCAGAGGACAGCACCCAAGCTGCTGCGCCGCGTGTCCACGTGGGAGGCGCGACACTGACCTCGGGAGCAGGAGCCACCTTCTCCAACGTCGTGTCAGGCGCCAACACCCCGACAGCAACCTTGCGTTGGGAGTTGGCACAGCCTGCATACGGCGATGGTGTCGAACGTGGGGTCCCCAAGACGTTCATGGAACATTGTAAAGGACTTCTACAAATGACGGGTAGCCCTGCTATCGACCAATTCGGTCAGGCATTCCGCGAGGAAGCGAGTGCCTACTTGTTCGGCCTGTTTGATAGAACAAACATGGCCATCCGTAACGAGCTCCTTCCGGCTCTAAGGGAAGAGGCCCGCCAGACCGTTCAGATGGAGATGGACTCTCGTCTGACCGATGTCCGAACGCGTCTCAATAACTTTGAGTCACAGGCCCAATATGATATCACCAAGAGGGATGGTATCATAGAAGGCTGGGAGGAAATCGACCACGAATTCTTTAGAGTCTTCGGGGTCCAACTCTCGGAATGGATGAAGGACAAGCACCATGGCGTCCGGACCCTGAAGCCCGTTCGAACTGAGCCCTCTCGCGAAGGTGGAGTGGTTCCTGAAGTCAGGACGCTGGCGGCTCAGTCGAATCCTTTGAGAGAGTTATCTCCAAGGATTGACAGTCTGAGCTCGGCTATGACGATGTTGGGCCGAGAGCAGGTGGAACAGTCGATGGATATAGACGGGGACGTCGATGTCGTCGGTCATTCTCCAACGGCTCCCCCTGATCAGGGAGACAAGGACGACCTTGAAGGTCGGGAGAGCGACGACGACGACGGAAGCGACTCAGCAGATTCGGCAGTCCTCCACTCAGATGCTGAGGGAAACTCCCGGGATGCACCCGAGACCTCTAACGAGGCTTGGAGTACGACAATGGACCGTGTGGCCCCATTGCCGGAGTCGCCGACGTTTTCGGGCCAGCTAGCCCCCAGTGCTTCACATGAGGATGAGCGCACTGATGGAGAGCAGGCTGAAATCGACGCCGCTACAGGGTCCATCTCGGAGGATCAGTAGTATGATACTACTGTTCCTCCTCTTCAGCTTGGATCGCTGACATCAGACAGAGTCTCGTTGTCAGCATGGAACCCCCGGGAACTCGTTCCCGGACGACGGTGTATCCTCCACGAGGGGGGTACCTTTCCTGTCCCCGGACCTCCCTGCGAAGCTGTGTGGATCCGACGCCACCCCGGTCTTAGGGCCCGGTGGTGCCACACATCCTCGGCCTCACGGTCGAAGGACCATCATAGTTGTACTATACACTATCGATGGGCTTCCTACGCTGGAAGGAGCTTCTCAACGAGACAGGGAGGAAACGACACGACCCCGGTTACCATACCCGGTTGTGCCTCCCTCGGATCGACCAGGAGCAGGTCGTGAAGCAGTGTTTCGACACTGGTCTCCCACGTTGGATGGAGCAACGCCTTATAATTAACTGTGATAATAATTTTTTTTCTACAGTACAGTAGAAACTATATTTCTATATATTCCTCTACTGTTTCTGTTGACCATGTCAACGGAGCCAGTAGTTTAAATTATTATCTATTTGTTTAGACTGATCCGGGATCTCTGAATTTTCAGAGGCCTCATTTCAGTCTAGTGGGGGGTGGTGTGGTGGTCCCGCGTCGTCTTCGAGGTACCTTCGTGGTCCTCGTGGGCGACATCGAGAGCACCTCAATTTCCCGACACCTTGGGGCGCTGGAGTCCAGCGCCACGTCACCACTTGGTCACGTGGCCCTCGACTCCGGTGTATATAAGGCCGTTGTACGGCCTTCCTCAGGGTCAGTCCAGCCCCGACTGACCATCGTGAGCGATGGTTGGCGGCTGCCCGACTACCATATTCTAATACTCCTCTGTGCTGCTGCACAGAGGAGGTGTATGTGGAATATCAACTGTAGACACTAGAAGGCCTAGTGTCGAACTTGGTATAGAGTTCAAACTCTGCCACCTGTAACTGTGATCGAGAACGGCTGATGCCTATGTGTTATTAGACAATAAAGTTTTAACTGGAACCTGAATAGTTGTTCTTCGTTGTTTATCGAAAGATTCGATTGAACATCGAGGGGTAGAACACTACAGATAGTATGTTCTTGATTAACCCTTTGAAGGTCTAAACTGTAGGTCAAGCAGGAATATTACCCATAGAGACCTGAAAGACTCATGTATTCTGCTGCTGAATGCACATGAGTGGGCCTCTGGGAGGGTAAACATTGACTGCATTGCCTGCCTGTGCAGTAGGCTGTGATCACAGTGACTGATCCAGCTCAGCTGTGGACAGCTGTGGATTTCCTTTTTATAAGTTAGGAAGATGATTCAAACAGATATGAAAAATTGTAAAATAAGTATGTATTGTGACATTGGTCCTATAGATTTTTAACCATTTTCAAAATTTGATGCAAGTGCCTACTTAGAATGAACATGATTGACCTGAGTGATGTTCTATGCCGTATATAAAGGCATATAATATGTACCCATTTGGTGACACACCCTCCAGGAGGGAAAGAACAATTAATTGCTTGCCCAGGATGGAAATGTAAGTTTATTGAAAGCACATGCATTATATTAAAACAAACACACATCTAACATTTAGAAAAATAAACTTTATTTCTGTAATTTACAGGTCAAAATTGTCAAAATCTGAAATTGTTATGATGATATGATAATTATTTATGTAGAAAATCAAGCCCTACAAAATTGGTGAATGTTTTAATTGTAGAGAGAAGCAGGAAAATTAATTGTTAGTCTCACAAGAAATAGGAACATAATCAGTACATACATTTAGTAAAAACTTGAGTATGTATATTTTATGATCACAAAGATGCATTTGACATTAATAAGAACTTCATTTCTGTAATAGCATGTTACTTAAAAGTGACTTTTTGGACACAGACAAAAAAAAAACCTTCCCAGCTCCTTTGTTACAGTGTGTGTACAGTAATCAAATATCCGACAATTTGGGGACTCAGGTAAGTGACAGGGGAAAATTACTGACATTGTTCAAACAGTTGAAGGAGTTCAAATTAGAAAAGCAGGGTATATTCCATGGGAGCCACTCATAACATCCTGAGAATCAAGTTTACCATCAAATTCTAATTTTCCTTTCGCCATACATTATACAGGGAGCGGGATAGGGGTTAGTTTAGATCAATTGACTTGCTCAGATTGCTCTTATTAGCATAAACTAGAAACATCCCAAGGAAGACCCTTTTTTTTGTTCCTGATATATGTTATGAAATGTAACAAAGCAAATCCAGTGCTAAATTTTGGAAAGTTTTGACAGGTGTATCATATCTTTTGATTTTTCTTTATTTAGACCCTGGACCCTGCAAGCAAAAATATGGCTTTCCCACAGCATAAACATTTATATTGTAACACAAATAACTCATCAAGCTTGATAATATAACTTGAGAAAATATTGGGCCTAGTGGAAGTCCCAAAAATTATAAGCCAATTTCCTATGGCGTTTGACTATAGTATTATTAAGATTGAATCCAGCATAGATATCGATTCATTAGCAATATCTTTCGGGGGAGAAACATGTACAGTATAGTACCAATATACATACATTCACATGCTCACACACACCCCTTGTTGTCAAGATATGTTAGTTCTGATAAGTATATATTCCATGTTGATAGGGTTATGATAAGTACATAATTCTTATTAATGGGGTATGACTATGTATTTCTACAATAGATATAGACCTTGCAACATATAACCTTTACCTCCCTTTACGACCTCCCTTTACTGCTCTAATATTAGGTACCTTTTAGAGTAAGATATGACAGTTAGGTTGTCACTATGAGTATTGTAAGCATATAGTGCTGTGTATCTGGAGTTAAACTTGAATGTTTGGCATGACCATTAAATAGTATGTACATAGGAAAGTAGCTGCTGGTAATTCCCCATGCAATTCACAACAAAACAAGTTGCAGAAGTTATAACTGTGTTGTGACAGCCTGAACTATTTTTCAACTGCCTATATTTTGATGGCAAAGTCCATCTTACATCAGTGAAGCATTTCTATATACTGCATTATAGTGAGGAAACTTGATATGTATTGTTCCCCTGGCTATTTTGGGAATATATATATATATATATATATATATATATATATATATATATACATATATATATATATATATACATATATATATATATATATAGATGTATATATATATATGTAGAGTATTATGGCCAATAAACCAATTCTCAACTCGCCAACTCATCTATCAGAATATAGGGGAAGTTCCATATGGATGACTCCTTTGTGTACCAGGAAAAGGAAGAGGTCGAAACCTGGAAATGATGAATTGTGGAATTGAGTACATTAAAGTTTTCTTTGCATGAATAACTGAAAGTTAAATTGAAGCATTTTCATTATGTGTATACTTATAATAAGATTTTCAGGATAAAAATAATCATCATTCAATAGATACAGATGTAGACTCTAGAAATTTGAATACAGTCCAGTCTGACTCACAGTTAGTTGTTGGCTATGCAATCTTTTCGATGGGTTACTTGGGCCTTTTAAATAACATCTTAAGAAAGAGGTCTAAGGCTAACCTAATATCAAGGGCCACTAGCCAAGACATGCATACTGTACCATCTTGTGTATAAAATGTATCTAGCCATAGATGTTTCTTACAAAATAAACCCAAATTAACCTGTCGTCAAAGCAAAACTGCTGACCACCGCCATCTTCTATGTTTATATTTCACAAAGGCTGCGCATGCGCAATGGACCTATGACATCATTGTGGTGATTTGGTGCTGGTTATTTCACGGCGGAGTGCAATATGGGCGTTTAGTGCATTACCTTTGGGACATCGATATTCACCTTGACATAAATACCCTAGCTGGACATTATAAAACCTGCCTGAAGTCAGGATGTGCCTTATCATAGGCAAGGATTTTTAACCATGGAACACTATTAGAATGACCAGAATCTGGCCCCTGGTACGCCTCCTAGGATGATTTCCTTATGCCTTTTATGCACCGTATACTAGATGAGGGGTTACAGTACATGTACACTTAATGTGTTTTCTGTTCACTCTATTACCATGTAATGCATCCAGCTTTTGTTTTATTTTTATTTTTTAGAAGTCAAAATAGAATTCACATAAAAAAGGAATTTAGCTGAATGTTTATTCACAATGAAAGAGACCTCATCTACATACTTACATAGGAGGACGGCTTAACTTGGGAAAAGCGGAGAACCTACGTGGAGGCATCTCATACATCATTCTTGGTTCTGGGTTTGGTCTGCCACATAACATTGAGAAAATTGTTCCCACTGCTTTAAGGGCCATAAGGCTACTCAATGCTGTACTAATTGCAGCAAGTATAAGTATGAGTCGAGAACGACTTAGATCAATCACACACTGTGGGCCTTCAAAGCCACTTGGACATCTGAAATTAAGACAAGGGTCATTTGAAAAGAGCTAGAGAACATCTATAGCAAGAGGGTTTAGTTGATACAGAAATATGATCTATATACCAAATAAGGAAGGCATTATAATCTGTTTTGAAATTAATTTTAAAGAGAATGAAAGGAAAATACTAAAGCTTCATCAAATGCCAAATAAAACCTTTTTTTCTATACATGAAGAGTTTGGTTCCAAAATGCAACAAATCCATTTTGGCTGTTTTGAGATTTTTGTGAGTTCCAATATCTAGGGGACCATAAGATAAAACACCTCCACATTTCGTTTTGAAATCCTTGAGTCTTCCATTTTTTTTTTCAGAACACAATAAATCCCCAAACTGTTTCGTTCCGAAATGCAATAAATCCAACATGACTCTTTTTTGTATCCACACAATAGCCACAAAAGTTAGTTTTCTCTTCTATATTTGACTTTCCTCATTTAGTGGGATATAAATGAAACATTTTCAAGTACTTTCTTTACACTGATGGTTCTTTCACAGACAAAATGTGATCCATCACATATTTCTGTGCAAAATAAAACAAATGCTGTTTTGTTCCAAAATGCAATCATCACTACAGCTTTGACATCTATAGAGCCTATACCTCTCTCCTCACCAGCAAAGTTGGTTTTTATTGTGAATAAGGCTATAAAACGTACAAACACAATGATATGACATTAACAGATCATTCAATCCATAGAAATAAGGTTATTAATGAACATACATATCATGACAATGTTTGCCTGAGTGCATTTATTGCGTTTTGGAACAAAACAGGTGTGGGATTTATGTCATTTTGGAAAAAAAAAAGTGTTTTTTCGGTGGGCCCTAGGTGCCAAAAAAGGTGACTGTTTTGGAAAGAATGATTTTACAACTTTTTTTCACTTACCCCAACCTATTGTTTTCTCATCTTAACTTCATTTTTTTTCCAAAATTGTGTTTATTGCGTTTTGAAACCAAACTCTTTACATGTTCTACTTTAGGTATACACCCTTTACCCAATTCTGCAATAATCAGCCATTTTCTCAGCTAGAAATTGGCAGATTTTGTTGGATATTCAATCTTCATTACCAACTTTAAAACATCAAACCTGATTCCTGCCCTAAGTAGACATGTAACTATTTGTCAAAGATTTTACTTTAAAACATCTATCAAGCTGGCTCTATTGTAATATCTGATGTGCGTCACATCAGAATTAATGTGCCAGGTAATGAAATGGTAGTCCAACACACTATTTTATTCTATTTTGATCTGTTTCTCAATCACTTTATCTCTTTACTACTGCTGTAAGTAGTTTGAATTTTTGCTATTCCAACATTTTTTCTATACATTATGGTGGGTGTTCAACCAATATCAATAATATAATTTCAAGTGATTTGATCAGACAGATAGAAGCTTGATTGCCCTTTAGGGGAGAATAACAAAATTGGGTATGACAATCCTGCCTGATTAGAATTTTTCCACCCCAGATCATCAGGTTTATGGCCCTAGAGGATGAGAACCTGCACTCTACATAATGGCCACCTTATAGCTCACTCGTCTGTCTGCCTATAGTTCATGATACTTGTATTGTCCTGGCAGCTGGCCTTCGTGAAGAAAATTTGTTATTTTTTATTGCCTTACCTATAAACTTTTTACACAAATTTTATTGTTTGACACAAACCCTTCAGTGGTGTCTAAGATAACTAAATTGCATATTATTTATACAATATTTTTATACCCCCTACCTAACACTGCCATATGGTTGCCAGTGTCAAAAACTAGGACCCATTTGTAGTTCTCAATTAAAAGAAGTTGATTCTACAATGCCCATATCGTGGGAAATCTGCACAGGATATATTTGACAGCCATTTGAATTTATCACCTCATGGAGACCCAAGGTTATAAAAAAATCTGATTCAAATCAACACATTATTTAAGAAGCCAAGGAATGAATTGGTGCCAAGAAGATGTAACGATACTGGATTTTTAGTTTCCCCCATGGCTGGCAAAGTAGATAAATGAAAAGTTTAACTGTTCTTCCACTGTATTCCTCTGAAATATGGCTACCCATAAAAAAATTAAAGATGAATTTGATAATGATTGAAAGGTATTGTAACGGTTCGTATTAGGTTTGTATGTTGGGTGGCTCTTAGGATCGCTTAACGCAACACAACACAAGTAGTTCGGGTTGGGCAAAGCCCTTCAGACTTCCCACCTGTTCGGGTAGGCTTTTATTAGAGAAGCTGACTACACGTCTGGACTGGACCAGGTTCAGTCCCCTTCTGCGGATCATCCGGCTCCTTAGTAGAAGCTGGATGCGAGGCGTGGTGCTGCCCCCTCTTGTACCAAACGGGTATCACAAAGCGACACCTGGTTGGCATAGAAGGAACGATCACCACACAAACACATCTCTTGGATGAGGCGCACTAATATATACACGACGATGCCAGCCCCTACACCACCCCCCCTAGACTTTACCTAGGGTAGGTGTAACAATAGACCTATTGTTAACCTGATAACATGATATGTATATGACAGTATGTACATAGGTAAGTCTATTTATTGAATATTATATAAAGTTAATATGACATTAAAGGGGCATTATAAATAATATGTACATAATAATAGGCATTGTCATGTATAAACCGAAGTAACTAATAATAACAAAATAGGAGGTGGTGCCTTATGCACCATCAACCTATGGTAAAATGGTATGGTGACAGTATTACATAGTTATTATAGTTATAAACGACGTGTTAAATTTTATAGTTAAACATATTGTAGTGTAACATAGACACATCATATACAATATAGACCCGACAGGTGGAGTAACCCGAAGAAAAAAGATTTTTGTGTTTAGTTATGAATGAATGATAATACACATATAGCGGAAATGTTATATGAATTTATACTGTGTTGCTCAGTGCTTTGTGCTGCATATTCCCATGCACATACCTGTCGATATTGCACACCCTGTAGGCTGTAAAATCAATTTTGTAAGGCGTGCGGTTATCCATGGATAACCTGTGTCCGGTGCGGGTTATCCATGGATAACCGCACGCCTCTCATGTCCTTCCATGTCATATGTTACATGTTAAAACCCACGAAATCTTATGACCTGGGCAGGGCTTGAACCTGCAGTCTCAGATCCCTAATCCAACACCCTATGCATTGAGCCACAGGGACTGGCGAGAAATGCTCGGTTCGAACCATGTCTGGATATGATACAAAGGCCGGGCAGGCGATGACTGCAGGCTGACCACTACCATAACCGCGGGACGCATTCAAATCAATCCAAGACAAGACGGCCGCTGGAGGAGGAGACGCCGTGGCCAAGTGGTTAGTGCGTCGCGCTCAGCCGTCAGAGGTAGGCAGGTCGAGTCCCGGTCCGGGCGCGTCTTTTTTTTTTCGCCGTGTGCGCTGTTGCTGTCCGGAGCCGTCAGAGGTAGGCAGGTCGAGTCCCGGTCCGGGCGCGTCTTTTTTTTCGCCGTGTGCGCTGTCGCTGTCCGCTGCCGGGCAAGGAGGTGTAGATCCAGTCTAACACGGTCCGGGCACATCTTTTTTCGACAACGAGGTGTATTATACACAAAAATAACCGCGAGACGCATTCAGAGCAAGCCGACACCGGGGCTGTCGCTGTCAGCTGCCGGGTGCCGAGGTGTATGTACTGATCGTGTACACACAATGGCTGGCTTCGAGTCCCGGGGAGGGGGAATAATTTTCGTTTTCAACTTGAATTTATTGGTATTCTATTGATTTTTTATTGGTTTCGTGGAATAAAATAAGTAGTCAATGGATAATTCATGACTCGTGTGTGTTAGCAAAGGCTAATTACACTTATCCTTCACTAACACACACTCCCCACTGGGCTCATCAATGTTGATTCGGCGTTGAAACAACGTTTGCAATGTTTGCATATCAACATTGATTTAGGGTTGAAATAGAGTTGAAATTGAAAGTTGAAACAACATACTCAAAATCAACAGTGATTCAACATCTAACCATCAGCGCTGATTCAATGTTTGTGTTTCTATGTTGACTCAACATTGTTTCAACAATGTTGAAACAACGTTGACAGTTGTTTTGTTGACATATCAACGTTGAATCAACATTGTATCAACATTGAAATCAATATTGTTGATTCAACATTGACAAATCAATGTTGAATCAACATTGAGTTGACAACAATATTTCAACATTGATATGTCAACTGTTGACTGGATGTTGAAATGGTGATGGTTGACAACGTTGAAATACAAATATTGAAAAAGTGTTGAAAACAGGTTGATCAACACCATCAACATAACATCAACTGGTTGTCAATGTTGATGCAACATTGTGTGCCCACTGGGTCATCATGAATTATCAATTGATTACTTGTTCATTAAGAGGTTTCCTACCAGGGTAGTAGGATCACCCTTACAATAAAACTAAACTTCCGGCGAACCTGGAATGACTGGTTTCTGCAGCTCCATTTGGTGACATGCATGTGGTGGCAAGCCACATTGCTGTGTGTAGTGCCCTGGTGAGGATATGAAGATGGAGCCCCCTTTCGGATGGTAATCCATGAGGGGTTCAGGTAGCGTCCATCTTAGCTGCAGATTTTCATTCCAGTCCGCCAGATCCGGGTAGTCCTCCGAGAATAAATCTCTGGCATATAAGGTATGCCTGTACCCTCGGGTACTAAAAATAATGGGAGCTGGCAGATGGACACTTACAAGTCCTCGGACTCATCGTCTCTCAGCTGGCTCTGGGTTGGGGTTGGAAGCCGAGCTGCTGCTTTCTCCACTGAGAAGCGTAAGGGTACCGGTGCTCAGGTCCATATCAAGTAGATTCAGAGCACCAATTCCCTGAGTCTCCCACTGCCCCGGCTTCTGCATCTGAAGGAATGACTAACGACGACGCAGTGCCGTCCCAGTCATCTAGATGCTTGCCGAAGCAGAGGAAGAACTTAAGGTCTGCCTCCTTGTACCTATTAATGTACTTCAAGTTCTCAGCGGCATGGAACTCCTTAAGCTTCTGGGCTTCCCTCTTTCTCTCCAGGCAGGACTTATAGGCCTCCTCGACCCACTTTATCTCCTGCTCCTTAATTTTGTTTTCTTTCCTCTTCTGGATCTCATAGACCAGATTGAAGGTGGCCTCAGTCATGTCTCGCCAGTAGTCAATTGACCTCTGGCGATGCAGGGACTGCCATTCACTCATAAGATTATTTTGGATCTTACAAGTGTGTTCGTCACGGTGGTCAACAAACATCTCCGGGTCCTGAAGACCCCCAAGAGTACTTGCCACTAGCCCCATAATGAGGACATAAGAGTCGCCGATGGGGCAGCAGCTGGTACCGATGCTGGAGGGGGTACAATAACAGGCAGAGCGCCTGCGCTAGGGACTACAGAGCCCTCAACCGTTGCACCTCCCCTTCCTTGGCTGTAGCGGGGGAGTGGTCGGGTGGACTGACATCCACCACGGCCTCTACCCCGAGCCTTGGGTCGACCCGACGAGGTCAGGACTTGGGATCAGGTCCTACAGGTCCCATGGCAGGGAACTTCGCCATGTACTCCTTGTACGCTTGGCGCTGCTTCTTGTTCGACTCCTCCCCGGCCCACCATGCACTGTGGCGGGTGCGGGAGCCGAAGAAGGACGTCCAGTCCTCCTGGCTTCTGATGTCAACACCCAGGGGGTGCTGTGCTCCAGCTGTGAAGCCAGGTGGTGGTGGTGGTGGTACTGCCTGGCTAGCCACCCGATGGGTCTAGTGGCCAGGCATATCCAGTGCCGAGACCTGCTGTCCGGACTGGCAACGATCAGCTGGGTTGGATGATCTGGACTGATCCTTACTGTCAGAAGGGATTACAGATCGGTCTGCTCGGGTTCGTTTGGCGGGTGTGGCTGAGGACTTCGTCCCAGCTGCTTCTTTCAAACGAGCCTGCTTGTCCTTCACGCATTTGTCGTTGCCCCACCATTTCTTTAGTTTCAGATGTCCCTCGGTGGGTAACTGGAACTTAGAACCGGAGGGGTTGATGGCAAAGTAAGTGGTGCTGTTACCACTCCTCCAAGTCCAGAACTCGGGTTCAAACACCAGCTTTATCACATCACTGACTGGGAGTGCGGCCCACTTGTGGCAGTTGCTGCTTGGTCCCCATTGAGTCAAAGCCCATTGCACCTTCGTTCTGGACTCTAGATATATCCCATACCCAACTTGGATTTTAGTTGGTCAATCCAAATAAGGTAGAATTTACCAACCGTCGTTGTTGACGGTGCCCGGGCACATGAAGTGGATCGTGTCATATGCGCAATCCGTGAAGCAGCAAGGGACGCGTTCTTTAAATCCCTTGGCTGCATTCTTCCACATCCATTTCTGGTTTTCGTCTTTTGGGACGTCCGTGGTCATGTCTTCCCACGTCGTCACTGACTCCAACTCAGATCTGGCTGACTTGGGCAGCTCAGGATCACTTTCGCGATACGACTCGCTGCTCGATTAGATGCCTGCCCCCTTGGCCTGGACCTGACTGGAGGTAGTGGTACCAGTAAAAGTTGCAACCGTGGTGACAGCGGGTGACCCGCTGGTGGTGACAGTGGGTCCTACAGTAGCCATGGTGGCCACGGTGACTGCTGTAGTGGTTGGAGCTGGAGCCTTCGGCTTACTCTTGCCCCCTTCTTGGTAGAAGAAGGCTAGGGTACAGCCAGAGTCCCTTTCACTCCCTTCCTCTTCTCCTTCTTCTTGCCTTTAGCAGGCTGCTTTGGGGCTTCCGGGCTGGTGGTAGAGTCAGTATCCGATGCAGCAATTGACTGGAGCTGGACCTGCTGCTTGCGATGGGCAGGGCGGGCAGTGGTTAGCTCCTTCTGCTGGGCGTTAAGCTCACGGCGCTTAGCTTCCACAGCAGCCTGTTGACAAGCCCGGCTCATCCTCAGATTTGGACCTCTTGATCACAATCCGAAGGTCCTCGTCCTCAAGGTCTGACTTGGTAAGCGGTCCCTTCGGTGCCGGCTTACAAACCAATTTCTTGGTTCGCCCGGATTCCACCGACGAGTGGGTGATGGTAGAGTCGGTGTCCATGTTGGATTCCGACTCCCTCACCTGGGTTGACCTCCGGGTAATCCCTTTGGATAACAGCACAGCCCGTGCCAAGTCCTGGTCTACCATCATGGCTCCAGCCAGCCGCTTGTAATTGCGGAGCCATGACACTGGCATACTTTCAGCCAGCTTGTCCAACAAAAAACAAAGGTAGGGCTCAGCTATAAGCTGCCTGGGGAGGCAAAATAACCGGAGCGAAACCAATGGCGTCTTACCACCACGATTCTGCCCTAGTTATAACTGGGTCAAACCAACATGGCGTCATAACTCTCGTCTCGCAAGATATCGCTGCGAGCTATCCAGTGACCTAGTTACACATCTTCCAGCCACCCCTGTGGCGACCTCTAGCGGACTAGATTCGGACTAAGGTTCGGCTCGGTATACAAGACGCATGTTACTACCGGGGTGCTATCATCTGGAGCTTAGTGGTATATACATCGCTATAAAGCGAATGTATCTGTTAATCTGACCACCACTCGCGGAATAAGACTACCCAGGGAACATATGTTAGACGCCCGTGCCGGGATACATATGTCTTTCGCCTACGGCAAACCACACACAGGTGCTCGTTGTGTACTTAGTAAGGTAATGGCAGACCCCAACCGAGGACTGCGTCTGACGCCTTCGGTCAGCATTTTATTTCTCCTGGCATTACCCACGGCCTTCTCCTGGTCCTGCGCAGCCACGGCAGGACGGTTCCCATGTGTAATGCCTTCACTGAGCGAGACATTTTTCCATTTCTTACGATTTGGCCGTTTCCGACCCATCTTCTTCTTAGAAGCTACCTTCGCCTCCGGGTGCTTCCTAGGCCGACCTCTGGGGCGTTTCTCGGTTACCATCACCTCTTTATTCATAGTCAGCGCTGGGGGTCGGTACCCATACTCCCTCTCTGCTGCTTCGTGTCCCTTCCAGGGCATAAGCTTTCCTACATTGGTCTTCCATTTTCTACCAGTGTAGCAGTCCTCCATCATCACTGTGGATTCAGAGATGATGCGCACAATTTTAAATGGGCTCTCCCAAGGTGTTACGAGCTTCAACCGTTTGAGCGGCTCGTAATACCTCAGTACCTGGTCCCCTACATTAAAACGTATCATTCTTGCATTGGTGTCATACCCCACCTTCTGCCATTTAGCACTCTTCAGTAGTTCTTTTCGAACTACTTTGTATGCATGCTTAAATCTATCCCGGAGCGACTCCACAAACAACACAGTGCAAGGAGCCTCCGGGTCGATTCCAACCACTCGGCAGGCATAATTATGTCCTCGCCGAACACCAAGAGGTTTGGGGTACAGTTGGTTGATGAATGGACGGTGTTATTGTAGGCGTGTACTACAAACTCACAATTTTTGTCCCAATCATCCTCATGGCTATTAACCAGGGGCTTCAGGACTTGTATCAAAGTCTTGTTAAACCTCTCGACCTGGCCATCGGATTGTGGTCGGTATGGGTTGGTTCGGGTCTTACATATCGCTAAGTAATGGCACATTTCCTGCCATAACTCTTTCTCAAACTCCCTACCTTGATCACTGTGCATCATGAGGGGTACACCCAAATGTAGCACCCAGCCTTTTACAAATACCTCGGCACATGTAGCGGCTTTGTGATTCGGAAGGGGAATAACCCGAGTGTACTTTGCATAGTAGTCTGTTACGACCATCATACAAGTGTTCTCTCTAGGCGTCGTTTTAAATCCACTAATGATGTCGATTGCTACACGTGCAAACCTGACACAGTTCCTGGGTCAATGGTAACTTGCCCAGGCCAGGTCCTGGCTTGTTTTTACAACAATCGGGGCAAGTTGCAATCAACCGAAGTAGGTCACCCCTCATCCCTGGCCAGTAATACCATCTCTGTAGACATTCAATGGACCTTTTCTTCCCAAAATAGTCACTTGTTTAGTGTCCATGACAATAGTACATGATGTCCCTTCTCATCGAGGTGGGAATCACTATTTGCAATAGCTTATTGCCAGTGGAAGTAGACTTCCACCTGCACAATATGCCATCTCGGATCTCTAGCTTGGTCCACTGAGCTATCAATCGCCTCGTTTCTCTGTCTTCCAGAGATAACATTGTCCAAACCGGCTTAATACCTTTCCGTAAATATTCCAAGATGAGTGCAGTGGTGGGATCCGACTGTTGGAACTTCTTGATGGTCTCCAGGGACCAATCGAGATAGCTACACACAGCCTACTCCCAGGGGATATGGGGGTTGTATAATTATATACCAATCCGGCAACCACAGCACATCACAAGTGGCATTTTGGCACTTTTGGATTGGCCTTCTCGATAAGGCATCCGCATTTATATGCTTTTCACCCGGACGGTGCTCAATCTGCTTGTGCTCCAATCCGAATTAAATGAGCTAAACACCTTCCATTCATCCCCTCGGCGCCCCTAAAATTAAGAAGCCATCTTAGAGACGAATGGTCGGTATCCAAAGTAAAGTCAGTTCCCCAGAGGAAATGCTTATACTTCTTCATATACACCACTACCACCAGGAGTTCTCTTTTAGTGGTACAATAATTACGCTGGGTCTTGCTTAGCGTGTTGCTAGCGAATGCTAATGGGACCTCGACTCCATTCTGCACCTGAGAGAGTGCAGCCCCTATAGCATTATTGCTCGCATCGGTGTCCAGCGAGCAAGATTCTTCTTGCTCGCTGGTCCATGGGAAGGGTTCCCGTGCCCTACCCGGTGTCCAATGAGCTAAGCATTGCATAGGAAAACTTACACAAGAGTAATTCGGTATAAAATCACGGTAATAGGAACAGAATCCTAAAAATGATCTAACCTCCTTAGCACTCATGGGTCTTTCCCAGTTCTCTACAGATTCTAGCTTTTCCGGATCTGCACTTACCCCGTTGAGGGTAATTATCCTTCCTATGTTATTGTTTTCTTAAACAGATAACATTTTTAAGGCTTAGGTTTTAGCTTGTTGCCTCTTAGCTTGCTGCTCTACCTGATCCCTGGCTTTTAAATAAGCCGAAGTCGACTTATATCCAGGACCTATCCAATGTCCATGCCTGGACTTACGGCTTCCTCCCGGATTAAATACAGAATCCGACAAGGCTTCATCTAGAGATAGTCCCAGGATATACATTTCCGTATTTCTTGGCAATGTATCCTGGTTAGTATCCTGCTTGGTTGGGGGGGACCCAATGGGGTCTTTACCATCCCCTCCAGCATCGCTATCGTGATCCTATGATGTCATTAAAGGTCTATCCTGCCTTTTTCGGGTAGACCTATGTATCCCCTGTCCAGTAGGCGTCTCCATCCTTTGGATAGGACTTTGGGCCTTAGGGGTCTTCAGTGTACTAGCGGCGCTTACCGATATGCCGGCTTCCAATCCGCGCCTACTAGTTATTACCTGAGACCAATCGCTCAAGTCCAACCGGGCGGGTTTTATTAACCCACTCAGCAAGCCAGTATCCGAAGCCACATGGCTAGGGGTACTAGGGTATAGCTTAACGACCCCATCTCCTAATGTGGCGGGATCGTCCAATAAACCGGGTGTAGAGAAAACTCTCTGTACACCAGCTGGGTTATACATATATTGTTGACTCGGTTTCCAGTCTAACAATAGATGTTGGGAGGCAATACCATCCTTTTCGAATTCCTCCAGCCCTGGGCTGGAGGAATTCGCCTCGGTTAGTCCGCGGCTGAACCACCCTGAACCGACTGGTCATGGCACCAGTGTAACGGTTCATATTAGATTTGTATTTTGGGTAGCTCTTAGGCTTGCTTAACACTAGATGTCTTAATTCAACACGAGTAGTTCGGGTTGGGAAAAGCCCTTCAGACTTCCCACCTGTTCGGGTAGGGTTTATTAGAGAAGCTGACTATACGTCTGGACTTGACCAGGTCCAGTCCCCTTCTGCGGATCGTCCAGCTTCTTAGTAGAAGCTGGATGCAAGGCATGGTGCTACCCCCTCTTGTACCAAACGGGTATCGCAAAGCAACACCTGGTTGACATAGAAGACACGAGCACCACACGAACACATCTCTCGGATGAGGCTCACTAATATATACACAAAGATGCCATCCCCTACACCACCCCCCATCCAGTGTAGGGTCGATGGAAAATGTCCTGGAGAAACCGGGAGTCGAACCCAGTACCCTCCAACCTGCAGGCGGAAGCTCTACCGCTGAGCTACTTCTCCGTCTGACATTCTCTACCTTCCACCTACATCTGGATCGGAATGATACACAAGGGGGGGCAGCTTATACCAGCTGACCAGCCCCTGGTGCAACCGGAACGGGGCAGACTGCCTACCACCATAGACTTACATGAGAAAATGAGCAAAGCTTAATAATGTTGAAACTAGGCAGTATTATCCAATGTAAGTTGATTTAAATAATCATTAAATTTTGTCATCAGAAAAAATTATGGGAAAATGTTCTCTTATTGTTGCCATGACAACCAAAAGTGAAGTGGTTTGATTTCTATGCTATATGTTACTATGTCAACCAGAATTTCACCAACAATGCATGCATCAAAATATTCTGTTCCCAAGTGAGACATTGCCAAAAACTCACTTTTACCCACATGATCTTTTCACATTTCCCCTTAACATTCCTTACATCATGGCACACCAGAGTAAAACTCATTCAATTTTAAATTTGTTTCCCTTTGATATGGAAATCAGCATACAGCCAAATGCTATGACCTTTCCAGAAAAAAAGTACTAAAAAGCCCACCTCGAAAATTCCCACCCCCATTTCCCTAGCTTGCTAAATATTGAGTATACCACTGGCAACCAGTGACTTTAATTCATGGTTGTCATAGAAATTCCCCTCTTCAAAGAAAAAGATTGTTGATGGCATGTTTTCTGTCATTCATAATGAAACAAGGTATAACCCAGTGGGCACAGAACGTTGCATCAACGTTGACAACCCGCTGATATTGTGTTGATGATGTTGATCAACCTGTCTTCAACACCTTTTCAATGATTCTATTTCAATGTTGTCAACCAACACCATTTCAACATCCAATCAACAGTTGACATATCAATGTTGAAATATTGTTCTCAATTCAATGTTGACTCAACATTGATTTGTCAATGTTGAATCAACAATATTGATTTCAATGTTGATTCAATGTTGATTCAACATTGACATGTCAACAAAGAATGCCCTAACAAATATCAACGTTGTTTCAACATCATATCAATGTTGTGTCAATGTTGTGTCAATATTGAATCAACATAGAAATACAAACGTTGAATCAGCACTGATGGTTAGATGTTGAATCACAGTTGATTTTGATTATGTTGTGTCAACTTTCAAACTCAACTATATTTCAAGCCTTTATCAACCGTTGATATGCAAACATTGCAAACATTGTTTCAACGCTGAATCAATGTTGATGTGCCCAGTGGGAAGGAACAGAGATCTGTGCATAAAAGAAAACAAGTAATCAGGTAAGATACTCACTCACAGACAGGTGTGCCCTCCTTCATCACACACTCTCTTTTATTAACACAATACCTGATTGCATTGTACAGGTCACATGCTGAGTTGAATGCTACAAATGATTGAATCAAGCCATAGAGTCAAATGCCAATGGTTTTCAATATCTAGAGTCCTAGAAAATAGGGGTTATTTTTTAAATTATTCGGGACTTACCTGTAAGATGAGGTATAATAAAGATTATACCTCAACTTACAGGTAAGTCTTGAATAATTTCATAATTATGCCTCAGAACCTAACCGTTTCTGGAAACCTATGAGAGTTTCAGAGCAATTGGATCCCCCAACAGGAAAAGACAAACAGTTAGTTATATTCAGCAAACAAGAAAGACGTAAACATTTTGATGCCATTGTCTTTGTCTATCTGTACAGTTACTGTGCAAGGAGTGCATTTACCCCTACCACATCTTTAATGGGTTTCTGGTAGAATTTCGTAAAGGAGTCTGCTTGTCGCCAAACTCCTTCCCTCATGAGGGTGTTGAGGTTGCAAAGCTGACCAGGAAGGTTTTTCTTTGAGTGTGAGTCAAGTACTCGCGCAGGCATCTAACCACACACACCCTCAGGTTTTGGTCAAACTTCCTTAAGACGATTGTGTTAAGGGGGTCCCCCAACCTGTTCAATTTTTGGAATTTTGGTCGTTTTGAAGATACTTTGTCATCCATTTTCAGGATTTTGATTGAAAGGCTGGCAATGGTTTGGCCCCGTTATGACATAACTAGTAGGAGCAAAGTGGCTAGTCACATAGAGAGTTCCTTGAGGGTGATGGTAGCATTGTCCCATAACTATAATGAATGCCAGTGGCTCCAAGGGGAACCACGGCTGCAGAACATCTTTCCAACCAGTGGGAATATATTTGAAGCATTGAAACCGGAATTGTCTGATGCTTTAGGCTCAGGACCAACTGTTGTTTACTGCGTGAATCCTGTGACTGTGCATGTGCAACTCCCTTATGTTTCAGAGGGATAATCAGTAATCATACATAATCAAATTATGCTGTATAATTCAGTTTTTATATTAGACATATATATGTTTTGAACCAGCTTCTATGCATAAACAATTCAGAACCTGATGAATCTTTTCCCTTTTAATCACACATTCAGACAGACAAGCACACTGACAATCCCCATTTGGTCAGCTCCCTGATCAATTATCAAGTCTCTAGTTGATGTATGCCCTTTTCAGCCCAAACTCCTTGTGCAACTGGGGGAGGCTACGGTCAGGGAGGAACCATATAGATAGGGTTCACTCTGAGCAAGCAGAGAAAGACAGTCAGCCAACTGGTGTCCCCCTGGTCACTCCTGGGGTGGTTAAGCAAAGCTGTCTGCCTCACCCTCCTGCTGGAGGAGATATTGGAACCTCTTCTACAGAACTATGCTCCTGGAGAAAGTTCTCTATTGAATTAGTGTCCTTCATCATGGTAGCCATATAGTCCAGAAGATAAGTTGGGCACACAGAACAGAACCACTTACAATTGGTGTAAAAGCCTTTAGACTCATGCTGCAAACTGGGGTCTTAACTTCTGAAGGTTTTTTGTCTGCTCTCTAACACCAGAGATGGCATCAGTATGAGACCTTGACCATTAAGGAGCAAGAGAGGAGGGGAAAGGGATGTCCAAAAGAGTGTAGCTCTGAAAGGAATTCCCTAGAGGCCAATCCTATTGTAGGATGGGGTATGGAAAATATAGGGAAGACCAATGTTATTGATTGACCAGGCATCAAACAGGAAGTGACTTCTGAATCCTAGTGTTGGTATGAGCCCCTCCAAACCACCACCTATGTAGTGTAATGGTTTGTATCGACTTAAATGTTGGTGGCTCGTTGGCTCGCTTATCACTAAAGATACCAACACAACATGAGTAGTTCAGGTTGGGCAAAGCCCCAGACTCCCCTACCGCTCGAGTAGGACTTTATTTACATACTCTCTTCCTGGAACATACGTCAGGACTGGACCATGTCCAGTCTCCTTCTGCGGATCATCCGGCTTCTTAGTAGAAGCTGGAAGCGAGGCATGGTGCTGCCCCCTCTTGTACCAAACAGGTATCGCGAAGCGACACCTGGTTGGCATAGAAGGAACGAGCACCACACGAGCGCGTCTCTCGGATGAAGCGCGCTAATATATATACAACGATGCCGGCCCCTACACCACCCCCCTAGACTTTACCTAGGGTTGGTGTTAAAAATTACCTATTGTTAAGGTTATGTAACAATATATACACATAGGTAAGTCTTTAATAATAATGTTTGTATAGAATATTTAACTTTAAAGGGGCATTATAAATAATATGTACATACAGTAGGCATCGTCGCATATAACCCGAAGTAACAATATAATAAAATGAATAGGAAGTGGCGCCTTATGCACCATCGACCTATGGTGGTATATATATGTAACAGTGTTACAGAGTTATTATAGTTAAGACGTATTTAAATTTGTGAATTTATATGGAGTGATACGACAGTAGTAATATATACAATGGAAAGTAACATAACCCGAGAGGCTAGGTAACCCGAAGAAAAAAATTTTGTTTGATTTTTACAAAAATATACTTTTTATAGAAAAATAATTTATACAAAATATGACATAAAAATTAAGAGGTGTCCTACCAGGGTAGCAGGATCACACTTACAATAACAATGGACTTCCGGCAAACCTGGAACGACTGGTTTCTGCAGCTCCATTCGGCGACAAATGGGTGGTGGCAAGCCACATTGCTGTTATGTTGTGCCCTGATGAGGATGGGAAGATGGAGCCCCGGTTTGGTGTGGTAATCTGTTTAGTACTTCGGGTGGCGTCCATCTTAGCTGCAGGTGTTCGTTCCAGTCCGTCGGGTCCATTTCGAGAATTTAATCCTCTGGCATTATACATGCCTTTACCCTCGGGTACAGATTTCCGCCGGCAGATGGACACTTACAGATCCTCGGGATCGTCCTCAGTGTCCATCTTCTCAGCTGGCTCCGGGTTGGTAGAGGGAGCCGAGCTGCTGCTGCTGCACGTGGCAATCAGCTTAGGGGCTTCGGTGCTCGTGTCGCTGAGCAGGCTCAGAGCACCCATCCCCTCAGAGGGACTGTCTATCGCTGCCTCGGCTGGGGCACCCGAAGGAATGGACAGGGACGACGCAGAGCAGTCCCATTCATCCAGGTGCTTACCGAAGCAGAGGAAAAACTTAAGGTCTGCCTCCTTGTACTTATGTATGTACCCGGCGTTCTCAGCATGGAACTCCTTAAGCTTTTCAGCTTCCCTCTGCTGCCTTCGGCAGGACTGGAAGGCCTCCTCGACCTTCTTCATTTCCTGCTCCTTAATTTTATCTTCCTCCCTCTTCTGGATTTCGTATACCAGATTGAAGGTGGCTTCAGTCATTGTCCACCAACAGTCGATAGACTTTTGGCGATGGAATGACTGCCACTCGGCCATCAGGTCATTCTGGATCTCGATGGTACGAACGTCTCTATGATCGACGAACGTATCCGGATCCTGAAGACCTGACAGGGTACTGGCTATCAATCCCATAACGGGGACCCGAGGGGCCGCGGATGGGGCGATAGCTGGAGGGACCTGGGGACCCTCAATGGTTGTACCTCCTCGGCCTCGGGCGTACCCCGGGGAGGGGCTCGGGTGGACTCCACTCCACCTCGGCCTCTACCCCGAGTTTTGGCTCGGCCCACGGAGGTTAGGACCTGTGACTCGGGTCCCGCTGGTCCCATAGCAGGGAACTTCGCTGCGTACTCACTATAGGTAGGGCGCTTGCCGGAAGATCCTTCTCTGGCCCACCATGCACTGTGGCCGGATGGGGCACCGAAGAAGGTGCTCCAATCATCTGGACTACCAGTGACTACACTCGGAGGGTGCTGTGTTGGAGGTGGGGGAGGTGGAGTTGGAGCAGATGCCTGGCTAACCACCCGAGGGGTCTGGTTGCCAGGCATGTCCAAAGCCGAGACCTGTTGTCCCGACTGGCTGGATTAGCTGGTCTGGGCTGATCCCTATTGCCAGACGGGCTTACGGATTGGTCTGCTCGGGTCCGTTTGGAGGCACTGGTGGCCGTAGCCGAACTTCCATTGGTCCCCTTCGAACGGGCTTTACCTTTCTCCCGTTTGTCGTCGCCCCGCCACTTTTTCACCTTCAGGTGCACCTCGGTGGGCATCCTGAACTTGGTGGGTGAGTAGTTGACGGCGAAGTACGCCATGAGGTTACCACTCCTCCATGAGCAGAATTCGGGCTCGAATGCTTGCTCCTTGATTTCCTTCGTGTTCAACGCAGCCCAATTTGCAAGGAGCTCGTTGAAACACCTAACGGCACGCTTCCCCGTCTTTTCCAGGCCGGTACCGTGGGCTTTCTGCAAGTGCAGAGCCAGGTCCCGGCGCCGGTGGCTGGTGAAGGTGCCGTCACAGAGCTTACCCGGACGATCTCCGGGGATGCACCGCATTAGGGGTTTGTGGTGCATGTGGTGCTCCACGATGTGTCGAGCGAAGCAAGGCTTCGTCTCGAATGTCTTCTCGCCAGTGAGCGCGAGCTGACATGACTCGAATGGGCACCTGCGGCGGTTGCCGCTCGGTCCCCATTGGGTCATTGCCCACTGAACTTTCGTTCTGGCCTCGTAGTTGTAGATCGCACCCAATTTGGATTTGAGCTGGTCGATCCAAATCAGGTAAAATTTACCTATGGGCGTGTCGCTAGGACCGGACTTCATCCACTCCTCGTCATCGCTATCACCGTCTTTATTGACGGCGCCCGGGCACATGTAGTGGATTGTGTCGTAAGCACAATCCGCGAAGCAGCGGGGGGTACGGTCTTTAAACACCTCAGCTGCATTTTCCACATCCATTTCTGATTTTCATCCTTCGGAAAGTCCGTGGTCAATTCTTCCCACGTCGTCACGGACTCCAAATCAGAGGCAGCAGGCTTCTGGTCGCCCTTGCCCCTCTTCCGGAGACGCTTTCGCTCCATTCTTCTTCTTCCGGCGGCTGGCCTTGGGTGGCTGCGCCGGGGCTTCAGGACTAGAATCCGACTTGCATGGATCCTTGTCCTTAGCCTGAGTGCTTCTCCTGCTGCTGACCGGAGAGTCAGAGCCGGAGGCGGCACTCGTCTTGTGTTGAGCCTGCTGCTTGTGGTGGGCCCGACGGGCAGCAGCCAACTCCTTCTGTTGTTCCTCAAGCTCGCGGCACTTGGCTTCAACAGCAGCTTGCTGATGGGAAATGTCTCCTCCGAGATTCCGCCAGCCGCTTTGGGTATGTTGGCGCCTGGTTCCTTCTCAGATTTGGACCTTTCAATAGCAATCCGAAGGTCCTCAACCTCGAGATCAGACTCGGTGAGCGGTGCCTTCGGCGTGGGCTTACGGCTCAATTTCTTGACCCGTCCAGATTCCACCAACGACTGTGTGACGGTGGAGTCTGTATCCATGTCGGATTCAGACTCTCTTAGCTGGCTCGCCTCCCGGGTTATGCCTTCGGAAAGCAGCACAGCTCGGGCCAGGTTTTCATCCAGGGCCATAGCCCCCGCCAACCATCTGTAGTTGCGGAGCCATGACACCGGCATGCTTTTGGCCAACTCGTCCGTGCACGAGTCTATCACTAGAGTCTTGAAATCATCTGGGATATTCTCGGGTTGGCCAGGCACTGCCGCTAAGGGACCGCATCCAAACATGGAGGGATGCATGGGGATGTACGTCCCCCACATGGTGTATACCACACCCTCCTCCTCGTCCACATGGGCCAGGCGCTGGGTGTGGGTCCGCTGCTCACTGGATACAGCTACCCGGGGAACGCGCGTTCGACAATCCCAGCCATGGAACGTATGTTATTCGCCTACGGCGGACAACACGCAGCAGCTCATTGTGTACTGAGTTAGGTAATGGCAGACCTCAACCAAGGACTGTGTCTAACGCCTTGGGTTAGCATCTTATTTTTCCCGGCTCTACGTATGGCCTTCTCCGGGTCACGCCTAGCCAGGGCGAGACCTTTCCCATACGTAATGCCTTCACTCAGCGAGACGTTTTTCCATTTCTTACGATTAGGCCGTTTCCTGGCCGTCGTCTTCCTTTTAGTCACCACTCTTGCTTCCGGCTCCTTCCTGGGCCGGCCTCTAGGGCGCTTCTCGGGTACCGTCCCACTGGGCTTACTTGACATGGGCTCAGGTGGCTGATATCAGAACTCCCTCTCCGCTGCTTCGCGTCCCTTCCAGGGCCGAAGCTTTCCCGCATTCGTCTTCCATTTCCTACCAGTAAGGCAGTCCTCCATCATCACCGTTGATTCGGAGATGATGCGTATAATTTTAAATAGACCCTCCCAAGGCGTTACGAGCTTCAAACGTTCGAGTGGCTCGTAATACGTTAGTACCTTGTCCCCAACATTAAACCGTATTCTTTTTGCATTGGTGTCATAACCCACCTTCTGCCATTTAGCACTTTTCAGCAGTTCTTTACGAACGGCCTCGTATGCCTGTTTGAACCTGTCCCTTAACGACTCCACAAACAACACAGTGCAGGGCGCCTCTGGGTCTATCCCAACCACTCGTACACCAAATCGGCGGGCATAATTATGTCCTCGCCGAACACTAGGATGTTTGGAGTGCAATTAGTAGATGAATGAACGGTGTTGTTGTAGGCGTGTACTACAAACTCACACTGTTCATCCCAGTCATCCTGGTGGGTATTAACCAGGGGCTTTAGCACTTGTATCAAAGTCCTATTGAACCTTTCTACCTGACCATCCGACTGTGGTCGGTATGGGTTAGTTCGGGTCTTACATATTGCTAAGTAGTGGCACATTTCCTGCCATAACTCCGACTCGAACTCTCTTCCTTGGTCACTGTGCATCATAAGGGGAACACCCAGATGTAGCACCCAGCCTTTTACAAGCGCCTCAGCACATGTAGCGGCTTTGTGGTTAGGAAGATGATGCATATAATTTTAAATGGACCCTCCCAAGGCGTTACGAGCTTCAAACGTTCGAGTGGCTCGTAATACGTTAGTACCTTGTCCCCAACATTAAACCGTATTCTTTTTGCATTGGTGTCATAACCCACCTTCTGCCATTTAGCACTTTTCAGCAGTTCTTTACGAACGGCCTCGTATGCCTGTTTGAACCTGTCCCTTAACGACTCCACAAACAACACAGTGCAGGGCGCCTCTGGGTCTATCCCAACCACTCTGTACACCAAGTCGGCGGGCATAATTATGTCCTCGCCGAACACTAGGATGTTTGGAGTGCAATTAGTAGATGAATGTACGGTGTTGTTGTAGGCGTGTACTACAAACTCACACTGTTCATCCCAGTCGTCCTGGTGGGTATTAACCAGGGGCTTTAGCACTTGTATCAAAGTCCTATTGAACCTTTCTACCTGACCATCCGACTGTGGTCGGTATGGGTTAGTTCGGGTCTTACATATTGCTAAGTAGTGGCACATTTCCTGCCATAACTCCGACTCGAACTCTCTTCCTTGGTCACTGTGCATCATAAGGGGGACACCCAGATGTAGCACCCAGCCTTTTACAAGCGCCTCAGCACATGTAGCGGCTTTGTGGTTAGGAAGAGGGAACACCCAAGTATACTTTGTATAGTAGTCGGTTACGACCATCATACAGGTGTTTTCTCTGGGTGTCGTTTTAAATCCACTGATGATGTCGATTGCTACTCGAGCGAATCATACACCAAACAATTCCTGGGACAAGGGTAGCTTGCCCAGGCCGGGTCCCGGCTTGTTTTTACAGCAATCCGGGCAAGTCGCGATCCACTGGAGTAGGTCGCTTCTCATTCCGGGCCAGTAGTAACGTCTTTGTAGCCGCTCTATTGACCTTTTCTTTCCGAAATGACCACTCATTTGGTGGCCATGGCAATAATACATGATATCCCTTCTCATCGAGGTGGGACTCACTATTTGTAGTAGTCTACCGCTGGTGGAAGAGGTTTTCCACCTACATAGTACACCATCTCGGATTTCCAGCTCGGTCCATTGACCTATCAATCGCCTCGTTTCCCTGTCTTCCAGGGATAACATCTGCCTTGCCGGCTTAATACATATCCGTAAGTATTCCATTATGCGGCAGTGGTGGGGTCAGACTTGGAACTTCTTGATGGTCTCCGGGGACCAATCGAGATAGCTGCACACAGCCTCCTCCCAGGGGATTCGGGGGGTGGTATAGTTATATACCAACCCTGCGACCACAGCATTGTGGGCCCCGCAGTCTTCACAAGTGGCATTTTGGCACTTTCGGACGGGCCGCCTAGACAAGGCATCCGCATCAATATGTTTAGCACCTGGTCGATGCTCGATTTGTTTATGTTCCAATCCGAATTCGGATAGGTGAGCTAACCATCTCCCGATCATCCCTTCAGCATCCTTAAAATTAAGGAGCCACCTTAGAGACGAATGGTCGGTCTGCAAAGTAAAGTCAGTTCCCCAAAGGAAGTGCTTAAACTTCTTCGTATACACCACTACTGCGAGGAGTTCTCGTTTAGTGGTACAATAATTACGCTGGGTCTTGCTTAACGTGTTGCTAGCAAAGGCCAATGGGACCTCCACTCCATTCTGGACCTGAGAGAGGGCTGCCCTAATAGCGTCGTTGCTCGCATCGGTATCTAATATGAAATGCCCCTCGGGAGTAGGATATTTCAATACAGGTGTATTCCTAAACAAATCTTTTATTTTATTAAAAGATTCTTCCTGCTCACTGGTCCATGGGAATGGGTCCCGAGCCCTACCCGGGGTCCAGTGAGCTAAGCATTGCATGGGAAAGCTTACATGGGAGTAGTTCGGTATAAAATAACGGTAATAGGAACAAAATCCTAAAAATAATCTAACCTCCTTAGCACTCGTGGGCCTTTCCCAACTCTCGACTGCTGCCAATTTATCCGGATCTGTACTCACTCCGTTTGGGGAAATGATCCTTCCCAGATATGTAATAGTTTTCTTGAACAGATTACGTTTCTTGGGTTTGAGTTTTAGACGGTTGGATAGAATCCGGTCGAGTACCAGCTGCAGGTTCGCGTGGCATTCCTTAAACGACTTGCCGAATACGACAACGTCATCTAGGTACACCAAACACTTCTTCCACAGAAGGTCACTCAGCAGGGATTCCATGATGGCCTCAAATGTAGCCGGGGCGTTACACAATCCGAAGGGCAAGACATTATACTCGAATAGCCCCATATGGCTAGAGAAAGCTGTTTTCTCTGTGTCATCGGGGTGCATCGGTATCTGCCAATACCCGGATTGCAAGTCCAAGGTACAGAACCATTGGTTCCCACCCATGCTATCTAAGGTCTCGTCGATCCTTGGAAGGGGATACGAGTTCTTCTTTGTCATGCCGTTTAATTTTCGGTAATCGACGCAAAAGCGGATTGTACCGTCTTTCTTAGTGGTCATACAAACGGGGCTGGACCAAGGGCTCGAGCTGGGCACGATTACCCCTAGGTCCAGTTGCTTTTGTATTTCCTGTTCGCATATTAACTTCTTCTTAAGAGGAAGTCTCCGATACGGGATCTTGAAAGGCTTTTCGTCCCCCACATCTATGGTGTGCAACACCTTAACGGATCTACCTATGGGTCCTCCTTCCCTACCGAAAGCACTCTCGTACCTTCGTAGGAGGTCCCCTAGGCATTCCTTGTCCTCCGTATTCTGTAAATCTGATTTATCAATCAGTTTCTGGAATTCTTCATCCAATGGATGCTTACTAACAGGGTTTAGTGGTTTATTGAACTTGGCCTCGGCGACGTGTTCTACCGAATTCATATCTCCTACACTGTCGCCACGCTTCAAGTAAACCACCGAACCAGTTTGGTTAGTCATGGGTAATACAGACCATGCTGCATTTGCCACCAATGTGTCCACTGAATCCAACCTGATACTCGATAAATATATCGTATCGGGTTCAAAGACTCCTGCTTCACCCTTTTGGGCCATTGATCCACCACAAAGGACATCACAAGTGGTGCCCGGAGGGATTTTCACCGTGTGTATAACCGAAGCTACCGAAGACACCTGTCTCAAGACGCACTGGACATGCAAGCCATACGGATTCCGAATACTCATCATTCCATCCCTTGGGTCCAAGACGGCCCCGTATAAGCTTGCAAAATCCAATCCGAGGATTCCATCATCACTAACCTCTGCTATAGTTGGCGAAAGAACAAATTCTTTGCCTCCTATTTGGATAGGCATAAACGTCCTACCAAAAGTCCTCATACTGCTTCCGTCGGCCGTGCAGGCATTTACCCCCGTTTTGAGGTTCTCATGGCTGCTGGCCACCGAGTCGAAGAATCTTTTGGACACACAGGAATGGCTAGCTCCGGTATCCACCAAGAATTCTCCTACCCAGCCTTCCACAGATATGGGTACATACCACCGTCTCCCTCCCAAAGGGGATGGGTTGCTGGTAAACTGTTGAAAGTCTCCCGAATCACCAAGATTCAATCCGAGTCCTCTCAAAAATTCCAGACACGGATGACTTGGGGGAAGGCGTGTCCCACACACTCGAATCAACTCCTTGATCCATCCTTTCTCTCCCCCAGTGCGGCCACTCGCCTCCAAATGCTCGCCACCATACATATTAGCACTAGGGTCCCTGGCCCCGGCCGGGATGCAGGGGTGCGCACCCACAGTCACCCGACCTCCAGGTGAATTTGATTCGAAATCTTCCACCGGATTACCCCCGGTAGCCTTTTGGCATTCGTTCACTGCTGGGGTTATACCCAATGCCGTGGATACAACCCCCACTAGTTTCCCCCTGTCTCAGGAGATTCCATAGCATTCTGGCCTTCCACGCCCTCGACCTCGGCTTCGTAGAAAGCTGCCATTACCAGCTTCGCAGCGGTACATTCGGATGAATAGTGTCCCATGCGTTGGCACCTGAAACACTTAAGCGTTCGGCGGTCCACTCTGGGTCTCTGTCGGTTGGCTTGGAGGGCGTCAGTAATTTTCTTACACATATCCTCCATTAATTTGGTCATATCCAGAGACTGACCCCTCGCCTTGTCGGCGCTATCAGAGGACTTATAAGCTTTGTTACTAGCTTTCACGTCGCCCCTGACTTCGGATGGCGATTTAGCATCCTTTGGTTTATTGAAAGCCTTCCTCGGAATGTACTTTCTGCCAGAAGTATTTTTCCTAAGCTGCATCAAGCAAAAGGTGCCGTCCTCCTGCTCGATGTCTATTAATTCGAAGTCGTCCGGGGTATTTTCTACCTCGGTTCGCTGAACTATGGAAGCTACAGGAGTAGATCCCGAGGTGTTCGGGATGTCTCCAGCTAACATCGTTCGTTTCTTCATGGCCATATCTATACCATTAAATATGCCGTGCAGCGTAGTGGATTCCTTCCAGGCGTCTCTAGCAGCTATCTGCTCGTCTCGGTCTCTTAGACCCTTGAAGAATTAGGTGATCAAGTCGTCCATATACCAGTCTTGGTTCTCCGTCCCAGGTCTGGCTTTACTTAACAGGGCATGCAGTTCCATACCATATGCTCTGAAAGCTTCATTGGGTTTTTGGGTCCGTTTCCTGAAACGAACCATCGGATCCTCCTTGACCATATTGCATAATAGTCCACTAGCAGACTCGACTAGCTGCTCAAAGCTCCCAGCGAGACCATACCAGGTGCGCCATTGCTCGATGGCCATGCGTCCCAGCCCACCCTTTAGACATCTCACTAGATGTGGCTTGGCTTCGTATGGGGTGCATCCATTATAGTTCATCACATCGATGAAATCTTCAAACCATTCTTTCCATGGCCATGTACCGTCGTATTCCCTAGGAATGACGGCAACCCTTCGGGCTGAATTGTGGGCATACATCAATCTACTACATTGTTGTTTGCTCCATTCAATCGCCTTGGTTTCATTCAAGGTTCGATTGCCTCCCATACCACCAAAACTGGTATTGTTTGGTGGTGGTGGTTGGTTATATGTCCACTGCGAACCATTGGAGTTTGTATAGCCTCCACCCCCTGCGTTGGGGCCGGTACCCGAGGCACCATCGCCCCCTGCGTTGGGGCCGGTACCCGAGGCACCATCACCCCCTTGTCCATTTGAATAGGTAGATCCGCCGTGACCACCGTCATTAGGCGGTGGGCTAGCCTGACCAGGTTGGCTGCCATTGCTTGGTGGGTTCTGTTGGTTGCTAGGGTTACCTGCACCCAACCCGACATTATCTGTCTGATCCACATTTATGTGGAACCCGCTTGTTTCGGCACTAGTGTCGGAACAGTCTCTCGGTACGAAGTCCGGGTCCAAGTTGTGGACTATCGGCACTTCACTGATCCGAACTCTGCTGGTCCGGCCATTCTTATCTTGGGTTCTAATATAGACTCCCCCTTGATCCACATTCCGTGTCGCATTATCATTCACGAATGGGTTATACGCCAGATGCTTTGGAGTCGAACAGGAAACTGGGTCTCCCTGTTTGACAAAAGTTGAGTTTGGATTTTGGTCCTTACTCCCTGGGGGAGCATTCGCATGCTCCTGTTCCTGTAAATAACTTTCCATGGTGGATTTATTTATCATTAGGGTTGCCACATCAGTGGTTAACTCTTCTTTTACCAATTACGCATTAATGCGTAGTTTGGGCCGATTTGGGCCCATTTTTGGCCGATTTTAGATAGCCTGTATCTCCCTTAATTTTCAATAAAATGCCTAGATTTTTCTCATAGTCGTAGAGTCAGTTGGGTTCTCTGGAGACTGCAAAGAATAAGTCTCTACCTCTGATACTTTTTACATGGTATTCTTGCCAACTTGAGAGGAAATTTTGAAATACCCTAAAAGTTTTCCATAGATTTTATCAGTATATAAGCTGAAAAATCTTAAAAAATGTCAAATAATATATTTTTTTAGATGAAAATCGATTTTATACATTTTGTAATGCTCAACAAGATGGCATCAAAATTTTTACTGAATTTTAATCCATTTTTGGCCATTTAGGGTGGTTACCATGGCAACAGATATGTCAGATTATGTTAAAACATTGATTTTGCCTAGTTCTGGTTGCCATGGTAACCTGAAAGAACGTTTCTTGCAATGAATGTGTACCAAAAATTCAAAAATATTCTCTATTTCCTACAATATGCACTTTATTTCATTAAAATTGATAAAGGGAATGCTGAAATATGACAATTTGAATTTTCTCTAAATTATCAAATTTTCTTATCAGAGCATTATCTTTATGTTAATATTTCTCATTAAAGATAATAGATAGAGAAAACCGAGATGGTACATTTTGAGATCAACTGACCTAGCCTAAACCATCACCATTTCCCTTCTAATTGGAATATCCACAAAATTCCAACAGTTTTTGAAAGCTTATGTGAACTTCTACAACCCAAAATTTGCTCTGAAATAGGCTGGTAAAGGAAGAGTTAAGTTCCTCTGTTCTTCTCTTAGCTGTGCATTTTCTGATTAGATCTCGGATCGGATCTTCTCATTGTCTGCTACAGCTCAGTTTCTTTCCTCCTGGGCCGCTAATGCTTCCCTTTTCAAAGTATCTTTTAGTAAACAATACTTCTCAGCCTTTTCCTTTTGAGACCTCTGGTACTCGGTGGTCTCCTTTCGGATCTCGGCTTGTTCCGAGACCAACTTGGCTTCTGTCTCCGCTTTACGGAGCTGAAGTCTTTTCAATTTTTCCTCCATGGCATGCAATTCGGATTGTAATTTGCTTACATCTCGAGCCTTAGCGACTTCCTCGGCTCTAGCCTTGTCAATCGCTCTTAGTCTATTGGCTTCCTCGAGTTCTAGGTCAGCCAACCTGCTATCTTTTTCTCTTTCATCCTTCTCTTTTAATTCCAACCGATGGACTAGAGAGGACAACCGATACTTGAGGTCAGATTCTTTTAGAATTGCCTCCTGTTCGACGGAATGGAGCATTCCGTTCCGCTCCTTCATTTCATCTTCAATTTTCTTCTGGGCAGCTTTGAATTGTTCATGCTGTCTCTTAGCTTGTTGCTCTACCTGTTATTTGGCTTTCAAATAGGCTGAGGTAGTCTTATACCTGGGGCCCATCCGATGTCCGTACCTCGACTTACGACTGCCTCCAGGATTGAACATGGAGTCAGATAAGCCTTTGTCTAAGGATAGGCCTAGAGAGAGCATTTCCGAGCTTCTCGGCAATGTTTCTTGAGGTCTAAATCTCTTAGTGCTTGAAGAACCTTTCGGGTCTTCTTCACCCTTACCATCATCACTCTCATGATCAGACGATGTCATCAATGGGGCCACTCGGGTCGTCCCATCTACTGCAACGCCCATAGGGGTCACTGTGCGTTGCATTGGGCTTTTGGGGTCTCCAAGATACCGGCAGAGCTCGCTGGGATACTAGGTCCGAGCTGGCGCCTGCTAGTTAACACTTGGGACCAATCGCTCAAGTTTAACCTGGCGGGTTTAATTACCCCGCTAAATAAACCTGTATCCGAAGCAACCTGTCGAGGTGTGTTTGGATACAATTTAACAATCCCATCTCCAATTCTGGTGGGATCGTCTGTTAGACCGGGTGTCGAGAAAACTGTCTGGACACCTTCCGGGTTGAACACATGTTGTTGACCCGGTTTCCAGTCTAACAATAAATGCTGGGATGTGTAATCATCCTCTTCGAATCCCTCTAGCCCAGGGCTGGAGGGACCCGCATTGGGTTGCCTGAGGCTTTCGGCCGTTTGGCCGCGCTCCACCCCCGAACCAACTGGTCACGGCACCAGTGTAATGGTTCGTATCGACTTAAATGTTGGGTGGCTCGTTGGCTCGCTTATCACTAAAGATACCAACACAACACGAGTAGTTCGGGTTGGGCAAAGCCCCAGACTCCCCTACCGCTCGTGTAGGACTTTATTTACGTACTCTCTTCCTGGAACATACGTCAGGACTGGACCATGTCCAGTCTCCTTCTGCGGATCATCCAGCTTCTTAGTAGAAGCTGGACGCGAGGCATGGTGCTGCCCCCTCTTGTACCAAACGGGTATCGCAAAGCGACACCTGGTTGGCATAGAAGGAACGTGCACCACACGAGCGCGTCTCTCGGATGAAGCTCACTAATATATATACAACGATGCCGGCCCCTACAGTAGTATCCTAAAGAAGGCTCACCTTGGCCGAAACATTGATCACCATTACATAAACATTAACTCATATCATCCTATCTACACAAATTGTGGTATTACCAAAGTCAAATAAATTTAAAAAATACCCACTAATGGACTAATTTGTGGTTTGTGTGACATTTGCCTCTAAGCAGAATTTTCAAAAGAAGTGAAAGAAGACAGTACTTATTTATCTTACCAGTTTGCAAATTACAGGTGTAGCTTCCCAACGTGTTAATGCATCTGTAAATGATTCAAAAGGATAAACCAATGTTAGTGGTCTCATTGGGTTGATGTACAAATAATATCACTCCAAAAGTGCTTGTTTAGTTCCGATTCAGTATAACAATGTTGAATGTAAAAGGATTGGACATAAATTGTAAAACTCAATACCCACATATTCTCGAGTGTTGATCCATTTGGGAGTTGTATTGACTTTTTACAAGGGACTTGCAGAATTTGACATTCATTGATGTCTGAAAATTTGAATGCAGAGATGGCTTCATTTAAACTTGATGCAAGATTTCTCTCGAATAAATAAGTTACATATACATAATAATATATTGTGTAATACCCACACATCTTATGTGTTGGAAAGCTGCCAGTGCCAGCTATCAAAGTGAAAGGAGCATTATACCTTGAATGAGCATTTCAGAACTTAACAATGGAAAACTGGTTACCTTCACAGTAACTTCACTGGCCGTTATCCCCACAGGTAATGGTGATCATATCAGGTTCTTCGTCAGGTCTTTTAAACCCGCTATCACATGTGTAATATGGTAGAGCCATATGTATAGCTTGCACCTGATCTACTTGCAAAGGCAACAGGCCCAGGGTCTCCACAATTTACAGCTAAAAGAAAATAGAATATTCTCACCTTGACACAAGTCTTGTCCTAACCATATCCCATCAGGCCCACACTGAATGACTATGTACCTGCTATTGTCAGAGGCCACAAATCCTGGGTCACAGGTGTAAGTGATCTGGGAGTCATATGTAAAGATATTTCCTGTTTTGGATGAGAAAGCCAACATTCCTGGATCTCCACAGTCAACCACTGCAATATAAATCAAGCATGATTATTCTCAGGAGAGGCTATAGTTTTTCTTTAAAAAAGTTAAACAGCAATAATAGATGGAGCATCACAGGAAAAACGCTCGACAGGAGAGGAGAAACTCGTACATATCAGTAAGACATATGTCCTGATAGTGTAATATACCATAATATACCATTGAATTATGAAGCCAGCCATTCCAAAATCTTTCCAAAATTTCCTAAAGTGACCACTGTTCACACTTTGTTGGAGGGGCTGCTTTCTTGGGTGATTTGGGTATTTTCTTTCATATGCAGTTTACATAAATCTTGGCCTTTCTCTTTTTCTTTGCTGTCCTATAACAACTTACAGACACATGTATCCCTGGATGTCCACATCTTATCAGCACCACATCTAATGTTGATATCTCCAGGCAAACCAGAAGACAGGGTGAATCCGACATTGCATTTGTATGTGACTACATCTCCATATTTAAAACCGGTACCAGTACGAGTTGCATTTTCTAGCTGCTCTGGTTCAGGACAAACTATTTCTGCAGATCAAGTCAATAAATTATATATAACAAATTTAAAAATCTGCATTCGAACAGCTTTAGTAACGAGGTGACAAGAAATGAAATTGATAATTTGAAGAGTTTGCATTAGAGCTGGTGCATCATACAGTTGTAGTCAATGACAATTGCCTAACAATACTGAAGCTCCTTTTCTCTCCCTTTAACACATGCCCCAGATGTGTGTGATGCCGGATTATACCAATATACTTGTTGTGTGTACAAGAAAGACGAATCTACCTCAACCAGACCAATTAGTGTTAACTTTTGTATCTACTTCACTTTATCATAGAAATCTCAGAAACTTGAGCAAGGAAGCATGTAAAGATCATAAGACATGCTTTGTATATTCATTTGAGGATCTGTTACTGGGTATGGAATATATACAATGTTATAATTACAATGTCACTGGGCATGGAATATGGAATAAAAGATGTAAGGTTAAAGGCCCCGAGGTTGAAACTACTGGACTGCTTTATATACTGATTTCTCCAACTCTTATTTCCATGACCAGTCAATGTATTGGCATGTGCATTCCACCCCCTAGAACATATGACAGACAATTGTGTGTATAGTAACCTTAAATTTACATAATATGGTTGTGTATATATAACAGTTTCCTCTGCAAATTTTGAATAATTTCAATCTTTAAAGTCAAGAACATTGTATTTTGCTCATCTCCTTGTGCAATGAAATATGCATATAAATTCAATGTCAGTAGCAAGTCATGAGTCAATAAGGTTATCCCCTGGACTTTTCAATATCAGTGTCTCAAACTTACCCTTACAAGTGTCCTGCCCATGCCAGATACCATCAGCACCACAATCTAATTGGATACTGCCAGCCTGTTCACTTGTCCTCTCATATCCCTCATCACATGTGTAGTACACTGTGCCTCCAAACATATAGTTTGTTCCAAACTTTGAGGCATTATCCAACTCTCCAGGATCCCCACACCTAACATCTGTTATGGGTAGGAACAGGACAATGCACTAGGTGGCAGACTGACAGGTAAGGCCTCTATATTTTATGAACACAGGAGTCCCCAGGCACACCCTGATTGCTGTTTAACAGTGACCTTAACTTAATAGGTTAGAATGTAATACGGCTTATTTAAAGGACAATGAAATGGAGGCCAAAAACAAACAATCTGTAAACAAATCAAGGTGAGTTATGTAGTCTATTGAAGGTGATTTATCAATTGGTATACCTTTCATGGTGCATACATACCCAATATTTACAATCCAATATTATTCACATAACAGAGGTGTACCTGAGGATGACCTACAACACATATCTTATGGAGAAGTTATTTGATGCAAGCCCCTACAAGCTAATGAGAATTTAATGTGCATAAGTAGATCAACACAGGAAAAGCGACCTCTGCGAGGGGCCTCCTAGAGGTCCCCTTCCCTGATATAGTGTCCAATTTATTTTGGTACATGCAAATTCTAACATGTGTCTTGATTGGAGCTATTTACAATGTGGCTAGACAAGCCTCTGCACCTTTGTTATGTAGGGTAGATGCACCATGAGTCTCTGCACCATGAGTCTCTGCAATGTGTAGGGGGGCCATGTGGCCCCCCTACACATTGCTACCTACAAACTGGCCCTTTGGATTTTGGCCACCCAATCATATTACCACTCTACACAAAAGCAAACTTATGTGTTATATAGCACTGCCATGAAACCTTTTGTTTCTATCATAGATTTCTAAATAATGTTAGGTCCTAGGTAGTTGTGATTGTTTATAAAGGTTTGTAATATAATAAAACCATCCCTAAGGATACTCTCTACCCCCCTCCATTTTTATATTATATGAATATTCAATTACATATATAATTTTGTTAATCGCTATCACTTGTGTAATTCATAGTATAGCCATATGTATAGCTTGCCACTGATGTACTTGCAAAGGCAACAGGCCCAGGGTCTCCACAATTTACAGCAAAAAGAGAATAGAAATATTCTCACATCGACACAAGTCTTGTCCTAACCATATCCCATCAGGCCCACACTGAATGACTATGTAGCTGCTATTGTCAGAAGCCACAAATCCTGGGTCACAGGTGTAAGTGATCTGGGAGTCATATGTAAAGATATTTCCTGTCTTCGATGAGAAAGCCAACATTCCTGGATCTCCACAGTCAACCACTGCAATATAAATCAAGCATGATTATTCTCAGAAGAAGCTATAGTTTTTCATTAAAAAAGTTAAACAGCAAAAATAGATGGAGCATCAAAGGTAAAACACTCAACAGGAGAGGAGAAACTTGTAAATATCAGTAAGACATATGTCCTGATAGTGTTATATACCATTAAATTATGAAGCCAGGCATTCCAAATTCTTTTCAACACTTCTTAAAGTGACCACTGTTCACACTTTGTTAGAGGGGCTGCTTTCTTGGGTGATTTGGGTATTTTTTTTCATATACAGTTTACATAAATCTTGGCCTTTCTCTTTTTCTTTGCTTTCCTATAACAACTTACAGACACATGTATCCCTGGATGTCCACATCTTATCAGCACCACATCTAATGTTGATATCTCCAGGCACACCAGAAGCCGGGGTGAATCCGACATTGCATTTGTATGTGACTACATCTCCATATTTAAAACCGGTACCAGTACGAGTTGCATTATCTAGCTGCTCTGGTTTAGGACAAACTATTTCTGCAGATCAAGTCAAAAAATTATGTAAAATGAATTAAAAAATCTGCATTCAATTCAGCTTTAGTAACGAGGTGACAAGAAATGAAATTGCTAATTTGAAGAGTTTGCATTAGAGCTGGTGCATCATACAGTTGTAGTCAATGACAATTGCCTAACAATACTGAAGCTCCTTTTCTCTCCCTTTAACACATGCCTCAGATGTGTGTATTGCCCGATTATACCAATATACTTGTTGTGTGTACAAGAAAGACGAATCTACCTCAACCAGACCAATTAGTGTTTACTTTTGTATCTACTTCACTTTATCTTAGAAATCTCAGAAACATGAGCAAGGAAGCATGCAAAGATCATAAGACATGTTTTGTATATTCATTTGAGGATCTGTTACTGGGTATGGTATATATACAATGTTATAATTACAATGTCACTGGGCATGGAATATGGAATAAAAGATGTAAGGTTTAGAGCCCCGAGGTTAAAACTACTAGACTGCTTTATATACTGATTTCTTCAACTCTTATTTCCATGACCAGTCAATGTATTGGCATGTGCATTCCACCCCCTAGAACATATGACACACAATTGTGTGTATAGTAACCTTAAATTTACATAATATGGTTGTGTATATAACACTGTCTTCTGCAAATTTCATGTAATTTCAATCTTTAAAGTCAAAAACAGTGTATTTTGCTCATCTCCTTGTGCAATGAAATATGCATATAAATTCAATGTCAGTAGCAAGACATGAGTCCATTAGGTTATCCCCTGGACTTTTCAATATCAGTGTCTCAAACTTACCCTTACAAGTGTCCTGCCCATGCCAGATACCATCAGCACCACAATCAAATTGGATACTGCCAGCCTGTTCACTTGTCCTCTCATATCCCTCATCACATGTGTAGTACACTGTGTCTCCAAACATATAGTTTGTTCCAAACTTTGAGGCATTATCCAACTCTCCAGGATCCCCACACCTAACATCTGTTATGGGTAGGAACAGGACAATGCACTAGGTGGCAGACTGACAGGTGAGGCCTCTATATTTTGTGAACACAGGAGTCCCAACGCACACCCTGATTGCCATTTAGCAGTGACCTTAACTTAATAGGTTACAGAATGTAATCTGGCTTATTTGAAGGACAATGAAATGGAGGCCAAAAACAAACAATCTGTAAACAAATCAAGGTGAGTTATCTAGTCTATTGAAGGTGATTTATCAATTAGTATACCTTTCATAGTGCATACATAACCCAATATTTACAATCCAATATTATTCACATAACAGGGGTGTACCTAAGGATGACCTACAACACATAGCTTATGCAGAATTTATTTGATGCAAGCCCCTACAAGCTAATGAGAATTTAATGTGCATAATTTAATGTGCATGAAGTGGTTAAACCTTGCTGATTATTTCAGGGGATGATATATACATTGTATAACAATGGTCTTTCCAATGAAGAGGTTCTGGATATCTTCTGATAATAGTGGTCCTACAGCAGACACCATTATCATGAAGGCCTTTGATCTGAAGGCATTTAGAATCATCGTAAATCACACTTTAACTTAAGCATTCAATTAAGTTTTAACATCAGTCTATATCAAGTAAAAAGATGAAGATTATTGAGATTCGATGCTCCCGGGGCAGAGCCATGTGGCCCCCTTATGCATTGCTACCTAACAACTGGCCCTTTGGATTTTGGCCACCCAATCATATAACCACTCTACACAAAAGCAAACTTATGTGTAATATAGCACTGCCATGAAACCTTTTTTTTCTATCATAGATTTCTAAATTATGTTAGGTCCACAGTAGTTGTGATTGTTTATAAAGGTTTGTAATATACTAAAACCATCCTTAAGGATACTCTCTACCCCCCTTCCATTTTTACATTATCTGAATATTCAATTACATATATACTTTTGTTAATCGCTATCACATGTGAAATTCATGGTATAGCCTCTATATATTTTGTGAACACGGAAGTCCCCAGGAACACCCTGATTGCCATTTAGCAGTGACCTTAACTTAATAGGTTACAGAATGTTATCTGGCTTATTTGAAGGACAATGAAATGGAGGCCAAAAACAAACCATCTGTAAACAAATCAAGGTGAGCTATCAAGTCTATTGAAGGTGATTTATCAATTGGTATACCTTTCAAGGTGCATACATAACCCAATATTTACAATCCAATATTATTCGCATAACAGGGATGTACCTGAGGATGACCTACAACACATATCTTATGTAGAAGTTATTTGGTAGCTGTGATTGTTTATAAAGGTTTGTAATATAATAAAACCATCCTTAAGTATACTCTCTACCCCCCTCCATTTTTACATTTTCTGAATATTAAATTACATATATAATTTTGTTAATTTGGACCAGAGATTCACATATTATACCTGATTTTGTCCTTACATTTTGTGTCTCTCCATTTCCTGGCTCTAGAGGGCCTGTTGCTAGGGATGGAATGCTAATGGAACAAAAGCGTTCTTTTTTTATGTAACTTTTCTTTGAACAGCCATATAGGATGGAATATCAATAAAATCAATTATTTTTATGATTTGAATCTAATCTAGAGATGATCTACAAGGGAACCATCTCTCATTAAGTGGATATTCCAATAATTAAGGTCTACAGAGCTTGTTAAAGTAGGAAAATAGGTAAAAATTGAGAAAATTCACAAAATCATGAAAAAAACAGGCATTTTCTTGATTTTGCAACTTCCAGAGACCTTAATAATCGGAATATCCACAAAAGCCGACCATTACAAAGTGACCCGGCATGCTGAGAGTCTGAAGTCGACGCTGAAAATCATTAATGTCTAACACTCCTTATTTCAATAGAGCCAACAATTTTACATTGTCCAATTTAATTCTTGCAGCCATAGGCTTTGCTAGGTATTTTAGTGCTGTCAACCCCGCCTTATCCCCTGCTTGTCATATATCTTCAAGGGGAATGCCTGAATCATGGAATGTGGTCATGGAGGTCAAAATCATCTATGGAGTGTGTAGAAAAACCTGGGGAGACGGTGCAAATAAATAAACTCTAGGTCTGTAGGTCTCAACACCTGAACATATGTAAATACTTATTTTTTTATCAAATGATACACATTGCCATGATTGAGAAATTAATTTAAAGTTTTATTGATTACCCTATTGCCGTAATTGATAGGCTCAATATCTAGGGTATCAAGGACTTTCACACAACTTTGATCAATTAGTGACAAAGAAATCTACAAATTTGCATCTCTTTGACTCTTATAGCCGTTCCAGACAAGCATACCCTACTTCACATTAATTTATTCAGGCCCAAAGTATGCAACCCTTTGGAAGCCTCCCATCATTTTGCCTTGGCAGGGGTTAAGAAGGATATCTACCACTGAGACCCCAATCGCTGAAAAACCCCTCTTCCAAACCAATAAGATTCAAATTTATTCATGAGAGGGGACTGATGGGTGGGATCAAATGCCTTCCTGAAGTCCACCTAACAATAATCTGTCATCTCTAGGGCCATCACATTCTCCATTGAGTGCAGCAATTAGAGCATAATTACAGTCCTCTGTACAGCTGTAATGTAGCATGCACTGCTCTGTTTCCCTACAAATGACATCTTTTGAATAATGAATATTAAGGTGTGTACCTACCTTCACACTCCATATACCCAGACCACTCTCCATCTGCACCACAGGTTAGAGTTATCATTGAGCTGCGATCAGCTGGGGTGAAACCAGTGTCACACGAATAGACCACTGTGTCCTGGTAATCATAGCCGGTGTTGTTTGTTGATGCAAAGTTCACTTTTTGTGGGGTACCACAGTTTACAACTACGAACAAAAAATCAGTTTATTTCCAATCATGAATTAGATACTTTCAATTTTTAGATTTCAAATGGGACTTTAAAGCTATTTTTAGGACACCACAGTGGAGGAAAGAGCCATGGCTAATAAGATTAGTTCCTCTGCACTACTGTTTGGAATGTGTCCACTATAAGAAGCGCTCAAAGCTATATTCTCTTCTTGAGGCATAATTTCATGAAATACAACTCAAGGGCTAACGAAGAAAAATAGAAATACTATATCCACCTTTTGGATGTTTGTCACCTATAATAACAAAAGCACAAGAGGAGTTAGATGGGGATGGTTGCCTTCCATCCTAACAATCTCACTTACCTGAACAGGTATCTGACTGTGACCATTTACCATCATCCATACAAGTTATAACAATGTCACCTTTTACGCCACTAGTCCTGGTGTAACCGATATCACACGCGTAGGAGACAGTGTCACAGTAGTTGTAGGATGTCCCATTCTGTACTGCATTTGCAATAGGGCTAGGCTTTCCACAAGTTATACCTGTAATAAATAAGTACATGAATACAATTGTCTATATATAGAAGTAAACCAATAAGATAGCAAAAGTGATGAATTGAAAACAAGGGCGTAGGCTAGAACATATTGTTCCACCAGAATCTATTCCCAGGAAACCAAAGGCCTATGGACCTTGCAGACTTGTTACTTTCAATTCAGGTTTAAATAGCAATGCATTTCAAAGCTATCACCTAGTTCTGAAAATGGACAAGCACACATGCCAAGGTATACTTGGTATAACTGGGGAGTAGGAATTGCACCAAAAACCCACCAGGGGTCTCACCTCACCTGGATACAGGGCCCCCTGAGTGGTGGTGATTAGCAGCATACCTGTCATAAACATATGTGCGGTCGCACATAACACACACCTAGACTGTTCTACGCCAGCATTTCTTTTTTAGAATATACCATTTATTTAGAATATGCCAATGTTTATTTTACTAAGAAGGTAGAAACTCTATTGTTTACCTTTTTTCTGTAAAAACATATATATTATTTAATGAAACATATGGTAAGGGATATGCCATTGTTTAAGTATTGGAGCATTGGAGAAAAGTCACTACCATCGGGAAAAAACAGCAAGTAACATCAACACTTTTGATAATTATTGTAAAGGCTAATATACGTGCAATTATATTTAACTGTTAATGGTATTAAAAACAATGGAATACCAAATTTCATGAGTGTTGCCATATGATTTACTCCTTTAGTTGATAACATAAGGCACCCCACCCGTATCCGGTCAGCGTATCCGATACGATGAACGAGCACCCATATTCAGCCTATCGGATAGGCTGACATTTCCGTCACTGGTCACCCATCCTGAATATAACCAATAGAGACAGTATCATTATGGTTTAGGGCTGTTCCTCTAGTTCTATAAGAAGAGAGGGATGTTATCATGGTTTTAATAAGCCATGATTTGTGTTCTTTTCAAACCATGATAACATCCCTCTCTTCTTATAGAATTAGAGGAGCAGCCCTAAACCCTAATGATACTATCCCTATTGGTTGTATACAGGATGCCTTTACCAATTTGGAATAGCATAGAATTACATTAGACTGTAATAAGGAATAGTATAGAAATTTGCAGGGCTATTAATTTAAAATTCATGCTTTAAGGAATAGAATAGAATTTTACCCTGCAGGGCTATCAATATAAAATTGATGCGTTACTAAGGGTTATAATAGAAGGTTTGAATTTGATAGCCCTGCAGGGAAAAATTCTATTCTATTCCCTAAAGTATCAATTTTAAATTGATAGCCCTGCGGGCCAAGGTTCCAATCTCGTCCTATATTAGTAGCCCTGTGGGGCAAGCTTCTTTTGTATGCCTGGTGTATAGTATCTATAGAAGTCTATTCTATATATAGGAATAGGATAGAAGCATATATAGGAGAAATACAGTTCCAGACTTTATATACTACACTAAGAGTAGCAGTCACAGAAAGGGTGTTCAAGGTTTTGTTTGGTGCAATAGCATTAGATAGGCTGACAATCCTGTCACCAGTGACCAGTGACCAAAAAGTCAGCGTATCCAAAGCGCTGACTGCAGAATGTCTGTCACCGTAAAGAATACGTTGACTGTAGATGCATGGGGTGGACAGATAGCCAAAGAAGAGAAATTAACTGTGTGACCGATGTGTAAATCTTTGCTGAATGCCTTATGGAACATATATACTTACTAATGCAAGCTGTAGAATGGGCATCCCATCGCTGTCCAGGTGGGCACTGACATGCATAAGAACCATACAGATTCTGACAGAGATAACCACCACACAGGGAGGGTGATTCAAGGCACTCATCGACATCTGAAAGATATAATTATAAATGAGATCTCAACTGAAAAGATAATAGTATCAAACAGATTTTGCAAATAGTAATCTTATCAAGAGGTAAACCTTGTAAAAGGTATCAAAATAGATGAGATTTTTAAGTGATAAAATAATGTTTTGATATAGAACTGTCTCAGAAACTAAATTTTACCTGATCCCCTGAACATCATTTGAAATTCGCATTAAAATCAGTTTTTGTTGATGTGATACAAAGGTAAGTACTTACCATCACCTGCATGTCTAAGGTTTTGCTTACATTTGGATGAACCAAATAAACAAAATGATCTTGATTGTACTTACCTATTGTCACCCACCAATCCTCAGCACTTGTTATTGCAGCACTCTTCTCTTGACAACTTGCAGCATAGCATGCACCTTCCTCCATCAATACAGATATGTTTTGCCCCTTATGTGGTGCAAAGTTGTAATCAGGCCTGATCTCAATGGATTTAAGTAAATATGTGAGCTGACTGTCACCATCTGCAGTGTTTGAGGTTACAGTATGGAGAACAGTTCCTGGTGATAGACTGAGTACAAATCTAAATGATGCTTGTATTGTGGGAGGTTTGAGGATGTTAACATTGAAATCTATCGTGAACACCACACCTGGCACATAAGCCTCCATGTTTGGATCTAGATTTGTATGTACCAATGAGCCAGCTCTATCTGCAATGTTCATCAGCAATTGAATAAAGATCAGGCTGAGGGGAGATCCGGTCCCATTTGCAAAGTCCTCCAGCACTAGATTTACAAGGTATGGTCCACCAGAAGTTGATCCATTGCCAAAGTTGAGTGTACAATCCTGATCGATGGTTCCAGGTCGGGCTGCATTATAGACACAGTTATTACTACATTCACTTTCAAGGCATTTGACTTCATCAGTAGGGTCAGGGTCATAGACAGGTATCTTGTATGATGGACAATTTGGTAATAGATCCAAACTGAGTGGGACTGAGGTCTGTGGGCTCTTGTTATAAGACCCTGTATCTGTCCTTGGTGCACTAAGATCTAGCTCACTGAAGATAAAATAATCCCCTTTTCCAAATTGGTCGATCCAGCAACAACCACTTTGGGATATCTGTATCTTACCAACAGTGGATGGAACGGTTATATCTCGGGTCCCCTCATATCCATCAAACAGTGCACCCCCTGTAAGGCAGCTATATGTAATGAGAAAGTTAACCGATCCAATTAAGGATTTCAGCCTATGCCAATGTTGATGGCTGTTTGTTCCACAACTCTGAGAGCCTTCTCTATATGCTATTCTTGAAGCAACTGTGATCTGTACAAGAACAACATTGCACATTATATTATATGTATAAACATAATCCTTACGTGCCTGCATTTCAAGTCTAGCTAAATCATGATTTTATTCTACATTAGTCTAACAAAGGTTAGTTAGGCTGGTTCTTCCATATGGCACAGCATCTTCTATATATGATTGTCTTGATACAATTGCAATCTATACAAGGCAACAACACTGTGAATTACATTATATGCATTTATTACATGCATTTATCTTTTGGTGGTCACATTGACCACAATATTCCAGTACACCATATTAGCTGATCTTAATTCACAATGTTGAAATAACACATTCCAAGTCTAGCAAAATGATGATTTTCTGATACAAAATTCTAAAGTCAGTTTGCATGTGTCTCTTAAACTTCCTATACACTAAGCTACACAGGTAGAAGATGTTTGGCGATTGACACAAGGAAACACTTATGAACCCTTTAAAGGGGATGAAGTTTACTAGTTATCCTAGGTCCCCATTCTTTTGTTGTTTCACAACAGGTTCAATTTATCAGAGAAGGAACTGCAGTGCCCGGTACTGAGTTCCATTTGACTGTTTGTAAATGTTATAACTGCTTTCCCAGAGGGGTTTTTGGATAATTGTTTGAAATGCAGCGTACAATCCCTTTCTTTAAAACATAGGTAAATATTCACTACAGCTCTGCTGTATATTTCAAGACAGAGACAGACATAGGGACACCAACATAGAGAGAGAGAGTAAAAAACAGAGATAGAGAGACCAGGAGACAGAGAGACAGAGGCTTACTTCTATGTGGCCGGATGGTAGATCAGAGGCAGTCAACCCAATAGAACCTCCTCTGAAGTGAGATCCCTTTGTGACCTGTGTTCCAAAGACCAGGGTCATTAAGAGAAAAGTCCATGCTGGAATTATAAATGAAGTACCAAATATCCAATCAAATAGAGCATGCTTACATCTATAGCTTTATATAATATACCATCATTAAATAACCTGTTGAAGCCAAACTGTAAAAAATATATGTTCTCCTCTTAATGGCAATTTTGGCCAGCAAAGTATGTCTGCTATACTATTACAGAATAAGGTTCACACTTTGGGTGCAATTCTGAGTTTCTCCAACTTAATGTCCAGTCAGACACTGGTCAGAAACCTCTCAGAATTGTATTACAGTGGTGAGACATAGCTAACATGCTTTATTTTTGCATCACATAAGAGTGATCTTCCAGGCTTGCCAATGTGCAGGCTTTCAAAATAAAATGTCTGATATCATTTCAATATGCAATATGTGACCTATTTCATCAGTATGATAGATAGTCACATCAGCACAAACTGACATACAGGGGTATGAAGGGAAATTTATCATTTTAACCAAAAGTGTTTTTTCTTTGCATTTATTGCCAGTTTATATATTGGTCTCACCCTACACCAGGTTATGGAGCCATATCAAAATCCTTAATGTGTTTTTAAGGCATCTTAAAAAGTCCTACATGGTCTGGTGATCTAGAACAAAGAGCCAATAGATTGTGTATGCGAGTGATTCTGGCATATCTTGTGTACTCTGTCAGAACCTCCACACTGGGGCCCCATACTCATGTTTGGTAAGCGTCATCTTATCTATCCAGTCACAGAACTCATTTCATTTCAGAGTTTTAAACCCTTCATGGCATCCTGATTGTAAACAATTGTTGCCACGGCGGTCATGTGGTGTGAATGCATTGCCGCAATAAGCAATTGCTTCTGGCTTTGCATCATTCACAGATTTGAAAGCACTGTCAAGCATCACATTTTGCTTAAAATACATTTTTATTGGAAGCATTTTACATGGAATTAGTTTGGATTGGACACTGACATGTAAGTGAAACAATGGCAGATGTCAGACCAGAGCCACAGGCTGTAAGTGACCCTATAAATACAATTACTCGAACAAGTCTTGCCAGTGCTGTCACAGTGCTGTACTGTGCGACCTTGCGAAAGACTTTTTTTTTTGTTCGACGATCAGGGTGATAGGAATTCAGACAAGGACAGTGACACTGACAAGGAGAATATACCCTTGGAGGATACAGTTGATTCAGATGAAAATTAGGATCCCCCTTTACTACAGGCAGATCCTATAGAACAAGTTCTAAATGATGAGAAAAAGAAATGTGAAAATTTCAGGTGAGTGTCAAACCAATGTGGATACTGACAGTATGCCAGTGGTAGTTGTCTATCCTGGCCCTTAAAAAAGTCTAAATCTTAAAAGTGATCTAATAGCTCTAACAATGTTGGGGTATGAGCTTTGACAGTTTAGATTGTAGATGTATGAATATATATTATATGTCAGGGAGGTGTTTTCAAAGGGACGCCAATGTGACCTACAAATACCATGATTCCCCATACCCATTTTTGTTTTTAAATGAAACTCAATGTGCCCTACATTATATTATGCTCTAATCATTGAAAATCAGCTACATTATCTCAACTCCTCTAATCACTTTCATTATTTCCCTTTCCCAGATGTAGCTGTAAGTTGGGTGATAACAACAGTCCATGCAGCTCACTCTTCAGCCCCGATCAATTTAATGAGAGACAGCAACACATGACCCTACTGGAATCAGGTGATGATAAATCTCAATGCTTAAAAAAATCTAAAAAATTCTCAATTCTATAAAAAGAAAGTACAATAGTGTATGCATTTTTTATGACTGGCCAATTGGAAAAATCAATTAATTATCACAAACTGTTCATACATTCAAATTAATCATCACCTTTTTTTTTTTTTTTACTTATTATTATACTTTTTGTGTTTACAGCTGAGTTGGACATGCTGCTACTGGGTGTCCTTGCATCTGTGACTGACACTAGTCAACACCTCGTTTCATGACCTAAAATGACTAAAAAAAGGGCATTTCCTTGTGAGGTTATTTCAATGACACATTATATAAAGAACAAATATTTCAAGTTACAAGGAAATCCTTTGTCAATTTATTTTTGGGCCACCTGGAGCCCTTGTCTTTAACCTGTATAGAATGACACTCGATGTACTGTGTACAACAGAAGGGGTAACTATATAGCTTCATCTACAGAAATATTACTTTATCTGCAATAAAAAAAAGGTCCCCTGGCACTGATTATATCAAGCAAAACACTGTTTTTAGTTATGACTATTTAGCTGTCCTAGGTTTACTGGGGCAGAATACTGCTGGTTGTAGTTAAATACATGACGTGACTATGTTTACTGCACCTCTATATTGACCTGGCTGTTCATCTTTCACTTTCAGTATCTTAACATTCATGGAATGATTATCTAGCTTTTAGAAAAGGAATAAAGACACAATTAAGAGATAATGGTCTGTTTACAGACAAATGTGCCAAACAGATATTGAAAGTATAGTCTTGTAATTAACCCAGGGTAATTAACCTTATAGAATGAGACTCGATCTACTGTGTATAACAGAAAGGGTAACTATATAGCTTCACCTACAGAAATATTATTTGACTCTGTGTTATTCAGAGCGAGTTATTATCTGTTACATTTATCTGAAACACACCATCAGGTTATAAATTTATAATACATGACCCCTGGCTACTAGGTCATCCTAGTTTAAACGAAATATGTATGTACATAATGTGTGGCCACACATACTAAATTCAGAATGAATAACATGCTGAGGCCTTTCAAAGAAGGGTTATGACTGTTTAAGTGCTGCCCCTGTGCCCTAGAGCAGGACATACTATCATTTCAGAGTTGTCTATTCAAGACTACATCATAGTGTGACTTTTGTAACTGGAGAACCCTGTGGGGTACATGTAGCTAAATAGTAGCTGATATTAGTGGCCACTTTTTATTTTTACATATTAGGAGCTGATTGTACTGACCAGTAGTGGGTTGCTCCTGACAATTATCCTAGTCATAGGGGTCGTGAGCTACAGTAAAATGTTGTGCATTGTCCCCTAGATGTGAGCTTTATGAGGTACACACAGTTACACAGAGTGTTCTTATGAGGTACACACAGTGTGTTTGCAGTCATTGGAGCTAGAGCGCTCATTGTAATACTGATCTTTAGAATGATTCCTGTTATAATTTCTATTCTTTCACAGACAAAAGGTGATTTATCACAATATTTCTTTGCAAAATGCAGTAAATCATGTTTTGTTCCAAAACACAACAAATCCATGCTGTTTCATTCCAAAATGCAATAAATCCATCACAACAGCTTTCACATCCATATGATGGTGCATTGCAGAGCTGTTGTCATTCTGGTAAAGACTGATGAGACGTGAGGCGTGAGTGAATTTTGTTGAATATATTAGTCTCAATTTATGCAGATGCATCGTTTCAAGAGTTTCCAATTCTTATTCTAGCTTTTTAGTATACATAAGGATATATGTTGTACCAGTTTGTACACAGAATTTGGTACAGCTAGGCCTATATTTAGTAGTTATCATCATGCTGTAACTGTTTCCGTACACTCACGCCTCATGTTTTTGGAAGGTTTTACAGCATCTGTGATAAAAACTGACATGTTAGGAGTTTGTTAATTCCAGACCCAGGACCCCCATGTCCAGTAAATCTCGGAATGAGCCATTATGTATTATGAGTATCTAGATCGGCCCAGTTCTAATAAGCGGAGTCGTGAAATAATTCCAATTCATAAGGTACACATTGTTTTAGATGATTGGAAAATGGTTTTGGTCAGAAATTCCACTTTAAAATTGGCTCGTGAAAATGCCAATTATAATTACCATTCAGAAATTGTCAGGATTTCAGTCTTGACGTGGACAAAATTAGCATCAAAATCAGAGTACCAACGGCTGTAGATAAAGTTGATTTTGACATCTACAGGGTTGTACTGTTTGAAGTGCCTACAATCAAGAATCGTACAGTACAATGGCACACAATTTTAGGGGTTGTTTTGGGTTACACTAGATTGCATAATAATGCTTAATACATGCTATCTAATGACACACATTTCTCAACCACCTTCTCGCCTCAATATAGCAAGTTTACTGCTATTTATAGACATATTAATGCTAAGTCATGTTTGTCAGCTATATTATTTGATGCTGACAATGACATCATAACAAACTTGTGTAGATTAGATTTTACATCAAAAAGAATGCCAAATTTTGATCACATTCCAATCTCAATGAATATACATGTGCCAATCATGGCAGAAAAAAATGCCCACATGAAGTGTATTGGTAAAAATGACATGTGGATTACAATGTTGATTACCTTGTCAATGTGAACTAGTTATCACCACCTTCGTTTTGAATGAAAATATGTTCATGTGTGAGATTGATGCAAATTATACCATAAACATTCCACTGTTTCTCTCCATTAAACTTGATTTCGAAAAATATGGAGAGGGACACCTGTTTGACTTGGTAATCCCTGAATTGAAGGAATTTTATGTCAATATTTTGAAATATGTGGAATATTTGAATACACAATAGGGTTATGTGATAGATATTGTGAAAAATGCTGAACAGCTCATTATTAAAGGATAGAGCTTAAAGCAAGCCACTGGATGGAATGCTAATATAGTTAAAGTTTATGGCCCAATTTTTAGCTGTTTTGTTTACACTACTATATCCTTATGCATTTTATTCTATCTGCTTTACAGGCTCCATGGCTTGTTTACCTTGATATTGGGGTTCAGAGCTGCTCTAGGAGCGAATCTGACTCTCACAAAGTGGTGAGAGTCAGTGGTTAGGGCTCATCATTCAGTGTACAGCCATAGGGATGATGTAGTACTATTCTATAGTGCCAAATACTGTTGTTTAAACTGCTTCATGTAACGTATATGTAGCAATTTACGGTTTAAATGCATACTTTGTAACGCAGTTTTGTTCGTCTTCTAGCTAGGTGCTTTCACCCTGTACAAAGTCACTGCGGAATAGACCAGATGCAGGCCTTAACCGGCCCCTTAACTTTAAAGCATGGACAGGACATTGAAATATCGAAGGACACAAGTGTGTAAAAAGAAAAAGTTTCATCACTGCTGACTCATCATCATATGCTTCTAAGGCATGGTTACTATGTGAGGAGGACACACATTCATCACCCTGACTGGATAGAAAAGACTGCCTTAAGTGTAGCAAGGTCAAGGACACACCAAACACAGAGCTTAATATAGATTTTTTTTCATATACGGATGCAAACATCCACCTCCCATCGCCATGTTTCCATTTTTTTGAATATATACGACCCCTAACCCCTATGGCGTTCAAAGACAATTTAATTTAATACGGAGGTCCGCATTTAGGTCCGCATTATGAGGAAAAACTCCGCATTTGAACGTGGAGTTCCACATTCAAACACAGAGGGCCGTGTTGACATGAAACTAACATGGAAATATGAATAAAAATGCCTTTCGAAATATGGATAGCCACATATGAAATGTGGACTCCCACAAAATGGGGAAAAATAGGCCCCTGAGAGAGAGAGAGCTGCCACTGGGCATTACTTCTGCATGTGCCCTACTACCTGGATTATTCTTGGTTATCATCATAAATTAAGAGAGGAATGATATAAGTACATTTTTTACCCTGAATTGGATATTTCCGAGGAGTTTGTAAACATTTGAATACAAAAACATTAGCAAATCTTTCTACGGCTAAAACCATTTCCTCTAAATGATATAAAAACAATTTCCATTGGAAACATTTGGAATGTAAAATGAATGTTTCAGGGGCCATAATAACTGTTTTTGTCAATATCGATATTGGTTGCCAATGCACTGTCAATTTCATCTCAAATTTAAAAATTTAAAAATCCATTTGATTTATCACCCCAGGGCCCTGTCTTTCCTTATCTTATGTCCCTGTACAAATTCTGTACATGACTGTAAGTTACATGTACTTCACAGTATGTCACATGTACATCACAGTATGCCACAGTATGTCACATGAATGTCACAGTATGTCAGAAGTACATCATAGGACATCACAGTACTGTGACATACATGTGACATACTGTAACATGTAGGTGATGTACAGTGACGAACAGATGATGACTGTGACATACAGACGTACTATGATGTACATGTAAAGTACTGTGACGTATATGTGACATACATGTGACATACATGTGATGTACATGTGACATACAGCTGATGTACTGTGAGGTACACAGACACACTGTGACATACAGGGACATTGTGTGATGTACTGGTGGCATATATTAGCAAAGGTGTACGAGTAAGAATCTGTGGGAGGGTTATTTCACACACAGTTTGAATGCCATATAGCAGGATGACCAAAGGGGGGAGTGCAATGCGGCATTCAAACTGCAAGTGAAATAACCCTTCCACAGACTCTCACGAGTGCTCCTTTGTATCTATCTTTGGGTTTAATCATCTAAATTAACTTAAATATTGTAGAATTTACCCTAATGACTCTACGTAACTTTTGTTTACATCTCCATCTTGAATCTATGATGTCATTAAAGAGGTCACGTGACCATGTTGTGAAATACCCTGTTTTCTTATGTATTTACCATGAGATAAAGATAATTACTGTGACGTATACTCTGTATCATGAGTTTGATGCAACTTTTGGATCCATAGAGATCGGGAAGGGGTCAGACCTAAATCTCTAGTAGGCTTAAATCCATCTGTATGAGTAAACTATATTTATTGAGTGCACATATTCTTAAATATGTGCACTCCCCCCATGGCACCTCTTCAGACATATGGTACCCCATTCTGTCCTGTTCCCAACCACTTTTATTTTGTCCTCATAGATAGTCTTTAATATCCAAACCTTCTATACATTTTCTGTGGAAAATTATTTGGTCATGAACATACTTCATAGCTGTAACATCCTTTCCACTTATCTAATTAGGGATTTAAGACCCCAGCCACCCTAAATTTGAGTTTTCACCCCTTTTTTGCAAGAATTTATACTAAACTTTGAAATTTTGTACTAGGTAATCAAATAGGGCCAGAGTAATACTTTTGGTCCCAGGGGTACTGCAAAACCTTCCCCTTAAATTGTTATCCTGGGTGAGAACCATATCCATAAAGATCTTTTCATAATTTTCAATATACTCAACCATGTAAAGTGGTTGGGAACGGGACAAAGGTGATTGGGAGCAGGATATGATCAGTATATACATATGTAGGTGAAATGACATGTAAGGCCCCATATGCACACTTTCTATGATTTGTGACCGAAAGTATAGTCTGGTAATTAACCGAGGGTAATTAACCTGTATAAAATGAGACTCAATCTACTGTGTATAACAGAAGGGGTAACTATATAGCTTCATCTACAGAAATATTATTTGATGCTCTGTTAATCAGAGCGAGTTATTATATGTTACATTCTGTACTAGGTTGTAGTTAAGTACATGACGTGACTATGTTCACTGCACCTCTATATTGACCTGGCTGTTCATCTTTCACTTTCAGTATCTCAACATTTATGTAATGGTTATCTAGCCTTTACTCAGAAAAGGGAATTCATAAAAACAAACAAGCAAATTTTAAACACTTCACAACACAGACATCTTCCCCAGAATTTATTTCCCCCCATGAGAATTTATTTTCCCCATGGCGCCTCTTCAGACATATGGTACCCCATTCTGTCCTGTTCCCAACAACTTTTATTTTGTTCTCATAAATAGTCCTTAATATCCAAACCTTCTATACATTTTCTGTGTAACATCCTTTCCACTTATCTCATTAGGGATTTAAGACCCCAGCCTCCCTAAATTTGAATTTACACCCCTTTTTTTGCAAGAATTTCTACTAAACTTTGAAATTGTGTACTAGGTAAACAAATAGGACCAGAGTAATACTTTTGGTCCCAGGGGTACTGCAAAACCTTCCCCTTAAATTGTTATCCTGGGTGAGAACCATATCCATGAAGATGTTTTCAAAATTTCCAATATACTCAACCATGTAAAGTGGTTGGGAATGGGACAAAGGTGATTGGGAGCAGGATATGATCAGTATATACATTTGAGGTGAAATCCTAAAGGATTCATAGTAAGCAATTTGTCATGAGTTAGTAAGAATGAAGGGGAAAGGATATGGCCATTGCTAAGTGATTTTCATGTGTGGTAGAACTGTACAAAGTCACATTTAAAATGTGGTTGGGAATGGGACAAGAAATGGTTGGGAACAGGACATTACCATTACAATGACTGGGGTCTATTCATCATATTGATTTAATTCCATGTGCTGAGCTAAAGGAAGGACGGGGCCAGAGGAACAGGTGCTTGTGAGTGAGGTTCATGAATGACAAAAAATGAGTAATGTTACTTTTCTTTAAAGAAGTGGTTGGGAACAGGACATAAGTGGTTGGGAATGGGACATGAGTAATGGGGAACAAAACATGATCATAACAGTGACTAGGAGTAATTCAATAAATTGACATAATTCTATGCAATCAGTCCCAGCAAATTGTCGTGACTCCTTGTCACCCTGTGTGAAGTGGCTCACACATGTCGCTAGATGGAACACGACGTTGCTATAGCACAAGATCACCAGGAATAGCAATGGTGGTGATCACATGGCCTCACCTCAGATGATGAGGATGGTGATCACTCAGACTCACCAGGGATGGCGACATGAGTGATCACTCATCCTCACCAGGGATGGCGACATGAGTGATCACTCACTTCGCTAGATGAGACGCACACCACGTCATAACACACATTCACCACAATCACCTCGTGATAGCACAGGTTTACCATAGATGGTGAGGATCTTGATCACCCAGACTCACCAGGGATGGCGACACAAGTGATCACTCACCTCGCTAGATGAAACGCACACCATGCCATAGTGCATGTTCACCACGGTTGGCGAGGATCGTGATGACTCACACTCACCAGGGATGGCAAGGCGGTTGATCACTCACCTCGCTAGATGAAACGCACACCACGTCATAGCACAGGTTAACCATGGATGGCAAGAGTGGTGATCACTCAGACTCACCAGTGATGGCGACGCTGGTGATCACTCACCTTGTTAGATGAAAAGCTCATGATCACCGACATTGGTAATCATGCAGCCTCACATCTGCCAGATCAAAGTATGTTTTGCCAGAGAAGGTATTGCCATATGTATCTTCCCTCTAACCACAGACAAGGTGTTTATGTAGATGTTTCCCTATGTATTTTTCCTGTAACCAGAGAAAAGGTGTTTATGGATAGTTGCTTTAATTTTAGAGATACCTCTATCTAAATTCAATTGATATTTTCTCTACATAATCTTGTTTGATTCAACTCTGAAGTATAACATGGAAATCAGTGTGAAACAAAGCACATTTGATACGTATGGGACTTATACTTCATGCCCACACTTCCTAGATAGGCTACATGTTGAACAGTGGTGCTGTCTCAACAACTTTGGCAATGGTGGTGATAAGTTGCCACTGTGAGTGAGTGACAGATGATGCAATCCTCAGAGAGCATTAACTTGGAGTGACACAAATTCACTCATTGAGTGAGACCAATGTTGGCAATGGTGGTGATAAGTCACCATGCTTTGTGAGGGATGACAACGGGTGGCACATACTCACGCAGTGAGTAAGATCATGTTGGCGACTGTTGTGATAAATGGCCATGCCATGTGAGACTGACACACAGTGGCGAAAGATGATGCAGTGAGATATCACTCAGAAAGGAGTCACCATTGATGACCAATCATGGCGACAGATAACGACAATTTGCTGGGGTGGATGGGGAGACAGTAGCCACGGGATTGGTGCTGGCGATTGGGGTGTACAAGGGTATAACTGAATGTCACTTTCAAGAATAAAGTGGTTGGGAAAGGGACACAGAAAGTGGTTTAGAATGTGATGCTATCACTACAGTGACTGTGATTTACTTAATTATACTGAGACAATACTATGTCATGAGTGGATGGGACCGCCGAAGTGAAGGGATAGGTAATTGCAATTGGGTCAATATCCTTTGAACGCCCATTTCATGAAACGCCCATAAGAAAAATCAAAAGTGTTTTTAAGTTAAAACTAGTCAGATTTCCTAAAAATACATTCATTTTACTTCAAAGAAAACTGAATGGGTGGATTTAGTTCACAGCGGTTCAGTTTTTACAGCCCAGACAAAATGACCATTTCCTAGCGAAAAAAATGCCCATCATTTTAATTCATTTCCCAAATCCCATCCCTGAAAACATACTTATAACCTACTTTCTGTGTGTTTTATGGCTTCATTTCACAGAAAAGAGGGGTTTGATTGATTGATTTGTGTTTTACAGCACTTTAGCGGCACTAAGTGGCTATCCTGTGCTTCACAGGTTGATAGGCACTATTTCCATAGCTTTCAACCTACTAGGAAGAGTTATAAGGGAGTAGCATCAAGCTGATATAGGGTCTTTCACCAACAAAAACTCAAGTTCTCTTGTCACGTCAGGTATGCTTCCTGAAAGTTGTTCCTATTTTTTTACTAGGCAGTCTATGGAATAGCTGTTCAATGTGATGGAACTTGACCTTATTCCCTGTCATGGGGACCTACAACAAGTGGGGATGGTTACCTTAATCCCACTTCCACACCCTCTCTGATTTGGGTTGATTTTGGTAATTAAATGACGGGCGTTTGTCCGTGGCCTCTCTATCCACTAGAATGTGGTAGTCACATCTTCCTGGCCACACCTCCCTCCATGATGCCCTCAGAGCTCCCAAATCCAACACATATACACCAAAGACATGTAGCATGATCATAAAACCTTTCTTTCTCTCCCCCATATGAATTTTCACCGACATCCACCATATGTAAAAATGAAGAAAAAAAGAAAAAAAATAAAAAGTAATTTTTTCCCCCTTCCTTTCATTGCCAATCCAGGCCATACCATGGTATCACATATCATTCAAACACCTTCTAACAGCTAGCTGCATATGTTTCATCTACTCCTCACCTTAAAACAGACTGATATTTTTAATTCCAGGAAGCTCAGGCTCAGACATGTCGTTCAATAACTAATCTTCTGGGCGTTCCCTATTGTGTAGGGATTTAACTGCTCTCTCCTTCGTGGCCTCCATGGGTTCCCTAATTCCCTCACAGCTTTTATTCATGAAATGACCACAGCAGACATATGTGGCTGCAGCCTGCTGGCCCCTAATCTATAATCTGAACAAATCTTATACAATTTAGAACCAGCTTATCGGAACATTGTAAATATTTTCAAAAAGTATAAAAATGTCCCTGACTTTAAACCTTAAAAATGACTCTTTCCCATATTCCATGCCCATTTTTTATGGTTTAACTTTAAGAAATAACTGCTTAACTTTACAATCCATCTTTAAAATCACCCCTGTGACCCCTTTTTTCTACTATGAATGCTGTCTGCTGTACTGACTAATTAAATTGTGGGCGTTTCCCACCGGTGTCTGTAAAGTTGACCTAACACCATAGATATCCCCAACCCTCCCACTTCCCCTACATTGCACTACGTCCCTTCTATTCCTGTTCGGCCTACTTCAGACCCTTTCCACTGTCCTTTCCCATGCTTTTTGACCTATATGTAGCAATTTACGGTTCCTTTAAATGCATACTTTGTAACACAGTTTTGTTTGTCTTCTAGCTAGGTGCTTTCTCCCTGTACAAAGTCACTGCGGAATAGACCAGATGCAGGCCTTAACCGGCCCCTTAACTTTAAAGCATGGACAGGACATTGAAATATCGAAGGACACAAGTGTGTAAAAAGAAAAAGTTTCATCACTGCTGACTCATCATCATATGCTTCTAAGGCATGGTTACTATGTGAGGAGGACACACATTCATCACCCTGACTGGATAGAAAAGACTGCCTTAAGTGTAGCAAGGTCAAGGACACACCAAACGCAGAGCTAAATATAGATTTTTTTTTTCATATACAGATGCAAACGTCCACCTTCCATCGCCGTGTTTCCATTTATTTTGAATATATACGACCCCTTACCCCTACCACGTTCAAAGACAATTAAATTTAATACGGAGGTCCGCGTTTAGGTCCACATTATTAGGAAAAACTCCGCATTTGAACATGGAGTTCCGCGTTCAAACACGGAGGGCCGTGTTGACATGAAACTAACATGGAAATATGAACAAAAATGCCTTTTGAAATACGGTTAGCCGCATATGAAATGTGGACTCCCGCAAAATGGGGAAAAACAGGCCACTGAGAGAGACAGAGAGAGCTGCCACCAGGCACTACTTCTGTATGTGCCCTACCACCTGGGCTATTCTTGGTTATCATCATAAATTAAAAGAGGGATGATATAAGTACATTTTTTACCATGAATTAGATATTTGAATACAAAAACATTTGCAAGTCTTTTTATGGCTAAAACCATTTCCTCTAAATGATATCAAAACAATTTCCATTTGAAACATTTGGAATGTAAAATGAATGTTTCTGTCAATGGACCATTCTGGGTATTATTAATATTTTTTATATTTACTAATTTCTTCGCCATATAAAGCCTAAGCTCTGCTCACGATCCACACTCAATAATCTCCTGTGTCCCCAACAGGAACCAGGATCCATAAGTTATCACGAACCTCACTTCCTCCATGAGACTCTGTGACATAAGGTATACGGATGTAATACCATTCCAATCTGGAGGAAGTGCGATCCACCTGTGGTGCCATATTTAGAATGAGAGGATATTTCACAATCTCCTCTCAATTCTCATTAACATAATCTATCCACAGGTGGCACTCTCTCTTCAGGACATGTGTCACTATTCTATTGAACCACGTGTATAGAACATTTTGCAGTACTGTGAGCTACTCAAGCCCTTAATATAAAAGGCAGCTTGAGCAGCTCCCTATCTATCTATTCTAAGCTTATCTCTCCCAACTTACACCTTACAACTATACCTAGAACCTACTACAGGTTGAGCTATAGGATCAGGGGCAGAGCTTGGATATTGGCGAGTGTAATCATTGTTACCATCTTCATGAAACACTCATGTCAGCTATGCAATAAAAGGATCAAATGAACTTCTCTGGATTCCGTGTATATTCAATTCATCACTTGTAACGGTCCATTGACAGGATGGTGGAGAACCCTCCAAGAATATCCCACTACCAACCTTTCATTAACCATGAGCAATAGTGAGACATCACCCAAGGAGCCAGCTTCAGAACAACGCATCTTTACATCACCTGGGCTAGACACGCCCAACCACCCCACAAGTGCTACTACACATCATTTCCAGAGGCAAACTTCATCACCCGACACCTTCAAAATGATCCACTTATACCCACCTGCCACAGCAAAGAACCCCCCCCCCTGGTAGAAGCTATACAGCACCACAAGCTGACGCTGACAGCGTCTGGTCAATATGAACAGCAAGGTAAGGCCATTTTCGTTAATACAGAATTGACTAAGAGTGCAGTATCAGTTAACATGAACAACCACTTGTATAGAGCTCTCGTTGATTCTGGCGCCTCCCTGTTTTATTAACCAGAAATGGTTGATAGAATAGCAAGCACACATTTTAAAATATGTTAGGAACCTTAGACTCACAGTGTTACTGGCTGATAAGACCCCCTTTCCTCCAAAAGCAACCTACAATGTCTATATTCAGAGTATAGACCCCCCCGACCCCCACCCCAGCCCTATACCCCAATCTGTTATCTCTAACAAACTTGCCCATAACCTTCTTACCCCCCCTGAAGCAGACATACATAACACCACCCAGACACTATAGGCATATTTTTTTCATGTAATAGATGTTCCCTCTCCATTTCCCATATATTATTTCAATGGAGAGTACTCATTAGAACCACCAAATTCACTTTTTTTTAAGTTTTATTTTTCCACAAATTCCAATTATTCCCTCCAACATATCACACCTTAGTACCACAACTAAGTGGGTAACATTGCCAAAATTTTCTAAAGGCTCAGGCAGCCGTAAACTGGATGATCTGGTTGGCACGCCACATAAATTACCCACGGTCACAGCGTACGCTCGGTTTGTGTCCCATTAAATTGGGGCATGCATGTGCCGGTTCGTTACAAGCTCAGGGCTCCTCTATACCCTAAGGTAATACCAAATGACGGCCTACTGTAGGAGAGCAGCTCTCTTGCATCCTGATCCGTGTTTATACCTCTGTTTACCATTGGTACTGGAATGTTTGGTAAAACACTTAATCAAATAACAATTCAGCATGGTTCCCTGCTGCGTTAACACAACAGAAAAAGTGCACCCCTGGTAAGCTGACTAATCTCAGCGTCACAGCCATTACCCTCCCCAATTATACTACAATATTCAGATCATCCTATGATCATCCGTACCTCGGCCAAGGTACATTAAATCTGCCTATCAGACAGGACTCCTATATGCAGACCAACCAATAGCTAAGCCTCGTGCCATATATGGGTGAGACATACCTCATCGGGAGGCATGTAATGAGGAATTAGCCAACCTCATGAAGTGCTTATAAGCCTCACACCACCTCCATCTTATCCACTTCCCAAACAATACACCAAACTTACCAAACCCAGTCACCATATGGAGCAAGTATCCGGAGACCACAGGGCCAAATGCCGAGGCTGCCATGCAACCAGCCCAGGTAGGTTTTGTCTTATATGTCCATTAGTAGCGTCATCAATCATTCTAGCATGACAATGATGGTTTATGCCATCATGTTACCCAGATACCCATTACATGCCAATGGTAGTGTGCACCCAGAGTGCTTTGTAAAATGTGATAGTTGAATTCGCAGTCCACTTCATGCCTTTCTACGATGACCTGACCACTTTAGATCTTACTTATCAACCTTTTGGCAACACCCCACCCACCCCACCCACCCACACACAACCCATCCTACCTTAGATTACCCATTTATTTAATACTTATTTTTAAGCCTTAAGGCATAAAAGTCACATGGACTCAACCCAGGGTGGACCATCTATAGCCTTCTAGGCCCACATGGCATTAGGAGCAAGGCAATGGATCTGTTTGGTCAAAGCTGTCAAGCTAAAAAGTTTGAATTTGCTCATTTTTATCAAGCCAAGCACCCCCACCACTGTATTGAACCATCTTAGCTCACTAATCACTAAACTCTTACAAAAAAGCCAGGGTAAGATACATTAGTTACTAGTCTTGGATTAGCCTAACAAACTAGCCTGTTTAAGAATTATGCCTACGAGTGACCTATAGAAAAACCCCTAAAATTTATAAATGTTTTCTTTCTTCCAACCCAAAATTCCCGAAACACTGCGCCCCACACCCCACCGTTTCTCTCACACAAAACCAAGCCCCCCCTTTACTCAACTAACCAAGCCCTATTCCCCCCAAAAATCAAAATTTGTATGGATCACTATTGCAGGAGAGTACATGTGCACTGGCAAAATCAAAACAAACCCCTTTTGTCAGTATACCCGTAACCATAACAACGGGGGAGACACCTACTCTATTTATAGAACAGGCATCCCCATGCTGTGATAGTGAATGCTCGGTGAGTCTAGCCCCGGCATTGTACCCCAATCCAGGAGAGTATACCAGATAGGAAGGCTCGGGCCCAAACGGCGGCAAAGCAAATCGAGCCCACTAAGTTGGCTCCGCTGAACCCCAAGAAGCCCAGCACCCCAACTATCTATATATGTTTAAACTCAACCTGGCTGAGAGGGCCCCAAACATAGTCAATGGTAGGTAAAATTTGACTTACCAATCCAACATGGCCGGCCTCGGTCCATGATGGAAACCACCGTCCCACCTCATCGACTACCGGCCACCCCCAAATTCATATAACTTAGGACCGCCCCGAGGTTATACCCAAATGTCAGTAGCGTTTGGAAGATACCATCACACTTATGTGGGGATGGCAGATACCCCTTACACATGCACAGGGTAACATAGCATTCAACCATAAAGACGCTTATGTGGGGATACCCCCGCATCCAACTCACCCATCAGACCCCCCGCCCCACAGCGAGCCCCCCCCCTCCTCAAGACATCGCCAAAACACATCCATACACAGCTATCACTAAACCCATTATGCTAGATAACATCATAGCCACAGCTAAACCTAACTAATACAGTAGATCGGTCTACACTGATGTTTATCAGTATTGGCGCCGGCTGCAGTGTCTGGTCCGACGACTTTCATGCCACACGCGGTAGCCTGGCGAAATCTTGGTTTCACATCAATTACCAAAATTGAAGGCTGTCACGGCCGTCACCATGACTACCATCGTTTATGTGACACCCGCACGTGGCGTCTCCACCACAACAACAACATTAGCACAAGTTCACACTTTGACTTGCTCAGATCAGACCTACCTTAGAAACCGTTCACCATCCTGCCGGGCAGGATAATGATCCACTGGATCTGCGTTATGCTGAAATACAAATTAAAAGTCAGATTAAACCAAGTGCCCCACGTTTTGACCCTCAAAATTGACAAAACTCAAAAATCACTGTTTAGACTCAGAACGTACTTACAATCCGCCCGACATGGTGATTGTGAGGTGGAGTGTAGTCCCATTGGGCATTATGAGGTCCACCTCATACACCTCCATGGCGGCGATTATGTAACATTATGACATCACAGACGGAACAGTCCCCTTTTATAGCGCCCCAGATCAAAATTTTGACGACACAGGAAAGAATTTTTTTTTCTCTCCCATCGCCCCCATTTCAGCCCAAAAACAAATTTTCCTTCAATCAACTGCAACATAATTCTTTTCAAGACAGTTGAGACAAATAGGAGTCGACCTGAGCAGGTCATACCTGTATTAATCCCCATAACTTATCTGATTTTTCGCCATTATGGTGCAGCGCTACCAACTGGTGGAATTTAGATAAACTAACCATAGCGTCCCTGGATACAGGACCCGCGCTAATCCAAATGAATCAATTGAGCTCTGTACTTAGGTTTTATACGTTGACAAAATAATATTGACCTCACATCCTTTCTTGTATTGACCGTGGCCTGTCTGCAACCCATAACAGACAAACTATAGGTCGATGAATTGTCTCCTCTTCCTGTCATTTACTCAACAGGCCTACCACCAACACAGCATCGTTTCCTTTAGTACCAGAGGCCAAACCCAAGGATAAAGGACCAGTACCATCAAGTCCAGAAACAACCAACACCGAAACAACATGGCAACTTATAACCCAATAGCTTCCTCGCCATAGAACATTTCAGGCAACAAATGACAATATCACCATAAGGAACATCAGAACCTACTTCCCAGCAGTATACACCCAAATTGACACTTCAGGAGACACAAATAGAGACTTTTCAAAACCAATTGTTGTATAACCATGTTTTAAATTCAAATCCCTGAGACACAATTGTGACATTAATTTTAGATTTTTGATGAATTTTGTGAGAGACAGAACAAATAGCCTTCTGGCTCGCCTCTCTAGGTGCTATAAGATTCATCACCTTCACCACTGTTTTTCAAGCTCAACTATGACATGTATTTATGAGTTTTAGTCAAATTAGTTATTTATAGAAATAAGTTGTATATATCCCTTTTTTGTATATTTTCGTGAAAATTACCATGTTCTAGTCAACAGTAACACCTTGACTTATACCTTATACCCGACTGTGTAGCAAACCCTACACAACTTCAGTTATAAGCCTTGGTAGTGTGGAGCCAAAAACTCATCACCCTTGTGATGATTATTGACCCCACGGTACCAAGAATCACCAAACTTGGTTAATTTTCATCTAGATATATCTCATTGGATTTTAATGTATAAAACCAAGCATGTTATCAAACCAGGAAAATTTTCATTTTCCCACAATAACAAACCGGTACATATATATTTTAAGCATTGTACATATCCCTGCATTTACAATCTGTATATATAGATTAAGTCACTTGATCCACACAAAAACTTTATTTTTGTAATTCCATAAAGGAACTATATTTTTATACCGCATATGATGTCAAACTCATCAGGCTTTCACAAAAACCCTGTATTTGTATTTTAATACCCATAATTGTCAATAGACATTGGCAGAGCCTTATTTTCCACATATTTTTCTCCCTTTACACTCGTGCAGAGACAAGTAGGAATGTGGGGATTTGTCAATGGACCATTCTGGGTATTATTAATATTTTTTATATTTACTAATTTCTTCACCATATAAAGCCTAAGCTCTGCTCATGATCCACACTCAATAATCTCCTGCGTCCCCAACAGGAACCAGGATCCATAAGTTATCATGAACCTCACTCCTCCATGAGACTCTGTGACATAAGGTATACGGATGTAATAACATTCCAATCATATCTACACTCACACAGCCCTGCTGGAGGAAGTGCGATCCACCTGTGGTGCCATATTTGGAATGAGAGGATATTTCACAATCTCCTCTCAATTCTCATTAACATAATCTACCCACAGGTGGCACTCTCTCTTCAGGACATGTGTCACTATTCTATTGAACCACGTGTATAGAACATTTCGCAGTACTGTGAACTGCTCAAGCCCTAAATATAAAAGGCAGCTTGAGCAGCTCCCTATCTATCTATTCTAAGCTTATCTCTCCCAACTTACACCTTACACCTATACCTAGAACCTACGACAGGTTGAGCTATAGGATCAGGGGCAGAGCTTGGATATTGGTGAGTGTTATCATTGTTACCATCTTCATGAAACACTCATGTCAGCTATGCAATAAAAGGATCAAATGAACTTCTCTGGATTCTGTGTATATTCACTTCAATACTTGTAACGGTCTGTTGACATTTCAGGGCAATAATGAATGTTTTTGTCAATATCGATATTGGTTGCCAACGCACTGTCAATTTCATCTCAAATTGAAAAATTAAAGAATCCATTTGATTTATCACCCAAGACAGATAATCATAGCAAAAACAGATTCAAAATCCCAGTTTTATGTCCAAAGTTACAAGCAAAACTGTAATGCAGAACGCCTCTGGCAGGGAAATGAAGGAAAAAAAGCTTTTAACTCACTTTGAATCCAGCATGGCATCAGTCTCATTGCTCTGTAGTTGCTAATTTTCAACTTTGAAAGTTGGAGTAGAAATTTGATGGATGATGAATGTAAAACTAGCGAGATAAAAGCCAACAGCTTCATTACAAGTTTCATCCTACTTGTGTGTCAATGCTGTAGATATGTCTGGTCTTGATTCCAGACCCTGGGCCCCCAATACAAAAACTCATGGACATTTGGCCCCCAGTGAAAAAGCCCCCAAGACAAATAGCCCCAATGTCTTATGGCCCCCTGCCAAATGGCCGGAATAATGGTGTGGGCCCTACTTTCATGACAGTATATCACAGTGAGTCACATGAACATACATGTGAAGTACGTCAGAGTACTTCACATGTACATCACAGTATGTCTTGGTAAATAACATATAATTCAAAGTGTGTCACAAAACATCACAAATACATCACAGTACACCACATGTACATCACAGTGTATCTCAGTACATCACATGTAATTTGCAGTATGTCACAAAACATAACCTGTATGTCACAGTACATCATATGTACATCACCTGTATGTCACAGTATATCACATTTATGTCACATGTACTTCACACAATGTCCCTGTATGTCACAGTATGTCCCTGTACAACATCTGTACATCACAGTAAATCACCTGTACCTCACAGTATGTCACATGTACATCACAGTACTTCACATATACATCACAGTATGCCACAGTGTGTCACATGCATGTCACAGTATGTCACATGTACATCACAGGACATCACAGTATTGTGACATACATGTGACATACTGTGACATGTAGGTGATGTACAGTGACAAACAGATGATGACTGTGACATACAGATGTACTATAATGTACATGTGAAGTACTGTGACATACATATGACATACATGTGACGTACATGTGATGTACATGTGATGTACAGCTGTGAACAGGTGAGGGGAAAGGGTCCTCCAAGGTGAAATATGAAATATAAAATTGATGTTATCAGCTTTAAAATGAGATACAACACTTGTAGATAGCCCGTCTAGTCGTGGAGATATTGCTTCACGAAAATGGATTGACATGACTGTATCAAAACAGCCAATAAGCTTTATCATTCATTGTTTTAATTAAATCAGGTATCTAATTAGCATAATGATTTAAATAATCAATTGACAAATAACCATCCCTTTCCATAAATTTTGCCATAACTTTGGATCTAGAATTTGTATCTTTATGCTTTTTTCAACGTATGAATCTCCATAAATCATTCTACTAGTTGATATTATTTTTTCTCTATTTGGAATATAATTTTGGTTGCCATGGCAACACATTTCTCTGAAAACCCTTATTTAGGCCTTGTTTTGTATTCAAAACGTTCCATTTACATTCCAAATAAACAGGAAGGGCCAGGAAATAGAACGTTTTTGAGAAAACCACCTTTTTCTGTGTACATAAAAGCTATTTTTGGTCTTTTGTTCACAATTTTTGTCTTTCTAGCTCCCCTAGTGGCCAAATCCAGTATAAAAATCCCGCAGGGAGGGCCCTTTCCCCTCATCTGCCAACACTGTGAGGTACACTAACACACCGTGACATACAGGGACATTGTTTGATGTACTTGTGGCATATGTTGTCAAAGGTGTATGAGTAAGAGTCTGTGGGAGGGTTATTTCACACACAGTTTGAATGCCATATTGCAGGACGACCAAAGGGGGGAGCGCAATGGGGCATTCAAACTGCAAGTGAAATAACCCTTCCACAGACTCTCAAGAGTGCTCCTTTGCATTTATCTTTGGATTAAGTCATCTTAATTTACTTAAATATTGTAGAATTTACCGTAATGACCTTGCATAACTTTTGTTTACATCGCCATCTTGAATCTATGATATCATCAAAATGGTCATGTGACCAGGTTGTGAAATACCCTGTTTTCTTACGTATTTACCATGAGATAAAGATAATTACTGGGACATATACGTACGGGTGATGTACTGTGACATAGAGGGACATTATGTGATGTACTGGTGACATACAGATGATTACTGTGATGTACAAGTGATGTACTGTGACGAAAACATGGTTCATGTGATGTACAGGTGATGTACTGTGACATACAGATGGTAACTGTGAAGTACAGGTGATGTACTGTGATGTACAGATGGTTACTGTGATGTACAAGTGATGTACTGTGATGTACAGGTGATGTACTATGATGTACATGTGATGTACAGTGATGTACAGATGTTTACTATGACATACATGATGTCATCAAAGAGGTCACGTGACCAGGTTCTGAAATACCCTGCTTTCTGACGTATTTACCATGAGATAAAGATAATCAATGTGACATATACATACAGATGATGTACTGTGACATACAGGAACATTGTGTGATGTTCTATTGACATACAGATGGTTACTGTGATGTACAGGTGATGTACTGTGATGTACAGGGGGTCGTTGCACAAAAAGCGTGCCTTCGTTCTGCTTTTCTCTCTCGTTAGTACGACATTCACAAAGAGACTTATTTCTGACCGTTGCACAATATGTTCTGCCTTTTCACAACGAGAGTCGTTGTGACAGCGAGACAAAAAAAACAGGACTCGCTGTGCTTTCCTCGCTGCTGCAGCGAGACTCTAGCAGAGCGAGAAAAAACGACAGGGCACCCGCGTATTTTGACCCAGTTAGGCAGAACGTCACTTCCGGTGCCCGCGCTGATGTCAACAAGAGGCCGGCTTCGATCAACGAAACACAGGGATATATCATGTCTCACTACGCTTCAGAAGTAAGTTTTCTTTTAAAATAGTGTTCTATAAGGTAGATCTTGTTCAGAAGAAGACAATGACATGCTGTTCTTAGACTGTTATTCCTTTTCCGTCGTTCTGTTAGCTTTCTTTCTATGCCTGGTCGGGCGATAATAGGGTAATTTGGTTCGCTCTAACGTCTTTTGAGCGTGTCTCTCTCTCTGTCTTGTTATTTCTTTTCATTTTCTTTTTTTTTCTCCCTCTCTTCGAATTTTACTGCAAAGAAGAGAAAAAATCGAGTTATTCAGACATTCTTAGATTCATTTTTTCATAATTAACAGTACCTGAAAAAAAGTCCCCCTCTCCTCCCCCCTAATTTTCTTTTTTCCTGAAAATAAATATTCTTTATTTTCTTTTTTCATTACGACCGTTGTTATGCTTTGTCTTCAAGCGACGAAGACGATGAGGAAGAGGAGTACGATCTTGCGACCCAAGCGGGCAGCAGGTCGTTCGAGTTACCAGAAATTTTGAAAACTAACACCCTAACAGAAGGATCAGACGAGGAGGAAGAAGCACTAGAGCAAGGAGAGGAAGAAGAGGAATACATTTTAGAGGATTCTAGTGAACTCTCAGAGGAAGATAGCCCTGTTCGAAAGGGTAAGGTGAAAAAGGCTAAGGCAAAACAACCTAAGGCGGGTCCCTCCAGCAGGCCTGAAACGAACTTAACTTCCCGGGGGACAGAGAGGGCCAGAGACGTATACTGGACTGAAGCTGAGCATAGAGCGCTCTTCTTTGCCCTCCTCAATCAGAAGCCGTATATCAAGGCTAGGGGGAAGAATGGAGCACAGCTGAGGAGAGAAGGTTGGGACACAGTTCTAGGTGAGTTTTTTTTTATTAAGTTTGACATTATGACAGAAAAAAATCTTTATCTTTTCTCTTATCCTCAAAGTTAAACAGAACTAAGTGCCTTCTGTGTGTTTTTCATGAAGAGAGCTGTTCTTTTTCTCAGATATTCTATGTCTCCTTTGATCTCTTGCAGCCACAGTCAACAGCATCAAGAATGCGAACCGGGAGTTAGACAAAATGCAGCATCACGTGAATGATTATTTCTCTAAGCTTAAGGCAAAGGTGAGCGAACAAAAAATATATTATACTCTTCATAGTGATTTGCTACACCTTTCAAAATATAAGTTAGTGTAACTTAAATGGATGTCTTATTTCTTCTGTATCTTTCTGACCTCCTTCCCCTTTATTTTTCATTTTCTTGTCCTCATTATTTTCTCATGCTTTTCAGAACGAGGAATATCTATACCTGATAGAGAAAGGAAAACCATGTGAAGGATGCTCCTTGACCGACATGATGTTGTTGAAGTATAAGGGAGTCGAGAGAATTGCCGGTAAGACAGAAAGAAATTTCTTTTAAGAATGAAACTAGGCCCTATCTTTAACTTATTGTGAGCGTCCTGAATTTTACTTTTATTGATTATTGTGTTTTCAGCACAGGCATTTTTTTTCCTTTGAATAAATAAATGTTTTCAAGAAACATGCATCAATATTATGATGGGTCTACGCTTTCCCAAAATTCATAGTAAAACACAGCAGACCTAACATTGTTTGTTCTTTTGACCTATTTTCTTCTTCTTTCTCTCCTCGATAGCGATACCTCACGTTGTTCTGTTCTTGACAATGTGTATATTCTTGGACCACAATTTCCCTTGAACAATAGAATTTTTTTTTTTTTCAGGGCAAGGAGGGGAAATAGTCTACTACACGGATCCCGTGGAAGAGGAAAAGAAACGAAGGCAACAGGCCAAGAAGTCGCCTGCTGTGCAGTCTAGAGTTAAAGCTAAAGGTGCTGCTCCGTCTCCCCTTAAAGTTTTGGTTGTGCCTTCAGAGAAGGAGCTGTTGGCACAGTTTCAGTGTCCCATGCCTAAGAAAGGGAAAGGACCTGTGTCTACGGCAGTCAAGGTGCCTTTCAAGAAACCGGGTAAGGCTGCAGCAGCAGCAGGTGGGGCCAAGGTCACTGGCACACCGAAAGCGACAAAGGCCAAAGTTGCTGCAAATACAAAGGAAGCGAAGGCTAAACCTTCTCCTTCTCCCTCTCGAAGAGGTACCGCTAAGGCTCCTTTCAAGAAACCAGGTGTTCGGGCAGTCAGGAACGCTGCTGCCTTTGACGTTGATTTGACAGGAGACGACAGATCTGATGACATGCAAGTAGACGTTGTGTCAACAGACACCGACATAGTGGACTTGACCGGTATTCAACAGGAAGTCCCCCTCACTTCTACTCCAAAGTCGGAAGTCAAAAAGGAAGTACGGCGTAGTCCACGGATTCTTGAGAAGAAAAACTCTGGGGGCAGAGGAAAGAAATTAGACTTTGAATCAAAAACCACAGATGCCTCGAGTAAAGAAGAAGAAATAGCAAATCAGGTTAAGAACCAGGAAATCAGATTAGCCAATATCGAGTCTTTTATGACCACTATGGAAGTACACAGACGGGACAACGTGGATAACATGATGTCCTTCCTGAGTCGATGCACAGAGGTGCATGAGAGGCTAGGAACAGTGCTTGAGAGGATAGTGTCAGACAGGGAGTCCATCGTGAAAACGCAGGAAACTACCAGCCGTCACTTGCAGTCTATCATTGACACTCAGGCAACTTGCAGCCGTAATGTGGCTCAACTTATAAACGGTAAGGCATTATTTGGGTGGACATGTCATAAATCGAGAAAAAAAATATGTGTAGCAGTAAGTGTCTAGGTGTCTGGCATTTCCTTTTTTTATTTCATTTTCACTCTCATCTGAAGTTTTTCTTGACCAACAAAAATACTTATATTTATTTGTTTGCACAACGAGACAGATCGTCACAGCGTGACTTATACAGTTGGCATAAGTTTTTTTATTCGTTTCAACTTTTTATATCCTACAGTTTCTGGTAAGGTCATTCACATGACCGACGGGCTCCAAAGGAGGCCTGTCATGATGATGTGTGAAACCACGCAGACCCCGCCTGTTCCTGAGTTTCCTACTTTTCCCCTTGTTGTTAAACCTTCGTCTTCAGGTGCCTTGAAAGGTAAGTATTTTTTATTTTTTTTTCATAGTCTAAATGTGTCTTGTCCTATCCAATAAGTCTCTTTGTGAATCTCGTACAGACGAGAGAAAAAAGCAGAACGAAGGCACGCTCTTTGTGCAACGACCTCCTGGCCTATCTGTGCTTCTTCATATAGTTAGTCCAAAAGATTGGGAAGTTGTAAGTTATTGGAAAAACAGAATAAAAGAAAACACCGTAAAGACAGAGAAACTCACCTGTGTATAGTTTTGTATCACTCTCGTTCTGAAGAAAGCACAAAAAAAGTTTTTGCCTTGTTTTTCCACAGTTTTGACGCTCGATCCCTCTGCAGACCAGTCCACAGTGGCCCAAAACCTCCTTCACGTCAATGGCAATGGAGAACTAGTCACAGGTCCCACCGTAAACCAAGCTTCCCCTCTAACTTTGGTTTTAGCGGGGGAACCTGCAGCCCAAGAAGAGGAAGAGCAGCAGGGAGGATCGTATCCTGGTTGTGTGGTTAAAAGCGAGCCTCTAGAGCACGATCAAGGAGACGCGGGAAACAACGTCAACAGAGAGGTTGTTTACCAAGAGGTTCTTTATGAAGAGGAGGGAGAGGAAGGGACTCAACTTCCTTCTCCGCCAGGTGATGACCCTCAAAATCAGGTCACCCAGCCATTGAATGTACCGCATAACGAGCTTATTGAGCAAGGCAATCAGGGGCATACTGACCTCTCAGAGCCTGGAAAAGACTCCCATAGTGACGCGGGTGATGCAGGTTCTAACATAGAAGCACAGGGAGGTAGTGATCTTATGAAAGAGGGAAGCACTGACATGCAGGCTCATAACGAAGGACTAGAACAGGGAGGGAATGATGTCCTTGAGGATGGGGGTCAAGATGGGCAAACTCTCAGAGGAACTGACTTACAGAAAGAGGCGGCAGAAGGAGATAAAACTGTAAGCTGTGAGGCAGGAGAGGACAGCGAAGTAGTACCATGTCCAAAACTTAAAGAAGATGGAGGTGAAGAGACAGTGAAAGAGGTAGCACAAGACACCCAAAAAGAGGCTGGAAAAGAACAGCCACATTTGCAGCAAGGCGCTATTCAGACTAAAGAAGACCTCGAGGTTTCTCTCATAGACGTAGACGATGAAGTTCCAGAAGGAAGACTTGGTTTATGTGTGGTTCTTTCTACATGTGCCAGAACACACCCTCCTCCGCGTAAAATCAAGAGGGTCCACATAGATATATCTCAGGGGGGAGTAGTGCTCGACTGCAGTAACATAGAAGGGGTACTGAAGAAGGAGAAGCCTCTAGAGGAACTAACAGAGCCTGAACCTGACAAAGAGGTGATCACAGCGGCAGAAACTCTCCACTCCCTTCACCTGGCTGTTGATCCTAAGCCGGGTCCTGCGACCAGGAAAAGGGTAGCAGAGGCTACCAAAGGACAGCCTAAGAAAAAAAGGAAGGGCCCAAAGAATGGATCGAAAAAGAAATAGAAAATGTTACTTTCATGTGACTTTCACAGTCAGAGTATTCATGTTCGTTTTCCACTTTGTTATGATACAAGGGTTTCAGATTAAGAAAATCTAATTTTTCAAGAGAGAAACAAACTGACTATGACGCTGTATGTTTTATGACTTCAACCTACATAGAGGAATCTTTTTATTTGGCCACAACGAGACTCCTTCTGTAATGCATGATGCGGTTGGAGAGTGGACAGACATATTTTCATGTAGGGAACATTTCTTTCGGGTGAACAAAAGAGAACACCCACTTTGGTTTACTTTACTAGTACTTAAGCTTAAAAAAACAGATACTTCCTAACATAATAAGTCACTGATGTCTTATACCATCACCCCTTCACTAAGTAGTCTGAAAAGTCATGAGGTACAGTGTAGTTAACAGTTTTATGCCTTTGAAACAGTTATCGGCTTTTCCTCGACCACAAAACCATTTGAAAAGAAATAAGGTGCTACAGTGGCCATACTATTGAAGTCCACTTTTCCTAGTCACTTTCTGGTCATGATATGTAATAAAAAGTTTGAAGTGAAAGCCTGTGTGACCTGTTGTTCCTCTAATAACGTACTGAATAGTATATTAGCTTGAAGTTAAAGAAGTACAAGACTGAAAAAGCTTTGTTTATCTATTCTAATGCTATGCCCTCCTTCACAACGACTTTTTAGAAGAAAGGTCGTTGTGCGTAGGGGGCAGCACTCTCGATTTCATGTTATGACGTCATAATTGACAGAACGTCGTGGAACAACATGTCCAAATCTACAGGTGATATGCCTCCTAAGAAGCACAAGGTATGTAAAAAAGCTTGACCAACTTCAAGTCTGAATATCAGAGAAAGTCCTGAACACAAAGGAGAGCATGCAGAGCATAAAAAAAGGGCCTCAAAGTTAATTTTATAAGAGGATAATGGCGGGTCACGTACGACGTAGCACAACGTTAAAAGTTAGCCAATAGTCGCTGTGCTTTGTCCCTTACTTCTCTCGTTGTGACACCGGTTGGCAAAGGCTAATAAATAATTTTTTTATTCCATGTTATGACAGCAGGGTCAGCCTGATAAGAGACCTAAGAAAAGAACACAAATGATACTGAAGCATAAGGATTTCTCGGTTGACTCAGAGGCCTCTACAGTCCTTTACCAGCCAGAAAATGCACATCGAGAAAAGAAAGCAAACGATACCTTGGTAGGAGCTTCTTATGCTGACCATCAGTCCAACGCCAGTGACTCCGAAAGAGAAGCAGAAGATCTCCCTATGCGAAACGACCTTCCTGTCTCCAGAGAAAGGTGGAAGACGAAAGAAGTAGAAGCCCTAATGGATGCAATAAACTTAAACCGGGACGCTATAAAGTTCCACTTCAGCGGCACAGGAGGAGGGAGGGACATAAGGCGGCAAGCATGGAGAGACGTGGCATGTAAGTTTATTACTTCGATAGAATAATCTTATATCTTCCCCTTTTTTTTCAAGGCAAGTTACTTCATAAAAAAAGAATTTATAAATTAAATACTTTCTTCTTAATTCTTTCAGTATACGTTAACTCGGAAGCGCACACTCACCGGACTGTCAGACAGTGCTCTGATAAGGCGTCTGATTTCACCCAAAAGATGAAGCAAAAGGTAGGAGAGAAGTGAAATTTTTCTTTTTCAACATAACAATAAAGTTAGTGAAGAGAAATAAGCAAAATAACAAAATTTTTATGCTAATCTATTTACTTACAGTACAATACACTAAGAAGGGAGATCAAAAAGACAGGAAGCGGACCACCTGCAAAGAAGTTGCTTTTGTCCAACACCCAGCAGAAAGCTTTAGAATATCTGAAACCAGAGGCAGTTCGAGGTGAGGATGGACTACCGTAGTCACTGTACCCTACCTTATTCAACCTCTTATTGAGTTTAGAATAAAAGACATCTAATGTTTTTTTCAAACACAGCGAGAAAAAAAACAATATTATGTACTTTTGAGACTCAGGAAACATCTGTATGTTTTCAGGTATTCCAGGAGTTACTCCCATGGAGCTGGACCCTACCAAACCAAAGACACAGTCAGGCATAACAGAAAACCATCTGTGGAGACCAGGTACTGCCGACTTCTCCAAGGCTAAGACCAAAATGAAGACCACTAAAGTACCAACAAAAGATAAAGACAAAGAGAGAAGGAAGGAAGAAAGAAAGAAGAAAGAGGAGAGAAGGAGGAAACATGAGGCAAAGATGAAGGAGGAGAGAAAGAGGGAGAAAGAAGAAGCAGTATTAAGGAAGAAAATGGAGAATTTATCCAAACAGAAAGCAGCAGCGAGGAAGAAAGACGAGTCAAAGACTGCTCTACCCAAAGTTAGACCTAAACAAGGGCAGAAAGTTGTGGTTTGCACCAGAAGCGAATACCTGCAGCTGTGTGAGGAGAAGAAAAGGAGGAAGGCAGAGAGGGAAGCCATAAGAGCTCAGAGAAGGCAAGCCAAAAATCAGTTATGAAGTATGGATTAAATGTGACAAAGATATATATGATAAAGAGAAATGGACAATCTTATACAAGTTTGACAAAAATACAGTTTATTTACAGTTTATTATGTATATGTACATAAATAAAACTTTTTTTCTTTTACGGCGCGTGTTCAAGTTTTCTTTCACAAAAGAAACAGGAAAAAATGTCAGAGAAAAATATTTCATGTGAGGCCTGTCCGCCAGGTACATCTTTATATACATTAAGGTAAATATCTCAGACAAGCTGAAACTCTCTCTTTGTGACATACATGTGTACCACATCCTAATTATAAGGTATCACAGACAAAGAGCCAAAGTACTTTCGTTGTAACTTGAAGCATGCAAGGTGCCACACTTTTCAGAAGTATTTGTTGCAGTACTCGTCCCGGAAGCACTTGATACACTCCTTTTCCTGTTCTCGGGAAAGCTGTCTTGGTTGGGGAAGGGGAAGACGGACTGGTGTCCAGGGATCAGCAGGGTCATCTACAATCCTTATGCCATGATCCATGGCCACGTTGTGAAGGCAGGCGCAACTGGTTATGATGTCTGAAGACCTCTTTGGCTCGTGCCTCATGTAACCTGCGGAGGAGTCCAAGATCCTGAAAGACAAAAAAAAACAGAAAAAAAGGAGCTTTAGACAGGGACAAAGGATGACACAGAAAAAAAATATTGGAAGGTAATATGTTAAAGCGCAGATAATTAGTTCCTTTCTTTTTCTCATGAGTGGGAAAGAGTTACACTCACCTCCAACGCTGCTTCAGGATACCGATGCACTGCTCGACTCGAACCCGGCTCTTCTTATGCCACTTGTTGAATGCGGTCTTCTTGGGTGAAGTCTCGTCCTTATAGGGCGTGAAGAGGTGCCGACGCAACCCATATCTGCCAAAAGTAGAAGATAACCACATGTTATAGTGTTTTGCATGCTGTGAAAGAAAAGTAGAGACAAAGACTAAGAAAGGAAGCTCACCCCGAGTCTCCTAGGAGAACAAAATCCCCCCAAATCTCCTGGTCGAGCTAGTCTCCAACGGGGCTCGCCACGAGACAGTAGGCATCATGCACCGATCCTGGGAAGCGAGGGTCTATGAACAATATCCGTTTGTCATAGTCACAGACAATCTGCACCAAGAAAGAAATAAAAATCAGGAAAAGGGAAATAAATTCCATCTAACCATATTCTGTTATAGATGATATGTTTCATTATAATTCTAGAGGTGCAGGACAAAAAAAAGAGGAAGATGAACCTTATTTTATTAAGGTAACAAAAATAAAGAGGACTCCACAGAAGGTAAGAAAAAGGTGAAAAACTCACAGTGGTGTTGATGGAGTGATACTGATTTCTGTTGACGTATGCGCTCTCGTTTCTGGAGGGGCACTTGATTGGGATGTGGGTGCCATCCACGTATCCAAATACAAACGGTGTCTCTTGTTCGACCTCTCTTTGGTTCCTCTTGACTTTGTGGCGGTATAACTTCAAGGCCGCAAGCAGTTTCGATTCAAAAGAGTGGGGCCACTTCACATACTTGTGCCGGTTCTTGACGAAGTATTGAGCGACATCTTTCACTGAATTACACACTACGGACTTGGATACCTTCTGGGAGTCCCCAGTCAGCACGAAGAAACTCCCAGTGGCAAAATACCGTAACACTAAACAGAACTGAAAGAAAAAAAAGGAAATCAATGTCAGAGTATTAGGAAAAGGGGAGAAATAAATAAATAAATTAAGAAAATTTCTTTCTTCCTGATAAAAGGTCGTCTAGTGATGGGTGTGGACTACAAAATTCTACTGGTGACATGCTCATTTCTTGAAACAGACATGTGACATGGGATTTACTGACATGAATAAAAAAATTATTGACATAAAATTATTAAAATTGACATGTTGGGCCATGACAGAGGTGACATGTGACATCAAGTGATATGTGACATGACCATTTCATCGAGTCGAGATGTCAGAAGGGGGACCCCCCCCATCCAGACCACAAAGAAAAAAAAGAAGGTATTTCAGCTTACCCTGTCTATGCAGGAGAGGCCTCCCCCACGTTTGCTCCCCTTGAACTTGCTGTGTAGCCTGTAGTCCTGGCACAGCTCCATCACTACCTCCTTGCTGAGCCTGTACCTTGCTGTAAACTCTTCATCAGAGAATAAAGTGAAGGGAGTATCTCTTTTCTTGCACTTTCGCTTTCTTCTTCCCAGACTGTCTCTTGGGACATCCATTTTGACACAGTGTAGTTGTCACACTTTAAATTTCCCTCCAAAATGTTACTCTGGTTCCATTCCAAATCACAGAACGACTGTCCCCATAGGGACCAATGTTAAAAACCAAAAAGGCGGTGACTCCAGAGTAACTGCCTTTTTTTTCTCGCTGTGCACCCAAAAATTTTAGCACAGCGACTTTCGCACAGCGAGGAAAAGATTGTGCAACACTTTTTTTCTCGCTCTGCAAAAACGGACCAAATGGCAGAGCGAGAAAACATTTGTGCAACACTTAGACACTAGCAGAACGAGGAAACCGGTTTTGAGGCTGATTGTGCAACGGCCCCCTGGTGATGTACTGTGATGTACAGGTGATGTACTGTGATGTACAGGTGATGTACTGTGATGTACAGGTGATGTACTGAGATGTACAGATGTTTACTTTGACGTACAGGTGATGTGGTGTGATATTTATATATATATATATATATATATATATATATATATATATTATATGTGAAATAAAGGGACATACAGGGACTGTGACACACAGGGACACACTCTGACGTACAGGGACACACTGTGACATGATGGACAGGGACAGATTGTGACTTACATGGGCACACTGTGACATACAGGGACACACTGTGACATACAGGGACACACTGTGACATACAGGGACACACTGTGACATACAGGGACACACTGTGACATACAGGGACACACTGTGACATACAGGGAGACACTGTGACATACAGGGACACACTGTGACATGATGGACAGGGACAGATTGTGACTTACATGGGCACACTGTGACATACAGGGACACACTGTGACATATAGGGACACACTGTTACATACAGGGACACACTGTCATGTACAGGGACACACTGTGACTTACAGGGATATTGTGACAAACAGATGATGTCGGTGATGTAGTATGAGCTACAGGTGATGTACAATGTGATGTACACATATCCATATTCAAATTCTGGCCATATGTCATTTAACCTGGGGGCTGAATGTCTGGGGGCCTTTAGGAAAGGGGCCTTGAACCCTCCTAACCACACCAGTTTACAAAAAGTCATTGCTATGATTGGCCGCTAGCCAACTGAGGCACATTCAACATTTTTTATTAATAGAATTTCTATTTATAGAAAGTAAGAAAGAGAGAGAGAGAGAGAGAGAGTATGCCTGGCATCCAGTTTTTCCTGATGGCAATAATAGTAAACTTTTGGTGTTGATAACTTGATAACGCGATTTTGTGATATTTCAGGACTTTTAGATAGGAGATAAAATACAAAAAATGGTGTCGAAAATGTGATTTATATTGATATTTCAGTACTTTTAGATAGGAGATAAAATACAAAAAATGCAGGCCTACAGGTGGGCATCCGACATTCCTAAAAGGAGGAAGGGCATTAGTCCAACCACTCACACCTCAATAACTTTATGGTAACTGAAGTATAACCTTTCATTTTTTTGTATAATGTTTATCCTCTGTTAATATGATATGCCATACACAAACTACATGTTCCCATAGACCATAGTTATATCAGATTCATCCTCTAATTTTTAAGATCGAAGGATTATAGCAAAAACTTCTACATCACCCAAATATAAATTTATTCTGAAAAAAAGACTGATAATGCCAGCCCTTAGCCAGCCATTTCATCTTTTAACATGCTCTCTAGAGCCAAGATTTTTGTATCGTGTGCTGCCCTATACTGTGGATTTAAAATCTAAGTAACCAATGATGTTAGGAACCCATGGTGTTAGGAGAGCCCTGATTAACTGACCCCTTTCATGAGAGACCTCATATGCAAATATATCATGAGAAAACCCCCCATTCCCGGTTTTATACCATTTGTGATAGGCGTGGCAATAATTTCTTGTTTGGCGACAGTGTTAACAACAGGGGTTGAGGTCATTTCCACCTGGTCAGTAGAGGGGTAATTTTTGGGAGATTCCTTTGACATGAGGTCCTTGACCAGCACCTCTTCACTAATTACGTTTACTAAATTATACATTTCCAGATGCATTCTGACACCATTAACAACACTGGATTGCCAGGGATCTGTAGGGTCAGTGGAGGTACATGCCAAAGATGTATATAGTTTTCAAAAACTAAATGCACATGGTTCAATAGTTAAATAGATGCCACAGTGAAATAGATATCTATGATGTATATATACACCAAACCTCACAGTTCTATATGAACTATATGAATGTGAGAAAAACTATGGGTAAAATTTGTTTTTCAATGAAATTATGTGAATAAATCACAGACTCCTAGAACTATAATCATTCTTTAGTCTTAGTGTTTCTGCCCTACAATACTTTGGCTTTGAGTGGGAAATACAATTATCTCTATTTATAGTAAAATAAAAGGCATAGCTACATACAGTAGATGCATATTTACAAGAGAACAGCTGTAGCACACCCCCACCTATATGGGGTAAAAAAAAAGCCTGATTTTTTTTATCCCTGTACCCCCTCCATGACCTCTAACAACATGACCTCTATCCCCTTTTATTTTCTAAATCAGATGTCAATCACCCATAAAGGTATCTAGAAATACACAAATTGACCTGCCTAACCCAGGGTGGTACCTTTGATGGAGCCCATCATCAATGACTGATAGCCTGATTGAAAGCCTTATTTATAACTTGGACGCTGGACTACATCTGGTAGCAATGGCTCCCTGACATACTCAAACTCTACACTGAAGCTACTGGGTGACCACAGAGAACCCCAATATAAGTGCTTAACAAACAGGAACTTGTGACAGAGGATCAGAGGAACAGGCGACCAATGAAAATAGACATGCTCTAGCCTTAGCGTATGACTATAAGATATACCCATAGCGTCAGGGTAAAAGAAAAATCCTCCACCTGTGTGTAAGGTATATACCTCCCTGTTAGATAAATAACCATTACAGTAAAAAAAAGTGGTAAAACATATGAAAATGACTTATGTCATGGGCACAAAAGAAAATGGGGTAAAATGAGTAGACCCCCTACCCCAGCTATGAAACCTAACAAAAGACAGGGAGTGGGAGGGGAGGGTGAGTCACCACAAACTACTCCTGGTAAGGTGTGCTCTAAATATTGTAAAGGGGTATAAAAGACCCACTCCTATCTTAACATATGTTACATACAGAGCCCAGTGAGGAAAAACACCCTGCTGGAGAGGGTATTCTTTCCTTTAGACCAGTCTTAGTCTTTTTTCTTCTACTGCTGGCTCTAAGGGTTGGGCCTAGAGAGTTGTAGCTAGATTTCCCTGGCTTTTTCCTTGACCAGGGGGCATTTTCCTATAGGGCTTAGAGTACATTGTGCTAAATCTGGGGAAGTGATTGGCAGTTACCTTGAAACCTTTCTTCCTCAGCTTTGAAACAGTAATTTTCTTATTCTGTACAACATATAGTGATGCAGATGATCTGTGATCTTTTATAATATTGCTCAGGTGGACTTAAAAAATTCTATTGAAAAGCTAGAATACGCAACGGTTTTGCGGGTTTTAGACATGTCATGGTACTTAAAATAGGTACTTGGACAAATGAGTGTCACTCTCCCACATAGGTCTCAGTTTTGTTATGTTCTTTCTCAGGGCCTCTTTTTCATCACAAGAGAATGATGGTCAATCTGAACATATTACACTTAAGGAGAGATAGGAACTATCAACTTGTTGATGGTATGAGCACTCAAGTAATAGGACACAAGATGAAAGAATGTGAGTTGGAGAAAGTTGGACACCTCTGGGTATTAGATATGTGGTGGTCCCGCGTCGTCCTCGAGGTACCTTCGTGGTCCTCGTGGGCTACATCGAGAGCACCTCTATTTCCCTACGCCTGGGGGCGCTGGAGTCCAGCGCCACATCACCACTTGGTCACGTGGCCCTCGACTCCGGTGTATATAAGGCCGTTGTACGGCCTTCCTCAGGGTCAGTCCAGCCCCGACTGACCATCGTGAGCGATGGTTGGCGGCTGCCCGGCTACCATATTCTAATACTCCTCTGTGCTGCTGCACAGAGGAGGTGTATGTGGAATATCAACTGTAGACACCAAAAGGCCTAGTGTCGAACTTGTTATAGAGTTCAAACTCTGCCACCTGTAACTGTGATCGAGAACGGCTGATGCCTATGTGGTATTAGACAATAAAGTTTTAACTGGAACCTGAATAGTTGTTCTTCGTTGTTTATCGAAAGATTCGATTGAACATCGAGGGGTAGAACACTACACTGGTGCCATGACCAGTTGTTAACTTTAGTCCGCATAGGTACTGCGAGCTTAAGTTTGACATGCAGGGTCACTTGGATGAAGGTGATGACCCCATTCACCAACATCAAGCGACTGCAGCTTCGTTAGTGGATGTGAACGATCCACTAATCGGTGGTGGTTTGAACCACTCTCTGATATTAGGTCCATCGTCTGACCCGTTGGGCCTGTATCAAAGGACCTGGCTACTCAATTGGCGAGTGTCGACTCAACTCTCTCCGGCTGCTGAGAATTTCTTGAGGGCACAGAGTTTGTCCTATGTAGAAAGGACAGCATCACCCGTGGGAACTCCAGTGGGCCTTGGTAGTTGGTCCTTCGAGGGTCCCTCGCTCGTGTCTGTACAAGGAAGTATAGACAGTGGCAGGGGACTTAACGAAGAGTTGTTGCAAGAGCAGCAATGCCAACTGCGCCAGGGCCGCCAACAGTTGGAAGCTCTCGCGAGCAATACCACGAAAGCTCAGGAGAAGAGTACAGAAATAGAGCTGAAATTGGAACAGCTTAGGCAACAAGCGCTGGAGGCTTCGAATAAGACTCAGATCGCCAATAGAAAACTTGCTGATCTTCAAGAGAAGGTCAAGCAGCTCTCTAGTGAAAAAGAGTCCTTACTTGCAACGAAGTCAGAGATCGAGCACAGTCGATTGACAGCAATGGATTGTCAATCACTAAAAGCGAAGATCGACCGCCTTGCTACTAGCCGCCGAGAATGTGTCGAGAGAGCTCGAAACGATTTTCGGGATGCCCAGCACGAGCACACGTCCCTTAAGCATAAGTTAAAACTACAGGAAGTAGAAAAGACTATGTTGGAGGAACAACTGCAAGAGTTGCGGCATGAGCTGAACCAACAATCAGCCGAGCATACTGAAGAAGTAGCTGAGCACCTAACAGCTTATGAAAAGCAGGTCAAACAGCTACGTCAGGAACGGGAGTCGTAACTCTGTCAGATGCAAGCTGACGAGGATGCTTGAGCCAGGGAAGAGGCAGAAATGCGTCGTCGCTGTGAGGAGCGAATCGAACACGCAAATAAGATGGCAGAATATCAGATTCTAATGGAACAGAAAGCGAGGCACGAGGCCGAGTTTAATTCCTTAAAATCTGAATCCCTAGTACCCCAATCTCTGAAGGATCAGAAGGATTCGGATACTCTGGGAGCCATGCGTGGAGAAATCGATAAGCTCCAGCAGGAGATATTGACTCGTAGGGAGGCTGACGAAGCCAGGGTGAATAAAGAAGTTCGTGATGAACTCGCACTCGAGGAACGTCTGAAGGAGCAGACGGAATCAAAAGTGCGTGCCGCTAGACTTCGAGAGAAGCAACAAAGTAGTGAATGCAGCACTACTAGGGTTGCCACTCAAGAGGACCTAGTCGAAAATCCTGACTACAGGGAGTGGCTTGACCGTGCCATGAAGGAGGTTAAGCAACTCTTTGCCCTCGGCGAACAACAAGATCTCTCGAAACCAGAACATGACCGCCTGGCATTCCTAGTATCGGAATTAAGACAGGCGGAACGTTCAAAACAGCAGGCAGAGATAAACAGAATGGTGGGGACTATCAACAATATCTCGAAGACAGATTCGAGGTTACATCGAGCCCGACCTGTTCTTTCGATGCCGCGCACCGATGGTCTAAGTGGTGTGATCGGGCAATTTTTGACCCCTACCACGGCCCAACAACATGTCGATCCACCTAAGTATAGGGACATCAGGTTCGAGGCTTCGCATTTGAGTGAGGCCGAGACCAGTAACCCTTGGGGGATGAATCATAGTCATGCAGACACGACTATGAGGAAAATGGGGATGGACCATCAAATACCTAGAAGGGGTACAACATTTGCACTTGATCAGGTCAGAAGATCGAGCAGAATGTTTGAGAATACCTCTATCGGGCACGAACCAGCCCGAACTAGGTCAGTAGAGTGCCCGCCATTTACATGGAAGGATGATTTGCTCCGTTGGTACCACGGATTCAATCATGTCCGCCGGGTAAATGTGTGGACCTCGAGTATGGCATTAGCTCAACTCCTCATGCTACTCCAGAACGGCCCCGCAGCTGATACTGTGTGGTTGTGGGAGGAGCATGGAGATGGGACTCTAGATGGGCTGGTCGACATGGTAACAGAAGCCATGATCTCTAGCCTGCAAGACCCCATTGTCACAATGGAGAAGAGACGCCAAGGCAAGAACGAAAGCATTAGAGCCTACGGTTTTGCCTTGAGACGTCTTGCCGGCGATGCCTACCCAGGTGTGGACTTCTCGGTTGAATGGCTAATAACCAAAGTCAACCAGTTGTTCATAGGAGGATTGTATGACACGGATTTACAACAAGACGTGCTTCGAGAGTGGCGCACTTACATGTCCCTCAAGGATCTCATGGACTTGGCAGATGAGTTGTTGCGAAAACGACAACTTCTGCCGAAGTTGGTGAATCCTACCTCGACAAATGCATTGTCGGCATTGGCCGACGCCGCTTTGGTCGAGGAGGGACAGGGGGAGGTGTCCTCATACTCGAAGCCCGTGGCGGGGAATAAGACTAAGAAAAGTCAGAAATCCACCGACCGAGCCGGTGGAAGAGCACCATCAGTGTAAACTGAAGAGAGTGTCATCGATAGCCTCAGTAGCACAGACCACGAGGATACCCGCCAGACATCGGTGCGATGTACTGGTGAAATCCGAAGGTCTGGAAAGAGATCGGCAGGGCATAGTCGAACCCGACCTGAAGACTCTGAGAAGTTTTGGGTTGGTTGGTGAGGCTGCCCTTGTCAGCAATGTCCGTCGAACAGTGTTTCCCATCTGTAATCCACTGAATCGAGACATTGTCCTGGAAAAAGGCCAGGTGGTCGGTACCATACAGTACGCTGACAGGAACAGTGAATTCTCTTCACTGGAGGTAGGATCTGTGATGATGCGTCTCGAGCAAGAAGCTGCAGACATCGAGACGGCAGAAATCGCGAGAACCCACATGGGGGAGCTCCCTACCTGGCTGTTAGACATGTATGGTGACACCCACCTGACCCAGCCAGAAGAAAGACTGAAGCTGTCCGCCTGACTACGTAAGCATGTGGATGTCTTTAAATCCCCAGATGAACCGTTAGGGCGCACCGATCAATGTCTGCATAACATCGACACTGGTGACGCACAACCTATCCGAGTCCCTTACAGGAGGATTCCCCTCAGCAAGAAAGCTGCTGCGGATGAACAACTTAAGGAGATGTTGGATACGGGGGTGGTTAGGCCAAGTACTAGTCCCTGGTCCAGTCCTGTCCAGATGGTGACGAAGAAGGATGGGACCATGAGATTCTGCGTCGATTATCGATGTCTGAATGGAGTGACTAAAAAAAATGCCTACCCTCTGCCGCGCATCGACGAATCCTTGGATGCCCTAGGAGGAAACAAGTGGTTTAGTTGTCTTGATCTCCAATCTGGATATTGGCAGATTGGGATGAATCCCGACGACGTCGAGAAAACCGCTTTTTCCTACCAGAGGGGGCTCTATGAGTTCGATCGAATGGTGTTCGGTTTGTGTAACGCCCCCGCCACATTCGAGCGAATGATGGAGGAGATGTTGAGAGGTTTGCTGGGTAAAATTTGCCTGGTTTACCTCGATGATATCATCGTCTTCGGCAAAACGACGGATGAAGCACTGGCGAATCTGGCAGAAGTTTTCAACAGGATTCGAGCATGGGGGCTGAAGAAAAAGTGTCAGCTTTTTAGGACTTCAGTCGAGTACCTAGGCCGAATCGTGTCTGAACAGGGTGTAGAAGCCAACCCGGGGAAAATTAGGGACGTAATGACTTGGGCTAGGCCCACTACAGTGAAGGAAATCCGATCCTTCATTGGTTTTTGTTCCTACCACCGAGAGTTTATCCCAGGGTTCGCGGAACTCGTAAGTCCTTTGCAGGACTTAGTGATCCAAAAACCTAAAGATAGTAGAGGTCGTTACGAGGCATTCGCATGGACGGAAAGAGCTGAACATGCTTTTGTCGAGTTAAAACGAAGTTTCAGGGAGACACCTGTACTTCGATTCCCCACACCCGACAGTCGTTTTATCTTGGACACTGACGCTAGCAATACCGCGATCGGGGCTGTTCTATCCCAAGAGCAGGATGGAATGGAGGTCCCGATCTCATTTGCTAGCAACACTCTAAGTAAAACACAACGAAACTACTGCACCACCAAAAGAGAGCTGTTGGCAGTTGTCGTGTACACCAGGAAGTTTAGGCACTACCTCTATGGTGGTAACTTCACTATCCGCACCGATCATTCGTCTTTGAAATGGCTCCTGAATTTCAAAGAAGCTGAAGGGATGATGGGTAGGTGGCTGGCCCACCTTCCGGAGTTCGGTCTCGAAAACTCTAAGATCGAACATCGAAGTGGGGCCAAGCATCTAAACGCCGATGGTCTTAGTCTTATCCCTGTGCGGCTATGCCAGAGGTCGGATTGCACAGACTGCGGCAGTCACAATGCTGTTTTGGCAGTTGTAGGTAGACAGCCGGGTGGGTGTTGCATTTTGGTCTCTCGATGAACTCATTGATGCTCAGAAAGCGGATGCTGACATCTAACGGGTTGCTGAATGGCTAGTTAAGGGGGCTAAACCCACTAGGCCTGATGTATCAATCGAGAACGCCGAGGTACGGAAATTAATAGGGCAATGGCCTCTATTAACTTTCCGTGAAGGTTTGTTGTGTCGTTGGAAAGTCGAGGCGGGTCGGGCTAGACGCACGATTCAAGTAGTTGTACCACGCCAACTGAGGGGTGAGGTACTCTCCTTTTGCCATGGACACCGAACAGCGGCACATTTTGGTCGAAAACGAACGCTTGAAAAGGTGAAAAGGAGATATTACTGGCCTGGAATGGGGAAGGACATAGGTCGTTGGGTTCGACATTGTCCTACCTGTTGTCTGGTAAAGCCCGGTGAGGGCATGGGTAAATCCCCTTTACACCAAGAGCTGTTTGGGGTGAGATTCGGGAGGATAGCTATGGATATCATCTCGGGATTTGCACCCACGCCAAACAAGAATACTTGCATGTTAGTAATCCAGGATTACTTCACCAAGTATGTATGCGCTATTCCCCTACCAAATCACACAGCAGAGACCTGTGCAGAAGCTTTGGTGGACGAATGGGTTTTGACCTTTGGTGTCCCGTTGCTTCTGCATTCGGACCAAGGTCGAGAATTTGAGTCTCAGCTCTTCTCTGAGATGTGTGAATATTTGACAATTGTAAAACAGAGAACCAATCTGTACAGGCCACAGAGCGATGGCCAGGTGGAAAGGTTCAATAGAACATTGATTCAGAGTCTGACTATGTTGGTAGACAAACATATGGACGACTAGGATGAACAGGCTAAATATGTGGTGTCCGCATATAACAGCTCTGAACACAGTTCTACTGGATGCAGTCCAAATATGATGGTATTCGGGGAAGAAAACCTCATGCCAGCGGATGTGTTTTCGGCTCAATCGAAAACCCGCTCGAAGTCCCTTGTTCCGTCACTTTCGTGGAACAGCTTCGTGATCGATTGAGAGAGAGTTACAGCATGGTAGGAGAAAATCTAGGTAAATCTGCGGAACGCCAGAAAGTCGGTTATGACTATGGGCTGAAGCAGAGAAGGTACTCAGTTGGGGAACAGGTGGTGAGGTACCACACCCCCCAAGCAGCTATGAAGCTTGCTCCCAACTGGGATGGGCCGTTCGTAGTGGATTCTGTCCTCTCTGAGTCGACATTATTACTTCGATCGTCCCGCGGGCGGTTGCAAAAGAGCAATGTCGATAGAGTGCGCCGGTGGTTGGGCGTAGAACTATCACAAACTGTCGAGTTGTTGCAACCACAACTTGATGATGATTCACCTTCTCGTATGGCCACGAAAAGGGCTAAGTCTGTTTCTGGACAGGTCGAAATAGAGATTGAAAGGTCGCGACCGGAAGTTCAGTCTAAAAAACAAATTACGCAGGGTCATCGAAAACGACAGCAAAAGGCTCGAAAACTGAGCGAGGTGGAGGTGTTGGATGCCAGTAAACCATCAAAGCGGCGCCGTGGTCAACCGGCTCGTTGAGATAAGTCGAAAGCATCTAAACAGCCTTTGAAGGGATGTCGGAAGCCCGACCCCCCTCGAAGGTGCGAACAACTGAACAAACTTCACATCGAAACATTTCGATTGAAGTCAAAAATCAGTCACTCCAGTCCGGACCTATGACTCGAGCGAGGCTTAAGTGCCAACGCTCATCAAAGGAACGGTCAGCGAGTGTCGAGGGTGAAAGGAAACCCAGAGCAAACACTCTGGCTCCTACATCCACACTGTCACAAGTGATGGGAGGCAGACGCCGACAGAAACGGGTTAATAGCCCGGTCGGCCCGGCCACAAGGACGGCGGGCTAGGAGGGGGTGATAGTAACCCGAGGCTCAACACTCGTTCCTACAGTGAAGGTTAGAATCAGGAAAAGTCCTAGATTAAACCCTACTCAGTAATCGATGATTCGCACAATACTAAGCAACAGCTTTACCAACCTGTTTTTTTTTTAATGTGGATTTAAAATAACGGGTGCCGTTCTTGGGTAAATCTGTTTGTGGACATGAAGCCGACGGTGAATAAAAAAATTACACAACAAGAAGTCATGCGATTGCCTCTTAGTTTGAGACAACCTGACGCTGGAAACATGGAAATTTGGGGCCTCTGATTTTTATTGGACTGTGAGGATGGGTTCCCAGCATAGGCTGGTGGATTCTACCCGAAGGATAGATCCATATTGGAACCATTTTAATCCCGGTAGTCTGATAGAAGGGGGGGTGTCCTAATTATCCATGTTGATAGTCTTGGAACCCCATAGACCGCATAGGAAATAACGGCATATGCAAACATTGCGACTGGAGAACCAGAGCGTGACGGTGTGAGGAGAGTGAGTCGTTCTATTTTTTGAGCATTACCTTATTTGGTCATGGTGTGATGCGCTGTGGACCAATATGGTTCGCCTGCCTCGGTCACGTAGGCCCTTCCTCCAATCAGAGGCGTGCGCCACAGGGATAAAAGGCCGCGTCGCACACCACGGAGGTCACATCTGCACCCTTCTCATGAGAGTCGGACACAGATAAGCTGGACTAAGCCTAGCTTACTCCAGCTAGTACGCTCCACCTGGGGACTTCCTACCTGAGTGTAGGAGGTCTCCCCTGCCTAGTGTCGAGGGACACGACCTGCCTGAGTGCAGGTTCGTGTTCTCTCGAGGCTCCAGTCTTCGGTCCCTCGAGCCGCCTGAGTGCGGTTCGAGGTACATCGAAAGCACCTTCGAGGCTTCGACCTGCCAGAGTGCGGATCGAAACACCTCGAAGATCCTCTTCGCCGTCTCGTCCCGTCTGAGAACGGTTCGAGACCCGAAGTCTTCTCTTCAGTGGAACCCATAAGTTCAGGAAGAACCATGGGGTCCTCGTCCGATGAGCAGTCAGGGTACAGCTCTTCGGCGAGCCACAAGTCGCAGAAGAAGAAGAAGAAGAAGAAGAAGTCCAAGAGGACCAGACCCGAGCAAGAGCTCGAGTCTACCTCGGCTAAAAGTGCAGCTCTTCTGAAGCAGATCGAGGATGCACAGAAAGCCTTGGCCGAGTCCCAGGAGCGGGAGAAGGAGCTCCGCCGAAAGGCGAAAGAGGCTGCTAAGCAGCAGAAGCGCGACTTGAAGGTCGTGGCTGCTGCAGCCTCGAGAGACTCCTCCCCCGACGAGATGGAGGTCGACGAGCCGTCGACACCAGCTCCATCAAAAAGTGCTACCCCTTCAGGTTCTAAGGGCAAGAAGCCCACCGAATCGAAGGCATCCAAAGGGACCTTGAAAGACTTCAAGATCCCTAAGGTGCCCAAGAAGGAAAGTAGCAAAAAGGAATCCGCAGCCAAGAAGGCTCCAGCCCGGGAAAGGAGTAGCGAGTCTACTGCACCCCCGGAACCTGGAACCGAGCCATCGGAGGTCGAGGCCGGTGCCGTGGAGAGCACCGTATCCTCTCCCCCAGACACGGGCAAGGCTGTCGACGAGTGGAAGCGGCTGTCAAGCGACGTGCTGAGTACGTCGATGACAGGCCTCTGACCAAGCTTCAGGACTACCGCAAGAATGGTCAAGTGGTACTCCCTAGTCTCATCGGCAAGGATGGTAGTGACGACGAGGAGTGGTATTCAGATGATACCCATGCCATTGACTGGTATGTCTCGATGATCGAGAATATCACGAATGCCTCAGACTCGTCGGGGGTGTCGCTGCCCGAGCGACAGCGGATTGGGTTTGCATGGCGCATCTTCAATCCAGGGCAGCAGTGTGCTTTCGAGAACTGCACACGTAAGGGGTTCCCCCCTCGCGTATACGCGACAGACGGCAGGTATGCTTGGTGGAGGAGCATCGAGCCATCCGTCCGCAGTTCGGTTGTGTTAAGGTGGAAAAGACCATTCCATGTTATCAGGACCCCGATGACCCGACCTCTCCACATGAAGGGGCTTGATGGCGCGTCATCTCAAGTCGTACAAGCAGCCCCATAAGTACAACGCCCAGGGCGCTATCCAACTAGTGGAAACGCTGGTTGGAAAGTGTGAACGGAATGAGAAAACAGGTGCGCCGACTAGACATTGGATGCGGATGGCAGACCGGAACTGATGCCTGCTTTCTACGGCGCCTACCCCGAGTTCAGGGTAGAGCAGCGGAAGAAGCGGGAGGCCAGTCGTCCTCGAGACTCAGGACCGACAGCCTCTACGAGTGGGAACAAGAGGCCCCACTCTACCAGATGCTGGAAAGTCTGCCGGTTCGACTGAACCTAAGAAGCCTAAGCCGCAGGCTGCTCCCTCGAAGCCCGAAAGGGCATCGAAAGCCGCCCTGGCCCCGGCTCCTAAAAAGTTGAAGAATGCTTCGACCGGTTTGGCCAAACCTAGCACCAGTGGTGCTAAAACCGGAGGCAAGACGGTGGAATCCCGGAGTGGTCGTGATCGACAACCCAAGGTGACCACCAACTCGTCTCCCCCTGTCAAGCCCCCTACAGCACAGAGGACAGCACCCAAGCTGCTGCGCCGCGTGTCCACGTGGGAGGCGCGACACTGACCTCGGGAGCAGGAGCCACCTTCTCCAATGTCGTGTCAGGCGCCAACACCCCGACAGCAACCATGCGTTGGGAGTTGGCACAGCCTGCATACGGCGATGGTGTCGAACGTGGGGTCCCCAAGACGTTCGTGGAACATTGTAAAGGACTTCTACAAATGACGGGTAGCCCTGCTATCGACCAATTCGGTCAGGCATTCCGCGAGGAAGCGAGTGCCTACTTGTTCGGCCTGTTTGATAGAACAAACATGGCCATCCGTAACGAGCTCCTTCCGGCTCTAAGGGAAGAGGCCCGCCAGACCGTTCAGATGGAGATGGACTCTCGTCTGACCGATGTCCGAACGCGTCTCAATAACTTTGAGTCACAGGCCCAATATGATATCACCAAGAGGGATGGTATCATAGAAGGCTGGGAGGAAATCGACCACGAATTATTTAGAGTCTTCGGGGTCCAACTCTCGGAATGGATGAAGCCCGTTCGAACTGAGCCCTCTCGCGAAGGTGGAGTGGTTCCTGAAGTCAGGACGCTGGCGGCTCAGTCGAATCCTTTGAGAGAGTTATCTCCAAGGATTGACAGTCTGAGCTCGGCTATGACGATGTTGGGCCGAGAGCAGGTGGTGCAGGACAAGCCTGACACCCCTGGTAGATCTCTCAGTGCCTCCGTCTACCCACCAGCAGCCGCACCTTCCTCATCGGCTCCCTTGATCACCCTCTCGGGAGCCATCGAGCCTGCACCGCCACCGGTTCAGAGAGTGGTGTCACCGAAAATCCATCCGGATCTTCATGGCATCACACCTCTGGTCCCCGCGAGTGCAGCCGTCTGCCCGGACCCGTCGGCTTCCGCCCAAGCAGTAGAACCTGCCGAGGCGGAACAGTCGATGGATATAGACGGGGACGTCGATGTCGTCGGTCATTCTCCAACGGCTCCCCCTGATCAGGGAGACAAGGACGACCTTGAAGGTCGGGAGAGCGACGACGACGACGGAAGCGACTCAGCAGATTCGGCAGTCCTCCACTCAGATGCTGAGGGAAACTCCCGGGATGCACCCGAGACCTCTAACGAGGCTTGGAGTACGACAATGGACCGTGTGGCCCCATTGCCGGAGTCGCCGACGTTTTCGGGCCAGCTAGCCCCCAGTGCTTCACATGAGGATGAGCGCACTGACGGAGAGCAGGCTGAAATCGACGCCGCTACAGGGTCCATCTCGGAGGATCAGTAGTATGATACTACTGTTCCTCCTCTTCAGCTTGGATCGCTGACATCAGACAGAGTCTCGATGTCAGCATGGAACCCCCGGGAACTCGTTCCCGGACGACGGTGTATCCTCCACGAGGGGGGTACCTTTCCTGTCCCCGGACCTCCCTGCAAAGCTGTGTGGATCCGACGCCACCCCGGTCTTAGGGCCCGGTGGTGCCACACATCCTCGGCCTCACGGTCGAAGGACCATCATAGTTGTACTATACACTATCGATGGGCTTCCTACGCTGGAAGGAGCTTCTCAACGAGACAGGGAGGAAACGACACGACCCCGGTTACCATACCCGGTTGTGCCTCCCTCGGATCGACCAGGAGCAGGTCGTAAAGCAGTGTTTCGACACTGGTCTCCCACGTTGGATGGAGCAACGCCTTATAATTAACTGTGATAATAATTTTTTTTCTACAGTACAGTAGAAACTATATTTCTATATATTCCTCTACTGTTTCTGTCGACCATGTCAACGGAGCCAGTAGTTTAAATTATTATCTATTTGTTTAAACTGATCCGGGATCTCTGAATTTTCAGAGGCCTCATTTCAGTCTAGTGGGGGGTGGTGTGGTGGTCCCGCGTCGTCTTCGAGGTACCTTCGTGGTCCTCGTGGGCGACATCGAGAGCACCTCAATTTCCCGACACCTTGGGGCGCTGGAGTCCAGCGCCACGTCACCACTTGGTCACGTGGCCCTCGACTCCGGTGTATATAAGGCCGTTGTACGGCCTTCCTCAGGGTCAGTCCAGCCCCGACTGACCATCGTGAGCGATGGTTGGCGGCTGCCCGACTACCATATTCTAATACTCCTCTGTGCTGCTGCACAGAGGAGGTGTATGTGGAATATCAACTGTAGACACTAGAAGGCCTAGTGTCGAACTTGGTATAGAGTTCAAACTCTGCCACCTGTAACTGTGATCGAGAACGGCTGATGCCTATGTGTTATTAGACAATAAAGTTTTAACTGGAACCTGAATAGTTGTTCTTCGTTGTTTATCGAAAGATTCGATTGAACATCGAGGGGTAGAACACTACAGATAGTATGTTCTTGATTAACCCTTTGAAGGTCTAAACTGTAGGTCAAGCAGGAATATTACCCATAGAGACCTGAAAGACTCATGTATTCTGCTGCTGAATGCACATGAGTGGGCCTCTGGGAGGGTAAACATTGACTGCATTGCCTGCCTGTGCAGTAGGCTGTGATCACAGTGACTGATCCAGCTCAGCTGTGGACAGCTGTGGATTTCCTTTTTATAAGTTAGGAAGATGATTCAAACAGATATGAAAAATTGTAAAATAAGTATGTATTGTGACATTGGTCCTATAGATTTTTAACCATTTTCAAAATTTGATGCAAGTGCCTACTTGGAATGAACATGATTGACCTGAGTGATGTTCTATGCCGTATATAAAGGCATATAATATGTACCCATTTGGTGACACACCCTCCAGGAGGGAAAGAACAATTAATTGCTTGCCCAGGATGGAAATGTAAGTTTATTGAAAGCACATGCATTATATTAAAACAAACACACATCTAACATTTAGAAAAATAAACTTTATTTCTGTAATTTACAGGTCAAAATTGTCAAAATCTGAAATTGTTATGATGATATGATAATTATTTATGTAGAAAATCAAGCCCTACAAAATTGGTGAATGTTTTAATTGTAGAGAGAAGCAGGAAAATTAATTGTTAGTCTCACAAGAAATAGGAACATAATCAGTACATACATTTAGTAAAAACTTGAGTATGTATATTTTATGATCACAAAGATGCATTTGACATTAATAAGAACTTCATTTCTGTAATAGCATGTTACTTAAAAGTGACTTTTTGGACACAGACAAAAAAAAACCTTCCCAGCTCCTTTGTTACAGTGTGTGTACAGTAATCAAATATCCGACAATTTGGGGACTCAGGTAAGTGACAGGGGAAAATTACTGACATTGTTCAAACAGTTGAAGGAGTTCAAATTAGAAAAGCAGGGTATATTCCATGGGAGCCACTCATAACATCCTGAGAATCAAGTTTACCATCAAATTCTAATTTTCCTTTCGCCATACATTATACAGGGAGCGGGATAGGGGTTAGTTTAGATCAATTGACTTGCTCAGATTGCTCTTATTAGCATAAACTAGAAACATCCCAAGGAAGACCCTTTTTTTTGTTCCTGATATATGTTATGAAATGTAACAAAGCAAATCCAGTGCTAAATTTTGGAAAGTTTTGACAGGTGTATCATATCTTTTGATTTTTCTTTATTTAGACCCTGGACCCTGCAAGCAAAAATATGGCTTTTCCACAGTATAAACATTTATATTGTAACACAAATAACTCATCAAGCTTGATAATATAACTTGAGAAAATATTGGGCCCAGTGGAAGTCCCAAAAATTATAAGCCAATTTCCTATGGCGTTTGACTATAGTATTATTAAGATTGAATCCAGCATAGATATCGATTTATTAGCAATATCTTTCGGGGGAGAAACATGTACAGTATAGTACCAATATACATACATTCACATGCTCACACACACCCCTTGTTGTCAAGATATGTTAGTTCTGATAAGTATATATTCCATGTTGATAGGGTTATGATAAGTACATAATTCTTATTAATGGGGTATGACTATGTATTTCTACAATAGATATAGACCTTGCAACATATAACCTTTACCTCCCTTTACAACCTCCCTTTACTGCTCTAATATTAGGTACCTTTTAGAGTAAGATATGACAGTTAGTTTGTCACTATGAGTATTGTAAGCATATAGTGCTGTGTATCTGGAGTTAAACTTGAATGTTTGGCATGACCATTAAATATTATGTACATAGGAAAGTAGCTGCTGGTAATTCCCCATGCAATTCACAACAAAACAAGTTGCAGAAGTTGTATATATATATACATATATATATATATATATATATATATATATATACATATATATATATATAGATGTATATATATATATGTAGAGTATTATGGCCAATAAACCAATTCTCAACTCGCCAACTCATCTATCAGAATATAGGGGAAGTTCCATATGGATGACTCCTTTGTGTACCAGGAAAAGGAAGAGGTCGAAACCTGGAAATGATGAATTGTGGAATTGAGTACATTAAAGTTTTCTTTGCATGAATAACTGAAAGTTAAATTGAAGCATTTTCATTATGTGTATACTTATAATAAGATTTTCAGGATAAAAATAATCATCATTCAATAGATACAGATGTAGACTCTAGAAATTTGAATACAGTCCAGTCTGACTCACAGTTAGTTGTTGGCTATGCAATCTTTTCGATGGGTTACTTGGGCCTTTTAAATAACATCTTAAGAAAGAGGTCTAAGGCTAACCTAATATCAAGGGCCACTAGCCAAGACATGCATACTGTACCATCTTGTGTATAAAATGTATCTAGCCATAGATGTTTCTTACAAAATAAACCCAAATTAACCTGTCGTCAAAGCAAAACTGCTGACCACCGCCATCTTCTATGTTTATATTTCACAAAGGCTGCGCATGCGCAATGGACCTATGACATCATTGTGGTGATTTGGTGCTGGTTATTTCACGGCGGAGTGCAATATGGGCGTTTAGTGCATTACCTTTGGGACATCGATATTCACCTTGACATAAATACCCTAGCTGGACATTATAAAACCTCCCTGAAGTCAGGATGTGCCTTATCATAGGCAAGGATTTTTAACCATGGAACACTATTAGAATGACCAGAATCTGGCCCCTGGTACGCCTCCTAGGATGATTTCCTTATGCCTTTTATGCACCGTATACTAGATGAGGGGTTACAGTACATGTACACTTAATGTGTTTTCTGTTCACTCTATTACCATGTAATGCATCCAGCTTTTGTTTTATTTTTATTTATTAGAAGTCAAAATAGAATTTACATAAAAAAGGAATTTAGCTGAATGTTTATTCACAATGAAAGAGACCTCAACTTCATACTTACATAGGAGGACGGCTTAACTTGGGAAAAGCGGAGAACCTACGTGGAGGCATCTCATACATCATTCTTGGTTCTGGGTTTGGTCTGCCACATAACATTGAGAAAATTGTTCCCACTGCTTTAAGGGCCATAAGGCTACTCAATGCTACACCAATTGCAGCAAGTATAAGTATGAGTCGAGAACGACTTAGATCAATCTCACACTGTGGGCCTTCAAAGCCACTTGGACATCTGAAATTAAGACAAGGGTCATTTGAAAAGAGCTAGAGAACATCTATAGCAAGAGGGTTTAGTTGATACAGAAATATGATCTATATACCAAATAAGGAAGGCATTATAATCTGTTTTGAAATTAATTTTAAAGAGAATGAAAGGAAAATACTAAAGCTTCATCAAATGCCAAATAAAACCTTTTTTTCTATACATGAAGAGTTTGGTTCCAAAATGCAACAAATCCATTTTGGCTGTTTTGAGATTTTTGTGAGTTCCAATATCTAGGGGACCATAAGATAAAACACCTCCACATTTCGTTTTGAAATCCTTGAGTCTTCCATTTTTTTTTCAGAACACAATAAATCCCCAAACTGTTTCGTTCCGAAATGCAATAAATCCAACATGACTCTTTTTTGTATCCACATAATAGCCACAAAAGTTAGTTTTCTCTTCTATATTTGACTTTCCTCATTTAGTGGGATATAAATGAAACATTTTCAAGTACTTTCTTTACACTGATGGTTCTTTCACAGACAAAATGTGATCCATCACATATTTCTGTGCAAAAAAAAAAAATGCTGTTTTGTTCCAAAATGCAATCATCACTACAGCTTTGACATCTATAGGGCCTATACCTCTCTCCTCACCAGCAAAGTTGGTTTTTATTGTGAATAAGGCTATAGAACGTACAAACACAATGATATGACATTAACAGATCATTTAATCCATAGAAATAAGGTTATTAATGAACATACATATCATGACAATGTTTGCCTGAGTGCATTTATTGCATTTTAGAACAAAACAGGTGTGGGATTTATGTCATTTTGGGAAAAAAAAAGTGTTTTTTCGGTGGGCCCTAGGTGCCAAAAAAGGTGACTGTTTTGGAAAGAATGATTTTACAACTTTTTTTCACTTACCCCAACCTATTGTTTTCTCATCTTAACTTCATTTTTTTTCCAAAATTGTGTTTATTGCGTTTAACCAAACTCTTTACATGTTCTACTTTAGGTATACACCCTTTACCCAATTCTGCAATAATCAGCCATTTTCTCAGCTAGAAATTGGCAGATTTTGTTGGATATTCAATCTTCATTACCAACTTTAAAACATCAAACCTGATTCCTGCCCTAAGTAGACATGTAACTATTTGTCAAAGATTTTACTTTAAAACATCTATCAAGCTGGCTCTATTGTAATATTTGATGTGCGTCACATCAGAATTAATGTGCCAGGTAATGAAATGGTAGTCCAACACACTATTTTATTCTATTTTGATCTGTTTCTCAATCACTTTATCTCTTTACTACTGCTCTAAGTAGTTTGAATTTTTGCTATTCCAACATTTTTTCTATACATTATGGTGGGTGTTCAACCAATATCAATAATATAATTTCAAGTGATTTGATCAGACAGATAGAAGCTTGATTGCCCTTTAGGGGGAGAATAACAAAATTGGGTATGACAATCCTGCCTGATTAGAATTTTTCCACCCCAGATCATCAGGTTTATGGCCCTAGAGGATGAGAACCTGCACTCTACATAATGGCCACCTTATAGCTCACTCGTCTGTCTGCCTATAGTTCATGATACTTGTATTGTCCTGGCAGCTGGCCTTCGTGAAGAAAATTTGTTATTTTTTATTGCCTTACCTATAAACTTTTTACACAAATTTTATTGTTTGACACAAACCCTTCAGTGGTGTCTAAATTGCATATTATTTATACAATATTTTTATACCCCCTACCTAACACTGCCATATGGTTGCCAGTGTCAAAAACTAGGACCCATTTGTAGTTCTCAATTAAAAGAAGTTGATTCTACAATGCCCATATCGTGGGAAATCTGCACAGGATATATTTGACAGCCAATTGAATTTATCACCTCATGGAGACCCAAGGTTATAAAAAAATCTGATTCAAATCAACACATTATTTAAGAAGCCAAGGAATGAATTGGTGCCAAGAAGATGTAACGATACTGGATTTTTAGTTTCCCCCATGGCTGGCAAAGTAGATAAATGAAAAGTTTAACTGTTCTTCCACTGTATTCCTCTGAAATATGCCTACCCTTAAAAAAATTAAAGATGAATTTGATAATGATTGAAAGGTATTGTAACGGTTCGTATTAGGTTTGTATGTTGGGTGGCTCTTAGGATCCCTTAACACTAGATGTATTAACACAACACAAGTAGTTCGGGTTGGGCAAAGCCCTTCAGACTTCCCACCTGTTCGGGTAGGCTTTTATTAGAGAAGCTGACTACACGTCTGGACTGGATCAGGTTCAGTCCCCTTCTGCGGATCATCCAGCTCCTTAGTAGAAGCTGGATGCGAGGCGTGGTGCTGCCCCCTCTTGTACCAAACGGGTATCACAAAGCGACACCTGGTTGGCATAGAAGGAACGATCACCACACAAACACATCTCTTGGATGAGGCGCACTAATATATACACGACGATGCCAGCCCCTACACCACCCCCCCTAGACTTTACCTAGGGTAGGTGTAACAATAGACCTATTGTTAACCTGATAACATGATATGTATATGACAGTATGTACATAGGTAAGTCTATTTATTGAATATTATATAAAGTTAATATGACATTAAAGGGGCATTATAAATAATATGTACATAATAATAGGCATTGTCATGTATAAACCGAAGTAACTAATAATAACAAAATAGGAGGTGGTGCCTTATGCACCATCAACCTATGGTAAAATGGTATGGTGACAGTGTTACATAGTTATTATAGTTATAAACGACGTGTTAAATTTTATAGTTAAACATATTGTAGTGTAACATAGACACATCATATACAATATAGACCCGACAGGTGGAGTAACCCGAAGAAAAAAGATTTTTGTGTTTAGTTATGAATGAATGATAATACACATATAGCGGAAATGTTATATGAATTTATACTGTGTTGCTCAGTGCTTTGTGCTGCATATTCCCATGCACATACCTGTCGATATTGCACACCCTGTAGGCTGTAAAATCAATTTTGTAAGGCGTGCGGTTATCCATGGATAACCTGTGTCCGGTGCGGGTTATCCATGGATAACCGCACGCCTCTCATGTCCTTCCATGTCATATGTTACATGTTAAAACCCACGAAATCTTATGACCTGGGCAGGGCTTGAACCTGCAGTCTCAGATCCCTAATCCAACACCCTATGCATTGAGCCACAGGGACTGGCGAGAAATGCTCGGTTCGAACCATGTCTGGATATGATACAAAGGCCGGGCAGGCGATGACTGCAGGCTGACCACTACCATAACTGCGGGACGCATTCAAATCAATCCAAGACAAGACGGCCGCTGCAGGAGGAGACGCCGTGGCCAAGTGGTTAGTGCGTCGCGCTCAGCCGTCAGAGGTAGGCAGGTCGAGTCCCGGTCCGGGCGCGTCTTTTTTTTTTCGCCGTGTGCCCTGTTGCTGTCCGCAGCCGTCAGAGGTAGGCAGGTCGAGTCCCGGTCCGGGCGCGTCTTTTTTTTCGCCGTGTGCGCTGTCGCTGTCCGCTGCCGGGCAAGGAGGTGTAGATCCAGTCTAACACGGTCCGGGCGCATCTTTTTTCGACAACGAGGTGTATTATACACAAACATAACAGCGAGACGCATTCAATTTCAAAGCAAGCCAAGACGAGGGCTGTCGCTGTCCGCTGCCGGGCGCCGAGGTGTATTATACACAAAAATAACCGCGAGACGCATTCAGAGCAAGCCGACACCGGGGCTGTCGCTGTCAGCTGCCGGGTGCCGAGGTGTATGTACTGATCGTGTACACACAATGGCTGGCTTCGAGTCCCGGGGAGGGGGAATAATTTTCGTTTTCAACTTGAATTTATTGGTATTCTATTGATTATTTATTGGTTTCGTGGAATAAAATAAGTAGTCAATGGATAATTCATGACTCGTGTGTGTTAGCAAAGGCTAATTACACTTATCCTTCACTAACACACACTCCCCACTGGGCTCATCAATGTTGATTCGGCGTTGAAACAACGTTTGCAATGTTTGCATATCAACACTGATTTAGGGTTGAAATAGAGTTGAAATTGAAAGTTGAAACAACATACTCAAAATCAACAGTGATTCAACATCTAACCATCAGCGCTGATTCAATGTTTGTGTTTCTATGTTGACTCAACATTGTTTCAACAATGTTGAAACAACGTTGACAGTTGTTTTGTTGACATATCAACGTTGAATCAACATTGTATCAACATTGAAATCAATATTGTTGATTCAACATTGACAAATCAATGTTGAATCAACGTTGAGTTGACAACAATATTTCAACATTGATATGTCAACTGTTGACTGGATGTTGAAATGGTGATGGTTGACAACGTTGAAATACAAATATTGAAAAAGTGTTGAAAACAGGTTGATCAACACCATCAACATAACATCAACTGGTTGTCAATGTTGATGCAACATTGTGTGCCCACTGGGTCGTCATGAATTATCAATTGATTACTTGTTCATTAAGAGGTTTCCTACCAGGGTAGTAGGATCACCCTTACAATAAAACTAAACTTCCGGCGAACCTGGAATGACTGGTTTCTGCAGCTCCATTTGGTGACATGCATGTGGTGGCAAGCCACATTGCTGTGTGTAGTGCCCTGGTGAGGATATGAAGATGGAGCCCCCTTTCGGATGGTAATCCATGAGGGGTTCAGGTAGCGTCCATCTTAGCTGCAGATTTTCATTCCAGTCCGCCAGATCCGGGTAGTCCTCCGAGAATAAATCTCTGGCATATAAGGTATGCCTGTACCCTCGGGTACTAAAAATAATGGGAGCTGGCAGATGGACACTTACAAGTCCTCAGACTCATCGTCTCTCAGCTGGCTCTGGGTTGGGGTTGGAAGCCGAGCTGCTGCTTTCTCCACTGAGAAGCATAAGTGTACCGGTGCTCAGGTCCATATCAAGTAGATTCAGAGCACCAATTCCCTGAGTCTCCCACTGCCCCGGCTTCTGCATCTGAAGGAATGACTAACGACGACGCAGTGCCGTCCCAGTCATCTAGATGCTTGCCGAAGCAGAGGAAGAACTTGAGGTCTGCCTCCTTGTACCTATTAATGTACTTCAAGTTCTCAGCGGCATGGAACTCCTTAAGCTTCTGGGCTTCCCTCTTTCTCTCCAGGCAGGACTTATAGGCCTCCTCGACCCACTTTATCTCCTGCTCCTTAATTTTGTTTTCTTTCCTCTTCTGGATCTCATAGACCAGATTGAAGGTGGCCTCAGTCATGTCTCGCCAGTAGTCAATTGACCTCTGGCAATGCAGGGACTGCCATTCACTCATAAGATTATTTTGGATCTTACAAGTGTGTTCGTCACGGTGGTCAACAAACGTCTCCGGGTCCTGAAGACCCCCAAGAGTACTTGCCACTAGCCCCATAATGAGGACATAAGAGTCGCCAATGGGGCAGCAGCTGGTACTGATGCTGGAGGGGGTACAATAACAGGCAGAGCGCCTGCGCTAGGGACTACAGAGCCCTCAACCGTCGCACCTCCCCTTCCTTGGCTGTAGCGGGGGAGTGGTCGGGTGGACTGACATCCACCACGGCCTCTACCCCGAGCCTTGGGTTGACCCTACGAGGTCAGGACTTGGGATTCAGGTCCTACAGGTCCCATGGCAGGGAACTTCGCCATGTACTCCTTGTACGCTTGGCGCTGCTTCTTGTTCGACTCCTCCCCGGCCCACCATGCACTGTGGCGGGTGCGGGAGCCGAAGAAGGACGTCCAGTCCTCCTGGCTTCTGATGTCAACACCCAGGGGGTGCTGTGCTCCAGCTGTGAAGCCAGGTGGTGGTGGTGGTGGTACTGCCTGGCTAGCCACCCGATGGGTCTAGTGGCCAGGCATATCCAGTGCCGAGACCTGCTGTCCGGACTGGCAACGATCAGCTGGGTTGGATGATCTGGACTGATCCTTACTGTCAGAAGGGATTACAGATCGGTCTGCTCGGGTTCGTTTGGCGGGTGTGGCTGAGGACTTCGTCCCAGCTGCTCCTTTCAAACAAGCCTGCTTGTCCTTCACGCATTTGTCGTTGCCCCACCATTTCTTTAGTTTCAGATGTCCCTCGGTGGGTAACTGGAACTTAGAACCGGAGGGGTTGATGGCAAAGTAAGTGGTGCTGTTACCACTCCTCCAAGTCCAGAACTCGGGTTCAAACACCAGCTTTATCACATCACTGACTGGGAGTGCGGCCCACTTGTGGCAGTTGCTGCTTGGTCCCCATTGAGTCAAAGCCCATTGCACCTTCGTTCTGGACTCTAGATATATCCCATACCCAACTTGGATTTTAGTTGGTCAATCCAAATAAGGTAGAATTTACCAACCGTCGTTGTTGACGGTGCCCGGGCACATGAAGTGGATCGTGTCATATGCGCAATCCGTGAAGCAGCAAGGGACGCGTTCTTTAAATCCCTTGGCTGCATTCTTCCACATCCATTTCTGGTTTTCGTCTTTTGGGACGTCCGTGGTCATGTCTTCCCACGTCGTCACTGACTCCAACTCAGATCTGGCTGACTTGGGCAGCTCCGGATCACTTTCGCGATACAACTCACTGCTCGATTAGATGCCTGCCCCCTTGGCCTGGACCTGACTGGAGGTAGTGGTACCAGTAAAAGTCGCAACCGTGGTGACAGCGGGTGACCCGCTGGTGGTGACAGTGGGTCCTACAGTAGCCATGGTGGCCACGGTGACTGCTGTAGTGGTTGGAGCTGGAGCCTTCGGCTTACTCTTGCCCCCTTCTTGGTAGAAGAAGGCTAGGGTACAGCCAGAGTCCCTTTCACTCCCTTCCTCTTCTCCTTCTTCTTGCCTTTAGCAGGCTGCTTTGGGGCTTCCGGGCTGGTGGTAGAGTCAGTATCCGATGCAGCAATTGACTGGAGCTGGGCCTGCTGCTTGCGATGGGCAGGGCGGGCAGTGGTTAGCTCCTTCTGCTGGGCGTTAAGCTCACGGCGCTTAGCTTCCACAGCAGCCTGTTGACAAGCCCAGCTCATCCTCAGATTTGGACCTCTTGATCACAATCCGAAGGTCCTCGTCCTCGAGGTCTGACTTGGTTAGCGGTCCCTTCGGTGCCGGCTTACAAACCAATTTCTTGGTTCGCCCGGATTCCACCGACGAGTGGGTGATGGTAGAGTCGGTGTCCATGTTGGATTCCGACTCCCTCACCTGGGTTGACCTCCGGGTAATCCCTTTGGATAACAGCACAGCCCGTGCCAAGTCCTGGTCTACCATCATGGCTCCAGCCAGCCGCTTGTAATTGCGGAGCCATGACACTGGCATACTTTCAGCCAGCTCGTCCAACAAAAAACAAAGGTAGGGCTCAGCTATAAGCTGCCTGGGGACGCAAAATAACCGGAGCGAAACCAATGGCGTCTTACCACCACGATTCTGCCCTAGTTATAACTGGGTCAAACCAACATGGCGTCATAACTCTCGTCTCGCAAGATATCGCTGCGAGCTATCCAGTGACCTAGTTACACATCTTCCAGCCACCCCTGTGGCGACCTCTAGCGGACTAGATTCGGACTAAGGTTCGGCTCGGTATACAAGACGCATGTTACTACCGGGGTGCTATCATCTGGAGCTTAGTGGTATATACATCGCTATAAAGCGAATGTATCTGTTAATCTGACCACCACTCGCGGAATAAGACTACCCAGGGAACATATGTTAGACGCCCGTGCCGGGATACATATGTCTTTCGCCTACGGCAAACCACACACAGGTGCTCGTTGTGTACTTAGTAAGGTAATGGCAGACCCCAACCGAGGACTGCGTCTGACGCCTTCGGTCAGCATTTTATTTCTCCTGGCATTACCCACGGCCTTCTCCTGGTCCTGCGCAGCCACGGCAGGACGGTTCCCATGTGTAATGCCTTCACTGAGCGAGACATTTTTCCATTTCTTACGATTTGGCCGTTTCCGACCCATCTTCTTCTTAGAAGCTACCTTCGCCTCCGGGTGCTTCCTAGGCCGACCTCTGGGGCGTTTCTCGGTTACCATCACCTCTTTATTCATAGTCGGCGCTGGGGGTCGGTACCCATACTCCCTCTCTGCTGCTTCGTGTCCCTTCCAGGGCATAAGCTTTCCTACATTGGTCTTCCATTTTCTACCAGTGTAGCAGTCCTCCATCATCACTGTGGATTCAGAGATGATGCGCACAATTTTAAATGGGCTCTCCCAAGGTGTTACGAGCTTCAACCGTTTGAGCGGCTCGTAATACCTCAGTACCTGGTCCCCTACATTAAAACGTATCATTCTTGCATTGGTGTCATACCCCACCTTCTGCCATTTAGCACTCTTCAGTAGTTCTTTTCGAACTACTTTGTATGCATGCTTAAATCTATCCCGGAGCGACTCCACAAACAACACAGTGCAAGGAGCCTCCGGGTCGATTCCAACCACTCGGCAGGCATAATTATGTCCTCGCCGAACACCAAGAGGTTTGGGGTACAGTTGGTTGATGAATGGACGGTGTTATTGTAGGCGTGTACTACAAACTCACAATTTTTGTCCCAATCATCCTCATGGCTATTAACCAGGGGCTTCAGGACTTGTATCAAAGTCTTGTTAAACCTCTCGACCTGGCCATCGGATTGTGGTCGGTATGGGTTGGTTCGGGTCTTACATATCGCTAAGTAATGGCACATTTCCTGCCATAACTCTTTCTCAAACTCCCTACCTTGATCACTGTGCATCATGAGGGGTACACCCAAATGTAGCACCCAGCCTTTTACAAATGCCTCGGCACATGTAGCGGCTTTGTGATTCGGAAGGGGAATAACCCGAGTGTACTTTGTATAGTAGTCTGTTACGACCATCATACAAGTGTTCTTTCTAGGCGTCATTTTAAATCCACTAATGATGTCGATTGCTACACGTGCAAACCTGACACAGTTCCTGGGTCAATGGTAACTTGCCCAGGCCAGGTCCTGGCTTGTTTTTACAACAATCGGGGCAAGTTGCAATCAACCGAAGTAGGTCACCCCTCATCCCTGGCCAGTAATACCATCTCTGTAGACATTCAATGGACCTTTTCTTCCCAAAATAGCCACTTGTTTAGTGTCCATGACAATAGTACATGATGTCCCTTCTCATCGAGGTGGGAATCACTATTTGCAATAGCTTATTGCCAGTGGAAGTAGACTTCCACCTGCACAATATGCCATCTCGGATCTCTAGCTTGGTCCACTGAGCTATCAATCGCCTCGTTTCTCTGTCTTCCAGAGATAACATTGTCCAAACCGGCTTAATACCTTTCCGTAAATTTTCCAAGATGAGTGCAGTGGTGGGATCCGACTGTTGGAACTTCTTGATGGTCTCCAGGGACCAATCGAGATAGCTACACACAGCCTACTCCCAGGGGATATGGGGGTTGTATAATTATATACCAATCCGGCAACCACAGCACATCACAAGTGGCATTTTGGCACTTTTGGATTGGCCTTCTCGATAAGGCATCCGCATTTATATGCTTTTCACCCGGACGGTGCTCAATCTGCTTGTGCTCCAATCCGAATTAAATGAGCTAAACACCTTCCATTCATCCCCTCGGCGCCCCTAAAATTAAGAAGCCATCTTAGAGACGAATGGTCGGTATCCAAAGTAAAGTCAGTTCCCCAGAGGAAATGCTTATACTTCTTCATATACACCACTACCACCAGGAGTTCTCTTTTAGTGGTACAATAATTACGCTGGGTCTTGCTTAGCGTGTTGCTAGCGAATGCTAATGGGACCTCGACTCCATTCTGCACCTGAGAGAGTGCAGCCCCTATAGCATTATTGCTCGCATCGGTGTCTAGTATGAAATGTCCCTCGGGAGTGGGATATTTCAGTACCGGTGTGTTTCTAAATAAATCTTTTATTTTATTAAAAGATTCTTCTTGCTCGCTGGTCCATGGGAAGGGTTCCCGTGCCCTACCCGGTGTCCAATGAGCTAAGCATTGCATAGGAAAACTTACACAAGAGTAATTCGGTATAAAATCACGGTAATAGGAACAGAATCCTAAAAATGATCTAACCTCCTTAGCACTCATGGGTCTTTCCCAGTTCTCTACAGATTCTAGCTTTTCCGGATCTGCACTTACCCCGTTGAGGGTAATTATCCTTCCTATGTTATTGTTTTCTTAAACAGATAACATTTTTAAGGCTTAGGTTTTAGCTTGTTGCCTTTTAGCTTGCTGCTCTACCTGATCCCTGGCTTTTAAATAAGCCGAAGTCGACTTATATCCAGGACCTATCCAATGTCCATGCCTGGACTTACGGCTTCCTCCCGGATTAAATACAGAATCCGACAAGGCTTCATCTAGAGATAGTCCCAGGATATACATTTCCGTATTTCTTGGCAATGTATCCTGGTTAGTATCCTGCTTGGTTGGGGGGGACCCAATGCGGTCTTTACCATCCCCTCCAGCATCGCTATCGTGATCCTATGATGTCATTAAAGGTCTATCCTGCCTTTTTCGGGTAGACCTATGTATCCCCTGTCCAGTAGGCGTCTCCATCCTTTGGATAGGACTTTGGGCCTTAGGGGTCTTCAGTGTACTAGCGGCGCTTACCGATATGCCGGCTTCCAATCCGCGCCTACTAGTTATTACCTGAGACCAATCGCTCAAGTCCAACCGGGCGGGTTTTATTAACCCACTCAGCAAGCCAGTATCCGAAGCCACATGGCTAGGGGTACTAGGGTATAGGTTAACGACCCCATCTCCTAATGTGGCGGGATCGTCCAATAAACCGGGTGTAGAGAAAACTCTCTGTACACCAGCTGGGTTATACATATATTGTTGACTCGGTTTCCAGTCTAACAATAGATGTTGGGAGGCAATACCATCCTTTTCGAATTCCTCCAGCCCTGGGCTGGAGGAATTCGCCTCGGTTAGTCCGCGGCTGAACCACCCTGAACCGACTGGTCATGGCACCAGTGTAACGGTTCATATTAGATTTGTATTTTGGGTAGCTCTTAGGCTTGCTTAACACTTGATGTCTTAATACAACACGAGTAGTTCGGGTTGGGCAAAGCCCTTCAGACTTCCCACCTGTTCGGGTAGGGTTTATTAGAGAAGCTGACTATACGTCTGGACTTGACCAGGTCCAGTCCCCTTCTGCGGATCGTCCAGCTTCTTAGTAGAAGCTGGATGCAAGGCATGGTGCTACCCCCTCTTGTACCAAACGGGTATCGCAAAGCGACACCTGGTTGACATAGAAGACACGAGCACCACACGAACACATCTCTCGGATGAGGCTCACTAATATATACACAAAGATGCCATCCCCTACACCACCCCCCATCCAGTGTAGGGTCGATGGAAAATGTCCTGGAGAAACCGGGAGTCGAACCCAGTACCCTCCAACCTGCAGGCGGAAGCTCTACCGCTGAGCTACTTCTCCGTCTGACATTCTCTACCTTCCACCTACATCTGGATCGGAATGATACACAAGGGGGGGCAGCTTATACCAGCTGACCAGCCCCTGGTGCAACCGGAACGGGGCAGACTGCCTACCACCATGGACTTACATGAGAAAATGAGCAAAGCTTAATAATGTTGAAACTAGGCAGTATTATCCAATGTAAGTTGATTTAAATAATCATTAAATTTTGTCATCAGAAAAAATTATGGGAAAATGTTCTCTTATTGTTGCCATGACAACCAAAAGTGAAGTGGTTTGATTTCTATGCTATATGTTACTATGTCAACCAGAATTTCACCAACAATGCATGCATCAAAATATTCTGTTCCCAAGTGAGACATTGCCAAAAACTCACTTTTACCCACATGATCTTTTCACATTTCCCCTTAACATTCCTTACATCATGGCACACCAGAGTAAAACTCATTCAATTTTAAATTTGTTTCCCTTTGATATGGAAATCAGCATACAGCCAAATGCTATGACCTTTCCAGAAAAAAAGTACTAAAAAGCCCACCTCGAAAATTCCCACCCCCATTTCCCTAGCTTGCTAAATATTGAGTATACCACTGGCAACCAGTGACTTTAATTCATGGTTGTCATAGAAATTCCCCTCTTCAAAGAAAAAGATTGTTGATGGCATGTTTTCTGTCATTCATAATGAAACAAGGTATAACCCAGTGGGCACAGAACGTTGCATCAACGTTGACAACCCGCTGATATTGTGTTGATGATGTTGATCAACCTGTCTTCAACACCTTTTCAATGATTCTATTTCAATGTTGTCAACCAACACCATTTCAACATCCAATCAACAGTTGACATATCAATGTTGAAATATTGTTCTCAATTCAATGTTGACTCAACATTGATTTGTCAATGTTGAATCAACAATATTGATTTCAATGTTGATTCAATGTTGATTCAACATTGACATGTCAACAAAGAATGCCCTAACAAATATCAACGTTGTTTCAACATCATATCAATGTTGTGTCAATGTTGTGTCAATATTGAATCAACATAGAAATACAAACGTTGAATCAGCGCTGATGGTTAGATGTTGAATCACAGTTGATTTTGATTATGTTGTGTCAACTTTCAAACTCAACTATATTTCAAGCCTTTATCAACCGTTGATATGCAAACATTGCAAACATTGTTTCAACGCTGAATCAATGTTGATGTGCCCAGTGGGAAGGAACAGAGATCTGTGCATAAAAGAAAACAAGTAATCAGGTAAGATACTCACTCACAGACAGGTGTGCCCTCCTTCATCACACACTCTCCTTTATTAACACAATACCTGATTGCATTGTACAGGTCACATGCTGAGTTAAATGCTACAAATGATTGAATCAAGCCATAGAGTCAAATGCCAATGGTTTTCAATATCTAGAGTCCTAGAAAATAGGGGTTATTTTTTAAATTATTCGGGACTTACCTGTAAGATGAGGTATAATAAAGATTATACCTCAACTTACAGGTAAGTCTTGAATAATTTCATAATTATGCCTCAGAACCTAACCGTTTCTGGAAACCTATGAGAGTTTCAGAGCAATTGGATCCCCCAACAGGAAAAGACAAACAGTTAGTTATATTCAGCAAACAAGAAAGACGTAAACATTTTGATGCCATTATCTTTGTCTATCTGTACAGTTACTGTGCAAGGAGTGCATTTACCCCTACCACATCTTTAATGGGTTTCTGGTAGAATTTCGTAAAGGAGTCTGCTTGTCGCCAAACTCCTTCCCTCATAAGGGTGTTGAGGTTGCAAAGCTGACCAGGAAGGTTTTTCTTTGAGTGTGAGTCAAGTACTCGCGCAGGCATCTAACCACACACACCCTCAGGTTTTGGTCAAACTTCCTTAAGACGATCGTGTTAAGGGGGTCCCCCAACCTGTTCAATTTTTGGAATTTTGGTCGTTTTGAAGATACTTTGTCATCCATTTTCAGGATTTTGATTGAAAGGCTGGCAATGGTTTGGCCCCGTTATGACATAACTAGTAGGAGCAAAGTGGCTAGTCACATAGAGAGTTCCTTGAGGGTGATGGTAGCATTGTCCCATAACTATAATGAATGCCAGTGGCTCCAAGGGGAACCACGGCTGCAGAACATCTTTCCAACCAGTGGGAATATATTTGAAGCATTAAAACCGGAATTGTCTGATGCTTTAGGCTCAGGACCAACTGTTGTTTACTGCGTGAATCCTGTGACTGTGCATGTGCAACTCCCTTATGTTTCAGAGGGATAATCAGTAATCATACATAATCAAATTATGCTGTATAATTCAGTTTTTATATTAGACATATATATGTTTTGAACCAGCTTCTATGCATAAACAATTCAGAACCTGATGAATCTTTTCCCTTTTAATCACACATTCAGACAGACAAGCACACTGACAATCCCCATTTGGTCAGCTCCCTGATCAATTATCAAGTCTCTAGTTGATGTATGCCCTTTTCAGCCCAAACTCCTTGTGCAACTGGGGGAGGCTACGGTCAGGGAGGAACCATATAGATAGGGTTCACTCTGAGCAAGCAGAGAAAGACAGTCAGCCTACTGGTGTCCCCCTGGTCACTCCTGGGGTGGTTAAGCAAAGCTGTCTGCCTCACCCTCCTGCTGGAGGAGATATTGGAACCTCTTCTACAGAACTATGCTCCTGGAGAAAGTTCTCTATTGAATTAGTGTCCTTCATCATGGTAGCCATATAGTCCAGAAGATAAGTTGGGCACACAGAACAGAACCACTTACAATTGGTGTAAAAGCCTTTAGACTCATGCTGCAAACTGGGGTCTTAACTTCTGAAGGTTTTTTGTCTGCTCTCTAACACCAGAGATGGCATCAGTATGAGACCTTGACCATTAAGGAGCAAGAGAGGAGGGGAAAGGGATGTCCAAAAGAGTGTAGCTCTGAAAGGAATTCCCTAGAGGCCAATCCTATTGTAGGATGGGGTATGGAAAATATAGGGAAGACCAATGTTATTGATTGACCAGGCATCAAACAGGAAGTGACTTCTGAATCCTAGTGTTGGTATGAGTCCCTCCAAACCACCACCTATGTAGTGTAATGGTTTGTATCGACTTAAATGTTGGTGGCTCGTTGGCTCGCTTATCACTAAAGATACCAACACAACATGAGTAGTTCAGGTTGGGCAAAGCCCCAGACTCCCCTACCGCTCGAGTAGGACTTTATTTACATACTCTCTTCCTGGAACATACGTCAGGACTGGACCATGTCCAGTCTCCTTCTGCGGATCGTCCGGCTTCTTAGTAGAAGCTGGAAGCGAGGCATGGTGCTGCCCCCTCTTGTACCAAACAGGTATCGCGAAGCGACACCTGGTTGGCATAGAAGGAACGAGCACCACACGAGCGCGTCTCTCGGATGAAGCGCGCTAATATATATACAACGATGCCGGCCCCTACACCACCCCCCTAGACTTTACCTAGGGTTGGTGTTAAAAATTACCTATTGTTAAGGTTATGTAACAATATATACACATAGGTAAGTCTTTAATAATAATGTTTGTATAGAATATTTAACTTTAAAGGGGCATTATAAATAATATGTACATACAGTAGGCATCGTCGCATATAACCCGAAGTAACAATATAATAAAATGAATAGGAAGTGGCGCCTTATGCACCATCGACCTATGGTGGTATATATATGTAACAGTGTTACAGAGTTATTATAGTTAAGACGTATTTAAATTTGTGAATTTATATGGAGTGATACGACAGTAGTAATATATACAATGGAAAGTAACGTAACCCGAGAGGCTAGGTAACCCGAAGAAAAAAATTTTGTTTGATTTTTACAAAAATATACTTTTTATAGAAAAATAATTTATACAAAATATGACATAAAAATTAAGAGGTGTCCTACCAGGGTAGCAGGATCACACTTACAATAACAATGGACTTCCGGCAAACCTGGAACGACTGGTTTCTGCAGCTCCATTCGGCGACAAATGGGTGGTGGCAAGCCACATTGCTGTTATGTTGTGCCCTGATGAGGATGGGAAGATGGAGCCCCGGTTTGGTGTGGTAATCTGTTTAGTACTTCGGGTGGCGTCCATCTTAGCTGCAGGTGTTCCTTCCAGTCCGTCGGGTCCATTTCGAGAATTTAATCCTCTGGCATTATACATGCCTTTACCCTCGGGTACAGATTTCCGCCGGCAGATGGACACTTACAGATCCTCGGGATCGTCCTCAGTGTCCATCTTCTCAGCTGGCTCCGGGTTGGTAGAGGGAGCCGAGCTGCTGCTGCTGCACGTGGCAATCAGCTTAGGGGCTTCAGTGCTCGTGTCGCTGAGCAGGCTCAGAGCACCCATCCCCTCAGAGGGACTGTCTATCGCTGCCTCGGCTGGGGCACCCGAAGGAATGGACAGGGACGACGCGGAGCAGTCCCATTCATCCAGGTGCTTACCGAAGCAGAGGAAAAACTTAAGGTCTGCCTCCTTGTACTTATGTATGTACCCGGCGCCCGGGCACATGTAGTGGATTGTGTCGTAAGCACAATCCGCGAAGCAGCGGGGGGTACGGTCTTTAAACACCTCAGCTGCATTTTCCACATCCATTTCTGATTTTCATCCTTCGGAAAGTCCGTGGTCAATTCTTCCCACGTCGTCACGGACTCCAAATCAGAGGCAGCAGGCTTCTGGTCGCCCTTGCCCCTCTTCCGGAGACGCTTTCGCTCCATTCTTCTTCTTCCGGCGGCTGGCCTTGGGTGGCTGCGCCGGGGCTTCAGGACTAGAATCCGACTTGCGTGGATCCTTGTCCTTAGCCTGAGTGCTTCTCCTGCTGCTGACCGGAGAGTCAGAGCCGGAGGCGGCACTCGTCTTGTGTTGAGCCTGCTGCTTGTGGTGGGCCCGACGGGCAGCAGCCAACTCCTTCTGTTGTTCCTCAAGCTCGCGGCACTTGGCTTCAACAGCAGCTTGCTGATGGGAAATGTCTCCTCCGAGATTCCGCCAGCCGCTTTGGGTATGTTGGCGCCTGGTTCCTTCTCAGATTTGGACCTTTCAATAGCAATCCGAAGGTCCTCAACCTCGAGATCAGACTCGGTGAGCGGTGCCTTCGGCGTGGGCTTACGGCTCAATTTCTTGACCCGTCCAGATTCCACCAACGACTGTGTGACGGTGGAGTCTGTATCCATGTCGGATTCAGACTCTCTTAGCTGGCTCGCCTCCCGGGTTATGCCTTCGGAAAGCAGCACAGCTCGGGCCAGGTTTTCATCCAGGGCCATAGCCCCCGCCAACCATCTGTAGTTGCGGAGCCATGACACCGGCATGCTTTTGGCCAACTCGTCCGTGCACGAGTCTATCACCAGAGTCTTGAAATCATCTGGGATATTCTCGGGTTGGCCGGGCACTGCCGCTAAGGGACCGCATCCAAACATGGAGGGATGCATGGGGATGTACGTCCCCCACATGGTGTATACCACACCCTCCTCCTCGTCCACATGGGCCAGGCGCTGGGTGCGGGTCCGCTGCTCACTGGATACAGCTACCCGGGGAACGCGCGTTCGACAATCCCAGCCATGGAACGTATGTTATTCGCCTACGGCGGACAACACGCAGCAGCTCATTGTGTACTGAGTTAGGTAATGGCAGACCTCAACCGAGGACTGCGTCTAACGCCTTGGGTTAGCATCTTATTTTTCCCGGCTCTACGTATGGCCTTCTCCGGGTCACGCCTAGCCAGGGCGAGACCTTTCCCATACGTAATGCCTTCACTCAGCGAGACGTTTTTCCATTTCTTACGATTAGGCCGTTTCCTGGCCGTCGTCTTCCTTTTAGTCACCACTCTTGCTTCCGGCTCCTTCCTGGGCCGGCCTCTAGGGCGTTTCTCGGGTACCGTCCCACTGGGCTTACTTGACATGGGCTCAGGTGGCTGATATCAGAACTCCCTCTCCGCTGCTTCGCGTCCCTTCCAGGGCCGAAGCTTTCCCGCATTCGTCTTCCATTTCCTACCAGTAAGGCAGTCCTCCATCATCACCGTTGATTCGGAGATGATGCGTATAATTTTAAATAGACCCTCCCAAGGCGTTACGAGCTTCAAACGTTCGAGTGGCTCGTAATACGTTAGTACCTTGTCCCCAACATTAAACCGTATTGTTTTTGCATTGGTGTCATAACCCACCTTCTGCCATTTAGCACTTTTCAGCAGTTCTTTACGAACGGCCTCGTATGCCTGTTTGAACCTGTCCCTTAACGTCTCCACAAACAACACAGTTCAGGGCGCCTCTGGGTCTATCCCAACCACTCGTACACCAAGTCGGCGGGCATAATTATGTCCTCGCCGAACACTAGGATGTTTGGAGTGCAATTAGTAGATGAATGAACGGTGTTGTTGTAGGCGTGTACTACAAACTCACACTGTTCATCCCAGTCATCCTGGTGGGTATTAACCAGGGGCTTTAGCACTTGTATCAAAGTCCTATTGAACCTTTCTACCTGACCATCCGACTGTGGTCGGTATGGGTTAGTTCGGGTCTTACATATTGCTAAGTAGTGGCACATTTCCTGCCATAACTCCGACTCGAACTCTCTTCCTTGGTCACTGTGCATCATAAGGGGAACACCCAGATGTAGCACCCAGCCTTTTACAAGCGCCTCAGCACATGTAGCGGCTTTGTGGTTAGGAAGATGATGCATATAATTTTAAATGGACCCTCCCAAGGCGTTACGAGCTTCAAACGTTCGAGTGGCTCGTAATACCTTAGTACCTTGTCCCCAACATTAAACCGTATTCTTTTTGCATTGGTGTCATAACCCACCTTCTGCCATTTAGCACTTTTCAGCAGTTCTTTACGAACGGCCTCGTATGCCTGTTTGAACCTGTCCCTTAACGACTCCACAAACAACACAGTGCAGGGCGCCTCTGGGTCTATCCCAACCACTCTGTACACCAAGTCGGCGGGCATAATTATGTCCTCCCCGAACACTAGGATGTTTGGAGTGCAATTAGTAGATGAATGTACGGTGTTGTTGTAGGCGTGTACTACAAACTCACACTGTTCATCCCAGTCGTCCTGGTGGGTATTAACCAGGGGCTTTAGCACTTGTATCAAAGTCCTATTGAACCTTTCTACCTGACCATCCGACTGTGGTCGGTATGGGTTAGTTCGGGTCTTACATATTGCTAAGTAGTGGCACATTTCCTGCCATAACTCCGACTCGAACTCTCTTCCTTGGTCACTGTGCATCATAAGGGGGACACCCAGATGTAGCACCCAGACTTTTACAAGCGCCTCAGCACATGTAGCGGCTTTGTGGTTAGGAAGAGGGAACACCCAAGTATACTTTGTATAGTAGTCGGTTACGACCATCATACAGGTGTTTTCTCTGGGTGTCGTTTTAAATCCACTGATGATGTCGATTGCTACTCGAGCGAATCATACACCAAACAATTCCTGGGACAAGGGTAGCTTGCCCAGGCCGGGTCCCGGCTTGTTTTTACAGCAATCGGCAAGTCGCGATCCACTGGAGTAGGTCGCTTCTCATTCCGGGCCAGTAGTAACGTCTTTGTAGCCGCTCTATTGACCTTTTCTTTCCGAAATGACCACTCATTTGGTGGCCATGGCAATAATACATGATATCCCTTCTCATCGAGGTGGGACTCACTATTTGTAGTAGTCTACCGCTGGTGGAAGAGGTTTTCCACCTACATAGTACACCATCTCGGATTTCCAGCTCGGTCCATTGACCTATCAATCGCCTCGTTTCCCTGTCTTCCAGGGATAACATCTGCCTTGCCGGCTTAATACATATCCGTAAGTATTCCATTATGCGGCAGTGGTGGGGTCAGACTTGGAACTTCTTGATGGTCTCCGGGGACCAATCGAGATAGCTGCACACAGCCTCCTCCCAGGGGATTCGGGGGGTGGTATAGTTATATACCAACCCTGCGACCACAGCATTGTGGGCCCCGCAGTCTTCACAAGTGGCATTTTGGCACTTTCGGACGGGCCGCCTAGACAAGGCATCCGCATCAATATGTTTAGCACCTGGTCGATGCTCGATTTGTTTATGTTCCAATCCGAATTCGGATAGGTGAGCTAACCATCTCCCGATCATCCCTTCAGCATCCTTAAAATTAAGGAGCCACCTTAGAGACGAATGGTCGGTCTGCAAAGTAAAGTCAGTTCCCCAAAGGAAGTGCTTAAACTTCTTCGTATACACCACTACTGCGAGGAGTTCTCGTTTAGTGGTACAATAATTACGCTGGGTCTTGCTTAACGTGTTGCTAGCAAAGGCCAATGGGACCTCCACTCCATTCTGGACCTGAGAGAGGGCTGCCCTTATAGCGTCGTTGCTCGCATCGGTGTCTAATATGAAATGCCCCTCGGGAGTAGGATATTTCAATACAGGTGTATTCCTAAACAAATCTTTTATTTTATTAAAAGATTCTTCCTGCTCACTGGTCCATGGGAATGGGTCCCGAGCCCTACCCGGGGTCCAGTGAGCTAAGCATTGCATGGGAAAGCTTACATGGGAGTAGTTCGGTATAAAATCACGGTAATAGGAACAAAATCCTAAAAATAATCTAACCTCCTTAGCACTCGTGGGCCTTTCCCAACTCTCGACTGCTGCCAATTTATCCGGATCTGTACTCACTCCGTTTGGGGAAATGATCCTTCCCAGATATGTAATAGTTTTCTTGAACAGATTACGTTTCTTGGGTTTGAGTTTTAGACGGTTGGATAGAATCCGGTCGAGTACCAGCTGCAGGTTCGCGTGGCATTCCTTAAACGACTTGCCGAATACGACAACGTCATCTAGGTACACCAAACACTTCTTCCACAGAAGGTCACTCAGCAGGGATTCCATGATGGCCTCAAATGTAGCCGGGGCGTTACACAATCCGAAGGGCAAGACATTATACTCGAATAGCCCCATATGGCTAGAGAAAGCTGTTTTCTCTGTGTCATCGGGGTGCATCGGTATCTGCCAATACCCGGATTGCAAGTCCAAGGTACAGAACCATTGGTTCCCACCCATGCTATCTAAGGTCTCGTCGATCCTTGGAAGGGGATACGAGTTCTTCTTTGTCATGCCGTTTAATTTTCGGTAATCGACGCAAAAGCGGATTGTACCGTCTTTCTTAGTGGTCATACAAACGGGGCTGGACCAAGGGCTCGAGCTGGGCACGATTACCCCTAGGTCCAGTTGCTTTTGTATTTCCTGTTCGCATATTAACTTCTTCTTAAGAGGAAGTCTCCGATACGGGATCTTGAAAGGCTTTTCGTCCCCCACATCTATGGTGTGCAACACCTTAACGGATCTACCTATGGGTCCTCCTTCCCTACCGAAAGCACTCTCGTACCTTCGTAGGAGGTCCCCTAGGCATTCCTTGTCCTCCGTATTCTGTAAATCTGATTTATCAATCAGTTTCTGGAATTCTTCATCCAATGGATGCTTACTAACAGGGTTTAGTGGTTTATTGAACTTGGCCTCGGCGACGTGTTCTACCGAATTCATATCTCCTACACTGTCGCCACGCTTCAAGTAAACCACCGAACCAGTTTGGTTAGTCATGGGTAATACAGACCATGCTGCATTTGCCACCAATGTGTCCACTGAATCCAACCTGATACTCGATAAATATATCGTATCGGGTTCAAAGACTCCTGCTTCACCCTTTTGGGCCATTGATCCACCACAAAGGACATCACAAGTGGTGCCCGGAGGGATTTTCACCGTGTGTATAACCGAAGCTACCGAAGACACCTGTCTCAAGACGCACTGGACATGCAAGCCATACGGATTCCGAATACTCATCATTCCATCCCTTGGGTCCAAGATGGCCCCGTATAAGCTTGCAAAATCCAATCCGAGGATTCCGTCATCACTAACCTCTGCTATAGTTGGCGAAAGAACAAATTCTTTGCCTCCTATTTGGATAGGCATAAACGTCCTACCAAAAGTCCTCATACTGCTTCCGTCGGCCGTGCAGGCATTTACCCCCGTTTTGAGGTTCTCATGGCTGCTGGCCACCGAGTCGAAGAATCTTTTGGACACACAGGAATGGCTAGCTCCGGTATCCACCAAGAATTCTCCTACCCAGCCTTCCACAGATATGGGTACATACCACCGTCTCCCTCCCAAAGGGGATGGGTTGCTGGTAAACTGTTGAAAGTCTCCCGAATCACCAAGATTCAATCCGAGTCCTCTCAAAAATTCCAGACACGGATGACTTGGGGGAAGGCGTGTCCCACACACTCGACTCAACTCCTTGATCCATCCTTTCTCTCCCCTAGTGCGGCCACTCGCCTCCAAATGCTCGCCACCATACATATTAGCACTAGGGTCCCTGGCCCCGGCCGGGATGCAGGGGTGCGCACCCACAGTCACCCGACCTCCAGGTGAATTTGATTCGAAATCTTCCACCGGATTACCCCCGGTAGCCTTTTGGCATTCGTTCACTGCTGGGGTTATACCCAATGCCGTGGATACAACCCCCACTAGTTTCCCCCTGTCTCAGGAGATTCCATAGCATTCTGGCCTTCCACGCCCTCGACCTCGGCTTCGTAGAAAGCTGCCATTACCAGCTTCGCAGCGGTACATTCGGATGAATAGTGTCCCATGCGTTGGCACCTGAAACACTTAAGCGTTCGGCGGTCCACTCTGGGTCTCTGTCGGTTGGCTTGGAGGGCGTCAGTAATTTTCTTACACATATCCTCCATTAATTTGGTCATATCCAGAGACTGACCCCTCGCCTTGTCGGCGCTATCAGAGGACTTATAAGCTTTGTTACTAGCTTTCACGTCGCCCCTGACTTCGGATGGCGATTTAGCATCCTTTGGTTTATTGAAAGCCTTCCTCGGAATGTACTTTCTGCCAGAAGTATTTTTCCTAAGCTGCATCAAGCAAAAGGTGCCGTCCTCCTGCTCGATGTCTATTAATTCGAAGTCGTCCGGGGTATTTTCTACCTCGGTTCGCTGAACTATGGATTCTACAGGAGTAGATCCCGAGGTGTTCGGGATGTCTCCAGCTAACATCGTTCGTTTCTTCATGGCCATATCTATACCATTAAATATGCCGTGCAGCGTAGTGGATTCCTTCCAGGCGTCTCTAGCAGCTATCTGCTCGTCTCGGTCTCTTAGACCCTTGAAGAATTGGGTGATCAAGTCGTCCATATACCAGTCTTGGTTCTCCGTCCCAGGTCTGGCTTTACTTAACAGGGCATGCAGTTCCATACCATATGCTCTGAAAGCTTCATTGGGTTTTTGGGTCCGTTTCCTGAAACGAACCATCGGATCCTCCTTGACCATATTGCATAATAGTCCACTAGCAGACTCGACTAGCTGCTCAAAGCTCCCAGCGAGACCATACCAGGTGCGCCATTGCTCGATGGCCATGCGTCCCAGCCCACCCTTTAGACATCTCACTAGATGTGGCTTGGCTTCGTATGGGGTGCATCCATTATAGTTCATCACATCGATGAAATCTTCAAACCATTCTTTCCATGGCCATGTACCGTCGTATTCCCTAGGAATGACGGCAACCCTTCGGGCTGAATTGTGGGCATACATCAATCTACTACATTGTTGTTTGCTCCATTCAATCGCCTTGGTTTCATTCAAGGTTCGATTGCCTCCCATACCACCAAAACTGGTATTGTTTGGTGGTGGTGGTTGGTTATATGTCCACTGCGAACCATTGGAGTTTGTATAGCCTCCACCCCCTGCGTTGGGGCCGGTACCCGAGGCACCATCGCCCCCTGCGTTGGGGCCGGTACCCGAGGCACCATCACCCCCTTGTCCATTTGAATAGGTAGATCCGCCGTGACCACCGTCATTAGGCGGTGGGCTAGCCTGACCAGGTCGGCTGCCATTGCTTGGTGGGTTCTGTTGGTTGCTAGGGTTACCTGCACCCAACCCGACATTATCTGTCTGATCCACATTTATGTGGAACCCGCTTGTTTCGGCACTAGTGTCGGAACAGTCTCTCGGTACGAAGTCCGGGTCCAAGTTGTGGACTATCGGCACTTCACTGATCCGAACTCTGCTGGTCCGGCCATTCTTATCTTGGGTTCTAATATAGACTCCCCCTTGATCCACATTCCGTGTCGCATTATCATTCACGAATGGGTTATACGCCGGATGCTTTGGAGTCGAACAGGAAACTGGGTCTCCCTGTTTGACAAAAGTTGAGTTTGGATTTTGGTCCTTACTCCCTGGGGGAGCATTCGCATGCTCCTGTTCCTGTAAATAACTTTCCATGGCGGATTTATTTATCGTTAGGGTTGCCACATCAGTGGTTAACTCTTCTTTTACCAATTACGCATTAATGCGTAGTTTGGGCCGATTTGGGCCCATTTTTGGCCGATTTTAGATAGCCTGTATCTCCCTTAATTTTCAATAAAATGCCTAGATTTTTCTCATAGTCGTAGAGTCAGTTGGGTTCTCTGGAGACTGCAAAGAATAAGTCTCTACCTCTGATACTTTTTACATGGTATTCTTGCCAACTTAAGAGGAAATTTTGAAATACCCTAAAAGTTTTCCATAGATTTTATCAGTATATAAGCTGAAAAATCTTAAAAAATGTCAAATAATATATTTTTTTAGATGAAAATCGATTTTATACATTTAGTAATGCTCAACAAGATGGCATCAAAATTTTTACTGAATTTTAATCCATTTTTGGCCATTTAGGGTGGTTACCATGGCAACAGATATGTCAGATTATGTTAAAACATTGATTTTGCCTAGTTCTGGTTGCCATGGTAACCTGAAAGAACGTTTCTTGCAATGAATGTGTACCAAAAATTCAAAAATATTCTCTATTTCCTACAATATGCACTTTATTTCATTAAAATTGATAAAGGGAATGCTGAAATATGACAATTTGAATTTTCTCTAAATTATCAAATTTTCTTATCAGAGCATTATCTTTATGTTAATATTTCTCATTAAAGATAATAGATAGAGAAAACCGAGATGGTACATTTTGAGATCAACTGACCTAGCCTAAACCATCACCATTTCCCTTCTAATTGGAATATCCACAAAATTCCAACAGTTTTTGAAAGCTTATGTGAACTTCTACAACCCAAAATTTGCTCTGAAATAGGCTGGTAAAGGAAGAGTTAAGTTCCTCTGTTCTTCTCTTAGCTGTGCATTTTCTGATTAGATCTCGGATCGGATCTTCTCATTGTCTGCTACAGCTCAGTTTCTTTCCTCCTGGGCCGCTAATGCTTCCCTTTTCAAAGTATCTTTTAGTAAACAATACTTCTCAGCCTTTTCCTTTTGAGACCTCTGGTACTCGGTGGTCTCCTTTCGGATCTCGGCTTGTTCCGAGACCAACTTGGCTTCTGTCTCCGCTTTACGGAGCTGAAGTCTTTTCAATTTTTCCTCCATGGCATGCAATTCGGATTGTAATTTGCTTACATCTCGAGCCTTAGCGACTTCCTCGGCTCTAGCCTTGTCAATCGCTCTTAGTCTATTGGCTTCCTCGAGTTCTAGGTCAGCCAACCTGCTATCTTTTTCTCTTTCATCCTTCTCTTTTAATTCCAACCGATGGACTAGAGAGGACAACCGATACTTGAGGTCAGATTCTTTTAAAATTGCCTCCTGTTCGACGGAATGGAGCATTCCGTTCAGCTCCTTCATTTCATCTTCAATTTTCTTCAGGGCAGCTTTGAATTGTTCATGCTGTCTCTTAGCTTGTTGCTCTACCTGTTATTTGGCTTTCAAATAGGCCGAGGTAGTCTTATACCTGGGGCCCATCCGATGTCCGTACCTCGACTTACGACTGCCTCCAGGATTGAACATGGAGTCAGATAAGCCTTTGTCTAAGGATAGGCCTAGAGAGAGCATTTCCGAGCTTCTCGGCAATGTTTCTTGAGGTCTAAATCTCTTAGTGCTTGAAGAACCTTTCGGGTCTTCTTCACCCTTACCATCATCACTCTCATGATCAGACGATGTCATCAATGGGGCCACTCGGGTCGTCCCATCTACTGCAACGCCCATAGGGGTCACTGTGCGTTGCATTGGGCTTTGGGGTCTCCAAGATACCGGCAGAGCTCGCTGGGATACTAGGTCCGAGCTGGCGCCTGCTAGTTAACACTTGGGACCAATCGCTCAAGTTTAACCTGGCGGGTTTAATTACCCCGCTAAATAAACCTGTATCCGAAGCAACCTGTCGAGGTGTGTTTGGATACAATTTAACAATCCCATCTCCAATTCTGGTGGGATCGTCTGTTAGACCGGGTGTCGAGAAAACTGTCTGGACACCTTCCGGGTTGAACACATGTTGTTGACCCGGTTTCCAGTCTAACAATAAATGCTGGGATGTGTAATCATCCTCTTCGAATCCCTCTAGCCCAGGGCTGGAGGGACCCGCATTGGGTTGCCTGAGGCTTTCGGCCGTTTGGCCGCGCTCCACCCCCGAACCAACTGGTCACGGCACCAGTGTAATGGTTCGTATCGACTTAAATGTTGGGTGGCTCGTTGGCTCGCTTATCACTAAAGATACCAACACAACACGAGTAGTTCGGGTTGGGCAAAGCCCCAGACTCCCCTACCGCTCGTGTAGGACTTTATTTACGTACTCTCTTCCTGGAACATACGTCAGGACTGGACCATGTCCAGTCCCTTCTGCGGATCATCCAGCTTCTTAGTAGAAGCTGGACGCGAGGCATGGTGCTGCCCCCTCTTGTACCAAACGGGTATCGCAAAGCGACACCTGGTTGGCATAGAAGGAACGTGCACCACACGAGCGCGTCTCTCGGATGAAGCTCACTAATATATATACAACGATGCCGGCCCCTACAGTAGTATCCTAAAGAAGGCTCACCTTGGCCGAAACATTGATCACCATTACATAAACATTAACTCATATCATCCTATCTACACAAATTGTGGTATTACCAAAGTCAAATAAATTTAAAAAATACCCACTAATGGACTAATTTGTGGTTTGTGTGACATTTGCCTCTAAGCAGAATTTTCAAAAGAAGTGAAAGAAGACAGTACTTATTTATCTTACCAGTTTGCAAATTACAGGTGTAGCTTCCCAACGTGTTAATGCATCTGTAAATGATTCAAAAGGATAAACCAATGTTAGTGGTCTCATTGGGTTGATGTACAAATAATATCACTCCAAAAGTGCTTGTTTAGTTCCGATTCAGTATAACAATGTTGAATGTAAAAGGATTGGACATAAATTGTAAAACTCAATACCCACATATTCTCGAGTGTTGATCCATTTGGGAGTTGTATTGACTTTTTACAAGGGACTTGCAGAATTTGACATTCATTGATGTCTGAAAATTTGAATGCAGAGATGGCTTCATTTAAACTTGATGCAAGATTTCTCTCGAATAAATAAGTTACATATACATAATAATATATTGTGTAATACCCACACATCTTATGTGTTGGAAAGCTGCCAGTGCCAGCTATCAAAGTGAAAGGAGCATTATACCTTGAATGAGCATTTCAGAACTTAACAATGGAAAACCGGTTACCTTCACAGTAACTTCACTGGCCGTTATCCCCACAGGTAATGGTGATCATATCAGGTTCTTCGTCAGGTCTTTTAAACCCGCTATCACATGTGTAATATGGTAGAGCCATATGTATAGCTTGCACCTGATCTACTTGCAAAGGCAACAGGCCCAGGGTCTCCACAATTTACAGCTAAAAGAAAATAGAATATTCTCACCTTGACACAAGTCTTGTCCTAACCATATCCCATCAGGCCCACACTGAATGACTATGTACCTGCTATTGTCAGAGGCCACAAATCCTGGGTCACAGGTGTAAGTGATCTGGGAGTCATATGTAAAGATATTTCCTGTTTTGGATGAGAAAGCCAACATTCCTGGATCTCCACAGTCAACCACTGCAATATAAATCAAGCATGATTATTCTCAGGAGAGGCTATAGTTTTTCTTTAAAAAAGTTAAACAGCAATAATAGATGGAGCATCACAGGAAAAACGCTCGACAGGAGAGGAGAAACTCGTAAATATCAGTAAGACATATGTCCTGATAGTGTAATATACCATAATATACCATTGAATTATGAAGCCAGCCATTCCAAAATCTTTCCAAAATTTCCTAAAGTGACCACTGTTCACACTTTGTTGGAGGGGCTGCTTTCTTGGGTGATTTGGGTATTTTCTTTCATATGCAGTTTACATAAATCTTGGCCTTTCTCTTTTTCTTTGCTGTCCTATAACAACTTACAGACACATGTATCCCTGGATGTCCACATCTTATCAGCACCACATCTAATGTTGATATCTCCAGGCAAACCAGAAGACAGGGTGAATCCGACATTGCATTTGTATGTGACTACATCTCCATATTTAAAACCGGTACCAGTACGAGTTGCATTTTCTAGCTGCTCTGGTTCAGGACAAACTATTTCTGCAGATCAAGTCAATAAATTATATATAACAAATTTAAAAATCTGCATTCGAACAGCTTTAGTAACGAGGTGACAAGAAATGAAATTGATAATTTGAAGAGTTTGCATTAGAGCTGGTGCATCATACAGTTGTAGTCAATGACAATTGCCTAACAATACTGAAGCTCCTTTTCTCTCCCTTTAACACATGCCCCAGATGTGTGTGATGCCGGATTATACCAATATACTTGTTGTGTGTACAAGAAAGACGAATCTACCTCAACCAGACCAATTAGTGTTAACTTTTGTATCTACTTCACTTTATCATAGAAATCTCAGAAACTTGAGCAAGGAAGCATGTAAAGATCATAAGACATGCTTTGTATATTCATTTGAGGATCTGTTACTGGGTATGGAATATATACAATGTTATAATTACAATGTCACTGGGCATGGAATATGGAATAAAAGATGTAAGGTTAAAGGCCCCGAGGTTGAAACTACTGGACTGCTTTATATACTGATTTCTCCAACTCTTATTTCCATGACCAGTCAATGTATTGGCATGTGCATTCCACCCCCTAGAACATATGACAGACAATTGTGTGTATAGTAACCTTAAATTTACATAATATGGTTGTGTATATATAACAGTTTCCTCTGCAAATTTTGAATAATTTCAATCTTTAAAGTCAAAAACATTGTATTTTGCTCATCTCCTTGTGCAATGAAATATGCATATAAATTCAATGTCAGTAGCAAGTCATGAGTCAATAAGGTTATCCCCTGGACTTTTCAATATCAGTGTCTCAAACTTACCCTTACAAGTGTCCTGCCCATGCCAGATACCATCAGCACCACAATCTAATTGGATACTGCCAGCCTGTTCACTTGTCCTCTCATATCCCTCATCACATGTGTAGTACACTGTGCCTCCAAACATATAGTTTGTTCCAAACTTTGAGGCATTATCCAACTCTCCAGGATCCCCACACCTAACATCTGTTATGGGTAGGAACAGGACAATGCACTAGGTGGCAGACTGACAGGTAAGGCCTCTATATTTTATGAACACAGGAGTCCCCAGGCACACCCTGATTGCTGTTTAACAGTGACCTTAACTTAATAGGTTAGAATGTAATACGGCTTATTTAAAGGACAATGAAATGGAGGCCAAAAACAAACAATCTGTAAACAAATCAAGGTGAGTTATCTAGTCTATTGAAGGTGATTTATCAATTGGTATACCTTTCATGGTGCATACATACCCAATATTTACAATCCAATATTATTCGCATAACAGAGGTGTACCTGAGGATGACCTACAACACATATCTTATGGAGAAGTTATTTGATGCAAGCCCCTACAAGCTAATGAGAATTTAATGTGCATAAGTAGATCAACACAGGAAAAGCGACCTCTGCGAGGGGCCTCCTAGAGGTCCCCTTCCCTGATATAGTGTCCAATTTATTTTGGTACATGCAAATTCTAACATGTGTCTTGATTGGAGCTATTTACAATGTGGCTAGACAAGCCTCTGCACCTTTGTTATGTAGGGTAGATGCACCATGAGTCTCTGCACCATGAGTCTCTGCAATGTGTAGGGGGGCCATGTGGCCCCCCTACACATTGCTACCTACAAACTGGCCCTTTGGATTTTGGCCACCCAATCATATTACCACTCTACACAAAAGCAAACTTATGTGTTATATAGCACTGCCATGAAACCTTTTGTTTCTATCATAGATTTCTAAATAATGTTAGGTCCTAGGTAGTTGTGATTGTTTATAAAGGTTTGTAATATAATAAAACCATCCCTAAGGATACTCTCTACCCCCCTCCATTTTTATATTATATGAATATTCAATTACATATATAATTTTGTTAATCGCTATCACTTGTGTAATTCATAGTATAGCCATATGTATAGCTTGCCACTGATGTACTTGCAAAGGCAACAGGCCCAGGGTCTCCACAATTTACAGCAAAAAGAGAATAGAAATATTCTCACATCGACACAAGTCTTGTCCTAACCATATCCCATCAGGCCCACACTGAATGACTATGTAGCTGCTATTGTCAGAAGCCACAAATCCTGGGTCACAGGTGTAAGTGATCTGGGAGTCATATGTAAAGATATTTCCTGTCTTCGATGAGAAAGCCAACATTCCTGGATCTCCACAGTCAACCACTGCAATATAAATCAAGCATGATTATTCTCAGAAGAAGCTATAGTTTTTCATTAAAAAAAGTTAAACAGCAAAAATAGATGGAGCATCAAAGGTAAAACACTCAACAGGAGAGGAGAAACTTGTAAATATCAGTAAGACATATGTCCTGATAGTGTTATATACCATTAAATTATGAAGCCAGGCATTCCAAATTCTTTTCAACACTTCTTAAAGTGACCACTGTTCACACTTTGTTAGAGGGGCTGCTTTCTTGGGTGATTTGGGTATTTTTTTTCATATACAGTTTACATAAATCTTGGCCTTTCTCTTTTTCTTTGCTTTCCTATAACAACTTACAGACACATGTATCCCTGGATGTCCACATCTTATCAGCACCACATTTAATGTTGATATCTCCAGGCACACCAGAAGCCGGGGTGAATCCGACATTGCATTTGTATGTGACTACATCTCCATATTTAAAACCGGTACCAGTACGAGTTGCATTATCTAGCTGCTCTGGTTCAGGACAAACTATTTCTGCAGATCAAGTCAAAAAATTATATAAAATGAATTAAAAAATCTGCATTCAATTCAGCTTTAGTAACGAGGTGACAAGAAATGAAATTGCTAATTTGAAGAGTTTGCATTAGAGCTGGTGCATCATACAGTTGTAGTCAATGACAATTGCCTAACAATACTGAAGCTCCTTTTCTCTCCCTTTAACACATGCCTCAGATGTGTGTATTGCCCGATTATACCAATATACTTGTTGTGTGTACAAGAAAGACGAATCTACCTCAACCAGACCAATTAGTGTTAACTTTTGTATCTACTTCACTTTATCTTAGAAATCTCAGAAACATGAGCAAGGAAGCATGCAAAGATCATAAGACATGTTTTGTATATTCATTTGAGGATCTGTTACTGGGTATGGTATATATACAATGTTATAATTACAATGTCACTGGGCATGGAATATGGAATAAAAGATGTAAGGTTTAGAGCCCCGAGGTTAAAACTACTAGACTGCTTTATATACTGATTTCTTCAACTCTTATTTCCATGACCAGTCAATGTATTGGCATGTGCATTCCACCCCCTAGAACATATGACACACAATTGTGTGTATAGTAACCTTAAATTTACATAATATGGTTGTGTATATAACACTGTCTTCTGCAAATTTCATGTAATTTCAATCTTTAAAGTCAAAAACAGTGTATTTTGCTCATCTCCTTGTGCAATGAAATATGCATATAAATTCAATGTCAGTAGCAAGACATGAGTCCATTAGGTTATCCCCTGGACTTTTCAATATCAGTGTCTCAAACTTACCCTTACAAGTGTCCTGCCCATGCCAGATACCATCAGCACCACAATCAAATTGGATACTGCCAGCCTGTTCACTTGTCCTCTCATATCCCTCATCACATGTGTAGTACACTGTGTCTCCAAACATATAGTTTGTTCCAAACTTTGAGGCATTATCCAACTCTCCAGGATCCCCACACCTAACATCTGTTGTGGGTAGGAACAGGACAATGCACTAGGTGGCAGACTGACAGGTGAGGCCTCTATATTTTGTGAACACAGGAGTCCCAACGCACACCCTGATTGCCATTTAGCAGTGACCTTAACTTAATAGGTTACAGAATGTAATCTGGCTTATTTGAAGGACAATGAAATGGAGGCCAAAAACAAACAATCTGTAAACAAATCAAGGTGAGTTATCTAGTCTATTGAAGGTGATTTATCAATTAGTATACCTTTCATAGTGCATACATAACCCAATATTTACAATCCAATATTATTCACATAACAGGGGTGTACCTAAGGATGACCTACAACACATAGCTTATGCAGAATTTATTTGATGCAAGCCCCTACAAGCTAATGAGAATTTAATGTGCATAATTTAATGTGCATGAAGTGGTTAAACCTTGCTGATTATTTCAGGGGATGATATATACATTGTATAACAATGGTCTTTCCAATGAAGAGGTTCTGGATATCTTCTGATAATAGTGGTCCTACAGCAGACACCATTATCATGAAGGCCTTTGATCTGAAGGCATGTAGAATCATCGTAAATCACACTTTAACTTAAGCATTCAATTAAGTTTTAACATCAGTCTATATCAAGTAAAAAGATGAAGATTATTGAGATTCGATGCTCCCGGGGCAGAGCCATGTGGCCCCCTTATGCATTGCTACCTAACAACTGGCCCTTTGGATTTTGGCCACCCAATCATATAACCACTCTACACAAAAGCAAACTTATGTGTAATATAGCACTGCCATGAAACCTTTTTTTTCTATCATAGATTTCTAAATTATGTTAGGTCCACAGTAGTTGTGATTGTTTATAAAGGTTTGTAATATACTAAAACCATCCTTAAGGATACTCTCTACCCCCCTTCCATTTTTACATTATCTGAATATTCAATTACATATATAATTTTGTTAATCGCTATCACATGTGAAATTCATGGTATAGCCTCTATATATTTTGTGAACACGGAAGTCCCCAGGAACACCCTGATTGCCATTTAGCAGTGACCTTAACTTAATAGGTTACAGAATGTAATCTGGCTTATTTGAAGGACAATGAAATGGAGGCCAAAAACAAACCATTTGTAAACAAATCAAGGTGAGCTATCAAGTCTATTGAAGGTGATTTATCAATTGGTATACCTTTCAAGGTGCATACATAACCCAATATTTACAATCCAATATTATTCGCATAACAGGGATGTACCTGAGGATGACCTACAACACATATCTTATGTAGAAGTTATTTGGTAGCTGTGATTGTTTATAAAGGTTTGTAATATAATAAAACCATCCTTAAGTATACTCTCTACCCCCCTCCATTTTTACATTTTCTGAATATTAAATTACATATATAATTTTGTTAATTTGGACCAGAGATTCACATATTATACCTGAATTTGTCCTTACATTTTGTGTCTGTCCATTTCCTGGCTCTAGAGGGCCTGTTGCTAGGGATGGAATGCTAATGGAACAAAAGCGTTCTTTTTTTATGTAACTTTTCTTTGAACAGCCATATAGGATGGAATATCAATAAAATCAATTATTTTTATGATTTGAATCTAATCTAGAGATGATCTACAAGGGAACCATCTCTCATTAAGTGGATATTCCAATAATTAAGGTCTACAGAGCTTGTTAAAGTAGGAAAATAGGTAAAAATTGAGAAAATTCACAAAATCATGAAAAAAACAGGCATTATCTTGATTTTGCAACTTCCAGAGACCTTAATAATCGGAATATCCACAAAAGCCGACCATTACAAAGTGACCCGGCATGCTGAGAGTCTGAAGTCGACGCTGAAAATCATTAATGTCTAACACTCCTTATTTCAATAGAGCCAACAATTTTACATTGTCCAATTTAATTCTTGCAGCCATAGGCTTTGCTAGGTATTTTAGTGCTGTCAACCCCGCCTTATCCCCTGCTTGTCATATATCTTCAAGGGGAATGCCTGAATCATGGAATGTGGTCATGGAGGTCAAAATCATCTATGGAGTGTGTAGAAAAACCTGGGGAGACGGTGCAAACAAATAAACTCTAGGTCTGTAGGTCTCAACACCTGAACATATGTAAATACTTATTTTTTTTATCAAATGATACACATTGCCATGATTGAGAAATTAATTTAAAGTTTTATTGATTACCCTATTGCCGTAATTGATAGGCTCAATATCTAGGGTATCAAGGACTTTCACACAACTTTGATCAATTAGTGACAAAGAAATCTACAAATTTGCATCTCTTTGACTCTTATAGCCGTTCCAGACAAGCATACCCTACTTCACATTAATTTATTCAGGCCCAAAGTATGCAACCCTTTGGAAGCCTCCCATCATTTTGCCTTGGCAGGGGTTAAGAAGGATATCTACCACTGAGACCCCAATCGCTGAAAAACCCCTCTTCCAAACCAATAAGATTCAAATTTATTCATGAGAGGGGACTGATGGGTGGGATCAAATGCCTTCCTGAAGTCCACCTAACAATAATCTGTCATCTCTAGGGCCATCACATTCTCCATTGAGTGCAGCAATTAGAGCATAATTACAGTCCTCTGTACAGCTGTAATGTAGCATGCACTGCTCTGTTTCCCTACAAATGACATCTTTTGAATAATGAATATTAAGGTGTGTACCTACCTTCACACTCCATATACCCAGACCACTCTCCATCTGCACCACAGGTTAGAGTTATCATTGAGCTGCGATCAGCTGGGGTGAAACCAGTGTCACACGAATAGACCACTGTGTCCTGGTAATCATAGCCGGTGTTGTTTGTTGATGCAAAGTTCACTTTTTGTGGGGTACCACAGTTTACAACTACGAACAAAAAATCAGTTTATTTCCAATCATGAATTAGATACTTTCAATTTTTAGATTTCAAATGGGACTTTAAAGCTATTTTTAGGACACCACAGTGGAGGAAAGAGCCATGGCTAATGAGATTAGTTCCTCTGCACTACTGTTTGGAATGTGTCCACTATAAGAAGCGCTCAAAGCTATATTCTCTTCTTGAGGCATAATTTCATGAAATACAACTCAAGGGCTAACGAAGAAAAATAGAAATACTATATCCACCTTTTGGATGTTTGTCACCTATAATAACAAAAGCACAAGAGGAGTTAGATGGGGATGGTTGCCTTCCATCCTAACAATCTCACTTACCTGAACAGGTATCTGACTGTGACCATTTACCATCATCCATACAAGTTATAACAATGTCACCTTTTACGCCACTAGTCCTGGTGTAACCGATATCACACGCATAGGAGACAGTGTCACAGTAGTTGTAGGATGTCCCATTCTGTACTGCATTTGCAATAGGGCTAGGCTTTCCACAAGTTATACCTGTAATAAATAAGTACATGAATACAATTGTCTATATATAGAAGTAAACCAATAAGATAGCAAAAGTGATGAATTGAAAACAAGGGCGTAGGCTAGAACATATTGTTCCATCAGAATCTATTCCCAGGAAACCAAAGGCCTATGGACCTTGCAGACTTGTTACTTTCAATTCAGGTTTAAATAGCAATGCATTTCAAAGCTATCACCTAGTTCTGAAAATGGACAAGCACACATGCCAAGGTATACTTGGTATAACTGGGGAGTAGGAATTGCACCAAAAACCCACCAGGGGTCTCACCTCACCTGGATACAGGGCCCCCTGAGTGGTGGTGATTAGCAGCATACCTGTCATAAACATATGTGCGGTCGCACATAACACACACCTAGACTGTTCTACGCCAGCATTTCTTTTTTAGAATATACCATTTATTTAGAATATGCCAATGTTTATTTTACTATGAAGGTAGAAACTCTATTGTATACCTTTTTTCTGTAAAAACATATATATTATTTAATGAAACATATGGTAAGGGATATGCCATTGTTTAAGTATTGGAGCATTGGAGAAAAGTCACTACCATCGGGAAAAAACAGCAAGTAACATCAACACTTTTGATAATTATTGTAAAGGCTAATATACCTGCAATTATATTTAACTGTTAATGGTATTAAAAACAATGGAATACCCAATTTCATGAGTGTTGCCATATGATTTACTCCTTTAGTTGATAACATAAGGCACCCCACCCGTATCTGGTCAGCGTATCCGATACGATGAACGAGCACCCATATTCAGCCTATCGGATAGGCTGACATTTCCGTCACTGGTCACCCATCCTGAATATAACCAATAGAGACAGTATCATTATGGTTTAGGGCTGTTCATCTAGTTCTATAAGAAGAGAGGGATGTTATCATGGTTTTAATAAGCCATGATTTGTGTTCTTTTCAAACCATGATAACATCCCTCTCTTCTTATAGAATTAGAGGAGCAGCCCTAAACCCTAATGATACTATCCCTATTGGTTGTATACAGGATGCCTTTACCAATTTGGAATAGCATAGAATTACATTAGACTGTAATAAGGAATAGTATAGAAATTTGCAGGGCTATTAATTTAAAATTCATGCTTTAAGGAATAGAATAGAATTTTACCCTGCAGGGCTATCAATATAAAATTGATGCGTTACTAAGGGTTATAATAGAAGGTTTGAATTTGATAGCCCTGCAGGGAAAAATTCTATTCTATTCCCTAAAGTATCAATTTTAAATTGATAGCCCTGCGGGCCAAGGTTCCATTCTCGTCCTATATTAGTAGCCCTGTGGGGCAAGCTTCTTTTGTATGCCTGGTGTATAGTATCTATAGAAGTCTATTCTATATATAGGAATAGGATAGAAGCATATATAGGAGAAATACAGTTCCAGACTTTATATACTACACTAAGAGTAGCAGTCACAGAAAGGGTGTTCAAGGTTTTGTTTGGTGCAATAGCATTAGATAGGCTGACAATCCTGTCACCAGTGACCAGTGACCAAAAAGTCAGCGTATCCAAAGCGCTGACTGCAGAATGTCTGTCACCGTAAAGAATACGTTGACTGTAGATGCATGGGGTGGACAGATAGCCAAAGAAGAGAAAGTAACTGTGTGACCGATGTGTAAATCTTTGCTGAATGCCTTATGGAACATATATACTTACTAATGCAAGCTGTAGAATGGGCATCCCATCGCTGTCCAGGTGGGCACTGACATGCATAAGAACCATACAGATTCTGACAGAGATAACCACCACACAGGGAGGGTGATTCAAGGCACTCATCGACATCTGAAAGATATAATTATAAATGAGATCTCAACTGAAAAGATAATAGTATCAAACAGATTTTGCAAATAGTAATCTTATCAAGAAGTAAACCTTGTAAAAGGTATCAAAATAGATGAGATTTTTAAGTGAAAAAATAATGTTTTGATATAGAACTGTCTCAGAAACTAAATTTTACCTGATCCCCTGAACATCATTTAAAATTCGCATTAAAATCAGTTTTTGTTGATGTGATACAAAGGTAAGTACTTACCATCACCTGCATGTCTAAGGTTTTGCTTACATTTGGATGAACCAAATAAACAAAATGATCTTGATTGTACTTACCTATTGTCACCCACCAATCCTCAGCACTTGTTATTGCAGCACTCTTCTCTTGACAACTTGCAGCATAGCATGCACCTTCCTCCATCAATACAGATATGTTTTGCCCCTTATGTGGTGCAAAGTTGTAATCAGGCCTGATTTCAATGGATTTAAGTAAATATGTGAGCTGACTGTCACCAACTGGAGTGTTTGAGGTTACAGTATGGAGAACAGTTCCTGGTGATAGACTGAGTACAAATCTAAATGATGCTTGTATTGTGGTAGGTTTGAGGATGTTAACATTGAAATCTATTGTGAACACCGCACCTGGCACATAAGCCTCCATGTTTGGATTTAGATTTGTATGTACCAACGAGCCAGCTCCATCTACAATGTTCATCAAAAATTGAACAAAGATCAGGCTGAGGGGAGATCCGGTCCCATTTGCAAAGTCCTCCACCACTAGATTTACAAGGTATGGTCCGCCAGAAGTTGATCCAGTGCCAAAGTTGAGTGTACAATCCTGCTGGATGGTTCCAGGTCGGGCTGCACTATAGACACAGGTATCACGACATTCACTTCCTTGAGCCTCACGGCATCTGACTTCATCAGTAGGGTCAGGGTCATAGACAGGTATCTTGTATGATGGACAATTTGGTAATAGATCCAAACTGAGTGGGACTGAGGTCTGTGGGCTCTTGTTATAAGACCCTGTATCTGTCCTTGGTGCACTAAGATCTAGCTCACTGAAGATAAAATAATCCCCTTTTCCAAATTGGTCGATCCAGCAACAACCACTTTGGGATATCTGTATCTTACCAACAGTGGATGGAACGGTTATATCTCGGGTCCCCTCATATCCATCAAACAGTGCACCCCCTGTAAGGCAGCTATATGTAATGAGAAAGTTAACCGATCCAATTAAGGATTTCAGCCTATGCCAATGTTGATGGCTGTTTGTTCCACAACTCTGAGAGCCTTCTCTATATGCTATTCTTGAAGCAACTGTGATCTGTACAAGAACAACATTGCACATTATATTATATGTATAAACATAATCCTTACGTGCCTGCATTTCAAGTCTAGCTAAATCATGATTTTATTCTACATTAGTCTAACAAAGGTTAGTTAGGCTGGTTCTTCCATATGGCACAGCATCTTCTATATATGATTGTCTTGATACAATTGCAATCTATACAAGGCAACAACACTGTGAATTACATTATATGCATTTATTACATGCATTTATCTTTTGGTGGTCACATTGACCACAATATTCCAGTACACCATATTAGCTGATCTTAATTCACAATGTTGAAATAACACATTCCAAGTCTAGCAAAATGATGATTTTCTGATACAAAATTCTAAAGTCAGTTTGCATGTGTCTCTTAAACTTCCTATACACTAAGCTACACAGGTAGAAGATGTTTGGCGATTGACACAAGGAAACACTTATGAACCCTTTAAAGGGGATGAAGTTTACTAGTTATCCTAGGTCCCCATTCTTTTGTTGTTTCACAACAGGTTCAATTTATCAGAGAAGGAACTGCAGTGCCCGGTACTGAGTTCCATTTGACTGTTTGTAAATGTTATAACTGCTTTCCCAGAGGGGTTTTTGGATAATTGTTTGAAATGCAGCGTACAATCCCTTTCTTTAAAACATAGGTAAATATTCACTACAGCTCTGCTGTATATTTCAAGACAGAGACAGACATAGGGACACCAACATAGAGAGAGAGAGTAAAAAACAGAGATAGAGAGACCAGGAGACAGAGAGACAGAGGCTTACTTCTATGTGGCCGGATGGTAGATCAGAGGCAGTCAACCCAATAGAACCTCCTCTGAAGTGAGATCCCTTTGTGACCTGTGTTCCAAAGACCAGGGTCATTAAGAGAAAAGTCCATGCTGGAATTATAAATGAAGTACCAAATATCCAATCAAATAGAGCATGCTTACATCTATAGCTTTATATAATATACCATCATTAAATAACCTGTTGAAGCCAAACTGTAAAAAATATATGTTCTCCTCTTAATGGCAATTTTGGCCAGCAAAGTATGTCTGCTATACTATTACAGAATAAGGTTCACACTTTGGGTGCAATTCTGAGTTTCTCCAACTTAATGTCCAGTCAGACACTGGTCAGAAACCTCTCAGAATTGTATTACAGTGGTGAGACATAGCTAACATGCTTTATTTTTGCATCACATAAGAGTGATCTTCCAGGCTTGCCAATGTGCAGGCTTTCAAAATAAAATGTCTGATATCATTTCAATATGCAATATGTGACCTATTTCATCAGTATGATAGATAGTCACATCAGCACAAACTGACATACAGGGGTATGAAGGGAAATTTATCATTTTAACCAAAAGTGTTTTTTCTTTGCATTTATTGCCAGTTTATATATTGGTCTCACCCTACACCAGGTTATGGAGCCATATCAAAATCCTTAATGTGTTTTTAAGGCATCTTAAAAAGTCCTACATGGTCTGGTGATCTAGAACAAAGAGCCAATAGATTGTGTATGCGAGTGATTCTGGCATATCTTGTGTACTCTGTCAGAACCTCCACACTGGGGCCCCATACTCATGTTTGGTAAGCGTCATCTTATCTATCCAGTCACAGAACTCATTTCATTTCAGAGTTTTAAACCCTTCATGGCATCCTGATTGTAAACAATTGTTGCCACGGCGGTCATGTGGTGTGAATGCATTGCCGCAATAAGCAATTGCTTCTGGCTTTGCATCATTCACAGATTTGAAAGCACTGTCAAGCATCACATTTTGCTTAAAATACATTTTTATTGGAAGCATTTTACATGGAATTAGTTTGGATTGGACACTGACATGTAAGTGAAACAATGGCAGATGTCAGACCAGAGCCACAGGCTGTAAGTGACCCTATAAATACAATTACTCGAACAAGTCTTGCCAGTGCTGTCACAGTGCTGTACTGTGCGACCTTGCGAAAGACTTTTTTTTTTGTTCGACGATCAGGGTGATAGGAATTCAGACAAGGACAGTGACACTGACAAGGAGAATATACCCTTGGAGGATACAGTTGATTCAGATGAAAATTAGGATCCCCCTTTACTACAGGCAGATCCTATAGAACAAGTTCTAAATGATGAGAAAAAGAAATGTGAAAATTTCAGGTGAGTGTCAAACCAATGTGGATACTGACAGTATGCCAGTGGTAGTTGTCTATCCTGGCCCTTAAAAAAGTCTAAATCTTAAAAGTGATCTAATAGCTCTAACAATGTTGGGGTATGAGCTTTGACAGTTTAGATTGTAGATGTATGAATATATATTATATGTCAGGGAGGTGTTTTCAAAGGGACGCCAATGTGACCTACAAATACCATGATTCCCCATACCCATTTTTGTTTTTAAATGAAACTCAATGTGCCCTACATTATATCATGCTCTAATCATTGAAAATCAGCTACATTATCTCAACTCCTCTAATCACTTTCATTATTTCCCTTTCCCAGATGTAGCTGTAAGTTGGGTGATAACAACAGTCCATGCAGCTCACTCTTCAGCCCCGATTAATTTAATGAGAGACAGCAACACATGACCCTACTGGAATCAGGTGATGATAAATCTCAATGCTTAAAAAAATCTAAAAAATTCTCAATTCTATAAAAAGAAAGTACAATAGTGTATGCATTTTTTATGACTGGCCAATTGGAAAAATCAATTAATTATCACAAACTGTTCATACATTCAAATTAATCATCACCTTTTTTTTTTTTTTTACTTATCATTATACTTTTTGTGTTTACAGCTGAGTTGGACATGCTGCTACTGGGTGTCCTTGCATCTGTGACTGACACTAGTCAACACCTCGTTTCATGACCTAAAATGACTAAAAAAGGGCATTTCCTTGTGAGGTTATTTCAATGACACATTATATAAAGAACAAATATTTCAAGTTACAAGGAAATCCTTTGTCAATTTATTTTTGGGCCACCTGGAGCCCTTGTCTTTAACCTGTATAGAATGACACTCGATGTACTGTGTACAACAGAAGGGGTAACTATATAGCTTCATCTACAGAAATATTACTTTATCTGCAATAAAAAAAAGGTCCCCTGGCACTGATTATATCAAGCAAAACACTGTTTTTAGTTATGACTATTTAGCTGTCCTAGGTTTACTGGGGCAGAATACTGCTGGTTGTAGTTAAATACATGACGTGACTATGTTTACTGCACCTCTATATTGACCTGGCTGTTCATCTTTCACTTTCAGTATCTTAACATTCATGGGATGATTATCTAGCTTTTAGAAAAGGAATAAAGACACAATTAAGAGATAATGGTCTGTTTACAGACAAATGTGCCAAACAGATATTGAAAGTATAGTCTTGTAATTAACCCAGGGTAATTAACCTTATAGAATGAGACTCGATCTACTGTGTATAACAGAAAGGGTAACTATATAGCTTCACCTACAGAAATATTATTTGACTCTGTGTTATTCAGAGCGAGTTATTATCTGTTACATTTATCTGAAACACACCATCAGGTTATAAATTTATAATACATGACCCCTGGCTACTAGGTCATCCTAGTTTAAACGAAATATGTATGTACATAATGTGTGGCCACACATACTAAATTCAGAATGAATAACATGCTGAGGCCTTTCAAAGAAGGGTTATGACTGTTTAAGTGCTGCCCCTGTGCCCTAGAGCAGGACATACTATCATTTCAGAGTTGTCTATTCAAGACTACATCATAGTGTGACTTTTGTAACTGGAGAACCCTGTGGGGTACATGTAGCTAAATAGTAGCTGATATTAGTGGCCACTTTTTATTTTTACATATTAGGAGCTGATTGTACTGACCAGTAGTGGGTTGCTCCTGACAATTATCCTAGTCATAGGGGTCGTGAGCTACAGTAAAATGTTGTGCATTGTCCCCTAGATGTGAGCTTTATGAGGTACACACAGTTACACAGAGTGTTCTTATGAGGTACACACAGTGTGTTTGCAGTCATTGGAGCTAGAGCGCTCATTGTAATACTGATCTTTAGAATGATTCCTGTTATAATTTCTATTCTTTCACAGACAAAAGGTGATTTATCACAATATTTCTTTGCAAAATGCAGTAAATCATGTTTTGTTCCAAAACACAACAAATCCATGCTGTTTCGTTCCAAAATGCAATAAATCCATCACAACAGCTTTCACATCCATATGATGGTGCATTGCAGAGCTGTTGTCATTCTGGTAAAGACTGATGAGACGTGAGGCGTGAGTGAATTTTGTTGAATATATTAGTCTCAATTTATGCAGATGCATCGTTTCAAGAGTTTCCAATTCTTATTCTAGCTTTTTAGTATACATAAGGATATATATTGTACCAGTTTGTACACAGAATTTGGTACAGCTAGGCCTATATTTAGTAGTTATCATCATGCTGTAACTGTTTCCGTTCACTCACGCCTCATGTTTTTGGAAGGTTTTACAGCATCTGTGATAAAAACTGACATGTTAGGAGTTTGTTAATTCCAGACCCAGGACCCCCATGTCCAGTAAATCTCGGAATGAGCCATTATGTATTATGAGTATCTAGATCGGCCCAGTTCTAATAAGCGGAGTCGTGAAATAATTCCAATTCATAAGGTACACATTGTTTTAGATGATTGGAAAATGGTTTTGGTCAGAAATTCCACTTTAAAATTGGCTCGTGAAAATGCCAATTATAATTACCATTCAGAAATTGTCAGGATTTCAGTCTTGACGTGGACAAAATTAGCATCAAAATCAGAGTACCAACGGCTGTAGATAAAGTTGATTTTGACATCTACAGGGTTGTACTGTTTGAAGTGCCTACAATCAAGAATCGTACAGTACAATGGCACACAATTTTAGGGGTTGTTTTGGGTTACACTAGATTGCATCATAATGCTTAATACATGCTATCTAATGACACACATTTCTCAACCACCTTCTCGCCTCAATATAGCAAGTTTCCTGCTATTTATAGACATATTAATGCTAAGTCATGTTTGTCAGCTATATTATTTGATGCTGACAATGACATCATAACAAACTTGTGTAGATTAGATTTTACATCAAAAAGAATGCCAAATTTTGATCACATTCCAATCTCAATGAATATACATGTGCCAATCATGGCAGAAAAAAATGCCCACATGAAGTGTATTGGTAAAAATGACATGTGGATTACAATGTTGATTACCTTGTCAATGTGAACTAGTTATCACCACCTTCGTTTTGAATGAAAATATGTTCATGTGTGAGATTGATGCAAATTATACCATAAACATTCCACTGTTTCTCTCCATTAAACTTGATTTCGAAAAATATGGAGAGGGACACCTGTTTGACTTGGTAATCCCTGAATTGAAGGAATTTTATGTCAATATTTTGAAATATGTGGAATATTTGAATACACAATAGGGTTATGTGATAGATATTGTGAAAAATGCTGAACAGCTCATTATTAAAGGATAGAGCTTAAAGCAAGCCACTGGATGGAATGCTAATATAGTTAAAGTTTATGGCCCAATTTTTAGCTGTTTTGTTTACACTACTATATCCTTATGCATTTTATTCTATCTGCTTTACAGGCTCCATGGCTTGTTTACCTTGATATTGGGGTTCAGAGCTGCTCTAGGAGCGAATCTGACTCTCACAAAGTGGTGAGAGTCAGTGGTTAGGGCTCATCATTCAGTGTACAGCCATAGGGATGATGTAGTACTATTCTATAGTGCCAAATACCGTTGTTTAAACTGCTTCATGTAACGTATATGTAGCAATTTACGGTTTAAATGCATACTTTGTAACACAGTTTTGTTTGTCTTCTAGCTAGGTGCTTTCTCCCTGTACAAAGTCACTGCGGAATAGACCAGATGCAGGCCTTAACCGGCCCCTTAACTTTAAAGCATGGACAGGACATTGAAATATCGAAGGACACAAGTGTGTAAAAAGAAAAAGTTTCATCACTGCTGACTCATCATCATATGCTTCTAAGGCATGGTTACTATGTGAGGAGGACACACATTCATCACCCTGACTTGATAGAAAAGACTGCCTTAAGTGTAGCAAGGTCAAGGACACACCAAACACAGAGCTTAATATAGATTTTTTTTCATATACGGATGCAAACATCCACCTCCCATCGCCATGTTTCCATTTATTTTGAATATATACGACCCCTAACCCCTATGGCGTTCAAAGACAATTTAATTTAATACGGAGGTCCGCGTTTAGGTCCGCATTATGAGGAAAAACTCCGCATTTGAACGTGGAGTTCCACATTCAAACACAGAGGGCCGTGTTGACATGAAACTAACATGGAAATATGAATAAAAATGCCTTTCAAAATATGGATAGCCACATATGAAATGTGGACTCCCACAAAATGGGGAAAAATAGGCCCCTGAGAGAGAGAGAGAGCTGCCACTGGGCATTACTTCTGCATGTGCCCTACTACCTGGATTATTCTTGGTTATCATCATAAATTAAGAGAGGAATGATATAAGTACATTTTTTACCCTGAATTGGATATTTCCGAGGAGTTTGTAAACATTTGAATACAAAAACATTAGCAAATCTTTCTACGGCTAAAACCATTTCCTCTAAATGATATAAAAACAATTTCCATTGGAAACATTTGGAATGTAAAATGAATGTTTCAGGGGCCATAATAACTGTTTTTGTCAATATCGATATTGGTTGCCAATGCACTGTCAATTTCATCTCAAATTTAAAAATTTAAAAATCCATTTGATTTATCACCCCAGGGCCCTGTCTTTCCTTATCTTATGTCCCTGTACAAATTCTGTACATGACTGTAAGTCACATGTACTTCACAGTATGTCACATGTACATCACAGTATGCCACAGTATGTCACATGAATGTCACAGTATGTCAGAAGTACATCATAGGACATCACAGTACTGTGACATACATGTGACATACTGTAACATGTAGGTGATGTACAGTGACGAACAGATGATGACTGTGACATACAGACGTACTATGATGTACATGTAAAGTACTGTGACGTATATGTGACATACATGTGACATACATGTGATGTACATGTGACATACAGCTGATGTACTGTGAGGTACACAGACACACTGTGACATACAGGGACATTGTGTGATGTACTGGTGGCATATATTAGCAAAGGTGTACGAGTAAGAATCTGTGGGAGGGTTATTTCACACACAGTTTGAATGCCATATTGCAGGATGACCAAAGGGGGGAGTGCAATGCGGCATTCAAACTGCAAGTGAAATAACCCTTCCACAGACTCTCACGAGTGCTCCTTTGTATCTATCTTTGGGTTTAATCATCTAAATTAACTTAAATATTGTAGAATTTACCCTAATGACTCTACGTAACTTTTGTTTACATCTCCATCTTGAATCTATGATGTCATTAAAGAGGTCACGTGACCATGTTGTGAAATACCCTGTTTTCTTATGTATTTACCATGAGATAAAGATAATTACTGTGACGTATACTCTGTATCATGAGTTTGATGCAACTTTTGGATCCATAGAGATCGGGAAGGGGTCAGACCTAAATCTCTAGTAGGCTTAAATCCATCTGTATGAGTAAACTATATTTATTGAGTGCACATATTCTTAAATATGTGCACTCCCCCCATGGCACCTCTTCAGACATATGGTACCCCATTCTGTCCTCTTCCCAACCACTTTTATTTTGTCCTCATAGATAGTCTTTAATATCCAAACCTTCTATACATTTTCTGTGGAAAATTATTTGGTCATGAACATACTTCATAGCTGTAACATCCTTTCCACTTATCTAATTAGGGATTTAAGACCCCAGCCACCCTAAATTTGAGTTTTCACCCCTTTTTTGCAAGAATTTATACTAAACTTTGAAATTTTGTACTAGGTAATCAAATAGGGCCAGAGTAATACTTTTGGTCCCAGGGGTACTGCAAAACCTTCCCCTTAAATTGTTATCCTAAGTGAGAACCATATCCATAAAGATGTTTTCATAATTTTCAATATACTCAACCATGTAAAGTGGTTGGGAACGGGACAAAGGTGATTGGGAGCAGGATATGATCAGTATATACATATGTAGGTGAAATGACATGTAAGGCCCCATATGCACACTTTCTATGATTTGTGACCGAAATATAGTCTGGTAATTAACCGAGGGTAATTAACCTGTATAAAATGAGACTCGATCTACTGTGTATAACAGAAGGGGTAACTATATAGCTTCATCTACAGAAATATTATTTGATGCTCTGTTAATCAGAGCGAGTTATTATATGTTACATTCTGTACTAGGTTGTAGTTAAGTACATGACGTGACTATGTTCACTGCACCTCTATATTGACCTGGCTGTTCATCTTTCACTTTCAGTATCTCAACATTTATGTAATGGTTATCTAGCCTTTACTCAGAAAAGGGAATTCATAAAAACAAACAAGCAAATTTTAAACACTTCACAACACAGACATCTTCCCCAGAATTTATTTCCCCCCATGAGAATTTATTTTCCCCCATGGCGCCTCTTCAGACATATGGTACCCCATTCTGTCCTGTTCCCAACAACTTTTATTTTGTTCTCATAAATAGTCCTTAATATCCAAACCTTCTATACATTTTCTGTGTAACATCCTTTCCACTTATCTCATTAGGGATTTAAGACCCCAGCCTCCCTAAATTTGAATTTACACCCCTTTTTTTGCAAGAATTTCTACTAAACTTTGAAATTGTGTACTAGGTAAACAAATAGGACCAGAGTAATAATTTTGGTCCCAGGGGTACTGCAAAACCTTCCCCTTAAATTGTTATCCTGGGTGAGAACCATATCCATGAAGATGTTTTCAAAATTTCCAATATACTCAACCATGTAAAGTGGTTGGGAATGGGACAAAGGTGATTGGGAGCAGGATATGATCAGTATATACATTTGAGGTGAAATCCTAAAGGATTCATAGTAAGCAATTTGTCATGAGTTAGTAAGAAGGAAGGGGAAAGGATATGGCCATTGCTAAGTGATTTTCATGTGTGGTAGAACTGTACAAAGTCGCATTTAAAATGTGGTTGGGAACGGGACAAGAAATGGTTGGGAACAGGACATTACCATTACAATGACTGGGGTCTATTCATCATATTGATTTAATTCCATGTGCTGAGCTAAAGGAAGGACGGGGCCAGAGAAACAGGTGCTTGTGAGTGAGGTTCATGAATGACAAAAAATGAGTAATGTTACTTTTCTTTAAAGAAGTGGTTGGGAACAGGACATAAGTGGTTGGGAATAGGACATGAGTAATGGGGAACAAAACATGATCATAACAGTGACTAGGAGTAATTCAATAAATTGACATAATTCTATGCAATCAGTCCCAGCAAATTGTCGTGACTCCTTGTCACCCTGTGTGAAGTGGCTCACACATGTCGCTAGATGGAACACGACGTTGCTATAGCACAAGATCACCAGGAATAGCAATGGTGGTGATCACATGGCCTCACCTCAGATGATGAGGATGGTGATCACTCATCCTCACCAGGGATGGCGACATGAGTGATCACTCATCCTCACCAGGGATGGCGACATGAGTGATCACTCACTTCGCTAGATGAGACGCACACCACGTCATAACACACATTCACCACAATCACCTCGTGATAGCACAGGTTTACCATAGATGGTGAGGATCTTGATCACCCAGACTCACCAGGGATGGCGACACAAGTGATCACTCACCTCGCTAGATGAAACGCACACCATGCCATAGTGCATGTTCACCACGGTTGGCGAGGATCGTGATGACTCACACTCACCAGGGATGGCAAGGCGGTTGATCACTCACCTCGCTAGATGAAACGCACACCACGTCATAGCACAGGTTCACCATGGATGGCAAGAGTGGTGATCACTCAGACTCACCAGTGATGGCGACGCTGGTGATCACTCACCTTGTTAGATGAAAAGCTCATGATCACCGACATTGGTAATCATGCAGCCTCACATCTGCCAGATCAAAGTATGTTTTGCCAGAGAAGGTATTGCCATATGTATCTTCCCTCTAACCACAGACAAGGTGTTTATGTAGATGTTTCCCTATGTATTTTTCCTGTAACCAGAGAAAAGGTGTTTATGGATAGTTGCTTTAATTTTCGAGATACCTCTATCTAAATTCAATTGATATTTTCTCTACATAATCTTGTTTGATTCAACTCTGAAGTATAACATGGAAATCAGTGTGAAACAAAGCACATTTGATACGTATGGGACTTATACTTCATGCCCACACTTCCTAGATAGGCTACATGTTGAACAGTGGTGCTGTCTCAACAACTTTGGCAATGGTGGTGATAAGTTGCCACTGTGAGTGAGTGACAGATGATGCAATCCTCAGAGAGCATTGACTTGGAGTGACACAAATTCACTCATTGAGTGAGACCAATGTTGGCAATGGTGGTGATAAGTCACCATGGTTTGTGAGGGATGACAACGGGTGGCACATACTCACGCAGTGAGTGAGATCATGTTGGCGACTGTTGTGATAAATGGTCATGCCATGTGAGACTGACACACAGTGGCGAAAGATGATGCAGTGAGATATCACTCAGAAAGGAGTCACCATTGATGACCAATCATGGCGACAGATAATGACAATTTGCTGGGGTGGATGGGGAGACAGTAGCCACGGGATTGGTGCTGGCGATTGGGGTGTACAAGGGTATAACTGAATGTCACTTTCAAGAGTAAAGTGGTTGGGAACGGGACACAGAAAGTGGTTTAGAATGTGATGCTATCACTACAGTGACTGTGATTTACTTAATTATACTGAGACAATACTATGTCATGAGTGGATGGGACCGCCGAAGTGAAGGGATAGGTAATTCCAATTGGGTCAATATCCTTTGAACGCCCATTTCATGAAACGCCCATAAGAAAAATCAAAAGTGTTTTTAAGTTAAAACTAGTCAGATTTCCTAAAAATACATTCATTTTACTTCAAAGAAAACTGAATGGGTGGATTTAGTTCACAGCGGTTCAGTTTTTACAGCCCAGACAAAATGACCATTTCCTAGCGAAAAAAATGCCCATCATTTTAATTCATTTCCCAAATCCCATCCCTGAAAACATACTTATAACCTACTTTCTGTGTGTTTTATGGCTTCATTTCACAGAAAAGAGGGGTTTGATTGATTGATTTGTGTTTTACAGCACTTTAGCGGCACTAAGTGGCTATCCTGTGCTTCACAGGTTGATAGGCACTATTTCCATAGCTTTCAACCTACTAGGAAGAGTTATAAGGGAGTAGCATCAAGCTGATATAGGGTCTTTCACCAACAAAAACTCAAGTTCTCTTGTCACGTCAGGTATGCTTCCTGAAAGTTGTTCCTATTTTTTTACTAGGCAGTCTATGGAATAGCTGTTCAATGTGATGGAACTTGACCTTATTCCCTGTCATGGGGACCTACAACAAGTGGGGATGGTTACCTTAATCCCACTTCCACACCCTCTCTGATTTGGGTTGATTTTGGTAATTAAATGACGGGCGTTTGTCCGTGGCCTCTCTATCCACTAGAATGTGGTAGTCACATCTTCCTGGCCACACCTCCCTCCATGATGCCCTCAGAGCTCCCAAATCCAACACATATACACCAAAGACATGTAGCATGATCATAAAACCCTTCTTTCTCTCCCCCATATGAATTTTCACCGACATCCACCATATGTAAAAATGAAGAAAAAAAGAAAAAAAATAAAAAGTAATTTTTCCCCCCTTCCTTTAATTGCCAATCCAGGCCATACCATGGTATCACATATCATTCAAACACCTTCTAACAGGTAGCTGCATATGTTTCATCTACTCCTCACCTTAAAACAGACTGATATTTTTAATTCCAGGAAGCTCAGGCTCAGACATGTCGTTCAATAACTAATCTTCTGGGCGTTCCCTATTGTGTAGGGATTTAACTGCTCTCTCCTTCGTGGCCTCCATGGGTTCCCTAATTCCCTCACAGCTTTTATTCATGAAATGACCACAGCAGACAAATGTGGCTGCAGCCTGCTGGCCCCTAATCTATAATCTGAACAAATCTTATACAATTTAGAACCAGCTTATCGGAACATTGTAAATATTTTCAAAAAGTATAAAAATGTCCCTGACTTTAAACCTTAAAAATGACTCTTTCCCATATTCCATGCCCATTTTTTATGGTTTAACTTTAAGAAATAACTGCTTAACTTTACAATCCATCTTTAAAATCACCCCTGTGACCCCTTTTTTCTACTATGAATGCTGTCTGCGTTACTGACTAATTAAATTGTGGGCGTTTCCCACCGGTGTCTGTAAAGTTGACCTAACACCATAGATATCCCCAACCCTCCCACTTCCCCTACATTGCACTACGTCCCTTCTATTCCTGTTTGGCCTACTTCAGACCCTTTCCACTGTCCTTTCCCATGCTTTTTGACCTATATGTAGCAATTTACGGTTCCTTTAAATGCATACTTTGTAACACAGTTTTGTTTGTCTTCTAGCTAGGTGCTTTCTCCCTGTACAAAGTCACTGCGGAATAGACCAGATGCAGGCCTTAACCGGCCCCTTAACTTTAAAGCATGGACAGGACATTGAAATATCGAAGGACACAAGTGTGTAAAAAGAAAAAGTTTCATCACTGCTGACTCATCATCATATGCTTCTAAGGCATGGTTACTATGTGAGGAGGACACACATTCATCACCCTGACTGGATAGAAAAGACTGCCTTAAGTGTAGCAAGGTCAAGGACAAACCCAACACAGAGCTAAATATAGATTTTTTTTCATATACGGATGCAAACATCCACCTCCCATCGCCATGTTTCCATTTATTTTAAATATATATACGACCCCTAACCCCCATGGCATTCAAAGACAATTTAATTTAATACGGAGGTCCGCATTTAGGTCCGCATTATTAGGAAAAACTCCGCATTTGAACGTGGAGTTCCACATTCAAACACAGAGGGCCGTGTTGACATGAAACTAACATGGAAATATGAATAAAAATGCCTTTCGAAATATGGATAGCCACATATGAAATGTGGACTCCCGCAAAATGGGGAAAAATAGGCCCCTGAGAGAGAGAGAGCTGCCACTGGGCATTACTTCTGCATGTGCCCTACTACCTGGATTATTCTTGGTTATCATCATAAATTAAGAGAGGGATGATATAAGTACATTTTTTACCCTGAATTGGATATTTCCGAGGAGTTTGTAAACATTTGAATACAAAAACATTAGCAAATCTTTCTACGGCTAAAACCATTTCCTCTAAATGATATGAAAACAATTTCCATTGGAAACATTTGGAATGTAAAATGAATGTTTCAGGGGCCATAATAACTGTTTTTGTCAATATAGATATTGGTTGCCAATGCACTGTCAATTTCATCTCAAATTTAAAAATTTAAAAATCCATTTGATTTATCACCCCAGGGCCCTGTCTTTCCTTATCTTATGTCCCTGTACAAATTCTGTACATGACTGTAAGTCACATGTACTTCACAGTATGTCACATGTACATCACAGTATGCCACAGTATGTCACATGAATGTCACAGTATGTCAGAAGTACATCATAGGACATCACAGTACTGTGACATACATGTGACATACTGTAACATGTAGGTGATGTACAGTGACGAACAGATGATGACTGTGACATATAGACGTACTATGATGTACATGTAAAGTACTGTGACGTATATGTGACATACATGTGACATACATGTGATGTACATGTGACATACAGCTGATGTACTGTGAGGTACACAGACACACTGTGACATACAGGGACATTGTGTGATGTACTGGTGGCATATATTAGCAAAGGTGTACGAGTAAGAATCTGTGGGAGGGTTATTTCACACACAGTTTGAGTGCCATATTGCAGGATGACCAAAGGGGGGAGTGCAATGCGGCATTCAAACTGCAAGTGAAATAACCCTTCCACAAACTCTCACGAGTGCTCCTTTGTATCTATCTTTGGGTTTAATCATCTAAATTAACTTAAATATTGTAGAATTTACCCTAATGAATCTACGTAACTTTTGTTTACATCTCCATCTTGAATCTATGATGTCATTAAAGAGGTCACGTGACCATGTTGTGAAATACCCTGTTTTCTTATGTATTTACCATGAGATAAAGATAATTACTGTGACGTATACTCTGTATCATGAGTTTGATGCAACTTTTGGATCCATAGAGATCGGGAAGGGGTCAGACCTAAATCTCTAGTAGGCTTAAATCCATCTGTATGAGTAAACTATATTTATTGAGTGCACATATTCTTAAATATGTGCACTCCCCCCATGGCACCTCTTCAGACATATGGTACCCCATTCTGTCCTGTTCCCAACCACTTTTATTTTGTCCTCATAGATAGTCTTTAATATCCAAACCTTCTATACATTTTCTGTGGAAAATTATTTGGTCATGAACATACTTCATAGCTGTAACATCCTTTCCACTTATCTAATTAGGGATTTAAGACCCAAGCCACCCTAAATTTGAGTTTTCACCCCTTTTTTGCAAGAATTTATACTAAACTTTGAAATTTTGTACTAGGTAATCAAATAGGGCCAGAGTAATACTTTTGGTCCCAGGGGTACTGCAAAACCTTCCCCTTAAATTGTTATCCTGGGTGAGAACCATATCCATAAAGATGTTTTCATAATTTTCAATATACTCAACCATGTAAAGTGGTTGGGAACGGGACAAAGGTGATTGGGAGCAGGATATGATCAGTATATACATATGTAGGTGAAATGACATGTAAGGCCCCATATGCACACTTTCTATGATTTGTGACCAAAATATAGTCTGGTAATTAACCGAGGGTAATTAACCTGTATAAAATGAGACTCGATCTACTGTGTATAACAGAAGGGGTAACTATATAGCTTCATCTACAGAAATATTATTTGATGCTCTGTTAATCAGAGCGAGTTATTATATGTTACATTCTGTACTAGGTTGTAGTTAAGTACATGACGTGACTATGTTCACTGCACCTCTATATTGACCTGGCTGTTCATCTTTCACTTTCAGTATCTCAACATTTATGTAATGGTTATCTAGCCTTTACTCAGAAAAGGGAATTCATAAAAACAAACAAGCAAATTTTAAACACTTCACAACACAGACATCTTCCCCAGAATTTATTTCCCCCCATGAGAATTTATTTTCCCCCATGGCGCCTCTTCAGACATATGGTACCCCATTCTGTCCTGTTCCCAACAACTTTTATTTTGTTCTCATAAATAGTCCTTAATATCCAAACCTTCTATACATTTTCTGTGTAACATCCTTTCCACTTATCTCATTAGGGATTTAAGACCCCAGCCTCCCTAAATTTGAATTTACACCCCTTTTTTTGCAAGAATTTCTACTAAACTTTGAAATTGTGTACTAGGTAAACAAATAGGACCAGAGTAATAATTTTGGTCCCAGAAGTACTGCAAAACCTTCCCCTTAAATTGTTATCCTGGGTGAGAACCATATCCATGAAGATGTTTTCAAAATTTCCAATATACTCAACCATGTAAAGTGGTTGGGAATGGGACAAAGGTGATTGGGAGCAGGATATGATCAGTATATACATTTGAGGTGAAATCCTAAAGGATTCATAGTAAGCAATTTGTCATGAGTTAGTAAGAAGGAAGGGGAAAGGATATGGCCATTGCTAAGTGATTTTCATGTGTGGTAGAACTGTACAAAGTCACATTTAAAATGTGGTTGGGAACGGGACAAGAAATGGTTGGGAACAGGACATTACCATTACAATGACTGGGGTCTATTCATCATATTGATTTAATTCCATGTGCTGAGCTAAAGGAAGGACGGGGCCAGAGGAACAGGTGCTTGTGAGTCAGGTTCATGAATGACAAAAAATGAGTAATGTTACTTTTCTTTAAAGAAGTGGTTGGGAACAGGACATAAGTGGTTGGGAATGGGACATGAGTAATGGGGAACAAAACATGATCATAACAGTGACTAGGAGTAATTCAATAAATTGACATAATTCTATGCAATCAGTCCCAGCAAATTGTCGTGACTCCTTGTCACCCTGTGTGAAGTGGCTCACACATGTCGCTAGATGGAACACGACGTTGCTATAGCACAAGATCACCAGGAATAGCAATGGTGGTGATCACATGGCCTCACCTCAGATGATGAGGATGGTGATCACTCAGACTCACCAGGGATGGCGACATGAGTGATCACTCATCCTCACCAGGGATGGCGACATGAGTGATCACTCACTTCGCTAGATGAGACGCACACCACGTCATAACACACATTCACCACAATCACCTCGTGATAGCACAGGTTTACCATAGATGGTGAGGATCTTGATCACCCAGACTCACCAGGGATGGCGACACAAGTGATCACTCACCTCGCTAGATGAAAGGCACACCATGCCATAGTGCATGTTCACCACGGTTGGCGAGGATCGTGATGACTCACACTCACCAGGGATGGCAAGGCGGTTGATCACTCACCTCGCTAGATGAAACGCACACCACGTCATAGCACAGGTTCACCATGGATGGCAAGAGTGGTGATCACTCAGACTCACCAGTGATGGCGACGCTGGTGATCACTCACCTTGTTAGATGAAAAGCTCATGATCACCGACATTGGTAATCATGCAGCCTCACATCTGCCAGATCAAAGTATGTTTTGCCAGAGAAGGTATTGCCATATGTATCTTCCCTCTAACCACAGACAAGGTGTTTATGTAGATGTTTCCCTATGTATTTTTCCTGTAACCAGAGAAAAGGTGTTTATGGATAGTTGCTTTAATTTTCGAGATACCTCTATCTAAATTCAATTGATATTTTCTCTACATAATCTTGTTTGATTCAACTCTGAAGTATAACATGGAAATCAGTGTGAAACAAAGCACATTTGATACGTATGGGACTTATACTTCATGCCCACACTTCCTAGATAGGCTACATGTTGAACAGTAGTGCTGTCTCAACAACTTTGGCAATGGTGGTGATAAGTTGCCACTGTGAGTGAGTGACAGATGATGCAATCCTCAGAGAGCATTGACTTGGAGTGACACAAATTCACTCATTGAGTGAGACCAATGTTGGCAATGGTGGTGATAAGTCACCATGCTTTGTGAGGGATGACAACGGGTGGCACATACTCACGCAGTGAGTGAGATCATGTTGGCGACTGTTGTGATAAATGGCCATGCCATGTGAGACTGACACACAGTGGCGAAAGATGATGCAGTGAGATATCACTCAGAAAGGAGTCACCATTGATGACCAATCATGGCGACAGATAACGACAATTTGCTGGGGTGGATGGGGAGACAGTAGCCACGGGATTGGTGCTGGCGATTGGGGTGTACAAGGGTATAACTGAATGTCACTTTCAAGAATAAAGTGGTTGGGAACGGGACACAGAAAGTGGTTTAGAATGTGATGCTATCACTACAGTGACTTTGATTTACTTAATTATACTGAGACAATACTATGTCATGAGTGAATGGGACCACCGAAGTGAAGGGATAGGTAATTGCAATTGGGTCAATATCCTTTGAACGCCCATTTCATGAAAAGTGTTTTTAAGTTAAAACTAGTCAGATTTCCTAAAAATACATTCATTTTACTTCAAAGAAAACTGAATGGGTGGATTTAGTTCACAGCGGTTCAGTTTTTACAGCCCAGACAAAATGACCATTTCCTAGCGAAAAAAATGCCCATCATTTTAATTCATTTCCCAAATCCCATCCCTGAAAACATACTTATAACCTACTTTCTGTGTGTTTTATGGCTTCATTTCACAGAAAAGAGGGGTTTGATTGATTGATTTCTGTTTTACAGCACTTTAGCGGCACTAAGTGGCTATCCTGTGCTTCACAGGTTGATAGGCACTATTTCCATAGCTTTCAACCTACTAGGAAGAGTTATAAGGGAGTAGCATCAAGCTGATATAGGGTCTTTCACCAACAAAAACTCAAGTTCTCTTGTCACGTCAGGTATGCTTCCTGAAAGTTGTTCCTATTTTTTTACTAGGCAGTCTATGGAATAGCTGTTCAATGTGATGGAACTTGACCTTATTCCCTGTCATGGGGACCTACAACAAGTGGGGATGGTTACCTTAATCCCACTTCCACACCCTCTCTGATTTGGGTTGATTTTGGTAATTAAATGACGGGCGTTTGTCCGTGGCCTCTCTATCCACTAGAATGTGGTAGTCACATCTTCCTGGCCACACCTCCCTCCATGATGCCCTCAGAGCTCCCAAATCCAACACATATACACCAAAGACATGTAGCATGATCATAAAACCCTTCTTTCTCTCCCCCATATGAATTTTCACCGACATCCACCATATGTAAAAATGAAGAAAAAAAGAAAAAAAATAAAAAGTAATTTTTTCCCCCTTCCTTTCATTGCCAATCCAGGCCATACCATGGTATCACATATCATTCAAACACCTTCTAACAGGTAGCTGCATATGTTTCATCTACTCCTCACCTTAAAACAGACTGATATTTTTAATTCCAGGAAGCTCAGGCTCAGACATGTCGTTCAATAACTAATCTTCTGGGCGTTCCCTATTGTGTAGGGATTTAACTGCTCTCTCCTTCGTGGCCTCCATGGGTTCCCTAATTCCCTCACAGCTTTTATTCATGAAATGACCACAGCAGACATATGTGGCTGCAGCCTGCTGGCCCCTAATCTATAATCTGAACAAATCTTTTAGAACCAGCTTATCGGAACATTGTAAATATTTTCAAAAAGTATAAAAATGTCCCTGACTTTAAACCTTAAAAATGACTCTTTCCCATATTCCATGCCCATTTTTTATGATTTAACTTTAAGAAATAACTGCTTAACTTTACAATCCATCTTTAAAATCACCCCTGTGACCCCTTTTTTCTACTATGAATGCTGTCTGCTGTACTGACTAATTAAATTGTGGGCGTTTCCCACCGGTGTCTGTAAAGTTGACCTAACACCATAGATATCCCCAACCCTCCCACTTCCCCTACATTGCACTACGTCCCTTCTATTCCTATTCAGCCTACTTCAGACCCTTTCCACTGTCCTTTCCCATGCTTTTTGACCTATATGTAGCAATTTACGGTTCCTTTAAATGCATACTTTGTAACACAGTTTTGTTTGTCTTCTAGCTAGGTGCTTTCTCCCTGTACAAAGTCACTGCGGAATAGACCAGATGCAGGCCTTAACCGGCCCCTTAACTTTAAAGCATGGACAGGACATTGAAATATCGAAGGACACAACCCAGTGGGCACACCTCCACTTACTAAACACTTAGTTGTCACTGCTCTGCACTGGTTGCACCAACTACTAGCTGGCTAATTTCATGCTAAATGTTAGACTAGGCAGTGCTTACTTGCTGGTGGCATTGTTTATTAGCTACTTTTGCTTCATTGCAAAATAAGCTCTTACTAGTAGTTTATATGCACCACTTAATAGGCAGTGCAGGATATCTACTAGTAAGGGGTGAAAATGCAGCTCCTAGTAGCTGGCTAATCATCTGCTAAATGTTATGCTAGGCAGCCCTGCAAAATAAGCCCTTTTTAGTAGTTTATAATGCAATGCTTACTAACCAGTGTAGAATAGCTACTAGTAAGTGGTGTAAATGCAGCTCCTAATAGCTGGCTAATTATCTGCTAAATGTTATACTAGGCAGTCCTGCAAAATAAGCCCTTACTAGTAGTTTATTTTGCAATACTTATTTATCAGTGCAGAATACCTCCTAGTAAGTAGTGTAAATGCAGCTCCTAATAGCTGAATATTTATTTGCTAAATGTTATACTAGGCAGCCCTGCAAAGTAACCCCTTCCTAGCAGATAGCTTATAATGCAGTGCTTAGTATCCACTGCAGAAAAGGCCATTACTAAGAGCTTTGCAATCATCACTTTGACATCTGCTTCTTGGCAGTCAATGCAACACTGTTGGTCTGAATATGAAGTAATCTTCAGTAGAACAAAGAAATGGTGTCTATATATAAATTGACTTTAAATCTATCTTGTTACACAGTACATCCGGTAATTTAATTTGTAGCAATCAATTTGTGTGCTAGCTTAAGCCATCTTATGACTTAGAATAGATCTCAATGATATTTTAATTTTCAGAAATATGATTTAGATTACCCTTAAGGTTATAAAGCTGAGAGAATGTATACTACTGCCACCTAGTGACACTTAATATTTGATGCCAAGAAACAGCTAGTAAGCCTTTAGTATAAACCAGCTAGTAAGCAATGGATAAACTGCCCTTAATAACCAGTGCTTCTGCAGCCCTACAGTTGCAGCTGCTAGTAAACACTGCTCTGTACCTTTTACTAGTCAATGCCAATACAGTCCTACTTAAATCATGTGAAGCAACAGCTAGTAAGCCTTTACTATGCACCTGCTACTAAGCAACTCTTAGTATACTCTTGTATATTCAAAATATTTAAAAATCTTGACAAATATTAGTAAACCCTTGAAAAGGTTTATCTAGTAGCACAATCCCATTTATAACAAGAATACATAATATTTCAAGGGGGTATCAGTGCATTGAGGCATCTTTGGTATAATATCCTATACCCACCTATATTGTTTAATCTAACTTAGGCTTGCCACAGTTGACTGTAAGATGTGTCCAGTGTGTTATGTACATGTATGTAGGTCAACCACTGACCTCCATAGCTAAAGTATCTTTCACAATGCTATGTGTTGGTGCAGCAGGGTGTGACCAGGAGGTGTGACCTGCAAGGTGTGAGCAGTGTGTAGTAGTAAAGCAGGTGTTACTCCACTTCATTTGTCATTTTGTGAAACTATTTGAAATTGAAGTTTTGTTATCATCTTGTGCTATACCTACGTAGGATCACAGGGATATTTTTCTTTTTGTTTTAAGATAATTTGGAGTAAATTTCAATACATGATTATTACCTTGTATAGACAGTTCAAATTGAACCAACTAGTAATTACTGCTATGTTACACTTAATAAACACTGCAAATTAAACACTTTAGAAACATCTCATAAACTGCTAAGATACAGCCTTTAATAAGTGATTGGTTAGCAGTGCTTTCTAAGTGGTGCATCTGTAGCCCTGCGCATGCAGTGGCTAGTAACCGCTGCCATGATCCAGCTGGTAAACACTGCAAGTTAAGCCATTATTAACCGATGCTGGACAACAGCTTGTAAACTACTGATATGCAACTTTTAATAAGTAATTGGTTAGCAGTGCTTTCTAAGTGGTGTATCTGTAGCCCTGTGCATGCAGTGGCTAGTAACCGCTGCCATGATCCAGCTGGTAAACACTGCAAGTTAAGCCATTATTAACCAGTGCTGGACAACAGCTAGTAAACTACTGATATGCAACTTTTAATAAGTGATGGGTTAGCAGTGCTTTCTAAGTGGTGTATCTGCAGCCTGCACTTGCAACGGCTAATAATCACTGCTATATTCCAGTTAGTAAACACTGCAAATTAAGCCTTTACTAAGTGATGCTAAACAACAGCCAGTAAACTACTAATATGCAGTGCTTAGTAAGTGACACATTTGCAGTGCTTAGTAAATGATTCAGCTGCAGCCCTGCACTTGCAACAACTAGTACCCACTGCTATGTTCCAATTAGTCAACACTGCAAGTTAAGCCCTTATTAAGCAATGCTGAACAGTAGCTAATAAACTACTAATATGCAGCCCTTGATAAGAGATGCTATATCAACACTTACTAAGCAGTGCTACTGCAGTGCTACAATTGCATCTACTAATAAACATCGCTAAGCTACACTTAATAATAGTTGATGTTGCAGCACTGTACATGCAACACTTACTAATAACTTAATAAGTACTACTGTGAAATTTGGCAAAATGTTGATACTAACCAGGAAGTTGCATGAGTGGCTAGTAAACATTGCAGTGAAACTAGTCACTCATGCAACGTTTATTAGCTAGTGCAGACTTGTACTGTGCCCACTGGGAAGTGTGTAAAAAGAAAAAGTTTCATCACTGCTGACTCATCATCATATGCTTCTAAGGCATGGTTACTATGTGAGAAGGACACACATTCATCACCCTGACTGGATAGAAAAGACTGCCTTAAGTGTAGCAAGGTCAAGGACAAACCCAACACAGAGCTAAATATAGATTTTTTTTCATATACGGATGCAAACATCCACCTCCCATCGCCATGTTTCCATTTATTTTAAATATATATACGACCCCTAACCCCCATGGCGTTCAAAGACAATTTAATTTAATACGGAGGTCCGCATTTAGGTCCGCATTATGAGGAAAAACTCCGCATTTGAACGTGGAGTTCCACATTCAAACACAGAGGGCCGTGTTGACATGAAACTAACATGGAAATATGAATAAAAATGCCTTTCGAAATATGGATAGCCACATATGAAATGTGGACTCCCGCAAAATGGGGAAAAATAGGCCCCTGAGAGAGAGAGAGCTGCCACTGGGCATTACTTTTGCATGTGCCCTACTACCTGGATTATTCTTGGTTATCATCATAAATTAAGAGAGGAATGATATAAGTACATTTTTTACCCTGAATTGGATATTTCCGAGGAGTTTGTAAACATTTGAATACAAAAACATTAGCAAATCTTTCTACGGCTAAAACCATTTCCTCTAAATGATATAAAAACAATTTCCATTGGAAACATTTGGAATGTAAAATGAATGTTTCAGGGGCCATAATAACTGTTTTTGTCAATATCGGTATTGGTTGCCAATGCACTGTCAATTTCATCTCAAATTTAAAAATTTAAAAATCCATTTGATTTATCACCCCAGGGCCCTGTCTTTCCTTATCTTATGTCCCTGTACAAATTCTGTACATGACTGTAAGTCACCTGTACTTCACAGTATGTCACATGTACATCACAGTATGCCACAGTATGTCACATGAATGTTACAGTATGTCAGAAGTACATCATAGGACATCACAGTACTGTGACATACATGTGACATACTGTAACATGTAGGTGATGTACAGTGACGAACAGATGATGACTGCGACATACAGACGTACTATGATGTACATGTAAAGTACTGTGACGTATATGTGACATACATGTGACATACATGTGATGTACATGTGACATACAGCTGATGTACTGTGAGGTACACAGACACACTCTGACATACAGGGACATTGTGTGATGTACTGGTGGCATATATTAGCAAAGGTGTACGAGTAAGAATCTGTGGGAGCGTTATTTCACACACAGTTTGAATGCCATATTGCAGGATGACCAAAGGGGGGAGTGCAATGCGGCATTCAAACTGCAAGTGAAATAACCCTTCCACAGACTCTCACGAGTGCTCCTTTGTATTTATCTTTGGGTTTAATCATCTAAATTAACTTAAATATTGTAGTATTTACCCTAATGACTCTAGGTAACTTTTGTTTACATCTCCATCTTGAATCTATGATGTCATTAAAGAGGTCACGTGACCATGTTGTGAAATACCCTGTTTTCTTACGTATTTACCATGAGATAAAGATAATTACTGTGACGTATACTCTGTATCATGAGTTTGATGCAACTTTTGGATCCATAGAGATCGGGAAGGGGTCAGACTTAAATCTCTAGTAGGCTTAAATCCATCTGTATGAGTAAAATATATTTATTGAGTGCACATATTCTTAAATATGTGCACTCCCCCATGGCACCTCTTCAGACAGATGGTACCCCATTCTGTCCTGTTCCCAACCACTTTTATTTTGTCCTCATAGATAGTCTTTAATATCCAAACCTTCTATACATTTTCTGTGGAAACTTATTTGGTCATGAACATACTTCATAGCTGTAACATCCTTTCCGCTTATCTCATTAGGGATTTAAGACCCCAGCCACCCTAAATTTGAATTTACACCCCTTTTTTGCAAGAATTTATACTAAACTTTGAAATTTTGTACTAGGTAAACAAATAGGGCAAGAGTAATACTTTTGGTCCCAGGGGTACTGCAAAACCTTCCCCTTAAATTGTTATCCTGGGTGAGAACCATATCCATAAAGATGTTTTCATAATTTTCAATATACTCAACCATGTAAAGTGGTTGGGAACGGGACAAAGGTGATTGGGAGCAGGATATGATCAGTATATACATATGTAGGTGAAATGACAAGTAAGGCCCCATATGCACACTTTCTATGATTTGTGACCGAAAGTATAGTCTGGTAATTAACCGAGGGTAATTAACCTGTATAAAATGAGACTCGATCTACTGTGTTAACAGAAGGGGTAACTATATAGCTTCATCTACAGAAATATTATTTGATGCTCTGTTAATCAGAGCGAGTTATTATATGTTACATTCTGTACTAGGTTTTAGTTAAGTACATGACGTGACTATGTTCACTGCACCTCTATATTGACCTGGCTGTTCATCTTTCACTTTCAGTATCTCAACATTTATGTAATGGTTATCTAGCCTTTACTCAGAAAAGGGAATTCCTAAAAACAAACAAGCAAATTTTAAACACTTCACAACACAGACATCTTCCCCAGAATTTATTTCCCCCCATGAGAATTTATTTTCCCCCATGGCGCCTCTTCAGACATATGGTACCCCATTCTGTCCTGTTCCCAACAACTTTTATTTTGTTCTCATAAATAGTCCTTAATATCCAAACCTTCTATACATTTTCTGTGGAAAATTATTTGGTCATGAACATAATTCATAGCTGTAACATCCTTTCCACTTATCTCATTAGGGATTTAAGACCCCAGCCTCCCTAAATTTGAATTTACACCCCTTTTTTTGCAAGAATTTCTACTAAACTTTGAAATTGTGTACTAGGTAAACAAATAGGACCAGAGTAATACTTTTGGTCCCAGGGGTACTGCAAAACCTTCCCCTTAAATTGTTATCCTGGGTGAGAACCATATCCTTAAAGATGTTTTCATATTTCCAATATACCCAACCATGTAAAGTGGTTGGGAATGGGACAAAGGTGATTGGGAGCAGGATATGATCAGTATATACATTTGAGGTGAAATCCTAAAGGATTCATAGTAAGAAATTTGTCATGAGTTAGTGAGAAGGAAGGGGAAAGGATATGGCCATTGGTAAGTGATTTTCATGTGTGGTAGAACTGTACAAAGTCACATTTAAAATGTGGTTGGGAACGGGACAAGAAATGGTTGGGAACAGGACATTATCATTACAATGACTGGGGTCTATTCATCATATTGATTTAATTCCATGTGCTGAGCTAAAGGAGGGACGGGGCCAGAGGAACAGATGCTTGTGAGTGAGGTTCATGAATGACAAAAAATGAGTAATGTTACTTTTCTTTAAAGAAGTGGTTGGGAACAGGACATAAGTGGTTTGGAATGGGACATGAGTAATGGGGAACAAAACATGATCATAACAGTGACTAGGAGTAATTCAATAAATTGACATAATTCTATGCAATCAGTGGATGGGGGGACAGTAGCCACGGGATTGGTGCTGGCGATTGGGGTGTACAAGGGTATAACTGAATGTCACTTTCAAGAATAAAGTGGTTGGGAACGGGAAACAGAAAGTGGTTCAGAATGAGATGCTATCACTACAGTGACTGTGATTTACTTCATTATACTGAGACAATACTATGTCATGAGTGGATGGGACCGCCGAAGTGAAGGGATAGGTAATTGCAATTGGGTCAATATCCTTTGAACGCCCATTTCATGAAACGCCCATAAGAAAAATCAAAAGTGTTTTTAAGTTAAAACTAGTCAGATTTCCTAAAAATACATTCATTTTACTTCAAAGAAAACTGAATGGGTGGATTTAGTTCACAGCGGTTCAGTTTTTACAGCCCAGACAAAATGACCATTTCCTAGCGAAAAAATGCCCATCATTTTAATTCATTTCCCAAATCCCATCCCTGAAGACATACTTATAACCTACTTTCTGTGTGTTTTATGGCTTCATTTCACAGAAAAGAGGGGTTTGATTGATTGATTTGTGTTTTACAGCACTTTAGCGGCACTAAGTGGCTATCCTGTGCTTCACAGGTTGATAGGCACTATTTCCATAGCTTTCAACCTACTAGGAAGAGTTATAAGGGAGTAGCATCAAGCTGATATAGGGTCTTTCACCAACAAAAAACTCAAGTTCTCTTGTCACGTCAGGTATGCTTCCTGAAAGTTGTTCCTATTTTTTTACTAGGCAGTCTATGGAATAGCTGTTCAATGTGATGGAACTTGACCTTATTCCCTGTCATGGGGACCTACAACAAGTGGGGATGGTTACCTTAATCCCACTTCCACACCCTCTCTGATTTGGGTTGATTTTGGTAATTAAATGACGGGCGTTTGTCCGTGGCCTCTCTATCCACTAGAATGTGGTAGTCACATCTTCCTGGCCACACCTCCCTCCATGATGCCCTCAGAGCTCCCAAATCCAACACATATACACCAAAGACATGTAGCATGATCATAAAACCCTTCTTTCTCTCCCCCATATGAATTTTCACCGACATCCACCATATGTAAAAATGAAGAAAAAAAGAAAAAAATAAAAAGTAATTTTTTCCCCCTTCCTTTCATTGCGAATCCATGCCATACCATGGTATCACATATCATTCAAACACCTTCTAACAGCTAGCTGCATATGTTTCATCTACTCCTCACCTTAAGATAGACTGATATTTTTAATTCCAGGAAGCTCAGGCTCAGACATGTCGTTCAATAACTAATCTTCTGGGCGTTCCCTATTGTGTAGGGATTTAACTGCTCTCTCCTTCGTGGCCTCCATGGGTTTCCTAATTCCCTCACAGCTTTTATTCATGAAATGACCACAGCAGACATATTTGGCTGCAGCCTGCTGGCCCCTAATCTATAATCTGAACAAATCTTATACAATTTAGAACCAGCTTATCGGAACATTGTAAATATTTTCAAAAAGTATAAAAATGTCCCTGACTTTAAACCTTAAAAATGACTCTTTCCCATATTCCATGCCCATTTTTTATGGTTTAACTTTAAGAAATAACTGCTTAACTTTACAATCCATCTTTAAAATCACCCCTGTGACCCTTTTTTCTACTATGAATGTTGTCTGCTGTACTGACTAATTAAATCGTGGGCGTTTCCCACCGGTGTCTGTAAAGTTGACCTAACACCATAAATATCCCCAACCCTCCCACTTCCCCTACATTGCACTACGTCCCTTCTATTCCTGTTCGGCCTACTTCAGACCCTTTCAACTGTCCTTTCCCATGCTTTTTGACCTATATGTAGCAATTTACGGTTCCTTTAAATGCATACTTTGTAACACAGTTTTGTTTGTCTTCTAGCTAGGTGCTTTCTCCCTGTACAAAGTCACTGCGGAATAGACCAGATGCAGGCCTTAACCGGCCCCTTAACTTTAAAGCATGGACAGGACATTGAAATATCGAAGGACACAAGTGTGTAAAAAGAAAAAGTTTCATCACTGCTGACTCATCATCATATTCTTCTAAGGCATGGTTACTATGTGAGAAGGACACACATGCACCACCCTGACTGAATAGAAAAGACTCCCTTAAGTGTAGCAAGGTCAAGGACACACCAAACGCAGAGCTAAATATAGATTTTTTTTCATATACGGATGCAAACATCCACCTCCCATGGCCATGATTCCATTTATTTTGAATATATACGACCCCTAACCCCTATGGCGTTCAAAGACAATTTAATTTTTTACGGAGGTCCGCGTTTAGGTCCGCATTATGAGGAAAAACTCCGCATTTGAACGTGGAGTTCCACATTCAAACACAGAGGGCCGTGTTGACATGAAACTAACATGGAAATATGAATAAAAATGCCTTTCAAAATATGGATAGCCACATATGAAATGTGGACTCCCACAAAATGGGGAAAAATAGGCCCCTGAGAGAGAGAGAGCTGCCACTGGGCATTACTTCTGCATGTGCCCTACTACCTGGATTATTCTTGGTTATCATCATAAATTAAGAGAGGAATGATATAAGTACATTTTTTACCCTGAATTGGATATTTCCGAGGAGTTTGTAAACATTTGAATACAAAAACATTAGCAAATCTTTCTACGGCTAAAACCATTTCCTCTAAATGATATAAAAACAATTTCCATTGGAAACATTTGGAATGTAAAATGAATGTTTCAGGGGCCATAATAACTGTTTTTGTCAATATCGGTATTGGTTGCCAATGCACTGTCAATTTCATCTCAAATTTAAAAATTTAAAAATCCATTTGATTTATCACCCCAGGGCCCTGTCTTTCCTTATCTTATGTCCCTGTACAAATTCTGTACATGACTGTAAGTCACATGTACTTCACAGTATGTCACATGTACATCACAGTATGCCACAGTATGTCACATGAATGTCACAGTATGTCAGAAGTACATCATAGGACATCACAGTACTGTGACATAAATGTGACATACTGTAACATGTAGGTGATGTACAGTGACGAACAGATGATGACTGTGACATACAGACATACTATGATGTACATGTAAAGTACTGTGACGTATATGTGACATACATGTGACATACATGTGATGTACATGTGACATACAGCTGATGTACTGTGAGGTACACAGACACACTGTGACATACAGGGACATTGTGTGATGTACTGGTGGCATATATTAGCAAAGGTGTACGAGTAAGAATCTGTGGGAGGGTTATTTCACACACAGTTTGAATGCCATATTGCAGGATGACCAAAGGGGGGAGTGCAATGCGGCATTCAAACTGCAAGTGAAATAACCCTTCCACAGACTCTCACGAGTGCTCCTTTGTATCTATCTTTGGGTTTAATCATCTAAATTAACTTAAATATTGTAGAATTTACCCTAATGACTCTACGTAACTTTTGTTTACATCTCCATCTTGAATCTATGATGTCATTAAATCCATCTGTATGAGTAAACTATATTTATTGAGTGCACATATTCTTAAATATGTGCACTCCCCCCATGGCACCTCTTCAGACATATGGTACCCCATTCTGTCCTGTTCCCAACCACTTTTATTTTGTCCTCATAGATAGTCTTTAATATCCAAACCTTCTATACATTTTCTGTGGAAAATTATTTGGTCATGAACATACTTCATTGCTGTAACATCCTTTCCACTTATCTAATTAGGGATTTAAGACCCCAGCCACCCTAAATTTGAGTTTTCACCCCTTTTTTGCAAGAATTTATACTAAACTTTGAAATTTTGTACTAGGTAATCAAATAGGGCCAGAGTAATACTTTTGGTCCCAGGGGTACTGCAAAACCTTCCCCTTAAATTGTTATCCTGGGTGAGAACCATATCCATAAAGATGTTTTCATAATTTTCAATATACTCAACCATGTAAAGTGGTTGGGAACGGGACAAAGGTGATTGGGAGCAGGATATGATCAGTATATACATAATGTAGGTGAAATGACATGTAAGGCACCATATGCACACTTTCTATGATTTGTGACCGAAAGTATAGTCTGGTAATTAACCGAGGGTAATTAACCTGTATAAAATGAGACTCGATCTACTGTATATAACAGAAGGGGTAACTATATAGCTTCATCTACAGAAATATTATTTGATGCTCTGTTAATCAGAGCGAGTTATTATATGTTACATTCTGTACTAGGTTGTAGTTAAGTACATGACGTGACTATGTTCACTGCACCTCTATATTGACCTGGCTGTTCATCTTTCACTTTCAGTATCTCAACATTTATGTAATGGTTATCTAGCCTTTACTCAGAAAAGGGAATTCATAAAAACAAACAAGCAAATTTTAAACACTTCACAACACAGACATCTTCCCCAGAATTTATTTCCCCCCATGAGAATTTATTTTCCCCCATGGCGCCTCTTCAGACATATGGTACCCCATTCTGTCCTGTTCCCAACAACTTTTATTTTGTTCTCATAAATAGTCCTTAATATCCAAACCTTCTATACATTTTCTGTGTAACATCCTTTCCACTTATCTCATTAGGGATTTAAGACCCCAGCCTCCCTAAATTTGAATTTACACCCCTTTTTTGCAAGAATTTCTACTAAACTTTGAAATTGTGTACTAGGTAAACAAATAGGACCAGAGTAATAATTTTGGTCCCAGGGGTACTGCAAAACCTTCCCCTTAAATTGTTATCCTGGGTGAGAACCATATCCATGAAGATGTTTTCAAAATTTCCAATATACTCAACCATGTAAAGTGGTTGGGAATGGGACAAAGGTGATTGGGAGCAGGATATGATCAGTATATACATTTGAGGTGAATTCCTAAAGGATTCATAGTAAGCAATTTGTCATGAGTTAGTGAGAAGGAAGGGGAAAGGATATGGCCATTGCTAAGTGATTTTCATGTGTGGTAGAACTGTACAAAGTCACATTTAAAATGTGGTTGAGAACGGGACAAGAAATGGTTGGAACAGGACATTACCATTACAATGACTGGGGTCTATTCATCATATTGATTTAATTCCATGTGCTGAGCTAAAGAAAGGACGGGGCCAGAGGAACAGGTGCTTGTGAGTGAGGTTCATGAATGACAAAAAATGAGTAATGTTACTTTTCTTTAAAGAAGTGGTTGGGAACAGGACATAAGTGGTTGGGAATGGGACATGAGTAATGGGGAACAAAACATGATCATAACAGTGACTAGGAGTAATTCAATAAATTGACATAATTCTATGCAATCAGTCCCAGCAAATTGTCGTGACTCCTTGTCACCCTGTGTGAAGTGGCTCACACATGTCGCTAGATGGAACACGACGTTGCTATAGCACAAGATCACCAGGAATAGCAATGGTGGTGATCACATGGCCTCACCTCAGATGATGAGGATGGTGATCACTCAGACTCACCAGGGATGGCGACATGAGTGATCACTCATCCTCACCAGGGATGGCGACATGAGTGATCACTCACTTCGCTAGATGAGACGCACACCACGTCATAACACACATTCACCACAATCACCTCGTGATAGCACAGGTTTACCATAGATGGTGAGGATCTTGATCACCCAGACTCACCAGGGATGGTGACACAAGTGATCACTCACCTCGCTAGATGAAACGCACACCATGCCATAGTGCATGTTCACCACGGTTGGCGAGGATCGTGATGACTCACACTCACCAGGGATGGCAAGGCGGTTGATCACTCACCTCGCTAGATGAAACGCACACCACGTCATAGCACAGGTTCACCATGGATGGCAAGAGTGGTGATCACTCAGACTCACCAGTGATGGCGACGCTGGTGATCACTCACCTTGTTAGATGAAAAGCTCATGATCACCGACATTGGTAATCATGCAGCCTCACATCTGCCAGATCAAAGTATGTTTTGCCAGAGAAGGTATTGCCATATGTATCTTCCCTCTAACCACAGACAAGGTGTTTATGTAGATGTTTCCCTATGTATTTGTCCTGTAACCAGAGAAAAGGTGTTTATGGATAGTTGCTTTAATTTTAGAGATACCTCTATCTAAATTCAATTGATATTTTCTCTACATAATCTTGTTTGATTCAACTCTGAAGTATAACATGGAAATCAGTGTGAAACAAAGCACATTTGATACGTATGGGACTTATACTTCATGCCCACACTTCCTAGATAGGCTACATGTTGAACAGTGGTGCTGTCTCAACAACTTTGGCAATGGTGGTGATAAGTTGCCACTGTGAGTGAGTGACAGATGATGCAATCCTCAGAGAGCATTGACTTGGAGTGACACAAATTCACTCATTGAGTGAGACCAATGTTGGCAATGGTGGTGATAAGTCACCATGCTTTGTGAGGGATGACAACGGGTGGCACATACTCACGCAGTGAGTGAGATCATGTTGGCGACTGTTGTGATAAATGGCCATGCCATGTGAGACTGACACACAGTGGCGAAAGATGATGCAGTGAGATATCACTCAGAAAGGAGTCACCATTGATGACCAATCATGGCAACAGATAACGACAATTTGCTGGGGTGGATGGGGAGACAGTAGCCACGGGATTGGTGCTGGCGATTGGGGTGTACAAGGGTATAACTGAATGTCACTTTCAAGAATAAAGTGGTTGGGAACGGGACACAGAAAGTGGTTTAGAATGTGATGCTATCACTACAGTGACTGTGATTTACTTAATTATACTGAGACAATACTATGTCATGAGTGGATGGGACCGCCGAAGTGAAGGGATAGGTAATTGCAATTGGGTCAATATCCTTTGAACGCCCATTTCATGAAACGCCCATAAGAAAAATCAAAAGTGTTTTTAAGTTAAAACTAGTCAGATTTCCTAAAAATACATTCATTTTACTTCAAGGAAAACTGAATGGGTGGATTTAGTTCACAGCGGTTCAGTTTTTACAGCCCAGACAAAATGACCATTTCCTAGCGAAAAAAATGCCCATCATTTTAATTCATTTCCCAAATCCCATCCCTGAAGACATACTTATAACCTACTTTCTGTGTGTTTTATGGCTTCATTTCACAGAAAAGAGGGGTTTGATTGATTGATTTGTGTTTTACAGCACTTTAGCGGCACTAAGTGGCTATCCTGTGCTTCACAGGTTGATAGGCACTATTTCCATAGCTTTCAACCTACTAGGAAGAGTTATAAGGGAGTAGCATCAAGCTGATATAGGGTCTTTCACCAACAAAAACTCAAGTTCTCTTGTCACGTCAGGTATGCTTCCTGAAAGTTGTTCCTATTTTTTTACTAGGCAGTCTATGGAATAGCTGTTCAATGTGATGGAACTTGACCTTATTCCCTGTCATGGGGACCTACAACAAGTGGGATGGTTACCTTAATCCCACTTCCACACCCTCTCTGATTTGGGTTGATTTTGGTAATTAAATGACGGGCGTTTGTCCGTGGCCTCTCTATCCACTAGAATGTGGTAGTCACATCTTCCTGGCCACACCTCCCTCCATGATGCCCTCAGAGCTCCCAAATCCAACACATATACACCAAAGACATGTAGCATGATCATAAAACCCTTCTTTCTCTCCCCCATATGAATTTTCACCGACATCCACCATATGTAAAAATGAAGAAAAAAAGAAAAAAAAAAGAAAAAGTAATTTTTTCCCCTTCCTTTCATTGCGAATCCAGGCCATACCATGCTATCACATATCATTCAAACACCTTCTAACAGCTAGCTGCATATGTTTCATCTACTCCTCACCTTAAGATAGACTGATATTTTTAATTCCAGGAAGCTCAGGCTCAGACATGTCGTTCAATAACTAATCTTCTGGGCGTTCCCTATTGTGTAGGGATTTAACTGCTCTCTCCTTCGTGGCCTCCATGGGTTCCCTAATTCCCTCACAGCTTTTATTCATGAAATGACCACAGCAGACATATGTGGCTGCAGCCTGCTGGCCCCTAATCTATAATCTGAACAAATCTTATACAATTTAGAACCAGCTTATCGGAACATTGTAAATATTTTCAAAAAGTATGAAAATGTCCCTGACTTTAAACCTTAAAAATGACTCTTTCCCATATTCCATGCCCATTTTTTATGGTTTAACTTTAAGAAATAACTGCTTAACTTTACAATCCATCTTTAAAATCACCCCTGTGACCCCTTTTTTCTACTATGAATGCTGTCTGCTGTACTGACTAATTAAATTGTGGGCGTTTCCCACCGGTGTCTGTAAAGTTGACCTAACACCATAGATATCCGCAACCCTCCCACTTCCCCTACATTGCACTACGTCCCTTCTATTCCTGTTCGGCCTACTTCAGACCCTTTCCACTGTCCTTTCCCATGCTTTTTGACCTATATGTAGCAATTTACGGTTCCTTTAAATGCATACTTTGTAACACAGTTTTGTTTGTCTTCTAGCTAGGTGCTTTCTCCCTGTACAAAGTCACTGCGGAATAGACCAGATGCAGGCCTTAACCGGCCCCTTAACTTTAAAGCATGGACAGGACATTGAAATATCGAAGGACACAAGTGTGTAAAAAGAAAAAGTTTCATCACTGCTGACTCATCATCATATGCTTCTAAGGCATGGTTACTATGTGAGAAGGACACACATGCACCACCCTGACTGAATAGAAAAGACTGCCTTAAGTGTAGCAAGGTCAAGGACACACCAAATGCAGAGCTAAATATAGATTTTTTTTTCATATACAGATGCAAACATCCACCTCCCATCGCCATGTTTCCATTTATTTTGAATATATACGACCCCTAACCCCCATGGCGTTCAAAGACAATTTAATTTAATACGGAGGTCTGCGTTTAGGTCCGCATTATGAGGAAAAACTCCGCATTTGAACGTGGAGTTCCACATTCAAACACAGAGGGCCGTGTTGACATGAAACTAACATGGAAATATGAATAAAAATGCCTTTCGAAATATGGATAGCCACATATGAAATGTGGACTCCCGCAAAATGGGGAAAAATAGGCCCCTGAGAGAGAGAGAGAGCTGCCACTGGGCATTACTTCTGCATGTGCCCTACTACCTGGATTATTCTTGGTTATCATCATAAATTAAGAGAGGGATGATATAAGTACATTTTTTACCCTGAATTGGATATTTCCGAGGAGTTTGTAAACATTTGAATACAAAAACATTAGCAAATCTTTCTACGGCTAAAACCATTTCCTCTAAATGATATAAAAACAATTTCCATTGGAAACATTTGGAATGTAAAATGAATGTTTCAGGGGCCATAATAACTGTTTTTGTCAATATCGGTATTGGTTGCCAATGCACTGTCAATTTCATCTCAAATTTAAAAATTTAAAAATCCATTTGATTTATCACCCCAGGGCCCTGTCTTTCCTTATCTTATGTCCCTGTACAAATTCTGTACATGACTGTAAGTCACCTGTACTTCACAGTATGTCACATGTACATCACAGTATGCCACAGTATGTCACATGAATGTCACAGTATGTCAGAAGTACATCATAGGACATCACAGTACTGTGACATACATGTGACATACTGTAACATGTAGGTGATGTACAGTGACGAACAGATGATGACTGTGACATACAGACATACTATGATGTACATGTAAAGTACTGTGACGTATATGTGACATACATGTGACATACATGTGATGTACATGTGACATACAGCTGATGTACTGTGAGGTACACAGACACACTGTGACATACAGGGACATTGTGTGATGTACTGGTGGCATATATTAGCAAAGGTGTACGAGTAAGAATCTGTGGGAGGGTTATTTCACACACAGTTTGAATGCCATATTGCAGGATGACCAAAGGGGGGAGTGCAATGCGGCATTCAAACTGCAAGTGAAATAACCCTTCCACAGACTCTCACGAGTGCTCCTTTGTATCTATCTTTGGGTTTAATCATCTAAATTAACTTAAATATTGTAGAATTTACCCTAATGACTCTACGTAACTTTTGTTTACATCTCCATCTTGAATCTATGATGTCATTAAAGAGGTCACGTGACCATGTTGTGAAATACCCTGTTTTCTTATGTATTTACCATGAGATAAAGATAATTACTGTGACGTATACTCTGTATCATGAGTTTGATGCAACTTTTGGATCCATAGAGATCGGGAAGGGGTCAGACCTAAATCTCTAGTAGGCTTAAATCCATCTGTATGAGTAAACTATATTTATTGAGTGCACATATTCTTAAATATGTGCACTCCCCCCATGGCACCTCTTCAGACATTAGGTACCCCATTCTGTCCTGTTCCCAACCACTTTTATTTTGTCCTCATAGATAGTCTTTAATATCCAAACCTTCTATACATTTTCTGTGGAAAATTATTTGGTCATGAACATACTTCATAGCTGTAACATCCTTTCCACTTATCTAATTAGGGATTTAAGACCCCAGCCACCCTAAATTTGAGTTTTCACCCCTTTTTTGCAAGAATTTATACTAAACTTTGAAATTTTGTACTAGGTAATCAAATAGGGCCAGAGTAATACTTTTGGTCCCAGGGGTACTGCAAAACCTTCCCCTTAAATTGTTATCCTGGGTGAGAACCATATCCATAAAGATGTTTTCATAATTTTCAATATACTCAACCATGTAAAGTGGTTGGGAACGGGACAAAGGTGATTGGGAGCAGGATATGATCAGTATATACATAATATAGGTGAAATGACATGTAAGGCCCCATATGCACACTTTCTATGATTTGTGACCGAAAGTATAGTCTGGTAATTAACCGAGGGTAATTAACCTGTATAAAATGAGACTCGATCTACTGTGTATAACAGAAGGGGTAACTATATAGCTTCATCTACAGAAATATTATTTGATGCTCTGTTAATCAGAGCGAGTTATTATATGTTACATTCTGTACTAGGTTGTAGTTAAGTACATGACGTGACTATGTTCACTGCACCTCTATATTGACCTGGCTGTTCATCTTTCACTTTCAGTATCTCAACATTTATGTAATGGTTATCTAGCCTTTACTCAGAAAAGGGAATTCATAAAAACAAACAAGCAAATTTTAAACACTTCACAACACAGACATCTTCCCCAGAATTTATTTCCCCCCATGAGAATTTATTTTCCCCCATGGCGCCTCTTCAGACATATGGTACCCCATTCTGTCCTGTTCCCAACAACTTTTATTTTGTTCTCATAAATAGTCCTTAATATCCAAACCTTCTATACATTTTCTGTGTAACATCCTTTCCACTTATCTCATTAGGGATTTAAGACCCCAGCCTCCCTAAATTTGAATTTACACCCCTTTTTTGCAAGAATTTCTACTAAACTTTGAAATTGTGTACTAGGTAAACAAATAGGACCAGAGTAATACTTTTGGTCCCAGGGGTACTGCAAAACCTTCCCCTTAAATTGTTATCCTGGGTGAGAACCATATCCATGAAGATGTTTTCAAAATTTCCAATATACTCAACCATGTAAAGTGGTTGGGAATGGGACAAAGGTGATTGGGAGCAGGATATGATCAGTATATACATTTGAGGTGAAATCCTAAAGGATTCATAGTAAGCAATTTGTCATGAGTTAGTGAGAAGGAAGGGGAAAGGATATGGCCATTGCTAAGTGATTTTCATGTGTGGTAGAACTGTACAAAGTCACATTTAAAATGTGGTTGAGAACGGGACAAGAAATGGTTGGGAACAGGACATTACCATTACAATGACTGGGGTCTATTCATCATATTGATTTAATTCCATGTGCTGAGCTAAAGGAAGGACGGGGCCAGAGGAACAGGTGCTTGTGAGTGAGGTTCATGAATGACAAAAAATGAGTAATGTTACTTTTCTTTAAAGAAGTGGTTGGGAACAGGACATAAGTGGTTGGGAATGGGACATGAGTAATGGGGAACAAAACATGATCATAACAGTGACTAGGAGTAATTCAATAAATTGACATAATTCTATGCAATCAGTCCCAGCAAATTGTCGTGACTCCTTGTCACCCTGTGTGAAGTGGCTCACACATGTCGCTAGATGGAACACGACGTTGCTATAGCACAAGATCACCAGGAATAGCAATGGTGGTGATCACATGGCCTCACCTCAGATGATGAGGATGGTGATCACTCAGACTCACCAGGGATGGCGACATGAGTGATCACTCATCCTCACCAGGGATGGCGACATGAGTGATCACTCACTTCGCTAGATGAGACGCACACCACGTCATAACACACATTCACCACAATCACCTCGTGATAGCACAGGTTTACCATAGATGGTGAGGATCTTGATCACCCAGACTCACCAGGGATGGCGACACAAGTGATCACTCACCTCACTAGATGAAACGCACACCATGCCATAGTGCATGTTCACCACGGTTGGCGAGGATCGTGATGACTCACACTCACCAGGGATGGCAAGGCGGTTGATCACTCACCTCGCTAGATGAAACGCACACCACGTCATAGCACAGGTTCACCATGGATGGCAAGAGTGGTGATCACTCAGACTCACCAGTGATGGCGACGCTGGTGATCACTCACCTTGTTAGATGAAAAGCTCATGATCACCGACATTGGTAATCATTCAGCCTCACATCTGCCAGATCAAAGTATGTTTTGCCAGAGAAGGTATTGCCATATGTATCTTCCCTCTAACCACAGACAAGGTGTTTATGTAGATGTTTCCCTATGTATTTGTCCTGTAACCAGAGAAAAGGTGTTTATGGATAGTTGCTTTAATTTTAGAGATACCTCTATCTAAATTCAATTGATATTTTCTCTACATAATCTTGTTTGATTCAACTCTGAAGTATAACATGGAAATCAGTGTGAAACAAAGCACATTTGATACGTATGGGACTTATACTTCATGCCCACACTTCCTAGATAGGCTACATGTTGAACAGTGGTGCTGTCTCAACAACTTTGGCAATGGTGGTGATAAGTTGCCACTGTGAGTGAGTGACAGATGATGCAATCCTCAGAGAGCATTGACTTGGAGTGACACAAATTCACTCATTGAGTGAGACCAATGTTGGCAATGGTGGTGATAAGTCACCATGCTTTGTGAGGGATGACAACGGGTGGCACATACTCACGCAGTGAGTGAGATCATGTTGGCGACTGTTGTGATAAATGGCCATGCCATGTGAGACTGACACACAGTGGCGAAAGATGATGCAGTGAGATATCACTCAGAAAGGAGTCACCATTGATGACCAATCATGGCGACAGATAACGACAATTTGCTGGGGTGGATGGGGAGACAGTAGCCACGGGATTGGTGCTGGCGATTGGGGTGTACAAGGGTATTACTGAATGTCACTTTCAAGAATAAAGTGGTTGGGAACGGGACACAGAAAGTGGTTTAGAATGTGATGCTATCACTACAGTGACTGTGATTTACTTAATTATACTGAGACAATACTATGTCATGAGTGGATGGGACCGCCGAAGTGAAGGGATAGGTAATTGCAATTGGGTCAATATCCTTTGAACGCCCATTTCATGAAACGCCCATAAGAAAAATCAAAAGTGTTTTTAAGTTAAAACTAGTCAGATTTCCTAAAAATACATTCGTTTTACTTCAAAGAAAACTGAATGGGTGGATTTAGTTCACAGCGGTTCAGTTTTTACAGCCCAGACAAAATGACCATTTCCTAGCGAAAAAAATGCCCATCATTTTAATTCATTTCCCAAATCCCATCCCTGAAAACATACTTATAACCTACTTTCTGTGTGTTTTATGGCTTCATTTCACAGAAAAGAGGGGTTTGATTGATTGATTTCTGTTTTACAGCACTTTAGCGGCACTAAGTGGCTATCCTGTGCTTCACAGGTTGATAGGCACTATTTCCATAGCTTTCAACCTACTAGGAAGAGTTATAAGGGAGTAGCATCAAGCTGATATAGGGTCTTTCACCAACAAAAACTCAAGTTCTCTTGTCACGTCAGGTATGCTTCCTGAAAGTTGTTCCTATTTTTTTACTAGGCAGTCTATGGAATAGCTGTTCAATGTGATGGAACTTGACCTTATTCCCTGTCATGGGGACCTACAACAAGTGGGGATGGTTACCTTAATCCCACTTCCACACCCTCTCTGACTTGGGTTGATTTTGGTAATTAAATGACGGGCGTTTGTCCGTGGCCTCTCTATCCACTAGAATGTGGTAGTCACATCTTCCTGGCCACACCTCCCTCCATGATGCCCTCAGAGCTCCCAAATCCAACACATATACACCAAAGACATGTAGCATGATCATAAAACCCTTCCTTCTCTCCCCCATATGAATTTTCACCGACATCCACCATATGTAAAAATGAAGAAAAAAAGAAAAAAAATAAAAAGTAACTTTTTCCCCCTTCCTTTCATTGCCAATCCAGGCCATACCATGGTATCACATATCATTCAAACACCTTCTAACAGCTAGCTGCATATGTTTCATCTACTCCTAACCTTAAAACAGACTGATACTTTTAATTCCAGGAAGCTCAGGCTCAGACATGTCGTTCAATAACTAATCTTCTGGGCGTTCCCTATTGTGTAGGGATTTAACTGCTCTCTCCTTCGTGGCCTCCATGGGTTCCCTAATTCCCTCACAGCTTTTATTCATGAAATGACCACAGCAGACATATGTGGCTGCAGCCTGCTGGCCCCTAATCTATAATCTGAACAAATCTTATACAATTTAGAACCAGCTTATCGGAACATTGTAAATATTTTCAAAAAGTATAAAAATGTCCCTGACTTTAAACCTTAAAAATGACTCTTTCCCATATTCCATGCCCATTTTTTATGGTTTAACTTTAAGAAATAACTGCTTAACTTTACAATCCATCTTTAAAATCACCCCTGTGACCCCTTTTTTCTACTATGAATGCTGTCTGCTGTACTGACTAATTAAATTGTGGGCGTTTCCCATCGGTGTCTGTAAAGTTGACCTAACACCATAGATATCCCCAACCCTCCCACTTCCCCTACATTGCACTACGTCCCTTCTATTCCTGTTCGGCCTACTTCAGACCCTTTCCACTGTCCTTTCCCATGCTTTTTGACCTATATGTAGCAATTTACGGTTCCTTTAAATGCATACTTTGTAACACAGTTTTGTTTGTCTTCTAGCTAGGTGCTTTCTCCCTGTACAAAGTCACTGCGGAATAGACCAGATGCAGGCCTTAACCGGCCCCTTAACTTTAAAGCATGGACAGGACATTGAAATATCGAAGGACACAAGTGTGTAAAAAGAAAAAGTTTCATCACTGCTGACTCATCATCATATGCTTCTAAGGCATGGTTACTATGTGAGAAGGACACACATGCACCACCCTGACTGAATAGAAAAGACTGCCTTAAGTGTAGCAAGGTCAAGGACACACCAAATGCAGAGCTAAATATAGATTTTTTTTCATATACAGATGCAAACATCCACCTCCCATCGCCATGTTTCCATTTATTTTGAATATATACGACCCCTAACCCCCATGGCGTTCAAAGACAATTTAATTTAATACGGAGGTCCGCATTTAGGTCCGCATTATGAGGAAAAACTCCGCATTTGAACGTGGAGTTCCACATTCAAACACAGAGGGCCGTGTTGACATGAAACTAACATGGAAATATGAATAAAAATGCCTTTCGAAATATGGATAGCCACATATGAAATGTGGACTCCCGCAAAATGGGGAAAAATAGGCCCCTGAGAGAGAGAGAGCTGCCACTGGGCATTACTTCTGCATGTGCCCTACTACCTGGATTATTCTTGGTTATCATCATAAATTAAGAGAGGGATGATATAAGTACATTTTTTACCCTGAATTAGATATTTCCGAGGAGTTTGTAAACATTTGAATACAAAAACATTAGCAAATCTTTCTACGGCTAAAACCATTTCCTCTAAATGATATAAAAACAATTTCCATTGGAAACATTTGGAATGTAAAATGAATGTTTCAGGGGCCATAATAACTGTTTTTGTCAATATCGGTATTGGTTGCCAATGCACTGTCAATTTCATCTCAAATTTAAAAATTTAAAAATCCATTTGATTTATCACCCCAGGGCCCTGTCTTTCCTTATCTTATGTCCCTGTACAAATTCTGTACATGACTGTAAGTCACCTGTACTTCACAGTATGTCACATGTACATCACAGTATGCCACAGTATGTCACATGAATGTCACAGTATGTCAGAAGTACATCATAGGACATCACAGTACTGTGACATACATGTGACATACTGTAACATGTAGGTGATGTACAGTGACGAACAGATGATGACTGCGACATACAGACGTACTATGATGTACATGTAAAGTACTGTGACGTATATGTGACATATATGTGACATACATGTGATGTACATGTGACATACAGCTGATGTACTGTGAGGTACACAGACACACTGTGACATACAGGGACATTGTGTGATGTACTGGTGGCATATATTAGCAAAGGTGTACGAGTAAGAATCTGTGGGAGGGTTATTTCACACACAGTTTGAATGCCATATTGCAGGATGACCAAAGGGGGGAGTGCAATGCGGCATTCAAACTGCAAGTGAAATAACCCTTCCACAGACTCTCACGAGTGCTCCTTTGTATTTGTCTTTGGGTTTAATCATCTAAATTAACTTAAATATTGTAGAATTTACCCTAATGACTCTAGGTAACTTTTGTTTACATCTCCATCTTGAATCTATGATGTCATTAAAGAGGTCACGTGACCATGTTGTGAAATACCCTGTTTTCTTACGTATTTACCATGAGATAAAGATAATTACTGTGACGTATACTCTGTATCATGAGTTTGATGCAACTTTTGGATCCATAGAGATCGGGAAGGGGTCAGACTTAAATCTCTAGTAGGCTTAAATCCATCTGTATGAGTAAACTATATTTATTGAGTGCACATATTCTTAAATATGTGCACTCCCCCATGGCACCTCTTCAGACAGATGGTACCCCATTCTGTGCTGTTCCCAACCACTTTTATTTTGTCCTCATAGATAGTCTTTAATATCCAAACCTTCTATACATTTTCTGTGGAAAATTATTTGGTCATGAACATACTTCATAGCTGTAACATCCTTTCCACTTATCTAATTAGGGATTTAAGACCCCAGCCACCCTAAATTTGAGTTTTCACCCCTTTTTTGCAAGAATTTATACTAAACTTTGAAATTTTGTACTAGGTAAACAAATAGGGCCAGAGTAATACTTTTGGTCCCAGGGGTACTGCAAAACCTTCCCCTTAAATTGTTATCCTGGGTGAGAACCATATCCATAAAGATGTTTTCATAATTTTCAATATACTCAACCATGTAAAGTGGTTGGGAACGGGACAAAGGTGATTGGGAGCAGGATATGATCAGTATATACATATGTAGGTGAAATGACAAGTAAGGCCCCATATGCACACTTTCTATGATTTGTGACCGAAAGTATAGTCTGGTAATTAACCGAGGGTAATTAACCTGTATAAAATGAGACTCGATCTACTGTGTTAACAGAAGGGGTAACTATATAGCTTCATCTACAGAAATATTATTTGATGCTCTGTTAATCAGAGCGAGTTATTATATGTTACATTCTGTACTAGGTTTTAGTTAAGTACATGACGTGACTATGTTCACTGCACCTCTATATTGACCTGGCTGTTCATCTTTCACTTTCAGTATCTCAACATTTATGTAATGGTTATCTAGCCTTTACTCAGAAAAGGGAATTCATAAAAACAAACAAGCAAATTTTAAACACTTCACAACACAGACATCTTCCCCAGAATTTATTTCCCCCCATGAGAATTTATTTTCCCCCATGGCGCCTCTTCAGACATATGGTACCCCATTCTGTCCTGTTCCCAACAACTTTTTATTTTGTTCTCATAAATAGTCCTTAATATCCAAACCTTCTATACATTTTCTGTGGAAAATTATTTGGTCATGAACATACTTCATAGCTGTAACATCCTTTCCACTTATCTCATTAGGGATTTAAGACCCCAGCCTCCCTAAATTTGAATTTACACCCCTTTTTTTGCAAGAATTTCTACTAAACTTTGAAATTGTGTACTAGGTAAACAAATAGGACCAGAGTAATACTTTTGGTCCCAGGGGTACTGCAAAACCTTCCCCTTAAATTGTTATCCTGGGTGAGAACCATATCCTTAAAGATGTTTTTATAATTTCCAATATACTCAACCATGTAAAGTGTTTGGGAATGGGACAAAGGTGATTGGGAGCAGGATATGATCAGTATATACATTTGAGGTGAAATCCTAAAGGATTCATAGTAAGAAATTTGTCATGAGTTAGTGAGAAGGAAGGGGAAAGGATATGGCCATTGGTAAGTGATTTTCATGTGTGGTAGAACTGTACAAAGTCACATTTAAAATGTGGTTGGGAACGGGACAAGAAATGGTTGGGAACAGGACATTATCATTACAATGACTGGGGTCTATTCATCATATTGATTTAATTCCATGTGCTGAGCTAAAGGAGGGACGGGGCCAGAGGAACAGATGCTTGTGAGTGAGGTTCATGAATGACAAAAAATGAGTAATGTTACTTTTCTTTAAAGAAGTGGTTGGGAACAGGACATAAGTGGTTGGGAATGGGACATGAGTAATGGGGAACAAAACATGATCATAACAGTGACTAGGAGTAATTCAATAAATTGACATAATTCTATGCAATCAGTGGATGGGGGGACAGTAGCCACGGGATTGGTGCTGGCGATTGGGGTGTACAAGGGTATAACTGAATGTCACTTTCAAGAAAAAAGTGGTTGGGAACGGGACACAGAAAGTGGTTCAGAATGAGATGCTATCACTACAGTGACTGTGATTTACTTCATTATACTGAGACAATACTATGTCATGAGTGGATGGGACCGCCGAAGTGAAGGGATAGGTAATTGCAATTGGGTCAATATCCTTTGAACGCCCATTTCATGAAACGCCCATAAGAAAAATCAAAAGTGTTTTTAAGTTAAAACTAGTCAGATTTCCTAAAAATACATTCATTTTACTTCAAAGAAAACTGAATGGGTGGATTTAGTTCACAGCGGTTCAGTTTTTACAGCCCAGACAAAATGACCATTTCCTAGCGAAAAAAATGCCCATCATTTTAATTCATTTCCCAAATCCCATCCCTGAAGACATACTTATAACCTACTTTCTGTGTGTTTTATGGCTTCATTTCACAGAAAAGAGGGGTTTGATTGATTGATTTGTGTTTTACAGCACTTTAGCGGCACTAAGTGGCTATCCTGTGCTTCACAGGTTGATAGGCACTATTTCCATAGCTTTCAACCTACTAGGAAGAGTTATAAGGGAGTAGCATCAAGCTGATATAGGGTCTTTCACCAACAAAAACTCAAGTTCTCTTGTCACGTCAGGTATGCTTCCTGAAAGTTGTTCCTATTTTTTTACTAGGCAGTCTATGGAATAGCTGTTCAATGTGATGGAACTTGACCTTATTCCCTGTCATGGGGACCTACAACAAGTGGGGATGGTTACCTTAATCCCACTTCCACACCCTCTCTGATTTGGGTTGATTTTGGTAATTAAATGACGGGCGTTTGTCCGTGGCCTCTCTATCCACTAGAATGTGGTAGTCACATCTTCCTGGCCACACCTCCCTCCATGATGCCCTCAGAGCTCCCAAATCCAACACATATACACCAAAGACATGTAGCATGATCATAAAACCCTTCTTTCTCTCCCCCATATGAATTTTCACCGACATCCACCATATGTAAAAATGAAGAAAAAAAGAAAAAAAAAAGAAAAAGTAATTTTTTCCCCTTCCTTTCATTGCGAATCCAGGCCATACCATGCTATCACATATCATTCAAACACCTTCTAACAGCTAGCTGCATATGTTTCATCTACTCCTCACCTTAAGATAGACTGATATTTTTAATTCCAGGAAGCTCAGGCTCAGACATGTCGTTCAATAACTAATCTTCTGGGCGTTCCCTATTGTGTAGGGATTTAACTGCTCTCTCCTTCGTGGCCTCCATGGGTTCCCTAATTCCCTCACAGCTTTTATTCATGAAATGACCACAGCAGACATATTTGGCTGCAGCCTGCTGGCCCCTAATCTATAATCTGAACAAATCTTATACAATTTAGAACCAGCTTATCGGAACATTGTAAATATTTTCAAAAAGTATAAAAATGTCCCTGACTTTAAACCTTAAAAATGACTCTTTCCCATATTCCATGCCCATTTTTTATGGTTTAACTTTAAGAAATAACTGCTTAACTTTACAATCCATCTTTAAAATCACCCCTGTGACCCTTTTTTCTACTATGAATGTTGTCTGCTGTACTGACTAATTAAATCGTGGGCGTTTCCCACCGGTGTCTGTAAAGTTGACCTAACACCATAAATATCCCCAACCCTCCCACTTCCCCTACATTGCACTACGTCCCTTCTATTCCTGTTCGGCCTACTTCAGACCCTTTCCACTGTCCTTTCCCATGCTTTTTGACCTATATGTAGCAATTTACGGTTCCTTTAAATGCATACTTTGTAACACAGTTTTGTTTGTCTTCTAGCTAGGTGCTTTCTCCCTGTACAAAGTCACTGCGGAATAGACCAGATGCAGGCCTTAACCGGCCCCTTAACTTTAAAGCATGGACAGGACATTGAAATATCGAAGGACACAAGTGTGTAAAAAGAAAAAGTTTCATCACTGCTGACTCATCATCATATGCTTCTAAGGCATGGTTACTATGTGAGAAGGACACACATTCATCACCCTGACTGGATAGAAAAGACTGCCTTAAGTGTAGCAAGGTCAAGGACACACCGAACACCGAGCTAAATATAGATTTTTTTTCATATACGGATGCAAACATCCACCTCCCATGGCCATGTTTCCATTTATTTTGAATATATACGACCCCTAACCCCCATGGGGTTCAAAGACAATTTAATTTAATACGGAGGTCCGCGTTTAGGTCCGCATTATGAGGAAAAACTCCGCATTTGAACGTGGAGTTCCGCATTCAAACACAGAGGGCCGTGTTGACATGAAACTAACATGGAAATATGAATAAAAATGCCTTTCGAAATATGGATAGCCACATATGAAATGTGGACTCCCGCAAAATGGGGAAAAATAGGCCCCTGAGAGAGAGAGAGCTGCCACTGGGCATTACTTCTGCATGTGCCCTACTACCTGGATTATTCTTGGTTATCATCATAAATTAAGAGAGGAATGATATAAGTACATTTTTTACCCTGAATTGGATATTTCCGAGGAGTTTGTAAACATTTGAATACAAAAACATTAGCAAATCTTTCTACGGCTAAAACCATTTCCTCTAAATGATATAAAAACAATTTCCATTGGAGACATTTGGAATGTAAAATGAATGTTTCAGGGGCCATAATAACTGTTTTTGTCAATATCGGTATTGGTTGCCAATGCACTGTCAATTTCATCTCAAATTTAAAAATTTAAAAATCCATTTGATTTATCACCCCAGGGCCCTGTCTTTCCTTATCTTATGTCCCTGTACAAATTCTGTACATGACTGTAAGTCACCTGTACTTCACAGTATGTCACATGTACATCACAGTATGCCACAGTATGTCACATGAATGTCACAGTATGTCAGAAGTACATCATAGGACATCACAGTACTGTGACATACATGTGACATACTGTAACATGTAGGTGATGTACAGTGACGAACAAATGATGACTGCGACATACAGACATACTATGATGTACATGTAAAGTACTGTGACGTATATGTGACATACATGTGACATACATGTGATGTACTGGTGGCATATATTAGCAAAGGTGTACGAGTAAGAATCTGTGGGAGGGTTATTTCACACACAGTTTGAATGCCATATTGCAGGATGACCAAAGGGGGGAGTGCAATGCGGCATTCAAACTGCAAGTGAAATAACCCTTCCACAGACTCTCACGAGTGCTCCTTTGTATTTATCTTTGGGTTTAATCATCTAAATTAACTTAAATATTGTAGAATTTACCCTAATGACTCTACGTAACTTTTGTTTACATCTCCATCTTGAATCTATGATGTCATCAAAGAGGTCACGTGACCATGTTGTGAAATACCCTGTTTTCTTACGTATTTACCATGAGATAAAGATAATTACTGTGACGTATACTCTGTATCATGAGTTTGATGCAACTTTTGGATCCATAGAGATCGGGAAGGGGTCAGACCTAAATCTCTAGTAGGCTTAAATCCATCTGTATGAGTAAACTATATTTATTGTGTGCACATATTCTTAAATATGTGCACTCCCCCCATGGCACCTCTTCAGACATATGGTACCCCATTCTGTCCTGTTCCCAACCACTTTTATTTTGTCCTCATAGATAGTCTTTAATATCCAAACCTTCTATACATTTTCTGTGGAAAATTATTTGGTCATGAACATACTTCATAGCTGTAACATCCTTTCCACTTATCTAATTAGGGATTTAAGACCCCAGCCACCCTAAATTTGAGTTTTCACCCCTTTTTTGCAAGAATTTATACTAAACTTTGAAATTTTGTACTAGGTAAACAAATAGGGCCAGAGTAATACTTTTGGTCCCAGGGGTACCAAGAAGCTTATACTATAGGAGAGGTCACTGAGAGCATAGTCTATGGGTAGAGTGTGACAGGCCACCCCCCTCTACCCCCCCATGAAACTAGGTGCCCCTGTGTCTTCATTGTTGATTTCTGTAGAGGATTAGGTGGTTTATGGAGCTGTGGTATTCCTTTATCAGGGTGATACTAAAGGGGAAGAAGAAACCACCTGGACCAGAAAATCCTGATGAATCCAAATTTTTTATCATGATTCTCAGAAATTGACTAAAAGTACCCGAAAATGAGGTTTGATGAAGACAATATTTTAAAGATGTACAAAAATAATGTTCAAAATAATGAGAAGTCTTTATAGACACACGTAAACCAGAGTACCTCAATGCACATTTCCAAATGTCTGCCTATCTCCCAATTTGACAAGTATTCTAACTGTGCGTTACTCTGCCTATCTCACATACTGCCTATCCCTTAGTCTACCTATCACTCATACTGCCTATCTCTTAAATCCAAAGCATCTTGAAGTAAGGCTATCTCCCAAAAGACCTAGATACTAAAGCTTACTCCTTACTTTAGCTAATCTTCTCTGGTCCAAGTTTCCCATAGTATACCTATCCTCAGTCTTCCTATCATTCATTTTACCTATCCCTCATGTGACTATCCCTAAGACCACCATGTTTAAACTGTATTGTTCATCTGTTTATTTAGGCCCTTATGGTTAACAGTTACATTGCTTATCATGTCTATCATTTTGATCCTACCTATCCTTAACAATGCCTATCATAAAGCCTACCTATCCTTCATTATACCTATCCCCCAACTCTGCATATCCCTCATATTTGACTTGCCCATCTGTCGCTACCACCCATGTTTTCTTGTTTTACATTTGCTCATCTTACAAGGTACTCTCTGTGCCTATCCCTCAAACTAGATATTGCACATGCTACCTATCCCCCTTGCTACCAATCCTTTTGAATACCTATCCCTCATGCTCTCCATATGGTTTTCTTACCATGTCAGCTCAGTCAATCTAACTCGCTCTCTCTATACATATCTCAGCTTGTGTTCAATTTCTTCCACCTGTCTCCAGGTCTATGCCTTGTGAAATATACCTATCCCCCATTATGTCTATCCTCCATTCATATCATTATATAGGTAAACTGAAAGATATGCAGCATGAATGATAGGTAGATGTATGAATAAGGTGGACTGTAACCATTATGTTAGGTGATAGGGTGACTAAGAAATGGTCATCATAATGAAGGTTGGTTGTGACATAGGTAGGTAAGAGAGGTGAGATGGGTAAGAGAGCTGTATAGAGTGCATGGGGGATAGGTAAGGATGGGTAGCAAGAGGGATAGGCAGTATGAGCAATTAGCAATTTAAGGAATAGGCACAGAGTACCTTGTAAGATGAGCAAACGTAAAAAAACAACAAAAAAAACATGCATCCTAGGGACAGATATGCAAGTCAAATATGAGGGATGTGCAGAGTTGGGGGATAGACACAATGAGGGATAGGTAGGCTACATGATAGGCATTATCAGGGATAGGTAAAATTGAAATAGTAGACATGGTAAGGAATGTACCATTAAACAATAAAGGCTTATATAGCAGACAAACAGCGCAGATTAAACATGATGGTCTGAGGGATAGTCACCATGAGGGATAGGTAAAATGAATGATAGGCAGATTGAGGATAGGTAGACTAAAGGAAAGAAGGAACAAATGAGATAAGGTAAGGTGAGGGGTAAGCATTATAAGTTAGGCCTTTTAAGAGATAACCAGATTGAACTGTCAATGTTTCAGATTGAAGAGATAGGCAGGGTGAGTGATAGGTACACAATTGATATGCTGTATGTGAGATAGGCAGAATAATGCACAAGCCCAAAACTTGACTGAGAGATAGGCAGACATTTGGGTATGTGGATTGAGGTATTAACTCTGATTTATGTGTTCTATATTTAAAGATTTGCAATCATTTTCAATATCATTTTTGTACATTTTTAAAAGTATTTCCCTCATCAAACATCATTTTCGGGTACTTTTGGTCAAATTTTGATAAGAAAGACCAACATTTTTGGATTCAGCAGGATTTTTTGGCTTAGATGGTCTCTTCATTTCATTTGGTATCCCTTTCAGGAAGATACATGATAGCTCCATAAACCCCTTATCCTATATAGGGCCCAATACTGAACACACAAGGTCACCTAGTTTCATGGGGGGGGGGTAGAGGGGGGTTGGCCTTCACTATAGGACTGTATGGACTGACCTATCCTATACTGTACAATCATTGGGGGTATTGCAAAACCTTCCCCTTAAATTGTTATCCTGGGTGAGAACCATATCCATAAAGATGTTTTCATAATTTTCAATATACTCAACCATGTAAAGTGGTTGGGAACGGGCCAAAGGTGATTGGGAGCAGGATATGATCAGTATATACATATGTAGGTGAAATGACATGTAAGGCCCCATATGCACACTTTCTATGATTTGTGACCGAAAGTATAGTCTGGTAATTAACCGAGGGTAATTAACCTGTATAAAATGAGACTCGATCTACTGTGTATAACAGAAGGGGTAACTATATAGCTTCATCTACAGAAATATTATTTGATGCTCTATTAATCAGAGCGAGTTATTATATGTTACATTCTGTACTAGGTTGTAGTTAAGTACATGACGTGACTATGTTCACTGCACCTCTATATTGACCTGGCTGTTCATCTTTTACTTTCAGTATCTCAACTTTAGGTCCGCATTATGAGGAAAAACTCCGCATTTGAACGTGGAGTTCCACATTCAAACACAGAGGGCCGTGTTGACATGAAACTAACATGGAAATATGAATAAAAATGCCTTTCGAAATATGGATAGCCACATATGAAATGTGGCCTTCCGCAAAATGGGGAAAAATAGGCCCCTGTGAGAGAGAGAGCTACCACTGGGCACTACTTCTGCATGTGCCCTACCACCTGGATTATTCTTGGTTATCATCATAAATTAAGAGAGGGATGATATAAGTACATTTTTTACCCTGAATTGGATATTTCCGAGGAGTTTGTAAACATTTGAATACAAAAACATTAGCAAATCTTTCTACGGCTAAAACCATTTCCTCTAAATGATATAAAAACAATTTCCATTGGAAACATTTGGAATGTAAAATGAATGTTTCAGGGGCCATAATAACTGTTTTTGTCAATATCGGTATTGGTTGCCAATGCACTGTCGATTTCATCTCAAATTTAAAAATTTAAAAATCCATTTGATTTATCACCCCAGACAGATTATCAAAGCAAAAACAGATTCAAAATCCCAGTTTTATGTCCAAAGTTACAAGCACAACTGTAATGTAGAAGGCCTCTGGCAGGGAAATGAAGGAAAAAAGCTGCTAACTCACTTTGAATCCAGCATGGCATCAGTCTCGTTGCTCTGTAGTTGCTGATTTTCAACTTTGAAAGTTGGAGTATGAATCTGATGGATGATGAATATAAAACTAGCGAGATAAAAACCAACAGCTCCATTACAAGTTTCATCATACTTGTGTGTCAATGCTGTAGATATGTCTGGTCTTGATTCCAGATCCTGGAACCCCAACACAAACACTCCTGGACATTTGGCCCCCAGTGAAAAAGCCCCCAAGACAAATAGCCCCTATGTCTTATTGCCCCCTGCCAAATGGCCGGAATAATAGTGTTTCCCTACTTTCATGACAGTATATCACAGTGAGTCACATGAACATGTGAAGTACGTCAGAGTACTTCACATGTACATCACAGTATGTCTTAGTAAATAACAAGTAATGTCACAAAACATCAAATATACATCACAGTTCACCACATGTACATCACAGTGTGTCTCAGTTTGTCTCAGTGCATCACATGTAATTTGCAGTATCTCACAATACATAACCTGTATGTCACAGTACATCATATGTACATCACCTGTATGTCACAGTATCTCACATGTATGTCACATGTGCTTCACACAATGTCCCTATATGTCACAGTATGTCCCTGTACAAATTCGGTACATCACTGTAAGTCACCTGTACTTCACAGTATGTCACATGTACATCACAGTATGCCACAGTATGTCACATGAATGTCACAGTATGTCACATGTACATCATAGGACATCACAGTACTGTGACATACATGTGACATACTGTGACATGTAGGTGATGTACAGTGACAAACAGATGATGACTGTGAAATTCCAGGTAGAGATTGAAGTTCCTCTCCTGTTTTTGATGCAAGATGGCGGCCTGGTTATCCGGCCACCCAGCTGCCAGGTACCGGCTCACGTGGTATGGAACGGTGGCTGTAGGGGGCACCTAGAATTGCCGCCCCTATTAAAATGACAAGCGTCCGTGTGTCTCAAACGCCCCGAAGACGAGTTCATATACTTCGATGAGAGAGGGGTGTGAGAGGGGGAAATGTGTCAGAATTGCTATGTAAGGGACAGCTAGGAGAGAAAGGCAGAGATGAGAAGATATACTGAAGAGGTAAGGGTGGTTTCAGGGGTATATTTTGGCTATGGAAACTTGCAACACGGCAAACGCCCAGAATATTAATTATGTTTGCAAAACTCTCCCGACTTGAGTAAAAGTGCTTAAAAGCAGCGATGGAGGTCTGAATTTGACTACAAAATAGGAGGAAACCTAGGGAAGTACTCCCCCAAAGAAGAAAATTGGAGGTATTTCTCTCAGAATGGAAGTAGGACCCCCTGGGGAGGTAAGGTAATTCCTCCCTGACAGATGAGGTATGTCTGAGAAATGAGAGCCCACATCCTAGGTATCGGAGGTACAGGCCCATAAAGGGTAGAAGTAAGGACCAACACATAGTTCTTCATGGGAAAAAAGAGAAAAAGACATGTGGTTGTCCGTTTCTGATTTATTGTGCCAAGTTCATTGCCATTTCAGTAAAAAAACGATAAAAAACACTTTGTCTCACACTTTGGACCTCATTTGAGGAGACTAATTAGAGAAAAACAACCCTAAAGTAAACATTTTCTTTTAACCCTATATGTTTTGAGTCAGTCAGGGGTGAAAATTAAGATATTACACTCATTCTCTGAACCCCAGGCCAGTTTGAATGAAACAAGTACCGAAACACCCGTCATTTAACTCAAAATGGGCCTTTGAAGGATATCGACCCAATTGAGTCTTACAAGAGTTATGATTGAATAATGTTACATTTGAAAAAGAAAATGGTTGGGAACAGGACACAAGTGGTTGGGAACAGGACATTATCATTACAATGACTGGCATTTTCTTTATTTTTATGTTATGAGTGGAAGGGAGAACAAAGGGGAGGGAATATGTACCTTAGAGTTAGTTTCATGCATTGTAGAACTGAACAATGGTGTGTTATAAGAAGTGGTTGGGAACAGGACAAAAGTGGTTGGGAACAGGACACATGTGGTGACTGATGAAGGGTTGCAGAGAAATGAATGACCACAAAAGCTCTATATTACATTTTCTTTTAGGGCTCAAATAGGGCTAAATTGTGCATATTATGCAGACAGTTAAATATGAAAACTATGGAGATACTACTATCTTAATTTTTTGTGGTTGGGAACGGGACATAAGCACCATGGTAAGTTTGGAAGATCCGGAGAATGAATAAATAAGGAGACAGAGGCTAGGGAAGATTGGGCATTGCTTCAGAGACATAATATTATGGATTCTCTTATTGTACAACTATTGTAGCTTCAGGAAAATCATTATTAGAAATATGGTGGGAAGCATTCATTTTTAAAGACTCTCAATAAAGTGGTTGGGAACGGGACTTTGCTATTTTCTCATATATACCTATACCGTGTCAACCAGATTGCTTAGTAAAATATGCCCATAGGTTAAAGTGATAGCCAATGGTATAGACATAAATATGAACACAAAAACAGTTACATTAGATTAGCATTTGTTTTTTTTATATCACTGAAAAGAGGAATATGATGAAAAACATGGAATTTGGGACATGTATTGCCCCCTTTTAACAACAGAGCAATAGGGTAAATCATACATCTTCTGAAAGGGCACAACTAACACGACCTCCTGGGCCAATAAAAACCTAGGATATTAAAATTTATCGTGATTTGGAGTAGTCCAAATGTAAACGTGGTTGGGAATGGGACAAACTCAAAAGTTGCATTGAACTCATGATACATAGCCATATACGTACAGGTGATGTACTGTGACGTAGAGGGACATTGTGTGATGTACTGGTGACATACAGATGGTTACTGTGATGTACAGGTGATGTACTGTGATGTACAGATGTTAACTATGATGTACAGGTGATGTAGTGTGATATATATATATATATATATATATATATATATATATATATATATATATATATATGTGACTTTTAGGGACATACAGGGACTGTGACATACAGGGGCACAGTGTGACATACAGGGGCACACTGTGACATACAGGGACACACTGTGACATACAGGGACACACTGTGACATACAGGGACACACTGTGACATACAGGGACACACTGTGACATACAGGGACACACTGTGACATACAGGGACACACTGTGACATACAGGGACACACTGTGACATACAGGGACACACTGTGACTTACAGGGACACACTGTGACATACAGGGACACACTGTGACATACAGGGACACACTGTGACATACAGGGACACACTGTGACATACAGGGACACACTGTGACTTACAGGGACATTGTGATGAACAGATGATGTCAGGTGATGTACTATGAGCTACAGGTGATGTACAATGTGATGTACACATATCCATATTCCAATTCCGGCCATATGTCAGGGGGCCTAAAGGCAACGGGCCATTTAACCTGGGGGCTGAATGTCCGGGGGCCTTTTGGAAAGGGGCCTTGAACCCTCCTAACCACACCAGTATATAGCAAGTCATTGCTATGATGGCCCACTAGCCAACTGAAGCGCATTCAACACCTTTTATTAATAGAATTTCTCTTTATAGAAAGTAAGAGATAGAGAGAGAGTATGCCTGCCGTCCAGTTTTTCCAGATGGCAACAATAGTGACTTTTGGTGTCGATAACGCGATTCATTTTTATATGTTTAGTAAGATTCTGGACTCCCATAGACTAACACACTGTGAAGCATATTGTAATTATTTACGATATATGGGTTCGTATTCCCCAAAAAGTTATTTGACATTTTCACTGTATTACCCCTCCTTCCGGCCTCATCACGGGGCGCAGGAAATAAACAAACCCATTTCCGGTTGGCGAGGGACTACTTCCGTCGTTTGCTAATTATGGCTGTGTGCGGGGTGTGGATGTGGAAGTACCTCAACAAAAAGAGGTCATCGGAACAGAAAGATGAGGAGTGCCACTTATTTTTAACACCGAAATACCACGCAAATTGGTATCGCTACAAGACAGAGGGATCGATTGGCCAGATCATGCCAAAAGTAAAGGAGGCCGCCGGATTGACCGGGGCCTTTAAGAATCATTCGGTTCGCTCCACAGCCATTACCAAGCTACTCCATGCCGGTGTCCCTCCCACCATCATCTGCCAAATCACCGGCCACAAAAACGAAAATTCCATCAACAACTATGGTACAGCCAGTGTTGAGCAGCAGATGGACATGTGTTCCATATTGGTCGGAGGAAAGAGATCTGCCCCCAATTCCTTTGGGAAAGGTCGATCGCTGCTGAAGAAACACCCTTCTGCCACTGCTGGTTCTGCTGCAGACCTTGATTCTAAGCCAGAGCTCAGCTTTCAGCTCCTGTCGTACAGCCTCCAGCTCCTGTCATACAGCCTCTAGCTGCTGTCATACATCCTCCGGCTCCTGTCATACAGCTTCTAGCTCCTGTCATCCAGCTTCTAGCTCCTGTTGTAGAGCCTCTGGCCCACATGCCAGATCCAATTCCACCACCGGCACCAATCATCTTGCACCAGCCAAACACCAGAGGCCAAGTTGGCCTGCAGGCCACTCACAGATTCCCATTTGACGTGGCCGGCATGTTTGCTGGGGCCACCATCCAGGGTTCAGTTAATATCCACATTCATTATGGTGATGTTGCCAGTTTGGCTAGTACGAATACCCAGGTTAATAACAGCCAGTAGATCTATGCCCGATTTATGCCAGTATAATTCCGGATTGAATAGGCAAGATCTGGACATTATTTAAGTGACTTGGCCTCCTAGCATAATGAATATTGATATTCACTTGACTGTCGCCTGTTGCTATAAACTTGTATGACTGATCCAGGGTAGTTGCCACGCCCACATGGCGTAATATGGCGTTTCTGTCTGGAAAAGAAGACCACACTTGTAACGCATTTTGCCTCATATTGATTCAAAAATCGATGCATTTCACTAAATATGGCCATCATGGTGTGCTATATACTCTATATATTCACCTCCTTGCCCGGTAGAGGCTGTATATATGTGGTTCCTTTGTAAATTGATGGTTAGTCCAGTCAGGTATGCTTCGACATGGTTAGATTTTAACTTTTTCGACATGCAAAGTTGTCTGCACCAAGCGACCTGGGAGGCGTTCACTCTCCGAGCACATGCTTCGCTGTTAAAATTCTATGGTATGGTACTAAAAATCAGGGGAAGATTGATCGTTGTGAGTGAATAAAAATCGTTTTATTGTTCAAACTGAATAAATATAGGCTTGTATTCCTTTTATTTAGCATCAAAATATCGATTCTTTGAATATAGAAACAGAAAACTTTTTACCAATTGCATCATTACCCGTACTTAGCAGTTTAATATATCTAAACATGAGCTAGGCGGGTGTGGAAGCCACCGAGGTCAAGGGTCAACCTTACACTGGTCCCCACAGCTATTGGCTGTGGTATCGGCTTCCATTCGCATCGCTGTCAGTCAGGCCGGTCTATGCTGGAGCGCAGGGAGTGGTACAGCATTCAAATCAGAATCATCCTCTGAGGTGTGTTTTTAATCTTTTACAGCTATCTAAATTGGTGCCCATCGATATATAAGGTATTGAGAATTAGCACTAGATGTGAGTTTTGTTCAGATAAGCTGTATTTTCACCAGCCCACCCTGTTGTTTACACCAGCTTTGGGGGAAATTCTAGCTGTCACCAGACATGACTTGAAACATTGCTCAAAATGGCTATTATAATCCCGTATTTTGAACATTTTTTGGCCTACGCCTACCATCAAGACATCAATCTAATAGTTTATGGGTGTTTACACAAGTTATTTAGTTTATTTTCCTTCCAGTGACAGTGTAAACTTGGTTTACTTAATTTCTTCTATTATCATCCAGTGCTTCTTTCCACTGTTTCCATGGCAACCAGTGTGCCCAAGTTCAGCCCATTTTTACTGGAAATACTAGAGACCCATATCTATCTGAAAATGCAGTCAGGCTAATAATAAAAAATGGGCTGGGGTTTAAAGGCTGGATTTTGGAAAGTGAAAAATGGTTAGTGTCAACAAGTTTCCCTATTACCATGGTAACCTCTGCACATGTGCACACTTATTTCACTCCTACTCAAACTACATTTTACCAAGAATATTTTAGCGTATTATAAAATCACCAAAACTACCCAGGAAATGGCCCCAATGGTGCATTGGTAGGCCCTTTGACCCCAGGTAACCATGATAAAGCTGGCCGTTTCCATGGTAACCATTTAGAAAATTCATGAAAATTTCTATTGGAAATACTACTGCCCCAGATAAATGTTATGGTATATCACCAATAGGTCATTCATAAAGAATGTGCTGGTGCATATCTGCATACAGACCCCCCCCCCCCCACCTTGCCTTTGGCCATCCCCAACACCCCTCACACCTTGCTGAGCACACCATTCCTATGTTCCCCTGTACTATCTCTCCCACCCTCCGAGCCATCATTCCCCTGCCCTCCTCTACCATGATAGGCCTACCACCCCATCTCGCACCCTCTGAGCCACCATTCCCCTTGCCTCCTGTACCATGATAGGCCTACTGCCCCATCTCCTACCTCTCCTAGGCACCATTCTCCTGTGCCCCTGTACCATGATAGGCCTACCACCCAACTCACACCCCTCTGAGCCACCATTCCCCTGGTCTCCTGTACCATGATAGGCCTGCCATCCATCTCGCATCCCTCCGAGCCACCATTCCCCTGGCCTCCTGTACCATGATAGGCCTGCCATCCATATCGCATCCCTCCGAGCCACCATTCCCCTGGCCTCCTGTACCATGATAGGCCTGCCATCCATCTCGCATCCCTGCGAGCCACCATTCCCCTGGCCTCCTGTACCATGATAGGCCTGCCATCCATCTCGCATCCCTCCGAGCCACCATTCCCTTGTGCCCCTGTACCATGATAGGCCTACCACCCATCTCACACCCCTCCGAGCCACCATTCCCCAGGCCTCCTGTACCATGATAGGCCTACCACCCATCTCACACCCCTCCTAACCACCATTTTCCTGTGCCCCAGTACCATGATAGGCCTACCACCACTCTGCACCCCTCCGAGCCACCATTCCCCAGGCCTCCTGTACCATGATAGGCCTACCACCCATCTCACACCCCTCCTAACCACCATTTTCCTGTGCCCCTGTACCATGATAGGCCTACTTGCACCCCTCCGAGACACCATTCCCCCGGCCCCCTGTGCCATGATAGGCCTACTGCCCCATCTTGCACCCCTCGAGACACCATTCCCCCCGGCCCCCTGTGCCATGATAGGCCTACTGCCCCATCTTACACCCCTCCCAGCTACTATTCCCCTGGCCCCCTGTACCATGATAGGCCTACGGCTACTGCCCCTCCAAGCTACCATTCCGCTGTGCCCCTGTACCATGATAGGCCTACCACCACTCTGCACCCCTCCGAGCCACCATTCCCCAGGCCTCCTGTACCATGATAGGCCTACCACCCATCTCACACCCCTCCTAACCACCATTTTCCTGTGCCCCTGTACCATGATAGGCCTACTTGCACCCCTCCGAGACACCATTCCCCCGGCCCCCTGTGCCATGATAGGCCTACTGCCCCATCTTGCACCCCTCGAGACACCATTCCCCCGGCCCCCTGTGCCATGATAGGCCTACTGCCCCATCTTACACCCCTCCCAGCTACTATTCCCCTGGCCCCCTGTACCATGATAGGCCTACGGCTACTGCCCCTCCAAGCCACCATTCCGCTGTGCCCCTGTACCATGATAGGCCTACCACCACTCTGCACCCCTCCGAGCCACCATTCCCCAGGCCTCCTGTACCATGATAGGCCTACCACCCATCTCACACCCCTCCTAACCACCATTTTCCTGTGCCCCTGTACCATGATAGGCCTACTTGCACCCCTCCGAGACACCATTCCCCCGGCCCCCTGTGCCATGATAGGCCTACTGCTCCATCTTGCACCCCTCGAGACACCATTCCCCGGCCCCCTGTGCCATGATAGGCCTACTGCCCCATCTTACACCCCTCCCAGCTACTATTCCCCTGGCCCCCTGTACCATGATAGGCCTACGGCTACTGCCCCTCCAAGCCACCATTCCGCTGTGCCCCTGTACCATGATAGGCCTACCACCACTCTGCACCCCTCCGAGCCACCATTCCCCAGGCCTCCTGTACCATGATAGGCCTACCACCCATCTCACACCCCTCCTAACCACCATTTTCCTGTGCCCCTGTACCATGATAGGCCTACTTGCACCCCTCCGAGACACCATTCCCCCGGCCCCCTGTGCCATGATAGGCCTACTGCCCCATCTTGCACCCCTCGAGACACCATTCCCCCGGCCCCCTGTGCCATGATAGGCCTACTGCCCCATCTTACTCCCCTCCCAGCTACTATTCCCCTGGCCCCCTGTACCATGATAGGCCTACGGCTACTGCCCCTCCAAGCCACCATTCCGCTGTGCCCCTGTACCATGATAGGCCTACCACCCAATCTCCCACTTTCCTATTCCCCTTTACCATTCTAGGCCTACTGCCCTACCTCACACTCCCAATGCCCCTGTACCATGATAGGCTTACGACCCCATCTCGCACCCCTCTGTTACACCATTCCCCTAGCCCCCTGTACCATAAGGTGTCACAGTAGTATTCCACCCCAGTAAACCTAGGACAGCTAAATAGTCCCAACTAAAAACAGTGTTTTGCTTGGTATAATCAGTGCCAGGGAACTTTATTTTTATCGCAGATTAATAATTTTGGTACCAGAAGAAAGGTAACGATTTGGGGGAAAAAAGTTGCAAAAATCTTTTGGTGACCATGGAAACCTATTTTGTCAGAGAGGGGTCCAAGCTCACATTTGTGACTTGTCAGGGGCTAAAAAAATCAAGAATGACTTCAGCTTTAATTTAAGCCTTTATTTATGAACGCCATCAAATTAGAACTCGATTGACGCCAGTTTTGTGGTGGAAGATCGGGGGAAATCAGAATGTCCTTGGCCCTATTAGTACCGTGACACCTTAACTGGGTTAAAATATTAAAATAGCTAAATTAAGTGTAGGAGAAGCTATTATGGTCATTTTCTCTTTGAATTTGTCTGGGATTTGCGTATGATTGACCTTTTTTAGCTCTAGATGGGGCAGTTGGGCTACTTGGCACAGAAAGTGGTTCCAGGGCTCCTCCATAAAAGTGACCTTGAAAGCCTCTAGAAATGCTAATAAATAGCACAAATTATGCTTCTTCTATTCAAAACATGTGGAATATTCCTTTGAAAATAGGATTTTAGTCAAAACTTAGAATTTTTAATTGTGTAGTCAGGCGTTGCTAGGGAAAATAAATAAGCAAATGTCAACAATCAGTGAATAATTTAGGATCGTATTCCCAGAGGTGCTTCTGCCCGTATTCAATGAGGCCTTATAGGCCGAGTTGAATGCGGGCAGAAGCACCGATCAAATAAATTGATTAGAAGCCCCATATTGTTACAAGGGGGGAGGGGGGTCAAAAAGTGGTCAAAATTTTGTTACGTAATATTTGAAACACCTTTAAGCAGCATTACTCTAAATTATGTTATTTATAATATTATATAGGTTTTGATCAGAATTAGATATAATGTGTGATGATTATTCTGTCACAAACCTTCTCTAGAAGTTCTACTAAGGAAATCTAGCTTAATCTAGCAGCATCAGATTACTGTGATTGCATGGATCTTGCAATTGATATCATCATTCTGTCAATGGTGAATAAGATCACTTCTGTTGGCAGAAGTGGACCTTTCCAGAGCCTTGCTGGTAGGACTCATATATAAGTACAAGCCATATGATCCAACAAACAGAAAGTGCCTAGCAAACTAACCAAAAGACCCTACCTGTGACCATTCTCCTTGCTGGAAGGTCATGTTACAAGACATTAGCTAGGACTTCATTTTAAGCCATAGATATGTCCTTAAGTCTCTCCAGCCAGCTCTATCATTGATAAAAGTCCCTAAAATACAGCAGATTGAGGTCCCGGGCAAATATATATTGATACATGGTGTAAGGGTGACCTCAGGAATAGAACCAATGTTTGTGAAATGTATACAAAAATGACTGATTTGTAATCTGCATGTACTTTCCTTTCATATGATACCATGATACCTGGCATTACTTTATAAAAATAATTATTGATGGGGCCCAGAATAATGTTATTAGATACTTTAAATGCTCTCCTCATAGTGCATTAATGTACTAGCCATATTTGACCTGGTAGTGCATTACTGACCAACTGAGAGTGTAAAAATGAATATTCAAAATGAATGTACATGTGGCATTGCCCTGAAATATGTAGGCTATAGTAGTTCCATCACTTCACTTTGAACATATCTGGATAGAATGTTAATTGTTATATGGATGTTTCCATCATGTAGATGATCACTGGTGACAGACAGATGGTCTATGTCTTTTTAACTCTTTCCAGCCGGCTAGTACTGAGGTACTTGGAAGGGTTGGCATGATACATTGATGCAGCATTTGCTAAAGGACTGACCAGCATTTCATTGAAGAAGAATGACATATGAAGGCATTGAATGACCGTAAGGAGGTAATTTCATCACCCTCTACACACACCCAAAGTCACAGACCAATACTGTAAGCATTGGCCTAAGGTAATTGACTTGAGGCTAAGGCTACGAGGCACAGGGGCATCCTACACTGTATATGACAAGACAAGGGTTGGATTCATGTAGAAGCCATGCCATTTACACATGATTCTATGGTAGTATTAGGTACATAAGGAGTCCCTTCTTGTTACAGTTCCTATAATTCTAATCCTTGGTCGTTAATTTATTCTAATAATGTTGCTAAATATCACTCAAAAGGATTAATTGACCATTTTGGTGGGAGAGCTTTGATCATTATCAGTAGGTAATTTGAATCAGTCTGTATATTTGATATGACTTTGTATAGACAGGTATATCCCTTGTAGTTGATTGAATCTATGGTTAACATAGCTCTTGATAGCGACTTGACTTAACATGTAAATGTTGGTAGCATTCCTTGACTTCTCCTTGACAGGAATGGAATGATATCACTGATAATGGGTAATTAAGCACATAGGCTTTATGTCACACTTATTATAACAGCAATTACATGAGATGTACATAAATCACAGACTGACCTGTTACCTCAACCTGATACAGAAACTGCTTTTTTTTGTTTTAAAGATCTTTATTGCCAATAAAGTATGTTACCGTTACAAAATGCTTCATTATATTGTACATACACAGTAGTAAAGTCAAACAGGAGCTTCATCAAGTCTTCTGTTTGAGGTCAAATAATATTAAATATCAAGTAAGACAGTAAAAAAATTTAAACAGTTTCATGTGGCAAAAAGAAAGCTATGGACCTCATCCCCACTAATAAAGTGTTATGGGTTGATCCTTCTGGTCCTAGCTGATTAATCATTTTATTGAAGTAGGAAACTAGACACTAAGTGAACATATAGTAGGAAATTAAGAGAGTAGGGGAGAGAATTTTGGCAAAAAAGTAAGGTATGCAAAATCTGTTATATATTATGTATACGGTAGAAGGGATTTAAGGTATATTCTGGTATCCTTTTTAAATATTTCCAATGTTTCAGCGTTCCTTCTATCACATGTTAGAGCATTCCATTTTATGGCACCATGAAACTCCACACTTCTTAGATAAGATAAACAGTTTGGGGTAATTGTTTTACATAGGGGAGCATCATGTTGCCTAGTTTGGAGCCTTTGTATAATTTTGTAATCTATAGATCTCGATCGGCTATACATATAGTTTACAGTATGTGCAAATCTTCTGTCCTTTAATTTATTACAACCAGTAATATTATGTATAAAATTTGTGTGTGTAGTATGGGGTACATTCAGACATATTTTCAGGCATCTATTTTGAGCATATTGCAGTGGGTCCAAATATTTACCATAAGTAGTTGAGAAACAAATATCTGCGTAGTCCATATAAGGAAGTATCATGGTTTTATAAATTTTCACTGATAGTTTGACATCTAGATATTTTCTTAGTAGACACAGTTTATATGTTTTATAGGCGATGGTTTTGATCTGATTTTTTAGATGATACTTATAAGAGAGGAGGGGGTCAAGGGTCACACCGAGATATTTATAACTGGGGACAATTTGTAATAATTGGTTATTCATAGAAATGTTTGCTTCTAAGGTTTTTAATTTCTGGTTTGTTGAAGTAAATAACATGATTTTAGTTTTTGAAATGTTAATCGAGAGTTTGTTTTGAACACACCAGGTATAATAATTTTCTAGGTCACATTGAAGTTCACTTTTAGCTTGTTTAAAGCTATTGTGTGAGGAATAAATCACCGTATCATCTGCATAAAGTCTAATATTACATGTCTTGATACATTTAATTACATCATTTACATATATTAAAAATAGTAAAGGACCCAATATTGAACCTTGGGGTACTCCACAAGATATATTTTCCATATCAGAACTCAAACCATTTGCAAATACCAATTGATGTCTGTTAGATAGATAATTTTTAAACCAGTGATAGTTGTCTGAGCGAATTCCATAGTGGTGTAGCTTAATTAATAGGACTGAGTGGTCTACTGTATCAAAAGCCTTTCTGAGATCAATAAAGGTAGCAATCGTAGAGTTTCCAACATTTAATTCCCTTTTAATATCATCCGTAAATTTCGATAGAGTATCTACTGTACTATAACCTGCATGAAAACCACCTTGTTTAGGGGTCAAGAAATTTTCTTTAACCAAGAAACCATATACTTTATTATGTACAATTTTTTCTAATAATTTACATGGTAGCGGTAGAAGGGAAATAGGTCTATAGTTATTCACCAGTTTTGTATCGCCTGATTTAGGGATAGGGGTTACTCTGGATATTTTCCATGAATCAGGTACAGTATTGGTCTTAAAAGAAAGGTTAAAAATTTTTACAAGCTTTCCAGGTGAATGTTTGAAAACAGTTTTTAATACCTTAGTAGATATATTTTCAATTGCTGAAGATTTTACAGTATTTATATCATGGACCAACTTGGAAACTTCTTGTATATTAGTGATAAAAGGCTTGATTGAATTTAGACAGGTTTCGTCGTAGGGTTTCCAAGGGATATAGAGATCTTTGGCAAGTATGGGACCAATTTGTGTAAAGTATTTATTTATAAAATTTGGGACTTGGTCAGCGGGGATGGGGGTATTATTATTGTTATGGTCTACTAGGTTAATCACTTGTTTAGTTTTAGGGTGTCCAGGTATAAGATTGTTAATAATTCGCCAAAATTTCCTATGATCATTTTTGTATTCTTCAATTTGTTCTTTAAAGAAATTTTTTCTAGCTCTGTTAATTATTTTGTTTGTCTTATTTCTACAGATTGAGGCTTGGGTCCATTTGTTTTCATCAGAGGATTTTCTAGCAGACCAGAGCAATTTGTTTTTATCTCTTATGGTTTCATATATGTGTTGATTCATCCAAGGATCTCTATGTTTTTGTGTAGGGGACAAAATCTGTCTAGTATATTTCTTATTGCATTTTCCATTTCATTCCAAGCAGTATTGATTCTGGAACAGTAATGAAGGACGAGTAGCTGCGGTCTGGGCTAAACTGAGTCCAAATGACCCGGCCCTATTTATTAACAAGTAATAACATATTAATACAGAGAAATTACATAAAAAAAAAAATTGAAGCAGTGGAAGAGTCCCATGTGTGTGTGCCCTTAGGCTGGCAGGCTGCAGTATTGGGTCACTGCCCACAGGTATGTTCAGGGAGGAGTAGCAGTGTGTGTGTGTGTGTGTGTGTAGGAGTAGCAGGTGGGTGAGTAGTAGTGGTACTGACCGTATCAATACATAGACCAATCAGGATTGGTCTCACCCATTGATTCTGGAACAGTAATGAAGGACGAGTAGCTGCGGTCTGGGCTAAACTGAGTCCAAATGACCCGGCAACACCAGAACAATGATATAGTCCTGATACTCTACACATTAGTATGTCTAAAAGGTAGCTTTCAGTGCCGTGGCGACTATATTGTCTATATCTATCCTGGTACCGAGTGGTTTGGCTAAGTACAAAAGAGCAGACAAGCTTGTCCAGTCACCGGTGTATCTGATGTCCTCTAGTGGGATACCGCACAGGTGCATAAAGGCAGCGCCTGAACGTCTCAGAGAATGTATTCCGGCCCTGTTTGTATCTATCCCAATAGTACTTAGTAGGTGTTTCAGGAACTTAAGTAGTGCTGAGTATTGTAATGGGACCAGCGAATTCCCTTTGCGCACTAGGAAGGCGGGTGCTTCAGGGTCTGTCGTGGGGGTACTGTCAAAGTGTCTCTTGAGTAAAGATACCGCACAAAGTGGTGAGTTAGGGACTCCTACGACCGGGATGTGGTGGACTCTCTGTCCAAATTGGATTGTTTTTGAGCTTGAAACCGTGACAATCATACCCCAGCTAGTGAATGATACAGACTTTCTTCTTAGAAAGTGTGGTGATGCTTTTGCTGCGTTGTCTACTACTAGGTTGCTCTTCCTGAGAAGGGTCCTGAAGCTAGTAACGATGCATGCCCACATAGCTAAATGGTCAGGTACTGCTAGATTCACCCTTGTAGACATGTCCAAGAGTTGCGAAACTGACAGTGTGACTCTAGTGGGTATAGGGTCACCGAGGATCCTGCGCAGACCTGACATAGTACACTTAAACATAAAATTCGTCCTTATCCAAGCTACGTCGTAGCCATAATGTGCATTTAAACTTATCACTGCACTCACGTAATTGTCTATAGTGCTATACTTCAAGTCCGAAGACAGGTACACTGAATATCGACACATGGTCTGAACCGAAGTGGGTACGACTGTAGAGGCAGAGATGGTACAGAACACAATAAATCTTTTCCATTGGCTGCATTTAGTTTTCCAGGTGGAAACGCTCCAAGCATGCGCTCTCGCTATTGCCGCTTTCATGTCCAAATCTTCGCATAGCTTAGCCGCCGCTACAACATAGATACATAGGAAGGTTATGCGGGTAATATAACACTCTTGACAAAGCATCTGCGAGGACATTAAGTCGTCCTGGGATATGTAATGCTACAATATGGCAGTTATAAAGAGCTGTAAGCCAAAACAGTTCTCTCAGGAAGTCCATCGCTCTTGTATTTGTACTTTAGCCCTTATTCAGTGCGCTTACTACATGGGTGTTATCTGTGTAACAGACAATTTTCCTATTGCGCCACAAAGGTCCCCACCTATTAATCGCCATTAAGATGGGGTATAGCTCCCTGATGTTTATGTTTTCAGGCACGAATTGACTAGGTGGCGGGAGGCAGTGTCCATGACTGTCTATGTTCATACTGATCCTGCATCCCTAACCTGCACATATCCAGTCCTTGCGGTACCTGACGCCGTAACCCCTGTCTGATGCGTCCATGTATAAGTCACTTTTTGTGGACGGTAGAGTGCTGACAATTTTTGCTTCGCCATTAAACCACTTTGCGAATCTTAGCCACCAGTCTAGGTCCTTGAAGAACCCGGTAGAGAGGGTTATGTACCTTTTAGTGCTCGTGAACGGGATAACATGCCTATGACTCTGTGAGAGAATGTCCTGCCCCCCCTGACTAAAGTAGAGCAGTGTGCTAAGATCCCCCATAAACGGCGCAGCTGTTTCTTGGTTGCTCTTCGGCGACCTACAAAGAAACGTAGCTCACTGTGCAATTTATTGATCTTGCTCTCCGGTAGTCTGAGGCACATTTGTAGTGAGTCAATTTCTATCCCTAGATAAATTTGAACTTGTGCAGGTGAAAGAACCTTCTTATAGGATAAGAAAAAACCCAACGAGTGGAGTGTGCTATGTAGAAACAACTGTGCTTTTTGGCACTCCGCATATGAGTTACCCATAGTAAGTAAGTCATCGAGATAATTAAAGCAATAATAACCGTTAGCTCTCATATAACGAGCTATGCTGTCAGTAATCCTATTAAAGAGGAATGCAGCCATTCTAGTGCCGAATGACACAAAGTTGTCCACTAAATACACTTTCTGTGAGTCGAATGTCCACTGTAGGCCCTGGAATTGCCTATCGCTTGGCCTAATCATAATAGAGCGGCACGCTGCGGAAATGTCTGTGACTGCCATGAACATACCGGGTCGGAGCACCTTGGTCACATCATCGATGCTAGTGTAACTAAGGTGGTGGAATGTCTCGTTCATGTGTGAATTAATAGATAGACCTTCTGGTCTACTGGCGTCCGTTACCGGTCTATAACCGCCATCTCTTTTCTCAACCGCACCTAAGGCGTGGATGCAAGTAGGTGCTGCTGTGACTATAGACAATTTGCCTTGGTCTACTTCTGTCTTTAGCAGGTTATCAATGAAGTTCCTTGCTTCTTGGGGTACATAGTTCTTAGTGCTATACTCACTAATATGTGTGTTTGGGTCCACTACTTTAAACCCGTGCATTATGCCGTCCATTAGAAATGCGGCGTCATAATCCCAACCATTTGTACCGTAAACTGAATTAGGGCCTCCACTAAGCATTGATAACCAGCCTGCGGGTTTCATTTGAGATCTGACCCCTTTTAGGATATGGGTGGAGTTAATATCCCACAGTTGAGCATAGCTTACATAAATTGACAATAATTCTGATATGTCCGAAGTACACACAAGCGAGTCTCTATCACAATAAATGTCTGGTAAATTGTCGGTTGTTACATTGACCACGGAACCGTAGGAATCCGGAATATCATGGGCACCGTCAATATTAATTGTACATCAAGATACGCGGGAGTGGATCGGTGGTGCGAAAAAGGTTGACCCCCCTCCCGCATTATTGTTTGCCCCACTGCTTGTGGTTGTTGGTTGATTTTTGCACCCCCCTTTTGCTGGGTGGGGGCCCTTACACACCGCGCATATGTGTTGCCTGTTACATGGGTTATACCAACATCTAGTGAAATTGAACAAAGCACAAACATCCGTAGGGCAATGGATTCTGTTTTGAGTAGAGGGGCCTTTACCTTTAGTGCCTTGTTTGTTACCTGCTTTTAATCTGGCTAATTCAGCCTTCAAATCCTGTACCACCTGTAGGTTATCGGAGCCCAAATTATCAGAGACTGATGCGTGCTCAGCTGTCTGAAATCCGGGTAATTCCCCTGAAATCACTCTAGTAGTGAGATCGTGCTCATATTTAGCTAGTGCACTCGAGGTATAAGTGGCATTGAGGCCCTTCCTAGCTACGAATCTCATATGGTCACCATAACTTTTTGCAGACCACTGTGGTAAATTAGCAATAGCTAACTTCTCCTGGACACATGTCATACCATATATTAGCTCTCTGTATGTCATATCAGAGTAGACTTTGTCAGTGGGAATGTGATAATCTGGCCTTAACCAGTGTTGTGACCTCTTTTTCTTAGAAGCTTCACCTATCTTAAATAAAGTGGATAACAAGTCACCTTGGTCCTTTGCATCCAGGTAGCTGGCAAGGTCCCCCTCCACGCCCATATTCTCAGCTGTCAGGCCTGCAGTTGATAATCCAGCCTGGATGGTAGCAGAGGGGGGAAGCTTGGGTGGTGTGATCCTGTGTTGTTGATGTTGTGTGTCAGGCAAAGACCCAGTGTAGGGTGTCCCATCCAAGTAATACAGCTGTGGTACCTCCTGTGCTGCTGTGGTTGGGACTGGAGCACTGCCTACTGGGTTCTGCTTGGCCTGATTGAGCAATTTTTGCTGTTTTCCAGCCAAAAAAAGCATAAACTCCTGCTGCAAATTGTCTCCTTCGGCGAAAGCGGAAGGAACGCCATCTTGCACTCCCGAGCGTTCACGAACATTGCCGAGCTTGCCCGAGCCGACGTAATCCGAAGGTTTCCGACCTAGGCTGTCGGCAGCGCTCGGTATATCCTCGTTGGTTGATATGCCGCTTGCGTTTGCTCTCTGGTGTGTATCGTAATCCAAGCCGTGACCGTTCTTTTTCAATCTGCTGTATGGGTTTACGTCGCCGAAGAAACCCGAAGTGGCATTCGGTATTCTCCGTATATCTGCCGACCGTCCCCGACTCTCTCCGAGCCCGTTTTCGGCGGCGTTCGGGTATCTCCGTATGTGACCGGCCGTGTTCGGGTTGGATATGCCTTCGGAGGCGCTCGGCAAGGTCCGGGTCTCCTCGGCTTTGGCGCTGCTGGCTGCATTCGTAAATGTTGTGTACTCCCCTCGGTCGTCGGCGTATCTGCTGCTGCTCCTGGGTGCGTTCGTAAACGTTTCTCCCTGGTAATAGCTGCTGTTAGGTGCAGTCAAATCCTGAAAATCTACGAATGCACCCCTCCTCTTGTGTGCAGCACTCTGCTGCTTCTGCTGTATGTCTTTGAGGGATTTTTTGTAATCCTCCTCCAGTTCTGCATTCTCTAAGTCAATTAAGGCTAGCCTTTCTTCTAATGCTAAGAGGTCACCTTTTTTCCTGAGTAGTCCTGCCTTCTCTTCTGCTATAGCAATCTTCTCCTGGAGAATAGCTTCTGGTGACTTTGGGGGTTGTGTATTACTCTGCCTTCTCTCTCCCAAGGGGGTGGCCATATTGGAAGCTCCTTGGTCTCCCTCTTCTTCCTCATGAAAAACTGCATTACTCCTGGTCTCCTCCGTGAGTTTGTGGTTTAGAACCCCACAGTTGGGGCAGTGCTTTTTGTTGCCATGGTATGACTGCTGGCATACCAAACAAACCACCATGATGCATAAAAAAAACAAAAAATTGAAGCAGTGGAAGAGTCCCATGTGTGTGTGCCCTTAGGCTGGCAGGCTGCAGTAGTGGGTCACTGCCCACAGGTATGTTCAGGGAGGAGTAGCAGTGTGTGTGTGTGTGAGTTGGTGTAACCAGCAAATTGGGGACATTCATGGGAACACACACCTACAAACTGGGGACATCTTGCGAACCGGGGACGGCTCACTTCGCATGACCTTGAGAAAAGGGGGGCAATGGGTTTGGGTATCACAAATGACCTTGAAAAATGGTTATGAACATGATTTCTAGTGTGTCAACAAAATGTCCCCAATTTGGCCCGGAGCAACTTGTGCTGTGTGTAAAAAGTAAGAGCTATTTTTTGTGAATTTTTGCCTGTGTGTAAAAGTCCCCAATTTGTTTTGCACACTGAGAGATCTGTGTGTCCCCAGTTCACCCAGTGATCTGGGTGTATTGCCTAATTAGCTTTATTGCCATTTTTGACCTCTTAGGGATTAATCCAGTGTATTTGCATAAAAATTGTCACAAATTTGAGCCAGACATTGAATCTGTGTGCCTGCAAACTGAGGAATTTCCTTAATAGACCCTGTGTGTCTACAAAGTGAGGACATGACTTCACAGTGTGTGCTTGCAAACTGATGCCTAAGGGACTTTCTCTTGGGTATGGTCAAATGCAAAGAGTGTAAACAAACTGAGGTCTTGATACTTTTCTACCCCTATACAAGAGCATTCAGTCTATTTACGAAGAATAGACACATTTAAACAAGGACAAGACATCATTTTCTAGCTGTGTGCTCAAACGAATTGAGGACTCAAACTCCACACAGTGTTTAGGCAAACCGAGGACATGACCACACATTGTGTGTATGCAAATAGAGGACTTGGCTTAGATACACTCCACACAGTGTGTGTAGGCAAACTGAGGACATTAATACACAGAATGAGTATGCAAATAGAGGACTTGGTCTTAGATACACTCCACACAGTGTGTGTAGGCAAACTGAGGACATGACCACACTGTGTGTGTTGGCAAATAGAGGACTTGGTCGTAGATTCACTCCACACAGTGTGTGTAGGCAAACTGAGGACATGGCCACACAGTGTGTGTAGGCAAATAGAGAACTTGGTCTAAGATACACTCCACACAGTGTGTATATGCAAATAGAGGATATAGTTTTAGATACACTTCACACACTGTGTGTAGGCAAGCCGAGGACATGACCACACAGTGTGTGTAGGCAAATAGAGGACTTGGTATAAGATACACTCCACACAGTGTGTGTATGCAAATAGAGGACTTGATCTTAGATACACTCCACACAGTGTGTGTAGGCAAACTGAGGACTTGATCTTAGATACACTCCACACAGTGTGTGTAGGCAAACTGAGGACACGACCACACAGTGTGTGTAGGCAAATAGAGGACTTCGTATAAGATACACTCCACACAGTGTGTGTATGCAAATAGAGGACTTGGTCTTAGATTCACTCCACACAGTGTGTGTAGGCAAACTGAGGACACGACCACACAGTGTGTGTAGGCAAATAGAGGACTTGGTATAAGATACACTCGACACAGTGTGTGTATGCAAATAGAGGACTTGGTCTTAGATACACTCCACACAGTGTGTGTAGGCAAGCTGAGGACATGGCCAAACAGTGTGTATATGCAAATAGAGGACTTGGTCTTAGATACACTCCACACACTGTGTGTAGGCAAACTGAGGACATGACCACACTGTGTGTGTTGGCAAATAGAGGACTTGGCCTTAGATACACTCCACATACTGTGTGTAGGCAAGCTGAGGACATGACCACACAGTGTGTGTAGGCAAATAGAGGACTTGGCCTTAGATATACTCCACAGAGTGTGTGTATGCAAATAGAGGACTTGGTCTTAGATACACTCCACACAGTGTGTGTAGGCAAACTGAGGACATGACCACACAGTGTGTGTAGGCAAATAGAGGACTTGGTCTAAGATACACTCCACACAGTGTGTGTATGCAAATAGAGGACTTGGTCTTAGATACACTTCACACACCTGCACACTGTGTGTAGGCAAACTGAGGACATGGCCACACAGTGTGTGTAGGCAAATAGAGGACTTGGCCTTAGATACACTCCACACAGTGTGTGTAGGCAAACTGAGGACATGGCCACACAGTGTGTGTAGGCAAATAGAGGACTTGGACTTAGATACACTCCACACAGTGTGTGTAGGCAGACTGAGGACATGATCACACTGTGTGTGTTGGCAAATAGAGGACTTGGTCTTAGATTCATTCCACACAGTGTGTGTAGGCAAATTGAGGACATTCCCACACAGTGTGTGTATGCAAATAGAGGACATGGCGTTAGATACACTGCACACAGTTTGTGTAGGCAAACTGAAGACATGGCCACACAGTGTGTGTATGCAAATAGAGGACATGGTCTTGGATACACTTCCAGTCAATACAAAAACTCGTCAGACATTTGGAATGTCTGGCTGTATTTATGGGACCTTGGGCTACATTTTGTTTTTTACGGCATGCAAATCGGACCATTATTAAGGTTTTTACCGCCTAAAACAAAAGCAGTTACTTTTATTTAAATTTTGAAGAGTTAAATGGTTAAAATAGTTATTTAATGCTGTTTTTTTATTATTCATTTCTCAACAAAAATAATCTTGAGGTATTCAGTCCTGGGGAATGATGAGATCTTCAGGACCAAATGGCCTGCGAGTGGAAAAACTTTTCTTATAGACTGCACTCCACACAGTGTGTGTATGCAAACTGAGAACACGGCCATATAGTGTATGCTAATAGAGGACTTGGTCTTAGTTAAGGTCCATACAGTGTGTGTAGACAAATTGGGGACATGGCCCCACAGTGTGTCTATGCAAAAAGAGGACTTGGTCTGAGACACAACATGTGTAGGCAAACTGGGGACTTAGTCTTAGATATACTCCATGCAGTATGTGTATTTAAACTGAGGACAAAGCCATACAATGTGTGTTAAAAATAGAAGACTTAGTCTGAGACACAGCATGTATAGGCAAACTTGGGACGTAGTCTAAGATATACTCCACACAGTGTGTGGAAGCAAACTGAGGACATGGCCACACCTCCCCCTCCCACGCAGCAGAATTTATATAGTCAACTTTGTTTTAGAGTAATTCTATTGCAGAGTAATTCTATTTACCTTTGTAAATCAGTGTAGGATACTGGTTAATCAGGGTTGATTGATCAGTTTTGATTAATGTTCTACACCACTGGTCAGGAGTGGTCTCTCCCCGCACCTTGTCAGAGTAGGACCTCTCCTAAAGGTGAACACATGCACTGCAACCTAGCACACTGATTAGCCACTTGCTCATATGATACTGCAGCTCAGCATCGAAGGACCCAGTGGGCACATTAATGTTGATTCAGCATTGAAACAATTTTTGCAGATGAACAGTTGATTCTTGGTTTAGATATGATCGAATTTGAAAGTTGACACAACATAATCAAATCAACTGTGATTCAACATCAAATCATAAGTGCTGATTCAACATTTGTGTTTCTATGTTGATTCAATATTGTTTCAAAAGTTGAAATAACACTGATACATGTAGTAGTTAGGCAATTCTTTGTTGACATGTTAATGTTGAATCAACATTGAAATCGGTATCATTGATTTGACATGACAGATCAATGTTGAATCAATGTTGAATTGTAAACAATATTTCAGCATCGATATGTCAACTGTTGATCTGATGTTGAAATGGTGATGGTTGACAAAATTGATTTGGAATGATTGAGAAGGCCATGTTCTGTTCCAGCTCTTTCACCATCCTGGTCCAGCCAGGGGGTCCAGGCCCATTGAATCTCTACCTTCACCAGGACTTTTTTCAGCAAAGACTGCTGTGCAACAACTGACCACCCAGCTTCTAGTGGTTTACCTCTAACCCTAAGTTATCAGCAGCCTCCTTAGTATTCCTCCTGCAGTTTTCGCAAACTTCTCTGAATGCTCCTCATTTGTCTTTTCTGTGGCTCCCTGCTGGGGTAGTGTGCTTTTCAGGTGACTCTTTGAATTATCCCTCACTACTGGTTGCTATATGACTATTCCCTCCTAGGATAGATCAACTAAGCTGGCTCTTCTGCCCCCACCTTATATGTCTTTGAGCCTTTGTCTATCCTCAAATTCTCTCCCTCCGTTTACTGGCATGCCTTACCAACTTAGGCAGTTGGAGGTATACACTATCTAGTCAGTTGCCTGGGCACATTCTCAGGAGGCAGGATGGGTGAATGGCATCAGGTTAATAGTTGGACACATCTGACGCACATCTTCCTTGGGATAGCCTTCTAGTTGCCTGTCCCTCATTTCTGGGCTTAAGTGGACAATATGTTAAAGACTGGGACCATACAGCCAGCCAATTGCCATGGTGCATGGAGCTCTTTTGGGCACCCCCTTATAATACCAGAGCAGTATAGAGTGAGCTTCTAGAACATAGTTTGGTTAAGGGCAAATTTTGGAGGAAAGGGACTACGAGGGGGCGTCCCTCAGAGCATCTCAACTGAAGATGCTGCCCCCTGGTGTTTTACATTACAGTTGCATAATTTAGTGGCGCATGATAATAGCAACGTCAAACAAATCTAGCAATCTCCAAGCAGATCCTTTCAGAGGTACATTTTTAAAGTCTCTCTGAAACTACCAGTCAGATCTTAACATATGACCTGAAGCCCATGGGGAGTACCATTTAGATCTGCAGTCGTAGGGAGATTTCCCTTATCAATAACCACTAGAAGTGTGCCGATATCTCTGAACCAAGATCCAATATGGCGACCATTGCAGATTTACTGGCGACTTTTGAGGTTATAAAACGATTTACCAAGCAAGTGTAGGGGCTCGTAGATCGTGATGTAGTGTGAGCGTCTCCCTCGAGAGGGCGTCTCGAGCGGTGTGCCCATCACCGGTAGTCGCTAGAGGTCTCCTCGACCCCTGGTCTCTGTGGGGTGGTGGCAGCACTGTTCGCCTCGTCTCAGCTCCTACCTGGGGCCGGGGAAGGCGTTAGTCTGGCTCTAGCTGTCGACGGAGCTTACATTACAGTTAAGCAGTACACTTCCAGGTAGATGTAAACCATATACCGTAATAAATATGTGCCAGTTGCATTAACCCGAGATCCCTTGTCTGGTCTTTACTTCGAACTGGTCAAGACATTGATTCTAACCATTACACTGGTGCCGTGACCAGTTCTTGGTGTTAGTGCGCGGCCCTGGAGGCCGCACACGAGCACCATGGATCTCGAGATGAAAGATCGAGTATCTCGGGATCCACATCGAATGACACTACTCATGCCGACAATTTAAGCCGAATCCAAATGAAGGGGTATACCTCTATAATTGAACCCAAGGTAGAGAAGGTAGTTCGAGACCTCAAATCCGAAGAGATGCCCATTCCAGTCATGAATTATACATACAGATTAAGTACCGATTCCACAGAAAGATCGACACCAATTATGATGATGACTCTGGATGCTCAACGAGCAGCCTCGGCTCGAGCAGAAACGAGAACAGCGAACCCCCGTCGATCCTTAGATGACGTAGACGTCTCGATATTCGACATAGGAGGTTTGAAGAAAATCACTGAGTCAGCAGCAGAATACTTGCGCGAACAGGCCAAGTTGAGCGTCGATGCCATGAATAAAGTTCGCCTATACCAAGGTTTACCAAAGTTAGAACACTCCGAACAAAAAGTTCTGAGACATAGGAATCTGGAGAAACAATGTCACCAGTATGAAACCGATAAATGATTAAAAGAGCAAATCAATCGTGACCTCGAACGACAGACATATGTCATCCAAAGGAAACTCGAACTTGCTAAAGCTGAGTGGGAAAATGAAAAACTTAGACAAAAAGTTGATCTAGAGGAACAGGAAGCTACTTCCACCATCAAGAATTTCGAACTAAAAAAAGAGGCTGAGCAAATAAGAGCCGAAATGGAACAGTATAAATACGAGGCAAATAAGCTGCTAGAGATCCGAGATCAATGCATCTTGAAAAACGAGGATGTAATGGAGTCCATGAAAGATAGCAATCAAGATCTATTCTTGAAGCAACAAGAACTATGCCTCGAAATAGCCAACCTGACAAAACGAAAGACAGCTCTCGATACATATGTGTCGGGAATAGAGAACAGTGATCAAACTGCCAGAACATGCCCCGAGGAAGAAGATAAATCATTCGAAACAGACACAAGTGTATCAGTAACACAACTAGATATACTTTACCACCAGGAAATAACTAATAATGACATACCTTCCGACGCTACTTTCATAAAAGGAACTAAACCTTTGGCGACATCAACACCAGCCGTAAATGATAATGCCGACGTCCATGTTCGGAACGATGGCGTCTATGACCCCACACATGAACCCAGACAAACTGAACCTGAAAAATAAGATTCAGATAAGATTCAGTGTCGCCACTGACTTACCACATAAAGAGAACGAACCCAATACTGCATGTGGACAGGAGGGCCACTTTGAGTTATCATATGATGACAATTCTGTAGATGATTCCGAACCTTTGGGCACAGGGAACCAAGATGCGGTAGGGGGTAGTGCATCAAGTTCTACCCGAGGACCAACTGCACCCCCTCCAGGGGCTGGAGGTGCCACGGGAGGAACTTTGAGGCACAGATCCTGAAGCAGTGTGTTAGAAGACATGCTGAATCAGTCAGCCAATACTTCAAACACTGCACACAGTGAGGAGACCATCCGAGAGTGGAGCGTCAACCAATGAAAAAAATTGGTACGCACAAATAACGCAGCTAGGCGGCAAGCCATCCTTCCTAAGATTTATGAGGGTGTAAAAACCTGGAAAGAATGGTTCTCGAACTTCACTGATGGACCCTAAGGACAGCTTTCTCAAGCCATATGGGTTTATTCCAATACAATGTTTTACCTTTTGGGCTGTGTAATGCACCAGCCACTTTCGAAGCTATGATGGAGGAAATGCTAAGCGACCTTCTTTGGAAGAGTTGTTTGGTGTACCTCGACGATGTTATAGTGTTTGGAAAGACTTTCGAGGATTGCATGAACAACCTCGATTTAGTCTTGAAGAGAATACTATCAAATGGTCTGAAGTTAAAAGCTAAGAAATGTAATTTATCTAAATCATCTATTACATATCTTGGTCGCATAATAACTCCTGACGGCGTAAAAGCCGACCCTGAAAAACTCCGAACAGTGTCCGAATGGCAGAAGCCCATAAGTGCGAAGGAAGTAAGATCCTTCCTCGGGTTCTGTTGATATTATCGAGACTTCCTCCCGAACTATTCTAAAGTGAGCTACCCCTTGCAAATGCTAGCACATTGGACCCCAGGTCGAGCAAAGGAACGTTTTCCCTGGGGAGAGGAACAAGATGCAGCCTTCGAGCAAATAAAACATTTGTTCGCTAACACGCCAGTATTGAAATATCCAACTGCGGATGACCATTTCATACTGGACACTGACACTAGCAACGATAGTATTGGTGCAGCCCTGTCGCAGGTCCAGGACGGGGTTGAAGTACCAATCGCCTTTGCTAGTAACACTTTGAATAGGGCACAACGAAACTACTGCACCACTAAACGTGAGTTGCTGGCTGTGGTGGTGTATACCAAAAAGTTTCGACACTTCCTATGGGGTACCGATTTTACTCTTCGAACTGACCACTCGTCCCTGAGGTGGCTACATAATTTTAAGGACGCTGAAGGAATGATTGGCCGTTGGCTGGCACACCTGTCAGAATTTGGGTTGGAGCATAGCCAGATCCAACATCGACCGGGTTTGAAGCATATTAATGCGGACGCCCTATCCCGGAGGCCTTTTAGAAAGTGCCAGAAAATCGATTGTGATGATTGTGGGGCCCACAACGCAGTAGTTGCAACGGTTCGAACTAGAGAGTCCAAACCGCTACCTAGCGCCAGCATGGAAAATGTTATAGAATGGCCAGAAGAAACCATCCAACATTTCCAACAAAACGATCCCGCTATCAAGAGAGTGATTTCCTTCCTTAATAGGAATGCCAAGCCCGAACGGCCGGCATTATCCCTCGAAGACAGAGAAACTCGAAAAATTTCTAGCCCAATGGACCGAGCTACAGGTTCGAGACGGTTGTGTCGATGGAAAACCTGTCCTACTAAGGACAAGGTCCTACAGATAGTGATACCCATGTCACTAAGATGAGACATTATGTTTTATTGCCACGGACATAAAACTAGTGGACACTTCGGGAAGAAGAGAACTTTAGAACGCCTAGCCAGAAGATACTACTGGCCAGGGATGCACAACGACATCATAAGATGGGTAATGACTTGCCCCGAATGCGGTAAGAATAAGCCCGGTCCTGGAATGGGAAAGATGCCTCTGGTGCAAGAGCTATTCGGCGTTCGTTTTGCCCGAGTAGCAATTGACATCATCAGTGGAATCGAACCCACACCTCGGGGAAACACCTGTATGATGGTAGTGACTGACTACTATACTAAGTACACTCGAGTATATCCTTTACCTGACCACAAGGCAGCCACCTGCGCTAGCGCCTTCATGAAAGGATGGGTTCTACACCTAGGTGCACCATTAATGATGCAGAGTGACCAAGGACGAGAATTCGAGTCCAACCTATGGCAAGAAATGTGCCACTATTTGGCCATTTGTAAAACTCAAACTAATCCATACAGACCCCAGTCTGATGGTCAAGTAGAAAGATTCAATCGAACATTGATACAAGTCCTCAAACCCTTGGTAAATTCTTGCCAAGACGACTGGGCGGCATCCCATCCCCTCCATGTGTAGTACATGCTTATAACAGTACTGTACACGCTGCAACGAACTGTTCCCCCAATCTATTAGTATTCGGGGAAGATATTATAATGCCTGCAGATCTCGTATATGGTGTTATAGGGGTGAGCCCCAAAGCCCCATGTACGGTGATGTTTGTAGAATCTCTACGAGATCAATTTAAGAGAGCTTATGAAGTAGTTCGAAATGAGCTATTAAAGAACGCGAATTGGCAGAAAATTGGGTATGATACCCACCTGAAGCCACGCCAGTTTAGCGTGGGTGACCGAGTGTTTAGGATACATGAACCTTTAAGGTGCAAGAAATTAATCTCGAGCTGGGATGGACCTCACATGGTCACCTGAATTATATCTGAGAGCATGGTTATGCTTATGAGTCTGGCCACAGGCCAAATGAATAAGTCTAACGTGTGTAGATTAGGGAAATGGAGGGGACGGGATGCCGCCAACTCCGAGTGTGAGGAAATTTCCAAACAGATGAATGAACAGAGGGACGAGAAAACTAATGAGCTATCAAGGAAATTGAAGGGAATGGCCCCAAAGAGAAAAAGAGGCCGACCTTGCAAAATAGCAGTTGAGAAAAAGCCAAAGAGAGGACGACCCAAGAAGGTCGACGCTGACACGAATTTAAAACCTAATCGTGATAAAATTGTCTCGGCGGAATGGAGAATCCGAGGTAGGGGGAAAACGTTAGCACCTTCCACCGGACCTTCTCAAGATTCTTGGTTGAAAAACAAAGAAAGAGAGGTGAGGGGCGGACTGCCGTTACTTAATGTTCCGAAATCACAACGAGTGTACAGTCCTGTTTACGTGTCTTGTTATATGTTTGGAGGTTCAGATACCTCGGCCATGATTCAAAATACGACCACGATGGGTATTACTAACCTATTCATGGTTCCTGTGGGTGGCAGACAGCTTGTCTGACGTGTACGTACGATGCTACATGTTTTTCTGCCAAACCCCTGTGGTAGTCCCACCAACGGCCTATGGAGAAAACCAACCCGAACCATCCCCGAGTGCTACTGCCACCTCGAGCTCCAATTACAAGAGTGGTTCAGACATGCACACGACCCCTGTACCGACGCCTCCAGTAAGAAACATGAGGACCACCAATGTGCTACATTTGGTGAAATCTAACTTCGAACTAGAGGACCCCGATGATTACATAGAAAAAAGGGACACAGGAATCCTGTGATATTCAGGCCGACGTCTTCCAGGCGTGGCAAGAGAGGCACATCAACCAGGCTGCAGGATACCTTCCAGGCATGACCGAAGGTGTGTTGGAATGTCTGCATGAGATCCAGCGATGGGAAATAACCTGGATCTCACAGGACATGCAAGGACAGGCGAGAGACCAGCTTCGGGCCTCGCTCCAGCGTGAAAACGAGGCTAAGGCCATGAAGCTGATATACGAGTCGCAGCTTCAGGAACTGAGAAGCCAATACGACCACCAGGACGTTCGATTCATGGCAGTATGCGGCTGCTTCATGAAAGATTGGGACGGCACTGCAGAGAGTGCGTTCGAAAAGCTCCAGGGCAAGCTGCAGGAGGCTAGACATAGAGTCTTTCGGATTCATAAGTATGTCCACCCCGAGACCTTCTGCCAGCGCAGGTGCACCACCAACCGGACCCGGGAGGGAACCCGAAGCCACCACCACTGCCCCGACTGCCACCCCGGCTAGACCAACCAAGACCCTAACCTCTATCCCCGAGGCGACCACTGCGGCCACAGCCCCTGACCAACCCCCAGTGGTCCATAACCTGATAAGTCTGGACTCTGATCCGGAAACCAACTCCCGTGAGACGGTGATGGAGACAGACTTGTGAGCCTCGATGTAGATAACTACAGGTGCCGACCCTATCCTCTATATGGGATCCTCAAACACCCAAACTGTGCCCCAACCTCGAAGGATGTCCGGACGGATGCAGACCCACGAAACCCAATGGACGAATCTACATCTTCCCATCTTGATCAGGGCACACCACACAGCGAGGCGGCTTGCCACCGCCAAGTCCATCGTTCGCCGACTGGATCTGCAGACAAGCAGTGGATAACCCCGAACACACCCTGAAGTCATTTATTATTGTGCGGCAGACCCACTACACTGGTGGGCTGCTATAAAGTCATGTTGTATACTATGTAATTAACCACTATTCCTCTCACCTTACGCATAAAATTAGTTTTATTTAAAATGTCGACCCTAACATCATCCACTAGGTTCGATCTCATAAAATATGTCTATTTATCACTGGTAAACAAACTAATTGGTGCTATAAACCTACGAGATCTGTTACCTTAAATATTAATACTATTCCGCAGGTACATACCAATTGTGTTCACACTTCGAGGTTAATAGTGGTATATATTTATATGTATAATTATAAATGTAAAAAACCCACAGTTACTGTAAACTGTGCTAAAAAAACTATTATATAGGGTTCATACGTGAACTGTAAAATTTTTCTTTTCGGGTTATGTAACACTTTACCATATATAATTACAAACATAGTATGTCATTAATAACATACATTTAAATACTCTATGTACGGGTAAGAACTTGTTCTTCCGAACTTGTCTCGACCCATATTTTTCTTCTACATTGTTTCATAGTGTATAAATATGTTTACTTCACCTAATATAATTATATGTGGTCGACTCCTAATACTAAGACGTCACACAAATAACATATCACGTTCTACTTCGAACTCTCGTTTATTACTTCGAGCCCTTATTTTTTAGAATAACGAAGTTCTCACAATGTTAAATACATTTTTTTACACACCCCTTTCCTTATTCTGGTGGGGGTAGTGTAGGGACTCGTAGATCGTGATATAGTGTGAGCGTCTCCCTCGAGAGGGCGTCTCGAGTGGTGTGCCCATCACCGGTAGTCACTAGAGGTCTCCTCGACCCCTGGTCTCTGCGGGGTGGTGGCAGCACTGTTCGCCTCGTCCCAGCTCCTACCTGGGGCCGGGGAAGGCATTAGTATGGCTCTAGCTGTCGACAGAGTCGGACCACTTTTACCTGAGCTTACATTACAGTTAAGCAGTACACTTCGAGGTAGATGTAAACCATATACTGTAATAAATACGTGCCAGTTGCACTAACCCGAGATCCCTTGTCTGGTCTTAACTTCGAACTGGTCAAGACATTGATTCGAACCATTACACAAGTAAACAAAGAACACCTCAAAAGCAAAGTTTCAGGAACTAATCAAGATGAAAGTAAAACAAAGTGAAACACCCCTAAAGTATTAGAATATTTTTGTTTAAATGTCAACATATCATGTCAAGTTAGCTGGCACATCCCTCACTTCTTCATAGCCTGAAAATTTTGCTTCATCTGGTACCCCGAGGGTACCCCACTCTGAAGCAGTCACAAATTGAACATTTCTAACCAGCGATCTAGCAACCCATTTTTATATATAGTGTAACCAAAATGGCAGGACCCCACACTCCAGGGTGGTGTGTATAACAGAAGGGGAAACTATATAGCTTCATCTACAGAAATATTATACTCTGTGTTAATCAGAGCGAGTTATTATCTGTTACATTCTGTACTAGGTTGTAGTTAAGTAGATGACATGACTATGTTTACTGCACCTCTATATTGACCTGGCTATTCATTTTTCACTATCAGTATCTCAACATTTATGTAATGATTATCTAGCCTTTACTCAGAAAAGGGAAGAAAAAGACACAATTAGCCCTATCACTTTAGTGGCCACACATACTAAATTCAGAATGATTAACATGCTGAGGCTTTTCAAAGAAGGATTATGACTGTTTAAGTGTGTCAACAAAATGTCCCCAATTGACCTTAAGAGAATTGTGCTGTGTGTGAAAAATCAGTGCAAAATTCCACTTTCTATAGTATAAAATCCTAGCCTATTTAGGCTGACCATATAATTCATAAGGTGTTGTATAATGGTAGATGTAGTATTTGAATAGACTTAGGCACAGGGAGGTGGTAGGAGGCCGGGAGGTGGTGATAGGGTGCCGGGAGAAAGGTACCCCACTCTGAAGCAGTCACAAATTGAACATTTCTAACCAGCGATCCAGCAACCCATTTTTATATATAGTGTAACCAAAATGGCAGGACCCCACACTCCAGGGTGGTGACTGAACAAGGATCCCACATCCCAGGAGCAGAAGGTGTATGAACCAGGAAGGTGTCTGTATTGTCTAATTCTCATGATCCTTATGGGACAGGTCTTATCTAGTTCTGTGTGCATAATTGCACACATGATATCCCAGCATGTATTAGGGTCCCTGCTATAATAGAAGTTGTGCAAGTCAAAAGACTTAAGTGCTTGATGAAAATCATTTTTGACATAGTACCTGTATGATCTCCCAACAAATTAGATACTAGTCATGTTTAAAAAACACATATCCTTATCCATGCACCTGCCTACCCCTTTTTACATAAATTTATATTGATCTATATTGATGTACCAATTCCATGATATCAGTGATATCACCAACATGCGCACTAAAATGACAGGACCCCACACTCCAGGGTGGTGACTGAACAAGGATCACACATCCCAGCAGCAGAAGGTATATGAACCAATAATGTGTCTGTATCAAGGGAACATTATAGATATTTACCTGCATGCACCAATGTCTAATAACAATTCAATTCTTGTGGTCCACATTCATACAACAATAGTGAATTCAATTTCTGGCCCTTTTCTCATCTGAATTAATGTACACTTGAGTATTACCATCCAATAATATGTCAGTTAATGAAAACTAAAAAAAAATGAGAATGTTGATTGAGAGCAGACTTTGGGTCTATGAGTAACATGAAAAGTGATGTATTTATGTTTTTATTCCTGTCATATAGAGCCAATACCTTAATTAATGTGACCAGAACCTTAGGTTAATTGGGTCACAGAAACAGGCAAATTGTATACTAATCCCTGCAGTGCTGAAGCTTTGAAGTGGGGAATAATGAGATCTGCAGGACCTTATGGCCTGCAAGGGGAAAAACATTTCTTATAGACTGCACTCCACACAGTGTGTGTATGCAAACTGAGGACATGGCCACATAGTGTATGCCAATAGAGGATGTGGTATTAGCTAAGGTCCACACACTGTGTGTAGACAAATTGGGGACATGGCCCCACAGTGTGTCTTTGCAAAAAGAGGACTTGGTCTGAGACACAGCATGTGTACAGGCAAACTGGGGACTTAGTCTAAAATATACTCCATGCAGTATGTGTAGGCAAACTGAGGACAAAGCCATACAATGTGTGTTAAAATAGAAGACTTTGTCTTAGATATCCTCCACACAGTGTGTGGAGGCAAACTGAGGACATGGCCACACCTCCTCCTCCCATGCAGCAGAATTTATACAGTCAACTTTGTTTTATCATTTGACATATCACTGCTAAACAATATTTCAGCAGTAAAAAAAGGGAGGCTATGGGCTTGGGCATCAGCGATGACCTTGAAAAATGGTTATAAACATGATTTCTAGTGTGTCAACAAAATGTCCCCAATTTGACCTTAAGAGACTTGTGCTGTGTGTGAAAAATCAGCGCAAAATTCCACTTTCTATAGTATAAAATCCTAGCCTATTTAGGCTGACCATAAAATTCATTAAGTGTTGTATAATGGTAGATGTAGTATTTGAATAGACTTAGGCACAGGGAGGTGATAGGAGGCCGGGAGGTGGTGATAGGGTGCCAGGAGAAGGTGAGGGAGGCTGGGGGAGGTGAGCAGAGACCAGGAGAAAGTAATGGGCAGCCAAGAGATATGAGGGAGTGACTGGGAGAAGATAGGGGAAACACTCGGGAAAATAATGAAACTTAAGCAGCAGCAACCCCCCCCCCTCCATCTGCAAGAGCTTGATGTAATAGGAATAAATCAATTGCTCAAAATTTGGTAATTACACTGTATTTTTGCATGAAGATCATGAACAGATTAAATACACTGTAAATACATTGTGCATTCTGTTGAGAATTACACATACTTACAATATTTTTACACTAGCATTTGGTAGGGTGTACCCCATTGGTGAAAGCAATGCAAATTCTATTGAAAATTACACATATTTATATCACTTTTACAGCAGAATTTTGAAGAGTGTGAGCAAACAGTAAATTCATTGCAAACTCTGGCGAGAATTACACATATTCTCATTACCTTTACACCAGCATTAGCAAGGTAAAGGAACGCAAATGTCAGTGCATGTATTTACATCACCTTTAAATCAGCTTTACAAAGAGTGTAATTCCATAGTAATGTAATACATATTTTGGTGACAATTACACATATTTACACTACCATCACATCATCATTACTAAGGGTGTAAACCAATGGAAAATGCAATGCAAACTTTGGTGACAATTGCACATATTTACATCACTTTTACTTGAGATTTACAAACAAATTAAATGTATGTAAATATCGTTCAATGTAAAGGCCAGGTAAATAGTATGTAAATCCTGAGCACAATCTTTACACAGAAATGCGACCTTTACATTTTGTAAAGCCCATATCTCGTGCAGTGTGTATAACAGAAGGGGAAACTATATAGCTTCATCTACAGAAATATTATACTCTGTGTTAATCAGAGCGAGTTATTATCTGTTACATTCTGTACTAGGTTGTAGTTAAGTACATGATGTGACTATGTTTACTGCACCTCTATATTGACCTGGCTATTCATTTCTCACTATCAGTATCTCAACATTTATGTAATGATTATCTAGCCTTTACTCAGAAAAGGGAAGAAAAAGACACAATTAGCCCTATCACTTTAGTGGCCACACATACTAAATTCAGAATGATTAACATGCTGAGGCTTTTCAAAGAAGGGTTATGACTGTTTAAGTGTGTCAACAAAATGTCCCCAATTGACCTTAAGAGAATTGTGCTGTGTGTGAAAAATCAGTGCAAAATTCCACTTTCTATAGTATAAAATCCTAGCCTATTTAGGCTGACCATATAATTCATAAAGTGTTGTATAATGGTAGATGTAGTATTTGAATAGACTTAGGCACAGGGAGGTGGTAGGAGGCCGGGAGGTGGTGATAGGGTACCGGGAGAAGGGTACCCCACTCTGAAGCAGTCACAAATTGAACATTTCTAACCAGCCATCCAGCAACCCATTTTTATATATAGTGTAACCAAAATGGCAGGACCCCACACTCCAGGGTGGTGACTGAACAAGGATCCCACATCCCAGGATCAGAAGGTATATGAACAAGGAAGGTGTCTGTATTGTCTAATTCTCATGATCCTTATGGGACAGGTCTTATCTAGTTCTGTGTGCATAATTGCACACATGATATCCCAGCATGTATTAGGGTCCCTGCTATAATAGAAGTTGTGCAAGTCAAAAGACTTAAGTGCTTGATGAAAATCATTTTTGACATAGTACCTGTATGATCTCCCAACAAATTAGATACTAGTCATATTTAAAAAATACATATCCTTATCCATGCACCTGCCTACCCCTTTTAACACAAATTTATATTGATCTATATTGATGTACCAATTCCATGATATCAGTGATATCACCAACATGCGCACTAAAATGACAGGACCCCACACTCCAGGGTGGTGATTGAACAAGGATCCCACATCCCAGCAGCAGAAGGTATATGAACCAAAAATGTGTCTGTATCAAGGGAACATTATAGATATTTACCTGCATGCACCAATGTCTAATAACAAATCAAGTCTTGTGGTCCACATTCATACAACAATAGTGAATTCAATTTCTGGCCCTTTTCTCATCTGAATTAATGTACACTTGAGTATTACCATCCAATAATATGTCAGTTAATGAAAACTAAAAAAAAAATGAGAATGTTGATTGAGAGCAGACTTTGGGTCTATGAGTAACATGAAAAGTGATGTATTTATGTTTTTATTCCTGTCATATAGAGCCAATACCTTAATTAATGTGACCAGAACCTTAGGTTAATTGGGTCACAGAAACAGGCAAATTGTATACTAATCCCTGCAGTGCTGAAGCTTTGAAGTGGGGAATAATGAGATCTGCAGGACCTTATGGCCTGCAAGGGGAAAAACATTTCTTATAGACTGCACTCCACACAGTGTGTGTATGCAAACTGAGGACATGGCCACATAGTGTATGCCAATAGAGGATGTGGTATTAGCTAAGGTCCACACACTGTGTGTAGACAAATTGGGGACATGGCCCCACAGTGTGTCTATGCAAAAAGAGGACTTGGTCTGAGACACAGCATGTGTACAGGCAAACTGGGGACTTAGTCTAAAATATACTCCATGCAGTATGTGTAGGCAAACTGAGGACAAAGCCATACAATGTGTGTTAAAATAGAAGACTTTGTCTTAGATATCCTCCACACAGTGTGTGGAGGCAAACTGAGGACATGGCCACACCTCCTCCTCCCATGCAGCAGAATTTATACAGTCAACTTTGTTTTATCATTTGACATATCACTGCTAAACAATATTTCAGCAGTAAAAAAAGGGAGGCCATGGGCTTGGGCATCAGCGATGACCTTGAAAAATGGTTATAAACATGATTTCTAGTGTGTCAACAAAATGTCCCCAATTTGACCTTAAGAGACTTGTGCTGTGTGTGAAAAATCAGCGCAAAATTCCACTTTCTATAGTATCAAATCCTAGCCTATTTAGGCTGACCATAAAATTCATTAAGTGTTGTATAATGGTAGATGTAGTATTTGAATAGACTTAGGCACAGGGAGGTGATAGGAGGCCGGGAGGTGGTGATAGGGTGCCAGGAGAAGGTGAGGGAGGCTGGGGGAGGTGAGCAGAGACCAGGAGAAAGTGATGGGCAGCCAAGAGATATGAGGGAGTGACTGGGAGAAGATAGGGGAAACACTCGGGAAAATAATGAAACTTAAGCAGCAGCAACCCCCCCCCTCCATCTGCAAGAGCTTGATGTAATAGGAATAAATCAATTGCTCAAAATTTGGTAATTACACTGTATTTTTGCATGAAGATCATGAACAGATTAAATACACTGTAAATACATTGTGCATTCTGTTGAGAATTACACATACTTACAATATTTTTACACTAGCATTTGGTAGGGTGTACCCCATTGGTGAAAGCAATGCAAATTCTATTGAAAATTACACATATTTATATCACTTTTACAGCAGAATTTTGAAGAGTGTGAGCAAACAGTAAATTCATTGCAAACTCTGGCGAGAATTACACATATTCTCATTACCTTTACACCAGCATTAGCAAGGTAAAGGAACGCAAATGTCAGTGCATGTATTTACATCACCTTTAAATCAGCTTTACAAAGAGTGTAATTCCATAGTAATGTAATACATATTTTGGTGACAATTACACATATTTACACTACCATCACATCATCATTACTAAGGGTGTAAACCAATGGAAAATGCAATGCAAACTTTGGTGACAATTGCACATATTTACATCACTTTTACTTGAGATTTACAAACAAATTAAATGTATGTAAATATCGTTCAATGTAAAGGCCAGGTAAATAGTATGTAAATCCTGAGCACAATCTTTACACAGAAATGCGACCTTTACATTTTGTAAAGCCCATATCTCGTGCAGTGTGTATAACAGAAGGGGAAACTATATAGCTTCATCTACAGAAATATTATACTCTGTGTTAATCAGAGCGAGTTATTATCTGTTACATTCTGTACTAGGTTGTAGTTAAGTACATGATGTGACTATGTTTACTGCACCTCTATATTGACCTGGCTATTCATTTCTCACTATCAGTATCTCAACATTTATGTAATGATTATCTAGCCTTTACTCAGAAAAGGGAAGAAAAAGACACAATTAGCCCTATCACTTTAGTGGCCACACATACTAAATTCAGAATGATTAACATGCTGAGGCTTTTCAAAGAAGGGTTATGACTGTTTAAGTGTGTCAACAAAATGTCCCCAATTGACCTTAAGAGAATTGTGCTGTGTGTGAAAAATCAGTGCAAAATTCCACTTTCTATAGTATAAAATCCTAGCCTATTTAGGCTGACCATATAATTCATAAAGTGTTGTATAATGGTAGATGTAGTATTTGAATAGACTTAGGCACAGGGAGGTGGTAGGAGGCCGGGAGGTGGTGATAGGGTACCGGGAGAAGGGTACCCCACTCTGAAGCAGTCACAAATTGAACATTTCTAACCAGCCATCCAGCAACCCATTTTTATATATAGTGTAACCAAAATGGCAGGACCCCACACTCCAGGGTGGTGACTGAACAAGGATCCCACATCCCAGGATCAGAAGGTATATGAACAAGGAAGGTGTCTGTATTGTCTAATTCTCATGATCCTTATGGGACAGGTCTTATCTAGTTCTGTGTGCATAATTGCACACATGATATCCCAGCATGTATTAGGGTCCCTGCTATAATAGAAGTTGTGCAAGTCAAAAGACTTAAGTGCTTGATGAAAATCATTTTTGACATAGTACCTGTATGATCTCCCAACAAATTAGATACTAGTCATATTTAAAAAATACATATCCTTATCCATGCACCTGCCTACCCCTTTTAACACAAATTTATATTGATCTATATTGATGTACCAATTCCATGATATCAGTGATATCACCAACATGCGCACTAAAATGACAGGACCCCACACTCCAGGGTGGTGATTGAACAAGGATCCCACATCCCAGCAGCAGAAGGTATATGAACCAAAAATGTGTCTGTATCAAGGGAACATTATAGATATTTACCTGCATGCACCAATGTCTAATAACAAATCAAGTCTTGTGGTCCACATTCATACAACAATAGTGAATTCAATTTCTGGCCCTTTTCTCATCTGAATTAATGTACACTTGAGTATTACCATCCAATAATATGTCAGTTAATGAAAACTAAAAAAAAAATGAGAATGTTGATTGAGAGCAGACTTTGGGTCTATGAGTAACATGAAAAGTGATGTATTTATGTTTTTATTCCTGTCATATAGAGCCAATACCTTAATTAATGTGACCAGAACCTTAGGTTAATTGGGTCACAGAAACAGGCAAATTGTATACTAATCCCTGCAGTGCTGAAGCTTTGAAGTGGGGAATAATGAGATCTGCAGGACCTTATGGCCTGCAAGGGGAAAAACATTTCTTATAGACTGCACTCCACACAGTGTGTGTATGCAAACTGAGGACATGGCCACATAGTGTATGCCAATAGAGGATGTGGTATTAGCTAAGGTCCACACACTGTGTGTAGACAAATTGGGGACATGGCCCCACAGTGTGTCTATGCAAAAAGAGGACTTGGTCTGAGACACAGCATGTGTACAGGCAAACTGGGGACTTAGTCTAAAATATACTCCATGCAGTATGTGTAGGCAAACTGAGGACAAAGCCATACAATGTGTGTTAAAATAGAAGACTTTGTCTTAGATATCCTCCACACAGTGTGTGGAGGCAAACTGAGGACATGGCCACACCTCCTCCTCCCATGCAGCAGAATTTATACAGTCAACTTTGTTTTATCATTTGACATATCACTGCTAAACAATATTTCAGCAGTAAAAAAAGGGAGGCCATGGGCTTGGGCATCAGCGATGACCTTGAAAAATGGTTATAAACATGATTTCTAGTGTGTCAACAAAATGTCCCCAATTTGACCTTAAGAGACTTGTGCTGTGTGTGAAAAATCAGCGCAAAATTCCACTTTCTATAGTATAAAATCCTAGCCTATTTAGGCTGACCATAAAATTCATTAAGTGTTGTATAATGGTAGATGTAGTATTTGAATAGACTTAGGCACAGGGAGGTGATAGGAGGCCGGGAGGTGGTGATAGGGTGCCAGGAGAAGGTGAGGGAGGCTGGGGGAGGTGAGCAGAGACCAGGAGAAAGTGATGGGCAGCCAAGAGATATGAGGGAGTGACTGGGAGAAGTTAGGGGAAACACTCGGGAAAATAATGAAACTTAAGCAGCAGCAACCCCCCCCCCTCCATCTGCAAGAGCTTGATGTAATAGGAATAAATCAATTGCTCAAAATTTGGTAATTACACTGTATTTTTGCATGAAGATCATGAACAGATTAAATACACTGTAAATACATTGTGCATTCTGTTGAGAATTACACATACTTACAATATTTTTACACTAGCATTTGGTAGGGTGTACCCCATTGGTGAAAGCAATGCAAATTCTATTGAAAATTACACATATTTATATCACTTTTACAGCAGAACTTTGAAGAGTGTGAGCAAACAGTAAATTCATTGCAAACTCTGGCGAGAATTACACATATTCTCATTACCTTTACACCAGCATTAGCAAGGTAAAGGAACGCAAATGTCAGTGCATGTATTTACATCACCTTTAAATCAGCTTTACAAAGAGTGTAATTCCATAGTAATGTAATACATATTTTGGTGACAATTACACATATTTACACTACCATCACATCATCATTACTAAGGGTGTAAACCAATGGAAAATGCAATGCAAACTTTGGTGACAATTGCACATATTTACATCACTTTTACTTGAGATTTACAAACAAATTAAATGTATGTAAATATCGTTCAATGTAAAGGCCAGGTAAATAGTATGTAAATCCTGAGCACAATCTTTACACAGAAATGCGACCTTTACATTTTGTAAAGCCCATATCTCGTGCAGTGTGTATAACAGAAGGGGAAACTATATAGCTTCATCTACAGAAATATTATACTCTGTGTTAATCAGAGCGAGTTATTATCTGTTACATTCTGTACTAGGTTGTAGTTAAGTACATGATGTGACTATGTTTACTGCACCTCTATATTGACCTGGCTATTCATTTTTCACTATCAGTATCTCAACATTTATGTAATGATTATCTAGCCTTTACTCAGAAAAGGGAAGAAAAAGACACAATTAGCCCTATCACTTTAGTGGCCACACATACTAAATTCAGAATGATTAACATGCTGAGGCTTTTCAAAGAAGGGTTATGACTGTTTAAGTGTGTCAACAAAATGTCCCCAATTGACCTTAAGAGAATTGTGCTGTGTGTGAAAAATCAGTGCAAAATTCCACTTTCTATAGTATAAAATCCTAGCCTATTTAGGCTGACCATATAATTCATAAAGTGTTGTATAATGGTAGATGTAGTATTTGAATAGACTTAGGCACAGGGAGGTGGTAGGAGGCCGGGAGGTGGTGATAGGGTACCGGGAGAAGGGTACCCCACTCTGAAGCAGTCACAAATTGAACATTTCTAACCAGCCATCCAGCAACCCATTTTTATATATAGTGTAACCAAAATGGCAGGACCCCACACTCCAGGGTGGTGACTGAACAAGGATCCCACATCCCAGGATCAGAAGGTGTATGAACCAGGAAGGTGTCTGTATTGTCTAATTCTCATGATCCTTATGGGACAGGTCTTATCTAGTTCTGTGTGCATAATTGCACACATGATATCCCAGCATGTATTAGGGTCCCTGCTATAATAGAAGTTGTGCAAGTCAAAAGACTTAAGTGCTTGATGAAAATCATTTTTGACATAGTACCTGTATGATCTCCCGACAAATTAGATAATAGTCATGTTTAAAAAATACATATCCTTATCCATGCACCTGCCTACCCCTTTTTACACAAATTTATATTGATCTATATTGATGTACCAATTCCATGATATCAGTGATATCACCAACATGTGCACTTAAATGACAGGACCCCACACTCCAGGGCGGTGACTGAACAAGGATCCCACATCCCAGCAGCAGAAGGTATATGAACCAAAAAGGTGTCTGTATCAAGGGAACATTATAGATATTTACCTGCATGCACCAATGTCTAATAACAAATCAAGTCTTGTGGTCCACATTCATACAACAATAGTGAATTCAATTTCTGGCCCTTTTCTCATCTGAATTAATGTACACTTGAGTATTACCATCCAATGATATGTCAGTTAATGAAAACTAAAAACAAAAATGAGAATGTTGATTGAGAGCAGACTTTGGGTCTATGAGTAACATGAAAAGTGATGTATGTATGTTTCTATTCCTGTTGTATAGAGCCAATACCTTAATTAATGTGACCAGAACCTTAGGTTAATTGGTTCACAGAAATGGTGAAGTTGTAAACTAATCCCTGCAGTGCTGAAGCTTTGAAGTGGGGAGGGACCCCACAGTACATGGTGAGGACTGACTAAAGACCCCATAAGCCAGGGGGAGGACTGACATAAATATGTCTTTGTCCTTCCTACATTAGAGCTGTCAGAGAGTAGAGCAGAGAAAACATACAGCAGTTGTTCATGCATATCTTCTCAAAAGTTGCATGATTATTTTTCTGTGTTTTTGACTGTATATTACCTTAATGTTGGTTTTAGGTTCAGAAGAAAATTTTGTACAGTACATCAGAGCCATCTAAATGTTTTCTCTTCTGCAGTTCCTCCCATATCCACTCACTCCCAAGGGGAACCTTATCACAAGGACTCCCTTTACAATGAAAATCTAATTTTGGATATGTCATCGGTTTGCTCAGAGTATGTATACACTAGTTTTCTTTTTGCAGACGCGCACTGTATTAGTTTGTATACACACACTTTATGGACCTTATCTTTAACCAGGTCCTGTATTTGCCCACATGGTGTACTAATGTCCTCTATTTGCATACACTGTTAGATACCTGCTTCTATCATCTATAACTGTTATCTTCTCACTATCATTAGTCACCTTACTATATCCTGTCTACCCTTTCTTTTACAAACAATTCTCAGAACTCATCTTTAATAGTAACTCCAACACATAGAGTTTAACAACACACTGTGTGGCCATTTCCTCAGTTTGCATACATATACTGTATGTCCTCAGTTTTCATACACACTCTGTTGTGGCTAAGTCATCAGTTTGCAAACACACTGTGTGGAGTATATCTAAGATCAAGTCCTCTATTCGCATACACATACTGTGTGATTATGTCCTCAGTTTGCATACACATTGTTTGAGTCACCAATTTGTTTGAGCACATGGGTAGGTAATAATGTCTTGGTTATTTCAAAAACAGTCTATTCTTCATAAATAGACTGAATACTCTTGTGTTTAGGATCAGAAAAGTAGATATAAGATAGCTATTCGAATTGTACAAATGTCCTCATTTCGCTTATGAAACACTGGCCATGTCCTCAGTTTAGGCACATCATACTGGTCTACTTGGGAGCATCAGAGGCCAGTTTGGTATTTTGCACTATAACTGTCTACTGTTTAATGGGAGCTAAAATGGACTTGTGCTCTAAATTGAACCCGAATTAAGTGAAAGCTGGGTGAATGTAGGAATGTCCCCGCTTTGGAGGAGTGTGCAACAGTGTCCCCAATTTGCTGGTTACACCTGTATGTGTGTGTGTGTGTAGGAGTAGCAGGTGGGTGAGTAGTAGTGGTACTGACCGTATCAATACATAGACCAATCAGGATTGGTCTCACCCATTTACATCTTCAGTAGTGTCAAAATTTGACCAATCATATGCATCAAATTCACGTAATAATAAATCATCAGGTAGTTTCATATAAGATCTTCCTTCAATGTATGTAAGTTCTTCTTTGGTTTTCCATTTTTTTCTTATAAGAAAAATAGGAAGATGGTCTGATATAAAGTTATTAGCGATGCCAGTAGTTATAAAATTTGGACGTATATTAGTAAAAATAAGATCCAAGGTTGCATTTTTCCTTGTGGGATTATTAATTTCTTGTTTGAGACCAAACCCTTTTAGTCTATTCAAAAGGTTATTTACCATATCGGAATCCTCACGTACATTGAAGTTCATATCACCCATGCAAATAATCTCATAGTTATTTCTGTTTTCAATTTGAGAGATTATACCGGTTAGGGAGTCAATAAAGGCAGCTTGGTTGCCATCTGGTGGTCTATACACATTAAAAATTATAATTTGTTTCATATGTTGTTTTGTTATTACAATATTCTGTATTTCAATATTTTCATCAGATATATTGAGGTGAGAATACATTTGATAGTCATGGTTTACGAGTTTTTAATATATAGAGCAACCCCACCTCCAGTCTTGATATTCCCTTTTTCATTTAGTACTTGCCTGTCCAATCTATAACTTACATAACCTGCTAGCTGGTAATTACTTTCATCATCTTCACATTTGAACCAAGTTTCAGAGAAAGAATATACATCCAACTCAGCAGGATATAATTCTGCACAGATAGAAGCATAGTTAGAATTGATACTCCTAGCGTTAAGATGTAATAGTCTGAGGCCTCTGGTGCCATGTAACTGGTTAATTGTGTTGTATTGCATACATAAAGATCATGTAGAGTACCTCTACATGTACATATCCCATAGTGAGACTTATATCAAATCCTCTACTTAGAATTTCTCTCCCAATCTCTTGATAATAAATATACATAAATTTCATCCCGAGGGCATAGGCCTTTGTGCCGCCCCATAACACGGATGAATCAATCATTCAGTTGAAGTTAGACACGCATTATGATAGACTACCGGGTACATAACCAGCCTTGTGATAATGATTTTGTAATATAGTTTTCAAATAGATACAACAATTCTTATAAGAAATGTTTTTATATAGGTTAAGACATTACATTTAATTTTCAATTGTCTCTTGCTTTTTGTAGTCTGATTTCTTCTGCAGTTGGAAGTGGTTTTTCTCCTGTGATGGTGTATCTAAGTTTCATCAGCAGCTCACCCAGCTTGTTACCGTGTCCACTTGAGGCTATATTGTCGATAGTTATTTCTTCTTTTTGTCCTAGATGAAGGCCTGTACCATATACCTTGTGGGGAGTGGCTTCATACAGGTATTTACCACGGCTTCTGGTTAGAATGTCTTTGAGATGTGGGTGTTCGAACTTGATTGAGATCAGTTTCTCCATTACCTCTTGGTCCATAGCATACCATTCATTAGATTTTGTACATCCTTTGGCAGCATACATAGCGTCTATGGGGGTTGGTGCAGCAAGTACTCGTCATAGTACATTCATCTGCTTAGATATTAAACACATCTTAGCAGCATAGGCTCTTTCTATGGAGTCATATTCATGTCCTTCAAACTTGACCGTACACTTGTAGAGGTTTGAGAAAGGTGCAAATTCACCTTGAAATGCTAGGCCATCCGGTGTTTCAACAGTCTTAGCATTTGCCATGGTAAGTTCAAATGGTAGATTGTCAATGTCTTTATATTGGTACAGTTGACCTGCTATTGTGATGGTACATCTTCGTACGTAGCAATCTATACCTTTCGACTTGGCTAGGGCTTGGATTGAGCGTAGGTTTCTTTGTATTTTCTTCTCTTCAGGTGAGATATCATCTGATAAATGTACATCTTTCCAGGTTAAATTGTTCTTCAGATTTTTTACATTCCCAAAGATTTGAGTCTTGTAGTGCAATGCAGAGAAAATGACGATTATAGGTCTGGGTCTTGGCCTGGAGTTTGGGATTTTTCTCTGATGAGCAGTAGGTACTTGTTTTTTTCCTTTTCTGTATATGGCATCTGCTACTGAGCTATTGAAGCTAAGACCTACATCCTTAATTAGATTGTCTAGTGTATCCCTTAGGGATGCAGGAGTGTCTTCGTTCACCCCATCAATCAATAGTGTTCTCTTTTTTTTTTCACTGTCAAATTTCACAAATTGTTCAGCGAATTTGTCGGAACTTTCTTGGATTTTCATTATTTCTTCTTCAGCTTTAACAATTTTATCACTATATGTAGAAAGTGAGTTTGACACTGAGGAGCATTTTTCTTTGAGTTCTTGAATTGTCTTTGTTGGTTTATCGGGGAACCCGCTTGGGCCAAATAGTCTAGCCTCCATTCCCTGAAGTATACGAACTGTACTTCTGTTTATTCTTTCTTGGGAGGTAATACGGTCCTCTAATTCATTTATTTTGTCGACCAAAGTTTTTGTAGAGGCTCTGTAGTCTAATCTAGGTAGGAATTTAGCTTCCTCCTCAAGATTTTCTTCATTTTCTACTTGCAAATTGGTGTTTTTTGCCTTGCCGGAAGTGCCCTGCGCCATGTTGGATTCGGGCTGCGAGTGTAGATTTATTTTCGTACTTCTTGTACTCTCGACATTCAGTCAGTTTAAATTTTACTAGTTGGTCTAAACATACCAAATTTTCAGCTATTAAGATGATCTTATCATAAAGACAGTGGATAAGGCTTGGATGTAGGTTGTACAAGAAGGAATTTTCCTTTTTAACGATGTCCGAGAGCGAAATGTCAACAAGCCATGGGCGGCGCCATCTTGGATTTCTATTGCGAAGCCGCTGTCATGTCGAGAAGTTTTCCTCAAATCCTTTGCAGTTCAAGTATAAGTGTAGAATTTATGTATCTCTGAGGATTCCAGTGATGTTTACATACCGTGTCCTAGAGAAATATAGGTTGTAGATATGTATTACTCATAATACGGCGGTTTTTATCCGGAGCCCATCAACATACGTGTTCTAGCCCGGTGCCATAGTTTCGCTTTCAATGATACTTTGCTGATGTTATCTTTAGCCAAAGTAGTGACAGTTGATTTTGTATTTAAGTCTGCAGAACCTGTATGAAGCCCCTGTATAAGGTGTGGCTTATAGGTCATTTCAGGCTCTGGCTGCAGCTCAAAGTATATTGCTCAAAGTACCATACTATAGAATAGTAGTAATCTGAATATTTGTAGGCCGCTAGGTATGGTTTATATTATTTTCCAAAATAGAAAAAGGAAATGAGTTGCTGGGTGATTTCTTTTTTTTTCTATGGGGTCATTTTATGATAGATCATATATTTCAAGCAAATATAGCTGACTAATATTTGAATCTCATCTCATTGGATCTACATATATACACATTTACATGAACTTGGCTATCACATGGTCCTTGGAATGTGGTTGGTTTACAAACAATACACTCATGATGTCTCTTGCCCAGCAATAGACATATTTAGTAAAAAAAAAAGAAAAACCTGTGATCACTAGAATACCTGGCGGATATCTTTTCATATCTGGAGCATCTGTGTGTCAGTTGGTAGGCTACTTGCTATGCAAAAGCTAGTACTTTCTAAACAATAACCAACTGCACAATTGTTAAATATAATTATTTCCTATTTTGGGGTGTATTTTGAGGTATAATTGTTTTCAAATACATTGAGTTCATGGATTCTTAGTTCTCATCAAATCCAAATGTCTTTTTATGAATACTTCTCAATTTTCCTAGGTTTGAAAAAGTGTTTATTTGAACTTCTCACAAAATTACAATGTGGATAATTGAAGTCCAGCTTGCAGCATAAATCTCAATATTACAATTAGTTCCAATTTTAACTATATAAACCATCACATCAGCTGTTACTTGATATTCATTACATCAAACAATAGAATTTTATATACGCACATGAGACACAAGGGCATTGACACAAGGGCATTGACATACAGACATAGAAGACAGCCCAAGAAAGAGAAAATAAAATATAACAATTTAACACCATCGACCCCTGTTCCCAATAAGTTATTCATTAAAGACCACGAAGCTTAAGCTCAAGAGAACTTATAATCCAAGAACAATATATTCATTCATCCAGTAACTTGTAGCTAGTTCATATGGACGTGCAATATGCATTATGCATTACGCATCATGTCAATATAGGTTGCTAAGTAAATTTGTTGTTGCTAGTCAATCGGCTACTCTAGGAGTAAAGTGAAAGCCTCAGAGGTTTTTGAGGATATAAGACACACTACAATTATCCAGTATATAATATTTTTCCAATAGAAGATAATGCTGAAGTTGCATGTTTTCATCATACTTGCTATATCATTTTTTTTTCTACATTCCCTGATTAGCACACTGTGTTTTGGTACAATATTGCATTTTCTACAATGGCATGGACCTTCTCAATACCAAAATAAGAAGCAATAGCCATGATCTCCATTCTGTAAGTCATTCCTAGGAAAAGTCTTTCTTTGTCTCGGAAAGGGTCCGTTGCTAGCTAAAATCAGCTGTTGCTAGGTAACCGTCTGTCCTAGCAACAAATGGTTAGCTGCAATGTGATCATTGGGTCCAATTTAGGGGGGTAGCTACCATTGGAATTGTTGTAAGATGAATATTAATGCCAGAACAGGTAGACCAATGTGTATATTAGCTCTCAAAAAATGAGGCTAAAATTTCAAAAAATGGTTGTAAAGAATTGCAGATTTCGTAATGACTGCACAAGCTTTCATTGGTCAAACATCACTTTTCCATACCCAGAGACATTGGACAACATAAAAAAACAACTTATAGCTATCAGTAATCTTACGAATTAAATGACCCCAGAGGGCCCCCTGTGCTGCTCCTCTATATTGTTGACAATGTGTTAAGGCATCATATGAGGGTAGTTTTCCATAACAAAGTCAGATCCAATTCTTCGGTAGAGCAAGCCAAAGAAAGGTCCCTGTTTTTAACCCCTAAAATACAAAAAAATTGACCCCTGAGGGACCCCTCACCCATATTTCAATAGGCTCCATGGTCATAAATATACAAATTTTCCATGTAAAAAGTTGAGATTCATGTCAGGTAGGTAAATATCTTTATTTCTGGGCAAACTATATATTGTCGGAAAAAAATGACCCCAGCTGTTAAGGTGTCACAGTAGTATTCCATCCCAGTAAACCTAGGACAGTTAAATAGTCCCAACTAAAAACAGTGAGATACACTTCCCCATCCCCCTGCACCATTCTAGGCCTACTCGGACTCGTATAATATGCCATTTCAAATGACACAGCTGTTAGGCTTCCTGCCCCATCATGAACCCATCCGAGACCCCTTCCCCCATATTTTCTATATTATTGATGGATATGATAATCAATCTCTATACGGTTTCCAGCCCTGGGTTGAATCCATTAAAATCTTTGTCAGAAATTCCTCTCCAAGAAGTCCTAGAGTATGCCCTAGGTACCCTCAGCATTAACATGTATATTATGTACATGCAGTAACACCCTAAACAACTGTATTCCTGTAGCAGTCCCTAATATCTAGGTTCGTAACCTAGGCTGGCCAAATGGATATGTTATTTAACATATTCAACTACTATCTGACAGGACAATATGGGCGATTGTCCTGATTAGGAACTGCTGGGAATACAAGTGCAATGAAGTCAAAGTATAATGATATTGGTTCATATATATAAGCAAATGTCAATGACCATGGAATAGTTTTGCATCATATTCACCAGTATGACCATCCTAAATTGTCACATGGAAAAACCATTTGCCTAGTGAATGGAATTTTGAGCATTTCAGACCGAAGTAAACCTTTGCTTCTTTAGCCCTCTGAGGTGTATCTTTTATGTTGATATTTGCAAAGGAAATCTTGAGGTCTAAGGGCTAAGGGCCCCAGTGGGTCCAGTCTACGAATATTGCTTCAGTTGGGTCCCCAGGAGTGGTCCGAACATTTGTGGGCCCATTGTGGACCCTTGACCAAATTATGTGTGCTAGCCCTCTGAGGTGTCTCTTTTATGTGGATATTGGCAAAGGAAATCTTGAGGTCCAAGGGCTAAGGGCCCCAGTGGGTCCAGTCACCGAATATTGCTTCAGTTGGGTCCACATGAGTGGTCCGAACATTTTTGGGCCCATTGTGGACCCTTGAGCTACTTAGGTGAGCTAGACCTCTGAGGTGTCCCTTTCATGTTGATTGGTGGAAGAAATCTAGATAACTGAGGACTAAGGGAGTGGTCATTTTTTATCAACAGGGGGGTGTGGGTTTGAGGGGGGCGTAAAATTTTCACACCCCTCTTGAGGGGTGGGGCTAAAAAAATTTGGACCCCTCTTGAGGTGGAGGCTCAAAAGAATTTTCCCTCTTTTTAGCAAAAAAGCCCGCGTACCGGTACTACTATAGATGAAAGAGCGGTGCGAAAACCCTCCGCACCTCTGGCGCGGGGGGCTCAAAAAATTTTGACTACTGTGGAGGGGGGGGGCGTAAAAAATTTTCGCTCATCTGCGTGGAAAAACGGACCCTGTTGATAAATATTTATAATGACCATTCCCTAGGGCCCTAGTGGATCCAGTCCCTGAAAATTGCTTCTGCAATTCCCGGTCTCGCTCTGCTGTGACCGGCCCCTGCTCTCCCGTGACCGCCCCCCGCTCTCCCGTGACCGCCCCCCACTCTCCCGAGACCGGCCCACGCTCTCTGGTGAGGTGACCGTATTGTGGCAGTGTACTGGCAGTGTAGTATAATAGTTATTTGGAGTGGCCCCCCTGAGTAGTTCTAAGGTAGAGACAAGGTGGCAGCAGCATCATGTTTTGACCCAGTTAGACCGTGATTCGACCTACTAACGGCGACCTCGAGGTCGGATCTAGCCCCTGCCCTGTTTTTACCCCCCTTATCTATGAAACCTCCCCCGCCTCCGACGGCAGTGGACCTAGAGTCTGTCTGTTCGTCTGCTGTTTTCACGCACTGACATGAACTTTTCCACCAAATTCTGCCCCCAATTTATGTCACCTTTTCACTTTTCAATATTTTATCTTCATTTTCTGCTCATCTTACTCACAATTTGAACAATAATCTAAAGGATAATAATAATTTAGATAGTTTTTCAGGTAAATCTTTGGTTCAAATCCCAACCCACAGATCTCTCTTTACGCTCATTGAGGCAGTCCCATCATCCACCATTGTTGTGAATATATATAGCGCAACTGAGGGTTCAGCCAAAAGCGAACTTTTCCCATTATAATCACAGCACCGTAGGCGCTGGTTACCCCCCTCATCTATGAAACCTCCCCCACTTCAGATTGATGTGGACTCGAGTCTGTCTGTTCGTCTGCTATTTTCACGCACTGACGTGACTGCTTTTATCAAGACATCTCTATAATTATTCACTTTTAATCCACCCATTCTTCTTTTCTCTCAACCCTGCATGTATTTCTATCTGAATTTGTCATCTATTTAAGAGGAAAGAAATAATAACAGCCTGATAGTTGGTTTTGGGCCAAAGTGTCAGTCTCACTTTATGCTCATCGAGGCAGTCCCAGCATACATCATTATCATGAGTCTGATGCAACTGAAAGTTCACCCGAAGTCAGACATACGCTGACTAGAACTAGAAGTTGGTCTCAGTTTCGTAAATTGTAATATTTCTAATCTTATGTGCTGCAAAGCTTATGATTAAATCTTATGTTTAAAGAAGATTTAATAATATGTATTCTCTGCAAGAGGGTTTCAAAATGTGATAACTTTTTGTCCATTATCACAGCGCCGTAATAATATGTATTCTCTGCAAGAGGGTTTCAAAATGTGATAACTTTTTGTCCATTATCACAGCACCGTAGGCGCTGGTCCCTACACTATCCCAGCACCGAAGTTGCGAACAACACAGCCACAAGACAGCGCCATGTGCGTGCCCCGGGAACGTCCTTCACCTTGCTGCTGGTGCGCGGCGAGAGGCCGACACCAGAGTCTTATCTCGGGCGGCCCAGTGTAGGTCAACCTGAGCTTCTGCTCCTCCCCAAGATCCTTAGCAGGTTATATAGGAACAAAGAGGAAACGATTCATGCGTACATTTAAACTAAAATTCAGTTCTGCAAATGCTAGAATAGCCTCAGAAATCTTATTTTACTGTGAATACGAATTATTTAGCATTAAAAAGTCATGAAAATCAGACATAGAAGTAAGATATGTGTACTTGTATCAGGAACTACTTTTTCTGCGGAGCAGTACCAAGCAGAAGTAAACAAACGCAAATCGTGATTCTAAAGAAGTCCTCGTAGTGCAGACTCGCGAGCGTCACTGTCAGAGCAAATAGCCTTGATCCAATTTTTATAAACTAATAGTTTTGGCAAAAGTAGTTCTATGGCGTAGGGACAGTATCCTTAGCCCTTTAATTGTTTCTAGTTCTATTAGAGTTTAGAGTATGTAATCATGGTTTTACGGCCTTACTTATCTGGATCGAGATTAATGCTAGATCACGTGACTAGATGAGCTGTACCACGTGACTACGTGGACTTCTTGATATCGCACGCTAGCCATAAACAAACAAGATGTACGGATGGGCACCCAAAATTAAATATTTAACCATCCAATCGAAAAATTATACCCTAGAAAGAAGAAATCTTTGCCAACATTATGCTTTTTGAATAAATGTAATACAGTAACTAGAAGAGAAGCAATGCATTTTTGAATATAAAAAAGTTAGGAGTATTTTCTGTCACCTTTTCCTGGTCAATATCAGCTCAGTGAGGGAAATTAGGTCAAATCATGCCTCACTGACCACACTCACTGAGTGGTGCATTTTTGACATAATCTCTTGTAAATACTCATAATTTTGTGACAGTTTAAGTTAGGGAGAAGCCAGTCACATCAGATGACAGAAAACAGTTTGGTGGTTCTGGGGGTATAATTGTTTTTATGATTTGATATGGAGAAGTCTATCATATTTTGATGGAAACTCAAAATTCCCTGTGGTGGAGTAAAATCACACAGGTCAGTTTTGTGCAATTTTAAGCATAATATGCTGTTACTGTTTTACTTCTAGCACTTTTCAGCACACAGATAGATAGGAATAGATTTTAGATTCTTGTAAAAGACAAAATTGCTGGCATTTTGGTTGTAGTTCTAAAAGGTGAACAAATACTTTGAAATTTCAAAAAGATGGTTAAAAATCTAAATTATTTTTTTCCAATTTGAAAATTTCAAATTTTCCACATTAGCCAGGAAGCTTGATATCATAAGTTTCAAATTGCTCCAAAAAGCATGTTATTTGGTAAAGAACTGTAGGAATCATAACAAATTTAGTAACTGATGTCAGGGTCAGAGGCACTCCGGTCATAGCAAACATTGTCATTTGAAAACTTCATCTATAAAAAAACTACACATCCCACAAGAAAATGCCTATGGTATTCCTATTCTATGGATCTTTTTACATATCATACCAAAAGATGGTATTTTTCCATGGAACAGAAGTAACAAAATTCAGGTTTTGAAGTTGCTCTATTTACTATAGTGACAGAGAGGCAGCGTTCAGCAGTAGCTGGTGGTGCCCATCCCTACAAGATGGCAGCATTTGACACGAAAGTACAATTAAACAGTGAGTTTTTCCTTGATTTCATAGCATAACTCACTCAAGGGAAATGTGCCAGGCTCTTGATGTCAATACAGAGCTTCAATACACACAAAATGTGATTCCTATATACGTATTGTGATATTTCAGGACTTTTAGATGTGTACTAACACCAGGTTAACCGGTGTTGGTAGTATTAAACAGGGGTTAGTATTGTCGCCCCCTGTAGGACTGTGTTTGAACTCTCAGACTGGTTACAATTGGTTACCCAGTAAACAAGACTGTTCAGTCCACGAACTCAGCCATGGAGCTATGACGCATTTGTGTTTGTTCTGAGATTTTTTTGCTGCTCGCTACCTGATACAATGGATATCATAGACACCAGAGAAGCTGAGAAAGACCACAAGGATGCCAAAAATTGCATCAGTGGTTGTGGACAGAGACACTTACCGCCCTTTGGGAAGCATTGTAAATACATTCAACAGGATAAGCTCCCAGAGGAGGCGGAATTAACACAGCAACGCGAGAAAGAAGCTTCACTTCAACGTATGATAAAGGAGCAAAAGCTCAAGAAGGAAGTTTTAGAGCAGAGGCGTAAAGTCATAGAAATTGAGGAAGAACTTCAAAAGTTACGTATAGAGAACCGTCAACAAGCTGCAGACCTGGAAGAAAGGGAGAGCGCCTTGGGCAGCGACGATGAAACACCTCCCGGCAGAACCGGGGCCCCGTCCCGTAGCACACTGCGTGCTGACCTAACCACAGCAGGAGTAGGCAAGCACGCCCTCGGTTTACTCTCCGACGACTTAGAAAACGTCGCACCAGGCAGGGACCAAGATCTACTGTCAGGTATTTTGAGAATGTCTGGGGGGTCAAAAAGGAAGCGCTCTAACAATGGGTTGCGGGCAGATTATCACATATTTAAAGACAAAGACTACAAAGAAATGACATTTGATGAGCTTTTGTACAGCTTGGTCTGTGTACTGCAGAAGATAATGAAGTCAGACATCCCCAGATTTGTCCCTGAGGCATTCCTAGAGCACATCCACTTTATCTGTCTGAAACGAGTGTTCACTGACTTAGCATTAGTAGAATACGACCACTTAGTCACTACAAGAGTAATTGACCATGACATCGACTGCTTTGTCGCTGGTGAACATCGTGCCATGGCCGCTTAACTGGGTGGAGAAAACACTTCTAAATTCGAAGCCACAATGGCAGCCATGACAAACAAATCATCAGGGAAAGTAGTAAACAATAACAACAGGCGAAACCGAAACAGTCGCCCCAAGTACCCCAATCAATGTCCTGATGATATATGCGCAAAGTATAACTTTAACTGTGACTACGATCCATGCAACAGGCTGCATATCTGCGCCTCGTGCAGGGGTTACCACAAGTCTAAAGACAAGCCTGATTGCATGAATGCCGCCCATAATAACTGCAGCAATCAACAGCCCGCCTACCAGCAACCATTATTCTACCAGACAGCCGCGGCGGAAGGCATTCATGTACAACAACAACAGCGCCCATGAACACGTGCGCACACATGTGTAGACTCTTTGTTGGTAAACACCGCTGACCCTGTTCCACGCTCGGAAGTCTTCGGGAATAATCATTATTTTCCGTACAGCGATATTTCGCTGACGGCCGGCAACAAAGCGAGTCTTACCGGCGCTACAGCTGTGGTCTTCGGGGCACCAGCAGGTTTTCAAGATGGAAAAAAAGACCCTTCCGGTGAGATAGATAGACGGAGTTTGTCTGACAATTTATTGGGAATTACTTCATTAGAAGAGCTTTTCGAGCAGTATTCAGATTATAAACCACTTTTTGATCTAAACGCCCCACATGTTTTATCCGGCGTCACTGCTCAATTTAAACCGGCGGTCTGGAGAGAGGTTTTGTTCGGCCTTTCAACCGCAACACACACCGCTACCCACATAGACCCAGACACTCTGTATATTCTAGACGGGGTTCTACACGGCTTCAAACTGACCGACCCTCATTCAGACATCCCATCATACTTTTGTGACAATTACTGGTCGGCCTCCAACACATCAAGAGAAGCAATGGAAACCATTTTACTACATGAACTTGATGCAGGTAAATTGTCTATAGTGGATTATATGCCACACTGCACCCACGCCTTAGGGGCAGTGCCAGGAGGAGAGCCCAGTGCTTAGGCGCCACCTTGTAGCAGACTAGAGTATGACCATGTCTGACAGAGCTAGAAGGCAAGGAAATGGTCAAAGTATGACACAGTGGAGACATCATGTGAGTGGCATTGGAACTAAGTAAACATGAAATGTACCAGAAATGACTTCACTGAGCTCATATTAGTGGTAAATGAAATATCTTTCTCACTCTCTAGGAATGGTGCTCCAATGTTCTCTACTGCACCCCCTCATACATTAGACATTGAAATAATTTTCACAAAATGTAGATTTAATGGATCTCAACTCAATTATTTTTATGAAATGCTCAAAGTTGACCTTTAGAACAGCCCATTATCAACTGAAACAGGATGGATTTCTCCATACTGATACATTGAAATGCAGCTAACCTGGACCCATTACATAGAGTGAAGTATATGTGATGTAAATGTATCATAGGATATTTGACACATGTGTTAATATAGCAGAATTGAAGTATTTCCTCAGGCATACTGAGCTATACACACAAACATGAATGTTACAGTTGCCACAAGATGGCGCTGAAGCACTGGTCACCCCCCCTGGGGCAGTGCCCAAAGCAAGCGGGAAAATACGACCTATTACTGATGCTAGTAGACCTAAGGGCATCTCCATCAACAACTTCATGGACTTAACATTTAGTCATTTTAAATTTAATTCGATCGATGACGTCTGCGAAGTTCTAAAGCAGGACAGTTATATGGCAATCACTGATGTGTCCTCGGCTTATTGTAGTGTTTTAATCAGAGCCCATGACAGAAAATTTCAATGTCTCAGCTGGGAGTTTGAAGGCAAAACCACACATATGGTAGACAATTTCCTGTCTTTCGGTGCCAAAGCTTTTGCCTTCATTTTCAACCGTCTAACAGACGCCATTGCCTGTTATATGCAAGCAAACGGCTTTATATGCTTTAACTATTTGGACGACTTTATCCTGATAGCAGATACATACAAGAAATGCCAAGAAGCCCAGCTATTTCTTCACTCTACATTGAGGAAAGTTGGTTTCCACATCGCCTACGACAAAGTCTCTACGCCTGCACGCAGTCAGGTATATTTGGGCATTGAGATTGATTCTCAAGACATGAAATTATGCCTCCCTGAGAAAAAACTGCTTAAATTGCAAAGTGAGATTGATTTCTTCTACGGTCGCTCTAAAGCGACGAAGAGGCAGCTGCAGCGTTTATGCGGCTTGCTGGCTCACTGTGCCATTTTAGTCAGGGGTGGCCGCACTTTCTCCAAGAGAGTAATAGACATGCTAAAAGGCTTTAACCTTTTTTGATGACCTCAATTGGTGGTCATCCTTTGCTAAGTGGTTTAACGGCGAGGCACGCATTATCAATGGGAAATCACATCCTTCAAGATTGCTGACTACTGATTCCTCCGGCTCAGGCTGGGGAGCAATTTCAGAGGATGATTGGATAGCTGGCAGTTGGGAGAATGACCTATATATCACCTCTGACCAGCACGAACATTGTGTAAATAGTAAGGTTAACATCAACAAAGGCACCCACATTAGTATTAAGGAACTTTACCCCATAGTGGAAGCCTTGGACAGACGGGGTGAGAACTGGAGGGATTGTAGAGTTGTTTGTGAAACAGATAACACTCAAGTAGTTAGTGCCATTAATACCGGTAGAAGTAATAATACCCACACCATGACACTACTCAGGGAGATCTTCTGGAGATCCGTCATCCACAATTGCCATCTAACTGCAGTACATCTACCAGGCACCAACAATATTCATGCCGACTATCTATCTAGGCTTTCCTCTACTGTGAATTTTATCCCTGATTTTGATTTTTGCTGCAGGTGTGGCGCAGTTAAGAAGATCCCTAGATTTAAAAGCAGCTGAAGCACGGGCCCATGCCTGGGCCCCCTCTACTTGGAAAACGAAGTCGTCGCAGTGGAAAAAGTATATTGATTTCTGTGCTACTATAGCAGTCCCTCCCATCCCTACCGACCCTATTCTGATGTGCAGATTTGTAGTTGCACAAATAGGGGGTTTACAATATTCCACCATTGACAATTATGTGAGTGGGATCCTGGCCCTGAATAAACACTGCGGCTATGACAGAGACTACATCCGCCAAGACTTCATGTTCTCCTCCACAATGCTTGGTTTATGCAGAATAATTGGAGACCCCACTCCAGTGCATCCCAGTTTGTCAGTCTCGGACTTAATTGCCATGTCTAAACTGGTGGACTTCAACGACCCCAACTCCAGGTCCATGTGGGCCTGCATTGTACTAGGCTTTCGGGGCCTGTTGCATAAATCCAATCTGGTTCAAACTTCACACTCAGATCCAGGCAAGCATTACCTCCACCAGAGGCGCAATCACCAGTGCCAAGACCATACAGTATGGGCAGCGTGTACACTACATACCCATCACCAGAACCAAAGGCTCTCCACTATGTGCCGTCTCTATGCTAGCCACACACTTCCAAGACTTCCCCTTAGAAGACCCTTCAGCACCTTGCTTCTGGATCTGGAAGAAAGGCAAATGCACACCCTTAACTTATCACAAGCTGCTGTCTTTCCTAAAGTCCCTCATGTCCAGAATTGGCAAAGACTGTCCAGGAGCAGGCACCCATTCATTAAGACGCTCGGGCGCAGCATATATGTACTCCATAGGCCTGTCTCTGGACGACGTCAGACAGGCTGGGGACTGGATGTCACTGGCCGCCCTTATATACCTTACCAAACCTTTGGAAGGTAGAGTTGCCTCTGACTGGTTAGTGTCTAGAGCCCTGTCAAAGCTCTTACACATCTAAAAAAAGAAAAAAAAAAAAAATGTTGGTTTTTGGTTTATGTTCACTTTCAGACTGTGTTTTTAACTTTGGGTTTTGGTGGTGACTCAACTTTCAAGTCACACATTTGCCTAAGTCCAAACTTAACCCTTGACTTGCAGTGTTTCGGATATATTTCCTAGTTTAATGTGTACTAACACCAGGTTAACGGGTGTTGGTAGTATTAAACAGGGGTTAGTAGTGTCGCCCCCTGTAGGACTGTGTTTCAACTCTCAGCCTGGTTACCATTGGTTACCCAGTAAACAAGACTGTTCAGTCCACGAACTCAGCCATGGAGCTATGACGCATTTATGTTTGTTCTGAGATTTTTTTTTTCTGTTATATTTTCTTTATTTCTCAATAAATAGGGCGGTGACTCAACTTTCAAGTTACACATTTGCCTAAGTCCAAACTTAACCCTTGACTTGCAGTGTTTCGTCTACGGATATATTTCCTAGTTTAATAGGAGATAAAATGCAAAAAATGCAGGCATTAAGGCCTACAGGTGGGCATCCGACATTCCTTAAAGGAGGAAGGCCTTAGTCCAACCACTCAGACCTCAATAGCTTTATGGTAACTGAAGTATAACCTTTCCTTTTTTTGTATGATGTTTATCCTTTGCTAATAGAATATGTCATACACAATGTACCTGTTTCCATAGACCATAGTTATATCGGATTCATCCTCTATTTCTTAAGATCGAAGGATTATAGTATAAACTTCTACATCACACAAATATAACTTTATTCTGAAAAAATACTAATGACTGTTTATGCCAGCCCTAAGCCAGCCTTTTCATCTTTTAACATGCCGTCTAGAGGTTACGTGGACGTAAATGCTGCCCTCTCGTGAGTCATATGGTATTCAGGCCTGTACTGAAGGGTGTTCTGACTGCTGATTGGTTTAGAATTAGACAGAAGAAATATTGGTAAAATTATGAAAAAAATCACAGGTGTTCCCAAATAGTTAATAAATGGAATAGTAGGTGTGTTTTTATATTATGCCAGGCTTTGGGGATTTTATGAGGCATGAAAAAGTTAATCTGGCCAATGGAGATTTTTAGGCCCAAAATAGGGTAGAATGGCACTCACTGCACATATCATTCCCTTATTCAAGATTTTCAGGGTTAAGCCTATCCAACATTCTGTCACATTGTGTATGAGGGATGAGCTATGGTTGAAATTTTTACCAACAAACATTTTAGGCGGCTGTTTTTGTGTGTTACGCTATATAGAAACATAGAGGAAATGGATTAAGTTCCCCGTGACCTATAGAAGTATGGGCATTTTGCCTTCATATTTCAGATCACATTTTCAAGTCATTTTTCTGTTACAGCAGGGCTAGTTTTGTAGGAATGTGACCAAAATAGACACATAAATGGTGTATAAATGAGAAAAACCTTAGAAAATGTTGCTTGCGGGTAATTTCCAAAATAATACAGTTTCTACAAATTGCCTCGAACACTACTTTTTCTGGACATTACCCACCAACAGAATGAAATTTTCAGCTGAAAATTAACTTTTAGTCTTATTTTCAATTTTTCTAGGACTTTTTTAAGCACAGATGTCCATTTAGGGCCTACCATAGGGACCACTAGCAATTTGGTCAGGTTTGCGGTGTTCAGTCAAAATTTGAATGACCGAGCAATTATCCAATTAACAAGTAGTAATTTGTCCATGAGTGCAGATATTGGTACAATGTTGATAATAGATATTTATAAATGCATACAGCAGAAAAGGCACAGCTAAAGAAATGATCCCCTGATAGGATATCATGTCATAAAAGTTGGATTGATCATAGGCCTAATATTATCATTTTTCAGCAATTATATGATATTTTCCATGATTTTCTCTGGGGAATGCCACACTATATTTTGCAAAAGCAATATCCTCTTCATCACCATGTGACTGTATTCAATACATATATATGCAGTTTGGCAGCTCTAGAGCTTTAACTTGTCTAGTGCATGAGTCTTTGATGATAAAAGTCGCTGCTCGGAAACAGCATTGAAAACTAGTAGGAATTTCACTGTGATCTACACATATGGACCCGCTCATATCTTGTCTTTGAGAAAGGCTGTTACCACCTCATTTCAGGATATATGATAGGACAGAGTATGAGGTTTCATGGAAAAAGTTTTAGTTTAATCTGAAGACCCCCTGCTTAATTAAGGTTATGTGGACGTAAATGCTGCCCTTTCGTGAGTCATATGGTATTCAGGCCTGTACTGAAGGGTATTCTGACTGCTGATTGGTTTATAATTAGACAGAAGAAATATTGGTAAAATTATGAAAAAAATGTTCCCAAATAGTTAATAAATGGAATAGTAGGTGTGTTTTTATATTATGCCAGGCTTTAGGGATTTTATGAGGCATGAAAAAGTTAATCTGGCCAATGGAGATTTTTAGGCCCAAAATAGGGTAGAATGGCACTCACTGCACATATGGGGGGATACAACTTTCTATGCATATCTGGCTCAGGACTGATGGATTTACAAACTCAGTATTACTTAATAACACTTTATTTTATTGAAAGCCCTATATCTCGGCATATCAGAAAGGTTCATTCAAGGATTCAACTCCCAGGGGTTCAGTTTTATGGCCCATGGCGTAAAACCCTTAGAAAATCGTTCAGCGTTGGTCACATTTTTAGATATAACATTACAACTACACTGAGTAATCCGTGGATTGTCACCAAATGCTGTCTCAATAATACTATAATATAGTAGTTTAAGTTGACCAAAAATCAAAAACCGGGGATCTAAACTTTTGGATTTATGGGTCTTGTGTAATATAGCGTGAGGTGTAAAATTTGGTGAAAATCGATCCACAATTTTAACTTTACCCTCAGTTCATCAAAACTCATCATATTCTCTTGAAAATTACTCTGCTTTATCTTAAGAAGGTCTATTATACAGGAAAAGGACCCTTGGCCATCTATAAGTAACTCGAGCAACTTATCTTGACCTTCACCGAACCCTCGCAAACTCCCGAAAACGAGACCAACGTTGAAGCGGTGACAACATATTGATTACTCCACCATACACTCAATACAACTTATTGGATTACATCCCTGTTACATCCCAAGGCACAGAACCTCTTCCTCTATTAAATAGAGCATAAATATACAGATTTCAGGCACATATATGGTCCCTATCATGACTTTGAAATTAAACAACGCTGTGTTGGTTACGGGCACGGGACACATGTTCAGCGATGGTGGTGAATTCATCGGTGAGGGTCTTGATGAACTCAGCACTAGGCTCCGCCTCAACAATGTGTGGGCGGAGCTTCATCACTGTTTTGTTGTCCTTCCCGTATACGACTGCCTGATGGATCCATGTGGTGTACTTGATGGTCTCACTCGTCACCTTGCGTTCAATCTATGTGTGAACTGCTCCAAGGTGGTAGATGTCACTAGGACATCCGGGCAGTCATTGATGCCAGCAGCACACAGCCTGAGAACAAAGTTCTGGTGCTTTTCGCACAGGCACTCGTTAGCAGGCTGGTCTTCCACGATGATGAACCATGGGTGGTCCTTCCTGATTTTGTAGAAGGTTATGCGTCGACAGGCCAGGTCAGGGTTGGCTTCCTGGAACTTGTCTGGCAGGGAATATACAAAGTCCCGCAGATTCCTCTTTTGATGTTGAACACCATTGACAGTCTTATAGTCCTTCTTCCCTGGCAGCATGATGGAGTTCTCTGGGTCTGACAAGAACTCCACCACGTGCCTGACCTTTTCTGCGTGTTTCACCGTGTGCTGGTGAGGTTTATTCACAGGAGCTTTGGCAACCATACGTTTGTCAACACCCATAATCACTGCCAAGTCCTTAGCCTTTTCCTTACGGACTTGAAGTGACAGTGCTTGGCGGAGGAGGCTGATCTTTGTATGGTTGTCCAACTGGGTGATGCTCTGGAGCAAAAACCTGGTGGACTGCTGGCTCAGCTGGTGTGTTGATGTCTGCGCCGTCTGGTGCAACGCTCTCCTCCCTGTGCGCTACAGCCGGGGGTAGTTCGCCGTACGGTGCAACAAGCTTAGACTCGCGTGCTACGCCGTTGGTTCGGGTGGCCTCGGTCATCTGGGCGCGCAGTTTGGCCACCTCCTCTTCTGCGACCTCCGCCCGGCCCACCAACACCCGCGTCTGGTAGTTGCGACGGTTGGTTCTAGGTGTTGTTGTTTTTCGCGTTGTGTACTTCAGGTTTGGTGGGGTGTTCGGTGTTGTGTCGGGGGGCGGTCCGGGGGTTGTCATCTGGTCACCGGTCCGTATGCGCGGGCTCGAAGGTAATGAATTGACAATAATACATTGTGGCATATGGAAAATATCAAGTAGCCTGATTAATTCATGCTTTTTCATATTCAATGTATTGGATCTAGTGTTAGTTATAGACTAATATCTAACATTTTTGAAAGTGTGACCAACGCTGAATCGATAGAAATTGAGATTCTATACTATACATATATATTATTCATTTGAAATTGAGTGTTAATTGAAGAAATACATTGATGATACTACATAATGCATGTATATATTGTATCGAATGCATGTATATATATATATATATATATATATATATATATATATATATATTATAATTATTTGATAACTTCAAGGTAATCAACATTTCAACAGGCAACAAGCAACAATTCAACATGCATTTCAACTATTACTGTAACTACTGTACAATTACATTTCACTCGTTGGAGTCTTTACAGAGCATCGTGCTGTAAGTTTAGAATGGCTATATTAAAATATCCTATTGATGCTATTTTCACACTGCTGACAATCTATCAAGAATTAAATTCTTCATAAATATAATACAATACAAGCACTTCATTGGAGCATCAAGCACTTCATTGGAGCATCGTGCAGACTGTCAGAAATTATATCAAACCCATAGTCTTGGCATGATGCATGAATGAAGTTCTGGTGAGTGATAATTATACTTACGCGATGACTTCCATTATCCCTACGTTGACCGCTGGTGGGGAAGAGGAGTCTGGCCGCCCTCCGGACAACCTGCTGCTACGCCTGGCTGGTGGTTCTTGCCGAAGTGTAACCTGCCGGACCGGACGACGGCTGGCTGCCTCTTCTTCCTCCTCCACGGGTGACAAGGGCGTGCACTGGGCCGGTGTCTCCACGGGAGGTGCCACAGGGATGTCACTGTCGTCCGACGACCCGACCATTACGGGTGGCTCTGTGGTCTCCTGAGATGACACATTATAGAATGCAAGGTTTTAATGCTGAGGAGTCAGATAGATTTACACATGAGTACAGGTAATGAGATAAATGCTACTGCTAAACACTATTATTCAGATCCCTTTAATCCATGGCTTTCTTTTACTTTATAATATTTAAAGTCTAGAACCTTTGTACTATGCTTACACCGGTGGTGTCGCCAGACGACGATGCGGACACCTGTGGGTACTTCGGGCGGGGCTGTCCATGGAGGAAGAGCGCCACCGGCATGCTGGCACCACGTCCTCGGCCAGGGTGACCGGCAGGCGTGGTGGCACTAGTCTTACCACGGCCCTTGCCCTTGCTCGAGGTACCATCAGGTGTACCTGCATCAGCCTGGCGGGGTGGTGCCACTGCTGGAGCTACCAACGGTGTGGTCACTGGCAGTGGTGCTGCAGGTTCCGCAGATGTCCCTTCACCTGGGTCTGGCCCCATCCTCTTCCGCTCACGCTGAATAAGAAAAAGGAATGAGAAATTGAGTACATACAACATGCATGTGAATACATACTTACTACTTTATCCATACCAATATTACATTTTGATATACCTATGATTTCTCTATTTGTTATTGAATCTTAGAACCTTATTGTACACCTTTTACCTGAAACCAACTGGAAGATCAATGCACCTTTTTAGCGTTACACTTGTTCAAGTGGAGGTTTGAGAGCTCTTGCTTCCTCCTACGCTCTTCTGGCGTGTCGGTGAGCTTGTCCCTAGCTCTCTTGTCCATCATGTCTGCCGCATTCTTCTTGTTGATGGCCTCCTCGCCCCAGACCATCTTGAGTTTCGCCCTAGATTTCCGCTTACGTTCTGCGGGCGTCATGGCGATCTTCTTGACCGGCTCTGGAGACGCTGGCTCTGTGTCAGAGCTGCTTGATGACATCTGTAAAATAAATCAAATAGTGATTAAAATATAGCCAGAAACACATAAAAACCCTCAGAAAATAATTCCAAATATATACGATGTCTATATAATGTTATACAATGTCCGAGGTTAGTCTACAAATATAAAATTGGTATTTTTAAAAGATTTTGAGAATTTTGGTACCAAGTGGAAAATGTAAAAAATGAGTGACAAATTGCAGGAAACACACATTATGGGGCATTTATATGATGTTAGTGATGTCCTATAGGTATAAGAAAAAAATGAGCGCATACAGACATGACACTGAAAAATACTGACCAAACACCTTGTGAAAACCAAAAATATAACCACCAGAAATTTTTTTTTTAGGAAGTATTCAGGTTGTACTTGTTGGTACTTAGGGCCATCTTATGGCTAAATATGAATGACATATGTGCAGTGGAAGTGTACCGTACATACCTTATAGCCCAAAATTTATTGATTCAGTGTTGGTCACACTTTCAAAAATGTGCCATAAAGAAGAGGGGAAATGTCAAATAGTGAATATATGTGGCCAGGAGGTTAGATACTAGTCCTATCTAAGTAATGATGACTAGAATTTACTCTGGTGTATATGTATGGGCTAATGTGGGGCCGAGCTTCAGTGTTGGTCACATTTTCGGGATAAATACCTATAGGCTTGCACTGAGGGAAAGCTGATCATTCAAGGTGTCACCACCCCAAATGCCTTGTGGCCATCCAAAAAATCACAGGTCTTCCACCTTTGACCTGATATTAAATATACCTAAAATTCTCACAGTGCTTAGCAACCAACACCATATTTTAGCTTATGAAATGGAGAAAAAAATAAGATAGTTCCACGTAAACATAGTCAGGCTAGATTTTGCGCAAATTGCCATGGTAACCAGGAAGTGATTTTTGCATGGTGAGGCCTGATCAGCACATGAATACACATCAGGACCCCTTTACCCCATAAACTTCCACTGAATTTATGTTTTGAACAAAAAATATTCTGGGACTATTGAAACACTCCTACTCATCATTCTGATACCAAATAACAATGTGTTTGGCCCCTCATTCCCTTCCCTTGGGGCCAAATTCCTCAAAATAACTAAGTTCAGAAGGGACTATTTGGCCAGTAAACCCAGAAGTGGTCCGATTTAGGGTGGTGACACCTTAACAGAAAAGCTGGTTTTGTTGTTGCCATGGTTACCAAAAGATTCCTTCATAAACAAAACATTTTGAGGACCCTCAATCATAATTTGTCCCCAGATTCTACCTAAAAACCATATATTTTATTGGTATTTGGGCCATTTGGGACAGTGGTGGGATGTGCGTAGACCAAAACTGCCCTAAAAAGGTTGTTTTTCTAGCTACAAGGTTTTAACCTGACATAGAGAAAAATCTAGCCTGACTTTGTTATGGCAAATATGCATTAGAAGACAGCCCAGAACATACATTTTCTCCAGTAATATGCCACTAAGCACTGTGAGAATTAGGGAAGTCAGTAGAATTGGTGAAAAGGCCCTAAAACAGGCATTTTTGGGGCCAAAATAGCCAAATTTGACCCAAAATAGGCCCCTTGGAGAGGAAACATGTTATTATGAAGCCATGGTAACCATAACAATCAATGGAATTCTTGGATATTTTACCCCTGGAATGTTCCATTATATAGTGTCATGATATTTGCTACTTTAAATGATAGGTGAATTAAAAAAAATTACCCATTTCATCAGATTTAGTTCGGAAGTGAAATTTTCCTATAAAATGCCTGTAAGGACTAGAAAAAAGGGAGTTAGTTTCAAGGTGTAAATTTTGTGAAAATTAGGCATTTTTAAGGCAAAACTCCATGAAATTCTATCATTTCTGGACACAAATCCCATATATAAGAGGTGTCCAGCACAAACAACCAACACTTATTGTTAAAAAAATGTGAAAAGGGCTCAAAAATGCCCCCCTCAGTGGCATATGTATTAAAATCAGCTTTTCCTTTAAGGTGTCACCACCCCAAATGCCTTGTGGCCATCAAAAAAATCACAGGTCTTCCACCTTTGACCTTATATTAAATATACCTAAAATTCTCACAGTGCTTAGCAACCAACACCATATTTTAGATTATGAAACGGAGAAAAAAATAAGATAGTTCCACATAAACATAGTCAGGCTAGATTTTGCGCAAATTGCCATGGTAACCAGGAAGTGATTTTTGCATGGTGAGGCCTGATCAGCACATGAATACACATCAGGACCCCTTCACCCCATAAACTTCCACTGAATTTATGTTTTGAAAAAAAAATATTCTGGGACTATTGAAACACTCCTACTCATCATTCTGATACCAAATAACAATGTGTTTGGCCCCTCATTCCCTTCCCTTGGGGCCAAATTCCTCAAAATAACTAAGTTCAGAAGGGACTATTTGGCCAGTAAACCCGGACGTGGTGACACCTCAAACATGAGCAAAATAGAATAAAACAATGGGGGGAGGCCTGTTCAGGATTTTTAACATGCAAAAACCGTAGAAATTTGTAAAATAAGCAAGTTTTGGGCCTAAGAACATGTATTTTTCAGCTGATTTTCACCACCCTGGCTTAATGCCCGGGGGTTGTCTCAAAATGGCGGAAAAGGGTGCTTAACCATTCTAACATGTACTACAGACCCTAATCTACAGATATAGTCTTTAATTACAGCAAAATCCCACTAAATTCCACCTATTTCGACCGTTCTCAGCCATGGGAGCAAAGTGTGACCAACGCTGAAGCTACCGGGGAGAGGGACCGGACCAAGCCTTGTCGCTCATCCCGGGCAAGCCAATGGCCGTAGCGGGTAGGAAATTTCATTCCCAGATCATTTTTACCCCCTAGCATCCAAATTACATCATTGCAGTACACAAAAAGCAATCTACATATCCCTGCACACTTCCACAACAACATTTCATGAACATTTCATCAAATTTCCTTAGTTTGTGGTGATTTTCCAATGGAAAGTTGAGGACAATTTGCTTTGATTGGCTCCAGTTTTACAGCTTGGGTTCCTCTGAGTTGTTTACAAAGACACCTGGAAGTAGGTCATTTCCGCCGGTTAACAGGAAGTCGTTTTTTCTTTCCCACGCTGATTTCAGCGAGAAAGTGTGACCAACGCTGAAACAAACGAAGAACCCCCCCCCTTTATGGCCAGCCTGTGAAACCTTTCTTCATTTTTTTACTTCTGTGGTGAGAAAATACATGTTTTGACATAGTTTTGGTAGAATAATTATAGAAATGACCAGTATTTGTTGATTAATTGAGGAAAATGACCGTTCAGCGTTGGTCACACTCTCGGAATTGAAAATTACATTGATGGCTGTGGTGACGTTGGGTTCCACAGTAGCGCCAATTTTTTTTTCTGCCCAATAGACCCCCTATAAGGACCCCTTTCATGGTGGCTATTTATAAGAATAAAGCTAGTATTTTAGCAGGCTAGCTAAGCTACTTTTATTATATGCCTGGTGGTTAGAAAACCTGTCATTTTTCATAGCAGGTCTTCCCGCGGAAAATTTATGAGATCAATCAACTCCAAACAACATTGAAATATTAGCTAGGAGGTACCCCTCATGGAAAAAATAAATTAGGATGTCCTAGAAATGATTTATCGTATAATACATGACCTTGAACATAGAGGAAAAGGTGAAAAAATGGCATTTCTTGGTGAATTTTCACCTCCGAAGGCCTATATCTCTCAAAATAATAGGCCAACATATGCAAATTTGCCCTTTTTTTAACCCCCTATATGTTTTCTATCAAATATGATTAGAATAAAGAAGAATGGTGCTTTAAATATTTTGCTGTAGCACCCAAAAGCCAAAGAAGGCCAAATCCATCATATGTTGAATCCCCCCATATCATTCCCTTATTCAAGATTTTCAGGGTTAAGCCTATCCAACATTCTGTCACATTGTGTATGAGGGATGAGTTAACCATGCTATGGTTGAAATTTTTACCAACGAACATTTTAGGCGGCTGTTTCTGTGTGTTACGCTATATAGAAACATAGAGGAAATCGATTTTTCCCCGTGACCTAGAGCCTAGATTTGTGTACCTTGTGCTGCCCTCTACTGTGGATTTAAAAAACTAAGTAACCCATGATGTTAGGAACCCATGATGTTTAGGAGAGCCCTGATTGACTGACCCCTTTCATGAGAGACCTCATATGCAAATCTATCATGAGAAGACCCCCATTCCTGGTTTTATACCAGGAAGGACCTACAATGACTTAGCACTATAGCTCCGGGGAAAAAACCAGGAGATGAGTTTCAGGATTAGCACACCAGATGACAGCACCTTTTGCACTCAGGAGCTATATCCCTGACTGGGAGAAAGCGGATTATCACCAAGGAAACTTGTAGGTGCCACTCTGTTTACATACATTGGAAATTGGCGTTAATTGTCCTTTTAGCACTTTCCTGTTATTCTTAATTGCACATCTGGAACCTATCATAACAACTTACACCCATATAACTAGATTCCATAGGCCCACTTCTGGTAGTTATCAACGGAAGCAAATATATGTGCAGGTTGTAATTGATCATGACACATCACAACATGGGATTATAAAGAAGTCAGTACTAAATAACTCACATGCATACACTGTGGGCAATCCATCCCACAGGGGACAGTCTCCCTCTTGGGATTTGCCCTCAAAGGGGATCCTCTGAGGGATCGACCACAATATACACCATGGTCGTTTTGTGTACATAGCAGTGAAAGCAGATCTCTTCTTTGGTTCAAGGGCTGTCAGGCAAGATGCTGAGGTCAGGCAGCATCTTGGTTGAAGGTTGTAAACAAAGAAGGATTTAGAATTCACACATCAAAACACCTAAGCATTCCATTTGATGGTTAAAATGTGACCCACCAGAGTAGGGGTGTCGCAGTCGCATTACCAGGTTCAGGACTAACCTGTTTCTAAGTATGCCCTAAGTTTGAATCAATAGGTGTGTTTGGATCATGGTGTGTACTAAGAACTTAGGGAGTGATCATTTTTTAACAACAAGGGGGGGGCTGGTGGGTTTGCGCGCAGACGCGCGAAAAAAATTCCGCCCCCCCTCTCAACAGGTCAAAGTTCTTTCAACCCCACCTTCGGGAGGCGAAAATCGCATGCGAACGCGCCCTTTTAACCTATAGTAACACGCGGGCTTTTTCTCTGAAAAAAGGTGAAATTATTTTGACCCCCCTAGTCAAGGGGGCAAAAATATTCTGACCCCCCTGGTGAAGGGGTTGAAAAAATTCTGACCCCCCCCTCAAACCCACCAGCCCCCCCCCCCCGTTGTTAAAAAATGATCACTCCCTTAGTACCCTTGTTTATTTTCAATTTTTTCTTACTTTCTTATCATAAATACAGGATTTTGATGTCACAGAACTAAACTTGGAATATAGCTTTATTTAAAATCTTTCCCCCAGTCTTGCTATGCTAAAATTGATTTGCTATTTTTTGTTTAATTTGCTAATTACTACGAAGCCACAGGATAAAAGAATAGAAATGCCTACAAATTGACATTTTCATTTTAGCTGTTTAATAAGGAAGTAAATGGATCATTTAATGTAAAAATAAGTACCAAATGGTGGAGTGGTTTCACCATCCTCCTTTGACCCCAATAATGTATGTATGTGGGGATAATGGGTTGCTGTAGGCAACAGGGGTACAAGTCTATGATAGTGAACCTTAGTATGCTATTATAACCAGTGCGAGCTGCTCGCCACAGGGTGACCATATGTATGTGAGGTAGAGTTACAGTCTATTGTCTATATGTGATGGTTTCCTACTAGATGCCTGTGGGATGTAGATTAATGTAACCAGAGATGTCTATGATATATGCTAAATTGGAAGTACAAGCTGCTCACCACGTAGGAGCAGCTCGCCTGTGACTGTGGTAATACCAATAATGTGCTTAGATAGAATAGCATTAATTATGTGAGTTTAGTCAGTTTGTGTGATAGAGGTACTTTTGTTAGCCAACCAAAGAAGATGTGTACTTAAGCCTTATGAGTGTGTGTGTGCCATCCTCCAGGTGTTGATGCTGATGCCAGGTCTCCTTCTCCTCCTGATGCCATGTATGTGTCTCATTGATATATAATTGCCATTTTCAGATGTTGTATTAATTTGTATAATTTCTAGTTAATTGACTGAACAAACTCCAGCAATTCCAGTGTAGTTTTCTGTTTATCTCAAATGTGCAGTAGGCAGCTGTGGCCACCACGGACACCTTTTTGAATATAATAACTGCCTAAAGCTAATACAATCAGTTACAACTACCACTTTGCCAAAATGATCTAAAAGACTCAACCCAAAGAGCAGCCTGTGTGCATATGGTCTATTCCTCCTGCTGCTGCTATTGTTACTCCCAGAGCTGCTCACACTCAGTGTTCGTGGGGAGGTGGTCTGCTCTGCTCTGAGTCCGGTGCTGTTCTGCCCGTGGGAGGAGGCCGCATGCCCTCCTCCTCCAGCCTCTACCCCCTCCACCGGGCTGCCCCAGGCAGCACTAGAAGGGAGCAAGGCCAAGTGGCAAAATGGATTTGTTTCTCAATACTTTTGACCTACCAATCTTTATGCCAAACCTATGGTGTCACATGGGTGCAGAGAAGCTCTAATAACCTAAACTCATAAAGTCTGGGGGTATGGTTTCTAATTACTTCTTAGATAGACTAACTAATTACATTTTATGACGCTATTACCCTAACATGTACAGGTAGGTGTCATAGTCCAGTGACCAGGGCTCTGATTGGCCCATACACCTGCAGAGGCGAGTGGCATGGTCCAGTGCTCACACAAGGATACTAAGATCCCAGTACATCCTTAGAATGTACATGGTATCCGAATCTTAGTAAAGACTAAAATCAGGCTGTTGTCCTATGATCCTGGTGTGTCCCAAAAGATATTCCCATCCCCAACCTGATTACAGATGATAGAGCAGTATTTCCCAGCTAGCACTACTTGTGCAATTGACATCATTCTTACATGAAAACTCATCTATTATACATAAAAAATCTTGACACTGTAGGGGCAAGGTTTAGTAGTAGTGTTTATGGCTTACGGGTTGACTAGGTTCCGAGCGGAGCGGCCTTTCGGGTTGAGAGCCTGGTACGCCTGGCGGGCGGTGGCAGCACCACCCTCCGGGCTGCGTGGGTTGAACACGAGAGGTCGCCACCCAACCCCTGTGGCTATATAATAGCCGGGTCAGAACCTAGGACGAGGAGAATCCTACCGGATTCCATAGGAATACCATCAGAACTTTACTGACTCAGAAGCCTTACCTGGTAGTCGTAAATCAGAGCTATCCGAACAGCCTCTTAACCATACGGAATCTATTTAGCTCCCTGTAACTTAGGATACTGAATAAAGACTTGTTGCCTTTTGGAACCGGATATCCTTGTATTTGTGATCCTTTCCGAACCATCGACGGTCATACATTACACTGGTGCCGTGACCAGGATCCGGTTTTCGGAAGTGCGCAGCCCTGTCTGAACAAGATGAGAATCAGTGTCCGGAAGGTGAGTCCCCAGGAAGCCATGGTGCCCCGGGTCTAGCCTATCAGGAATATAGGGATCCATCTCGGAATGAGGCCAAGGCATTGGATTCCGAAAGTGAGGTTTCTACGGTAGGGTTGGACCCTACAACCGACGACCATCCGATAGCGCCGGCTAACCAAACCGCGCCTAATATAAGATCATCCGATTTACTGAGAGATGGGGATTTCAGTAGTCCCATCATTCTGGCCCAAGTCCCTGGTAGCGAGCCACGAGGATGGGGGAGAGATCCGATTCACCTTCGTAGGGGACAAATATGTTCCCGGCAATGATAAGAATGTTCGGCTGAGTGTGGGTCAAAAGGATGCCACCTTCACCACTGATGGTGAATATCAGTATATTGACACCAGGGGGCAAGCCCCGACCCCTAGTCACTTCAACCACACCTCTCCAGGAGGCGCTGGGGAGCTGGGTGACATACCTGGCCAACTACAGGACAGCAGTCAGTCTATTCCGAACAATCAGACCTATAGGGTGGATAATCGGACGTGTAGCCCACCTAACACAGATCAGAATAATAACGATACCCCGTGTGATAGTGGGACCCATCACACCGGTGCTCAGGCCCCTGGGGGTATAGGATCCCAACCCGGTATGAATACAGGGTATGGATTCACTTTCTGGAATAGTCCGAATAACAGCCATTTGTGGTCCGGTGGTCCGGGATCTGATGGGTCTGGTGGGGGTGGTAAGAAAACCAAGGATCAGAGGATGTTAGATTGGAGTCTGGAACAATGTACCAGGTTGAAGAGTAGGGAGATTTCAGCTAAGAAGAATCAGATCGAGACTAAGTCTTTCGATGGATCAGAACCATGGAGGGATTGGTTTTCTGATTTCACGGACGATCGTGAAGTGGATGGTTATGATGAAGACGAGTCCTTACCTATACTAGTAGGATGCCTGAAAAAGGGGCCAGGTAGGATTGCTGTCGATCATTGGAGAGAGCAATATAAGAATAGGGGAACGTACACTCAGTTAGTCGAGATTTGTAGTTCCTATAGTGTCGGAGGATCCAATGACACAATATAGGAAGAGAATTCAGAAGCCGGGTGAGTCAGTTCAGGTTTATGGATTGGAACTTCAGATACTACTACGGAAGGCGAGGCCTAACCTAGTAATGGATGATGATTATGTAAGTGATGAACTGATCTCACACTTTGTGCGAGGACTACGGGAGAAAGACCACCAGGACTGTGCTTACCGAGCATGGGGTCCGGGTGCGACTATGAAAACGTTATGTGATGCCATAGCCAATTTGAAGAAAAGAAAATTTTTCTTTCCGGATTTGTCCCTCGGGAAACCGCCAGCATGGTACTCCCTGATCTGAAACCGATGATTCCTACTGCAGCAGCTGCTGTCTTGGAAACTGAAACTGAATATGAAGTGGTAGAATATGAAGAAGAAGATGGAACGATCTCCGCACTGAGGTTCCCTAAGAATGCTAAGAAGTTCATTCCCAGAAGGACCTTGACTACTCAGCCAAGGCGGGGAGTTTCCGAGAGTCGAGATAAGGGTGTTTCCGAACCCAAGGAAACTATAGTTAAGAAGGATGAGAGTAGGGCCTCTGGAAACCTAGATATGAAGAGTATGATGGAAAGTATGCTGAAGTCTCTCCGGGAGAACCTTGAAAGTCACCGGTATAGTAGGCCGAGGTATGATAAGTCCCGGATCAGATGTTATCGTTGTCAGAAGATGGGTCATGTAGCTTATGAATGCCGGGCCGCTGAGCCAGTTCCCCGGAATATGTCGGCAGTTGAAGAGATGGAACCTAATTCGGATAATTAAGGAGGGTTGAGGATGTGGCTAATTGCTCAACCCGGAAAATTGATGTATGCCAGAGTACTGTCCCTGATAAACCGTCTGATGAATCCGAAACGATTACACCCAGGGAGGAGGGATCCGAGATTGATCCCCTCGCCCCTCCTATTGCCGGGGACTCCAACAGAAGTGAGAACACCAAGCTAATGATGAAAGAAGGTACTCGTGTTGGAGAAGAGGAAGGGTGGATAGAGGTATTCACACGTGTATGTGCGGCACACCTTCCCCCGAACCATCCATGTCTGGAGCATCTGAAAGACCATGGATTGGATCTCGGCATTTCGGAAGATTTTGATAGATTTACCGGAAACCCTTCCCCCCTGGGAGGCAGGAGATAGTATGTATCTGTTACGACCCAGGGTAGGACTGGGGAATTTTTGGTTGATACGGGGGCTAGTCACTCGATGATCTCCAATAAATTTTACAGCCTCTTGCCGGACAAGAGTGAGAACCTCATAAAGGGGGTAAACGCTTGTACGGCCGATGGGACCCGTATGCAGGTTCTTGGTAGAACATTTATGAAGGCATCGATTGGTGGGAAGGAGTTTGTTCTCTCTCCCACTATAGCCAATATGAACGATGACGGGATACTTGGATTGGACTTCGCGAGTCTATTTGAGGCTGAGCTGAACCCGTGTACGGGGAAATTGAGGACTGGAAGCCCTACGATATCCAAGTGAAGGGTGTATTAAGACAAATAAGCGCAGTAGCTAGCGTGGTGGACACAGTAAAGATACCCCCGGGTGTCTCCTGTGATGTTCTTTGTACTTCAGATAGGAAATTGAAGAATCAGGAAGGTGTATTTGAGCCAGATGTGGTTCAATTAGCCAGCATTGAGCTGGAATCAGTAGATACTCTGGTAGGAAATCCGTTCTGGAACGTACTGCCGGTGATGAATCGAGGAGATAAGACCATTTATCTACAGAAGGGATCCAGACTTGGATCCATGACTTTGGTAAATGAGGTACGAGATGACATTCGGAAACCCGAACATAAATTGGTAGGGAAAGTAAAAATGAACATGGAATTGGATAACCTAATAGAGGAATCCTCTCTGGAAAATAGTTATCAGAAGATGGAAGTTCAGAATCTGGTACGGAAATATGAGGACGCCTTTGGCTACTCCGCTGGTCCTTTGGGCCGGAATGATAAGGTACTACACCATATCAATACCGGAGAGGCGGAGCCCTTTAAGATTCCGTACCGCCGATTGCCACTTAAGAAGAAAATCATTTGTGAAAATGAAATATTGGATCAGTTGGAAAAGGGAGTGATTGTGCCTAGTACCAGCCCCTGGTCTAGTCCAGTAGTCATGACTACTAAAAAGGATGGAAGCATCTGCTTCTGCGTGGATTATGGGAAACTAAATGGGCTAACTAAGAAAAACTCGTACCCTCTACCCAGGGTTGATGAAACGTTAGATGCCCTAGGGGGGGATTAATTGGTTCTGCACCCTGGATCTCCAATCCGGGTACTGGCAGATCGGAATGGAGCCCAAGGACATGGAGAAGACAGCGTTTTCCAGTCACTTAGGCCTATTCGAATATACGGTTATGCCCTTTGGGTTATGTAATGCACCTGCTACCTTCGAAGCCATGATGGAAACTCTGCTGAGTGATCTATTATGGAAGAAATGTCTGGTATACATGGACGATGTAATTGTCTTCGGAAAGACATTCCATGGATGTTTGAATAATCTGGAAGAAGTGATCAAGAGGATAGTATCCAATGGATTACGTCTGAAACCTAAGAAATGTAGATTATTTCAGAAATCGATTACTTACCTAGGTAGGATTATATCCACCGATGGGATTAAAGCTGATCCAGAAAAAGTAGAGAGTGTTCAGGACTGGGAAAGACCAACAACTGCAGAACAGGTATGATCTTTCCTGGGGTTCTGTAGTTACTACAGAGACTTCATTCCGGGATACTCTCGAGTGAGTTCTCCTATGCAAAGTATTGCCCATTGGACGCCTGGGAGAGTTCGGGAACCGTTCCCATGGGGGAATGATCAGGAGGAGTCTTTTAGAAAACTAAAAGCCTTATTTATGGATACCCCGGTATTAAAATACCCAACCCCTTCAGATCACTTCATATTGGATACGGATGCTAGTAATGATAGCATTGGAGCCGCACTATCCCAGGTCCAAGATGGTGTGGAAGTCCCGATTTCATTTGCTAGCAACACTCTGAATAAGGCCCAACGGAATTATTGCACCACTAAGAGAGAACTCCTGGCTGTGGTGGTATATACTAAGAAATTTAAACACTTTTTATGGGGATCTGATTTTACACTAAGAACCGACCATTCATCTCTCCGATGGCTCCTTAACTTTAAGGATGCCGAGGGGATGATAGGCAGATGGTTGGCGCACCTTTCAGAATTCGGGTTGGAGCACAGCCAGATCCAACATAGGTCAGGGAAGAAGCATACCAATGCAGACGCCCTATCTAGGAAGCCAATCCGGAAATGTGGTCAAGAGAGTTGTGGTGATTGCGGACAGCACAACGCAGTATTTGCTGCTGCGCATATGCCACTCCGGGACTATCCGGGAACTTTAATAGAATGGTCGCCAGAGAGCATTCGCGAGTTCCAGGGTAAGGACTCCATTACCAAGAAACTCCTGGAAACAGTTCCGTTAGGAATCAAACCTGTCCGCCCTGCTATAAGTATGGAAAACAGGGAAATGAGAAGACTTCTAGCCCAATGGGCCGAGCTAGAGGTCAGAGAAGGAATCTTATGTAGATGGAAAATTAGTCCAACTAAAAAGATTCTTCAGATTGTCATTCCGAGCGCTATGCGTTGGGATATTATGTATTACTGCCATGGTCATGTGACAAGTGGTCATTTCGGAAAGAGTAGATCTCTGGAAAGACTTACCCGGAGATACTATTGGCCGGGAATAAGTGGAGATCTGCTAAGGTGGATCGCCACTTGTCCCGAATGTTGTAAGAACAAACCCAGAGAAGGGTTAGGAAAGAACCCATTGGTTCAAGAATTATTCGGGGTACGCTTCGCCAGGATTGCAATTGACATCATTAGCGGGTTTAATCTAACCCCTAGGAATAACACTTGCATGATGGTTGTGCGGAAGCATTCGTGAGAAGTTGGGTGTTGCAATACGGGGTTCCCCTGATGCTCCACAGTGATCAAGGAAGGGAATTTGAATCAGAATTGTTTCAGGAAATGTGCAAGTACTTAGCTATCTGCAAGACGCGCACTAATCCATACCAGCCCCAGTCGGACGGCTTAGTAGAACGGTTCAACCAAACTCTACTACAAGTCCTGAAACCCTTAGTGAATAAATATCAGGATGATTGGGATATCCAATGTGATTTCGTGGTGCATGCATACAACAGCACGGTGCACGCCTCTACTAATTACACTCCGAACAGGTTGGTTTATGGTGAAGACATCATAATGCCGGCAGATTTAGTATTTGGGGTAATCGGAATTAGTCCTGAAACCCCATGTTCGATTATGTTTGTAGAATCCTTAAGGGATAACTTTAAGAAAGCTTATGAACTAGTCCAGAATCAATTAGAGAAATCAGCAAGATGGCAGAAAGTGGCCTACGATACTGGACTGAAACCTAGATTTTTCAGGGTGGGAGATAGAGTCCTCAGATTCTATAAACCCCTTGACAGATTGAAGGTAGTGTCTAGCTGGGATGGTCCACATGTCATAACTCAGATTATTTCGGGAACTACCTGCTTCATAAGGGATCTGTATGGCAATGTACGACGGTGCCATGTCGAGGTATTAAGGCCGTACAGAGGTAGGGAGTTAGCTGAAGAAATGTACGGGATAGGCCCGAACGTTATGGAATTACCAGAGATCATAGACTTACCTGAACTAAGCGAATCTCCTGGTGTAGAGGATCGGAATGAAGATACGGAAAGACCTATAGAGGAGGTAAAAAGAACTAAGAAGAAACCAAAGAAGATGCTGATGGATGCTCGGCACTCGGAAGCGAAGAAAGCGTAGGAAGAATATAACTGAATCGACTGAGAAGAATACTAAGAATAAAAAAGTCTCGGCAGGGGTAGGGAAGGCAAAGCGGACCGGGAACTCAAGGGCTAGATTGGATCTCGGGAAGGGAGCGGAGTCCCCCAGTGCTAAAAAGAGAACTATTAAGGAGGGCGTTCGCCATAGTGCTAGGATTGCTCAGAGAAGTGGTGTTACCTAAATGAGCCCGACAATAGATTCTAATAAGTACTGAATCCTGAACACAACGATGTGCAGTCCTGTTTTTGTGTATGTTTTCACCTTTATATGTTTGTGTTGTTACTCGTTATGACAGAGAGTGGTGTCAACTATGTTGACAGCACCTTCGGGATGCTCGTCAGTTTGAAATGAAACCGCTCTAACCTGCTCTGTTGTCGGCTCCTCGAGGTTCCAGTGGGTAGTGGACGGATTAATCCGACGTATCAGCATAATGCTATATGTATTCTCCATGTGTACTCCAGATGATATCGAGCCGAGAAGACAATAAGAACTCTGACAGACCGTTTTGTTTACGGATTCGTGGAAAGCACATGGCACCGCTTGACCCAATTACCCGGAACGAGGGTATAACCCTTGACCCAGGGTTTGGGGTTTCTCGCGCGACTTGACGCCATCTTGTTTAATCAAGCATTTACGCCGAGGTAACTCGACATGCTTGATTTTGCTCGGTGGTTTTCCCCTGCTATAAGTGCAATATTCAGATAAATACGAACACTAACTAAGATTAAAAGGTCTAGGAGTATGTTGAAGTGCTGCTGGGCTTAGCCTGTACCTCCGAACTTCCGTCTAAATGGCGGAAAAGATGCTGTCCGAAGCGAGTATGGAGGTGGATATGGAGGAGCGTCCGGGAATGAGCCCCGTTCATCCCGAAGAAGACGCAGCTCTGGAGGATAGGGAAGCAGCAAACACGCTGGTATGTCTGGATCTCAATACTAGTAGAGTGGGAACGTTGGAGATGCCTCCACCACCCTCCCCCGCGAAATCTGGAAAGTCTGAATCAACGGAAGCCATGATGGACCCCCCGGAAAGTCATGGTAAGATTGACTATTCGGTAGGCAGCATTGTGTGGCCGAACGGGGATACGATCTTCCTCGAAAAGAACTATATCTGGAATCCGAAAACATCTAAGCCGGAGAAGATCCCTGAGATGTGGAGGAACCTTATTAAGAAAGCAATCCCAGAAGACTTATCAATTCCGGACATATGGTTACTTAACTATATGGACTTTGCTACCGGTATGAGTGTGAACCAAGAAATCTACCGTACGGTGGCATATGTTAAGGATAAGTGGAGCCGGAACACCCAGAAGCCACAGTTGAGGAGCATGCGTTCCTGTACTGGTACGGGATGCAGCCATCCCGAAACCCTCCGAGCCCTGCTAAGATTGATTCAGGATCGGACCAGATGGAAGTGGACGAGGGAGGTGATACTGGGGGAGGGGCTACCGCTAAGCCTACCCGCAGGACACCCTCCGTCTCATCCGACACATTATCTGAAACCGAACTGCAAGCTGAAGACAGTCGGATTGAGAAAGAAGTCGTAAGAATGCAATCAGAAGCCGAGGAGAAGTTGGAACAACAGGAGGAAGTGTTAAGGAAACAGAGGGAACAACTTACACAGATAAGTATCAGGCTGAGCGCGTCAGTAGAGGACACTAAAGCCCGGATTCAGGCCCGAGTCACAACAAAGGGTACTGTTAAGGAGAAGGAAGGTTGGAAGCAAAATCTAAGTAAGAAGGCGAAAGCCCTAATTAAGAAAAAGGAGAAAGAAGAGAGAGAGAAACTTAAGAAGAAAGAAAAAATGGATAAGAAGGCGGAGGAGGAAGAAGCCGGAAACGAGGCAACTCGGGTCGCGGCAGCCACGAGTCCGAAGCCAACTGGCGCTATTCCGAAGACTGTTGTCGTTCCGAAACCTGTGGCTTCCGGCTCACAGGACACTAATGAGTCAGAGACGTGGGATTGGTCTACGGACATAGACCATCCCGAGCTGTATGATGATGAGGGGGCACCCACCCCCGATGAGAAGAAGATCTGGAATAATGTCAGGAGCGGATTCATGCACATGATTACCAAATGTCTGGAAGAGTGTAAACGAAACACTCGGTATTATAGCTGCCCTCCGTTCATTAACATGGATGGGGAGCAGGATGATGAAGAGTGGATGAGGTACACTCGTCAGGACCGGAATCCGAATTACTTCTACGTAAATTGGGTCGAATAGACTATCGACAACCGAAATAAGGAGTATTATGATTTCGATGCCTACTGTAAGATCAAGTGGGCTATTGACAGTTGGGATAAGGATAAGAACACTACCTGTCTGTTCATCATCTGTGCTAGGGGGAGCGATGAACCCGAAAAGTTCAGCTCCCATATGAGATTTATCCGTCATATTGTTGAGGAGCATATGCACCATCACCCGGTGTATATGTGTTATATGAATAAGGGCAGGAACAGCGCCATCTGTTCGGGACTGACCACGTTCCCAAAGAGTGAGCTGGTCCGACATCTGAAGGATGAACACCAGGTCGGTGTGAAGTCAGCTCTGAAGGCAGCCTTAGATCTGCACAAACTTCTGATTGTTAAGTGGGACTCCTGGAAGAAAACCAACTTCTGGAGTCTGAATTCCAAGGTCAGTAGGTTGTGCGAAGTTGAAACGCACGTCAATTCCAAACTGGAGGCGGCGTTTCAGCTTAACTACACTCTGGGAAGGTTAAGAATCACCAACAAACAATTCGGAGAAATGAGGGAATACCGGACATAGACCATCCCGAGCTGTATGATGATGAGGGGGCACCCACCCCCGATGAGAAGAAGATCTGGAATAATGTACGCAGAGAGTACCCATCTATGGCTTTATTGGAGAATATTCACATGATAAAAAAGAAAAGTCCCACCCCTCACAATCAGGCATGGATGTCTAGAAACCATGCGTCAAAATAACTAAGCATTCCTATGGTTGGTGAAACTGGGAGAGAGTGGTGTGGTCAGGTTGCCACATGGGTCTGTATGGGTATAATTATACAGCTTGGAATTGAATAGGATATAATGTAATGATTAGATAAGATATGAAATTGTGTTATCTAATCACTTTAATAGATGTAAAATGGGTAACTATGGTAAATGACCAGTTTTCATTAGTTTTAGAATTTGCCACTAGGGGGCCTCTAAGTCTATATCATGACATTTCTTTAATGATTGGCTGAAAACAGCATTGTACCAGGAATCTAAGTTCCAAATATCAAGGCAATCGGACATGTGGTTAAAATTATATAGCCTCTTGTAACTAGCTTTTAGGACTAGCCATTTAATGGTTTTTGGTGATTTTGTCGATTTGAAACATCTCCAATTCAACAAAGACTGCGCAAAATTTGCACCGATAAAGTTAGACAATCCTATGTAAACATATAGGGGTAACATATTTTACCCTAGAGATAATTATTCATCAAGTTGTATAGGCCAGAAAATGGAAGAATAATTATCATAATGAGTTGTTTCTTTGGTATTATTGAATGATCTTGGACATTTTGCAAGTGCATAAACAGAGTAAAAATTCATTTTCCTGTAGTATCCTCATCAAAGAGTATGATCTTCTTGTCATGTAGCTATAATATGTTTGATGTATGACCATCCTGAAAATGCAAAGCTTCACTCAAAACTGTCATCCTGTAGCAAGTTCCAAATGGGTTTTAACAAGACCTACACCACTGAATCTGAAACTTATCATGCTTTCTAATGGATAGTGTTTCAACTACCTGTGTTAGGCTTTTGAAACATAGCCTGGGTACCTACTTTAAGTACCTGGGTATTTTGCATAGGTGGCCACAGAATGATTTGCCCATTTGATTTGAAATTATGCGCTTTAAGATATTGAAACTGAAAGTAGCAAACCATCCAAACAGAAAGCTGGACACCATGGTAACAGATATCAATGCTCATTGTGACACTAATGGACATACAATGTTGTAGTCATTGGCAGAAAGCAGTAGTTGTTATGCTGGTTCTAACAAAGAGTTAGCATTGGTATCTGGGTCACCAGGTTATAAACACTGAACACTTATTCGAAAATAATGTGTCCCTCTTCAGTAAAATGTACAAATCATACTGTGAGATGACTCCAAAAAGACATCAGAGTTGCCAATACTTTGACATGGATTTCAGGACAAAAATTTGAAACCTTGGGGGTCCATAGGAAGCAAATTCAGCCACTGGTCAGACTCCCCCCCCCCCACACACACACACACATGAATAGTCATCCAGATATATGTTTTCATTACAATCGTCGATAATTTTTTTCAATCAATAGCCCTACTTTTCAACCCATATACTTCCTCCTTTAATAATTGGACAGGACACACATTATGATGTTTCAGATGGTTGTAAATAGTCACAAGAAGGACCCCCTTCACCCCCAATTTGATGAAAAAAATGTTTGTCTATCAGCATTTGCCTCTATGTGAGAGCAGCTTATGTGGAATAATTCTGGTCAAAGTACCAGGCTGAGACGTTATGTAACATCCGGTACTTTTATCATCAGTAAGAGGCAGGTCTATTATGTGTGCATAACTCTAGGTTTGTTCCATTTTACATCAGTAAAAAGTCCATCTTACATCAGTAAAGTAATCCTATATATATTGCACTCTCAGCCGCTGTTGTAAATGGGCTATAAATACCCCTGTAGGTAGGCAGTAGAACCAGCTGTATCTAAATTAGGTTCATGATTACAACAACTTCACCTGTATTGCCGAATAAAAAGCACTCTACTGTACATCTACTCAATGGGGCAGACAGTGCGCACTATAGTGAGAAAACTCAACTCTCACAATATAGGAGGAGTTCCATATGGATGACACCTTTGAGTACCAGGATGAGGAAGAGGTAGGAAACTGGAAAATATTATGTGGAATTTGGTACATTAAAAAGTTTCTTTGTATGGCAGAGTAAACATTAGATTGAAACATATCATTATGTGTGACCTGGCAAGCAAAACATCCCTCTGCAGGGAAAGTCATTATCAAAGCTCATCTCAAGATCTTTAAAATGAGATATCATTGGGTAAAATATTACTAGTAGTTATGTCAGAAGCCCTCCTTGAACATTGGTTGTTATTCATATCTGAAATCGATGATTAAGCTCTAAATACATTATAAACCATAATAGTGCCTGAAAACATAATATATCAGCCTTTTTAATAAAAATACATAATAATATCGTAGATTTTGATCTAGAAGGAATTTTCCATTTCTGTTTTCACTTTTAGGTTTTCTGTGAATATCCCCAAATTTTGGCATACAAATCTGCAAATTTAGATTATTGGAATGGTTGCCATGGCAACCAGGAACAGGCATATAAGTTGATTTCTCATGAAAAATCTTCATTTTACCATCTAAATATGGGCCATTTCTACCATAATTGGTGCATTTTAAATGAAACCATTGGTGGCCAAATGGTGCCTGAAAACATAATATATCAGCCTTTTTAATAAAAATACATAATAATATCGTAGATTTTGATCTAGAAGGAATTTTCCATTTCTGTTTTCACTTTTAGGTTTTCGGTGAGTATCCCCAAATTTTGGCATACAAATCTGCAAATTTAGATTATTGGAATGGTTGCCATGGCAACCAGGAACAGGCATATAAGTTGATTTCTCATGAAAAATCTTCATTTTACCATCTAAATATGGGCCATTTCTACCATAATTGGTGCATTTTAAATGAAACCATTGGTGGCCAAATGGGGAATTAAATATCCCCCACGGAGGGGTGTTCTCCCTTGATGGGTCACATGTGTATACTCCTAAAACGACTTTCAGGATAAAATTAATCACCGTTAAATAGGTACAGAGGTAGACACTAGCATTTTGAATACAGGCCAGTCTGACCCAATTCTGTCAACAATTGCTCAGGCAAAAATTGACATGCCCCTCTGTAGCTCTGTTACTATGATAAGTTTCAACTGGTACCATAATCTCAGAGACTCACCTTGGGCTGTAGATATGAGGAGAACCAAGGAAGCACATGTTCACTGTACTAGGTCCTAGGTTCCACTGCCTGCCCTTTGTCCACATGGCTGCATGGGTCACACTTTGGGGGTGCAGGGAGGACCCTGAAGGCACCCTAAAGGGGTTGGCCCCAGTGTCCAGTCTCCAGGAGGGGCCTGTCACCCCACAGGCGCCTCCTGCACCCCCTACACGTATCACACTCTTCCCCATTCCATTCTTAAAGGAGAGCCTTCCGTGCTGCAGGGGATAGCTCCTGGCTCTGAACATGTAAACCAGATTTGTGACTGTTCAGATTGCCGGACATTAAGCCCAGCTTTTAATAAAAATGAATTCAGTCCCAGTGCCGGACATTGAGCCCAGTATTAGTGGGTGGCTGTTTCCCTCCTAGCTGAATATATCAATTTTCATGACAGCTTCATAGCGCCGGACAATGAGCCCAGCTTTGCATTATAATGAACATGACAGATTGCAGTGCCGGACATAGATTTAGCCCAGCATGTCATATTTCACTTTGTTAGCACTTGGTGTTACAGTTCATTCCATTATCCTGGCATTTGCTAACACAATCATTTGTTCACAACATTTTCATGCCGGACAGAGCCCAGCCTCTAGCATCTATGATCTACATAAGCTAGTACTACATGCTATATACCTAACTACATTAACACTTTTGACAGTCAGGTCATCCATGCTTGATTGCTAAGTCTATCATAGGTTCACATTTTAGTGCCGGACAGAGCCCAGCATATTGACTTCTTGACTCCCTGGTGGACATAGCTGAGTCTCCACCAGGCCTTCTTTACTCCTAGCCAGACTTGATTGACTCTCATTCTGTAGTGATTGGCTCCCAGCCAGCCACTCTGACTCAATCTAAATACTGCAGCTGACTCCTGGCTGATCTTGATGACTCCCAGTCTGACTTTGTTGATTGGATAATGTCACTGACTACTCTGGCTGTTCCTGTTGATGACTCACTTAATTAACTATGCTGACTCATGGCCAGACCTTGCTGACTCTAACCTGGTTGACTCCTATCCTGAATTTATTCTCGCACTAATGACTCTTCAAGCTGGTCAATTTGACTTCTAGCCAGATGATATTGACTCTTGCCTAGCCTACCTAAGGCCAAGCCTGATGACTCTGAGCCCAATATGGTTAGCTCTCAGCCTGAACTTGATGACTCTCAGCTTGATCTTGTTGACTCTCAGGCTGACTCTGTTGACTCTCAGACTGATGCACATGACTCAGGTTGTTGTTGACTCAACCTGACCTTGATGACTCTCTCTCTAAATCTATTGTGGATGACTCTCAGGCTGACTCCTTGACTCTCAGGTGCATGTTGGCCCTTTTGACCTAACCTTAATGACTCACAGCCTGAATGTTGATGACTTAACCTTATTGTTGTTTTGATTCTCACCCTGCAATCTTGTTGACTCTCAGTCTGACTCTGTTGACCCTCAGACTAATGTCCATGCCTCAGGTTGTTGTTGACTCAACCTGACCTTGACGACTCTCTGTTGTCTATTGTGGATGACTCTCAGGTTGACTCCTTGACTCTCAGATGGATGTTGACCCTTTGGCCTAACCTTGATGACTCATAGCCTGAATGTTGATGACTCTTAACCTAATTGATGTTGTTGACTCTCACCCTGCATTCTTGTTGACTGATGTTCATGACTCTCAGGCTAATGTTCATGACTCTCAGGTTGATGTTGATTCAACCTGACCTTGATGACTCACATACCGCTTTGTTGACTCCCATTCTACTGGGGCTTGTTGACTCTCTATCTGATCTTATTGACTCAAAGCCTGACTCTGCTGACTCTCTGTTTCATGCTGATGTTGATCTCACAGTCAGTCCTTCAGGTCAATGCGGTTGACTCTCGTCCTGACTCTCAGACCCTATTGACATTAGGCTTGATGGTGCTGACTCTGAACCTGACCGACATTATTGACTCTTGACCCAACCATGTTGAGTCCTAAAGTTGATGTTCTTGACTCCTCAGTTAACTCTGATGACTCCCAGCCTGATGTCTTATTGACTCTTAGGTTGACTCCCAGCCTGACATTGATTCTCAACCTGACTTTGATGACTCTCAGGTTGATCTTGATGACTCTTACCCTGGCCCTATTGACTTCCCACCTGACTCTGTAAACCAGTTTCTATAGTTAGGAGGACACTCCTGACTCTAAATATGAGGATATCATATTTAAAACCATAATATCAGACTGCCCTCATTCCAGTTTTTATAGTTAAGAGGACACTCCTGACTCTAAATATGAGGATATCATGTTTAAAACCATAATATCAGATTGCCCTCATTCCAGTTTCTATAGTTAGGAAGACAACCCTGACTCTAAATATGAGGATATCATATTCAGAATCATAATATCAGATTGCCTTCCATAGTGAGATGTAAGATAACAGTTTATCTTCCAATTGTGGTCTACAGGCTGTGTAAACCAGTTTCTATTGTTAGGGATAGACACTTCACATCATCATATGCCAGATAATAATTATTATTGGCTGGGATGAATATGTAAGGTGTCTGAATGTCTATTGCAGATCAGCTGTTCCAGTCTTGAACAACAGTCAGTAACCAGGGTATAGTTCAGGATTAGACAAGTGTTTGGTCAGGGTGGACTGTGTCAACAATGATGAGTTGGGGGCTCTAACCTAGACCCTCCCACTGAGTCAGTTAGCTGGTGGTGGTGGGTGGGTGGGTGGGGGGCTGTGAGGTAACTTCCTCCAGGTCCTCCCACCACACATGTACACACCACAGTTGGCCTATACTTATTCTTCTCTAGTCAACAAGTGGCAGTCCTATAGTTGGAGGCACTTTTATATTATGTGAATGGTTGTAATCCAGGTTTCCAATGGATAATGTACATTCTCCTTGTGGGGCTATCCTGAGATAAGGACAGACCCTGCCCTGACTCTTCCTGGGTTGAGTGATGGAGAGATGGGCATGGTGATGGCTGGTAGAGGCTATCTACCAGTACCATGATGATGGGAGGTCTTTCCTCCTTCATGATTTAGCACATAAACTATATGTACTCTTTACAGCCACATGGGTAAGTACTCCTGGCGCCAATATGATAAGTTTCAACTGGTACCATAATCTCAGAGACTCACCTTGGGCTGTAGATATGAGGAGAACCAAGGAAGCACATGTTCACTGTACTAGGTCCTAGGTTCCACTGCCTGCCCTTTGTCCACATGGCTGCAGGGGTCACACTTTGTGGGTGCAGGGAGGACCCTGGAGGCACCCTAAAGGGGTTGGCCCCAGTGTCCAGTCTCCAGGAGGGGCCTGTCACCCCACAGGCGCCTCCTGCACCACCTACACGTATCACATTACTATACATGGGACACCTATGAAATTAGGGAGGTAAATGCGATATATATATAGGTGCATACAATCCACATTCAGTAGATAGTTAAATACCAGAATTGCACCTGTGCTACAAAAATAATCATGTTAACAATTGCCCAGGCAATTGTTGACATGGTGTTTCCCTTGTAGCTCTGTACCTATACATGGCGCAACTATGAAATTAGGGGTGTACATAGGGGGTATGTGGGTTCACAAAATGGACATATAGGATATGGGCCATTTTTTTGAAAATGGTACTTTTAGCATTTTACAGGGTTTTTAAGCTTTACCTACCAATAGGGTCAAAGCCTGTGCATTAGCCTGGCATTCTTTGGTTTCATTCAAGAGAAAACATCCTAAGCTTTCAAATGAGAGTAAACTTTAGTGAATCAGACCATAATTCTTTTGAGTTATGGGTCTACAGAGTTGAAAAATGACCAAAAAGTGTGTATTTTGCTAAAAAATACAATTTTCACCCCCCCACATGTTGCTTATACTGTACAACACCCCTAAAATCACCTTTGGAATTCAATTCATATGTTAACTCTGAGATCCAAAGGGTTTTAACCTGATGTACATGGTAGATTTTTTTTCTCCCCTTCATACTGAATAAAAGTAGCATTATGCTACTCCCTGCTCAAAAATAAAACTTCTCAAAATACCAATGAAATATCCTGTTTCTACCATCCTTGCTGCACTTAATTTTGAGGGACATTTAAGGGGTTTATATGGTGTAAAATAATTGTGGCCACACCCATTTTCTTTTAGTCCTGGCCCTAAAGTGTATTGGCATACACATTTTTGAGCAGGGAGTAACATTTAACATGTTGGTTAATGAATCAAATTCTACTGCTTCCATACAGTAAATTTTTGCTTTGCATATTGTATTGGCACCTCCTAATTAATCATGAACAAAAATTGGTTCCATATTGACTCTTTGTGCCATTTGTAGACCATAAAATATGATTGGATGTTACTCTCTGCTCAAAATTCTAAGTTCTTTCACTCTAAACCAGATGACATCTCTGTCGTCCCTCGCATGGCGCATCCATGCAGGTCTTTTCTAATCACAACAAGGACACTTCCACCTATCGTTTGATCCTTTTTCTGTCCAATTTTACTGACAATTGTTATTCCTTAAGCAAAAGAAAGGTAAGGGATCAGCCAAAAATTCACCTTTATAAGATGTACAAAGGTGTAGGGCACATGTTGATATACTTTGTTGGGGTCCAAATGCTTTTATTTTGATCAAAACTGATGTTGTCTGTCGGCAAGTGGTGGAATTTTGCCATTATTTCTAAATGACTAGGCGTTATATGAGGTTGAAGCATGTCGCCTGCCCGAGCCCTATGTGTGTTACTCCCTGCTCAAAAATAGATTCTGCTGCTAAAACTCACTCTCCTGTCTGCAGTTATCAAAATGTGTACTTATGATATCCATCTGATAGATTATACACTCCTGCATCTTCCTGCAGTATTTGGTTATGATCCTAATACTTTAAGTGTCTGTTTGAGTGTGAAAATTCCAAAAATCTTTATCCCACTTTTTCACATCTCATGTCCCTAATATTGTAAAGATTACTGTTTTTTGTGGCTTTTATGATAGATGTACCCCTCACTTATTCAAAAAATGTGTTGTATGTTACCTACATGCAGTTATTTAGCCCCACTAACCCAATCAATGGGGGAATTTGAATTTTGAGCAGAGAGTAACACCTGATAGGAACATGTTTTAATTTTTTTGAGGAATATCCATCAAACTCCACCTACTACTGTTTCATTTGCTTGTTAGGGAGTCATCCTAACCTATTTATGTAGATTTGTGTACATAATTTGCACTTTTGCTATTTGGGGGGTGAAATTAATTTTGAGCAGGGAGTAATGTGTTACTCAAATTGTGGTCCAACTTGTGACCAGTTCTATCACAAACTACTGCTAGATATGGAAAAGATGGTAGTTGCATATTAAAGTATGCATATTATAGTTAATATGGATGAATGTTGGTGATTATTTGACAACTTTTGACAAAGTTAGATGAAAATTGGGGTTTTAGAAAAAAAATTCTCAGAAAAATCAGTCAATGACAAAAGTTCAATATTCGATATCTCGGAAAGTTTTTAAAAGAACATATTGATTTTTTGAATCATGATACATACTTACTAGTAGATGTTGTAAATGGACTTAGGAGGCATTAGGATATAGTTAAGAGGTCTATCCAGTTGGTATCTGAATTTTGAGCAGGGAGTAACACAAATTACAACAGATTATCTTTGAACCCTTACAAAAACAGACCCGCTAGGAGTTACTGTGTATGTCAGGTGTTTTTATGTAGCCAAGACATTGCCCTTTGAATGTAGTAAAGTTGTTTTAACTTATTTTGAGTTTCACTGTTTTTGCTTTGTCAGGGCCAAAAGTACCACGTTCAAAAATTTGGCCCATATTGGTAATGTGCCAATCACAATCACCCCATAGAAGATATGTGGGCAATGTGCCATTCAGCAGTGCACCATAGAGCATATATTGGTCATGTGCCAATCACAATCACCCCATAGAGGATATGTGGGCAAAGTGCCATTCAGCAGTGCACCATAGAGCATATATTGGTAATGTGCCAATCACAATCACCACATAGAGGATATGTGGGCAATGTGCCATTCAGCAGTGCACCATAGAGCATATATTGGTAATGTGCCAATCACAATCACCCCATAGAGGATATGTGGGCAAAGTGCCATTCAGCAGTGCACCATAGAGCATATATTGGTAATATGCCAATCACAATCACCCCATAGAAGATATGTGGGCAATGTGTCAATCAGCAGTGCACCATAGAGCATATATTGGTAATGTGCCAATCAAAATCAACACATAGAGGATATGTGGGCTATGTGTCAATCAGCAGTGCACCTTAGCAGATATATTGCGAATCTGCCATTCAGCATTGCCCCATAGAGAATATGTGGGCAATGGCCTAACTATGGATAACACCATGAATATCATTATACATCTGCCCTTTAGAGAAATTCCCACTATTTCCCATATTATGTGGCTATCCATAGTGAACAAATTGTAGATAATGGATATTCCATGGGACATCTATGTCATCAGTGCCTAACTATGGATAACACCATGAATATCATTATACATCTGCCCTTTAGAGAAATTCCCACTATTTCCCATATTATGTGGCTATCCATAGTGAACCAATTGCAGATAATGGATATTCCATGGGACATCTATGTCATCAGTGCCTAACTATGGATAACACCATGAATATCACTATACATCTGCCCTTTAGAGAAATTCCCACTATTTCCCATATTATATGGCTATCCATAGTGAACCAATTGCAGATAATGGATATTCCATGGGACATCTACGTCATCAGTGCCTAACTATGGATAACACCATGAATATCATTATACATCTGCCCTTTAGAGAAATTCCCACTGTTTCCCATATCATGTGGCTATCCATAGTGAACCAATTGCAGATAATGGATATTCCATGGGACATCTATGTCATTAGTGCCTAACTATGGATAACACCATGAATATCATTATACATCTGCCATCTAGAGAAATTCCCACTATTTCCCATATTATGTGGCTATCCATAGTGAACCAATTGCAGATAATGGATATTCCATGGGACATCTATGTCATTAGTGCCTAACTATGGATAACACCATGAATATCATTATACATCTGCCCTTTAGAGAAATTCCCACTATTTCCCATATTATGTGGCTATCCATAGTGAACCAATTGTAGATAATGGATATTCCATGGGACATCTATGTAATCAGTGCCTAACTAAGGATAACACAAAGAATATCATTATACATCTGCCATCTAGAGAAATTCCCACTATTTCCCATATTATGTGGCTATCCATAGTGAACCAATTGTAGATAATGGATATTCCATGGGACATCTATGTAATCAGTGCCTAACTATGGATAACACCATGAATATCATTATACATCTGCCCTTTAGAGAAATTCCCACTATTTCCAATAAAATGTGGCTATCCATAGGCAACCAATTGCAGATAATGGATATTCCATGGGGCATCTATGTCATCAGTGCCTAACTATGGATAACACCATGAATATCATTATACATCTGCCCTTTAGAGAAATTTAAACTATTTCCCATATTTTGTGGCTATCCATAGTGAACCACTTGCAGATAATGGATATTCCATGGGACATCTATGTAATCAGTGCCTAACTATGGATAACACCATGAATATTGTAATAAACATCGGCCGGTGGCTCGGCGGTGGGTTCACACGGTGGCCGCTAGGGGGCGCGTCGGCGGTGACGTCACAGCTTTGTGACGTCACCATCGGCGGCCAGGGCTATAAAATGCCGTGTTTGGTGGTTTTCTAGCAGACGCGATCAGACACTCAGGTGGCCTACGTGAAAGCCTTCCTAAGGAAGTTCGGTGGCTGGTTTCTAGTCCATGAACAGAGTGGCGTATCTAAGCAAATATAAGTACCAGTATCAGTAGAAGCAAGTAACTGATGAGAAGTGCCTGTTAGTCCTTGAGGTCTCTAAGAAATAAAACAACAACAACGGCTGTAACTTTATATTCCATTCTTCATACAAGTTGTCGACAATATCATCTGCCCTTTAGAGAAATTCGTAGGGAAACATGGGTTTTAAATGCAAAATTAGACATTAAATCGTGCTGATATCCACCCCAAACCGTGCGTTATCCACCCCATACCATGCAATATCCACCTTGCATCTGGGCACATTACAGTGCCCTGGGGGCATTATCCTACCTCCTCCATGAAGTTTTATAAGCCCCTGGGGGCATCACCCTTTCAATGGATTTAGCTGCAGCTTTAGGAACTTGGCCGATCTTAGATATAATTACAAGTATGGATGTGGTTGGTGGGACCAATGGCCAATCTGTCCACTTTTGTACCAACATAAATTCATATAGGCCATGCGAGGAATCGAACCTGGATACCACACACCTAGCATACCTGTAATTATCACTTCTGTGTGGTACCTATCACTTACCCACACACCTGTAGGGTATATAATACTCCCCTGCACACCTGTAGGGCAACTCCAACTCACCTGTACCACCTGAATGGTACTTACCTCTCACCTACATACCTGTAGAGTAACTATCACTCACCTGTACCACCTGTAGGGTACCTACCACGCACCTACACTACTTGTAGGCAACCTATCACTCACCTTTACCACTTGTAGGGTACCTACCACAAAACTACACCACTTGTAGGCTACCTATCACTCACCTGTACCACCTGTAGGCTACCTATCACTCTGTACCTGTACCACCTGTAGAGTAACTATCACTCACCTGTACCACCTGTAGAGTAACTATCACTCACCTGTACCACCTGTAGGGTACCTACCATGCACCTTCACCACCTGTAGGCTATCTGTCACTCACCTGTACCACTTGTAGGGTACCACCTGTACCACCTGTACGCTACCTACCATGCACCTACACCACCTGTAGAGTAACTATCACTCACCTGTACCACCTGTAGAGTAACTATCACTCACCTGTACCACCTGTAGGATACCTACCATGCACCTACACCACCTGTAGGCTATCTGTCACTCACCTGTACCACTTGTAGGGTACCTACCACACACCTACACTACTGGTAGGCTACCTGACACTCACCTGTACCACCTGTAGGGTACCTACCATGCACCTACACCACCTGTAGGCTATCTGTCACTCACCTGTACCACTTGTAGGGTACCTACCACACACCTACACTACTGGTAGGCTACCTATCACTCACCTGTACAACCTGTAGGGTACCTACCATGCACCTACACCACCTGTAGAGTAGCTATCACTCACCTGTACCACCTGTAGAGTAACTATCACTCACCTGTACCACCTGTAGAGTACCTACCATGCACCTACACCACCTGTAGAGTAACTATCACTCACCTGTACCACCTGTAGAGTACCTACCATGCACCTACACCACCTGTAGAGTAACTATCACTCACCTGTACCACCTGTAGGCTACCTATCACTCACCTGTACCATCTGTAGGCTACCTACCATGCACCTACACCATCTGTAGAGTAACTATCACTCACCTGTACCACCTGTAGAGTAACTATCACTCACCTGTACCACCTGTAGGATACCTACCACTCACCTGTACCACCTGTAGGCTACCTACCATGCACCTACACCACCTTTAGAGTAACTATCACTCACCTGTACCACCTGTAGAGTAACTATCACTCACCTGTACCACCTGTAGAGTAACTATCACTCACCTGTACCACCTGTAGGCTACCTATAACTCACCTGTACCACGTGTAGAGTAACTATCACTCACCTGTACCACCTGTAGGCTACCTATCACTCACCTGTACCACCTGTAGAGTAACTATCACTCACCTGTACCACCTGTAGAGTAACTATCACTCACCTGTACCACCTGTAGGGTACCTACCATGCACCTTCACCACCTGTAGGCTATCTGTCACTCACCTGTACCACTTGTAGGGTACCTACCACACACCTACACTACTGGTAGGCTACCTATCACTCACCTGTACCACCTGTAGAGTAACTATCACTCACCTGTACCACCTGTAGAGTACCTGCCATGCACTTACACACATGTAGGGTACCTACCACTCACCTGTACCACCTGTAGGTTACCTACGATGCACCTGTACCACCTGTAGAGTAACTATCACTCACCTGTACCACCTGTAGGGTACATACCATGCTCCTACACCACCTGTAGGGTACCTACCATGCACCTTCACCACCTGTAGGGTACCTACCATGCACCTACACCACCTGTAGGGTACATACCATGCACCTACACCACCTGTAGGGTACCTATCACTCACCTACCATGCACCTGTACCACCATGCACCTTCACCACCTGTAGGGTACCTACCATGCACCTACACCACCTGTAGGGTACATACCATGCACCTACACCACCTGTAGGGTACATACCATGCACCTACACCACCTGTAGGGTACCTACCATGCACCTACACCACCTGTAGAGTAACTATCACTCACCTGTACAACCTGTAGGGTACCTACCATGCACCTTCACCACCTGTAGGCTATCTGTCACTCACCTGTACCACTTGTAGGGTACCTACCACACAGCTACACTACTGGTAGGCTACCTTTCACTCACCTGTACCACCTGTAGAGTAACTATCACTCACCTGTACCACCTGTAGAGTACCTACCATGCACCTGTACCACCTGTAGAGTAACTATCACTCACCTGTACCACCTGTAGGGTACCTACCATGCACCTACACCACCTGTAGAGTAACTATCACTCACCTGTACCACCTGTAGGGTACCTACCATGCACCTGTACCACCTGTAGAGTAACTATCACTCACCTGTACCACCTGTAGAGTAACTATCACTCACCTGTACCACCTGTAGAGTAACTATCACTCACCTGTACCACCTGTAGGGTACCTACCATGCACCTTCACCACTGTAGAGTAACTATCACTCACCTGTACCACCTGTAGGGTACCTACCACATACCTACACTACTTGTAGGCTAACTATCACTCACCTGTACCACCTGTAGAGTAACTATCACTCACCTGTACCACCTGTAGAGTAACTATCACTCACCTGTACCACCTGTAGGGTACCTACCATGCACCTTCACCACTGTAGAGTAACTATCACTCACCTGTACCACCTGTAGGGTACCTACCATGCACCTACACCACCTGTAGAGTAACTATCACTCACCTGTACCACCTGTAGGGTACCTACCATGCACCTGTACCACCTGTAGAGTACCTACCATGCACCTGTACCACCTGTAGAGTAACTATCACTCACCTGTACCACCTGTAGGGTACCTTCCATGCACCTACACCACCTGTGGGCTATCTGTCACTCACCTGTACCACCTATAGAGTACCTACCATGCACCTACACCACCTGTAGGCTATCTGTCACTCACCTGTACCACTTGTAGGGTACCTTCCACAGACCTCCACTACTGGTAGGCTACCTATCACTCACCTGTACCACCTGTAGGGTACCTACCATGCACCTACACCACCTGTAGAGTAATTAACACTGACCTGTACCACTTGTAGGGTACCTACCACCTACCTACACGACTTGTAGGCTACCTATCACTCACCTGTACCACCTGTAGGGTACCTACCATGCACCTACACCACCTGTAGAGTAGCTATCACTCACCTGTACCACCTGTAGGCTACCTATCACTCACCTGTACCACCTGTAGAGTAACTATCACTCACCTGTACCACCTGTAGGGTACCTACCATGCACCTACACCACCTGTAGGGTAACTATCACTCACCTGTACCACCTGTCGAGTAACTATCACTCACCTGTACCACCTGTAGAGTAACTATCACTCACCTGTACCACCTGTAGGCTACCTATCACTCACCTGTACCACCTTTAGAGTAACTATCACTCACCTGTACCACCTGTAGAGTACCTACCATGCACCTACACACATGAAGGGTACCTACCACTCACCTGTACCACCTGTAGGCTACCTACCATGCACCTACACCATCTGTAGAGTAACTATCACTCACCTGTACCACCTGTAGGGTACCTACCATGCACCTACACCACCTGTAGGCTCTCTGTCACTCACCTATACCACTTGTAGGGTACCTACCACGTATCTACACTACTTGTAGGCTACCTATCACTCACCTGTACCACCTGTAGGGTACATACCATGCACCTACACCACCTGCAGAGTAATTATCACTCACCTGTACCACTTGTAGGGTACCTACCACATACCTACACTACTTGTAGGCTACCTATCACTCACCTGTACCACCTGTAGGATACCTACCATGCACCTTCACCACCTGTAGGCTATCTGTCACTCACCTGTACCACTTGTAGGGTACCTACCACACACCTACACTACTGGTAGGCTACCTATCACTCACCTGTACCACCTGTAGAGTAACTATCACTCACCTGTACCACCTGTAGAGTACCTACCATGCACCTACACACATGAAGGGTACCTACCACTCACCTGTACCACCTGTAGGCTACCTACCATGCACCTACACCACCTGTAGGCTATCTGTCACTCACCTGTACCACCTGTAGGGTACATACCATGCACCTACACCACCTGCAGAGTAATTATCACTCACCTGTACCACTTGTAGGGTACCTACCACATACTTGTAGGCTAACTATCACTCACCTGTACCACCTGTAGAGTAACTATCACTCACCTGTACCACCTGTAGAGTAACTATCACTCACCTGTACCACCTGTAGAGTACCTACCATGCACCTACACCACCTGTAGAGTAACTATCACTCACCTGTACCACCTGTAGGCTACCTATCACACACTTGTACCACAGGTTACCTATCACTTATCTGTACCACCTGAATGGTAGATACTACCCATGTACACACTGTAGGGTACCTATCACTCACCTGTACTACCTTAATGGTACCTACTAGCCACCTACCAACTTTGGGGTACCTAGCACCCACCTACAGATCTGTAGGGTACCTATTACTCACCTACACCACTTGTAGGGTACCTATCACTCACCTGTACCACTTGTAGGGTACCTAGCACCCACCTACAGACCTGTAGGGTACCTATTACTCACCTACACCACCTGTACACAGGCGTAGAGTACCTATCATCCACCTTATAAATACTATAAAAATTATACCAAATTGTTCCCACTGGTTAGACATTACACTTTTAGCGAGAATGCTGTACCATATGGCTAAAATATTTATTTGTAATTTTCTTGAATAAACAGGCTTTCTAAATGCTAGGTTCCATGTTCCTGTGATAATCTTCCACATAAAGGCAGTAGACACATTTGGCAACCTTCCTAGGATGAAAAGAAAAAGTTCAATACTAAAAGGAGATCCTAAAAAAAATTCCTTTTCATCAGGACCTAAGCCAGACTCTCACAAACAACAACATTCAATGGCTAGCTATATGTCTTTACTTTAACTTTGACCTTAAAATTAATGCATTCAGTTCAATTAAAGGGAGCTCAGACTCAGATATGTTGTCCAGTATTTAATCTTACGGACGTTTATGCTCGGTCCCTATTTTGTAGGGTGTGACAGCTCTCTCCTATATGGCCTCCATGGGTTCCCTAATCCCCTCACAGCTTTGATACTTTAACCTATCACAGCAGGGACATGTGGCTGTGTCCTGCTGGTCCCTAAGCAACCATTATACCAAATCTTCCAAATTTAAAAACCAGCTTCACAAAAATATTGAAAAATTTTGAAAGTCGTAACATGTTCCCTCACTTTAAACCTTGAACCGCACTTTACTTCTCGTGCCCTGCCCTTATTTTCTGTTTCTCAGTCTACCCAGTCATATATCCTATGAAACCCATAAACCTAAACCACCCTGGCACCAGCTTTTTGTTATGCATCCCCTCTCTACTGCCCCACCTTTTTATATTATGGATGTTTTCTATTGGCCACTGGCCAATATGGCCAAAGACCATATCCTGCGCCACCGCCCACAGCTCCCCTAATATAACTGTACACCTTCTATTCTCCCACTTATACAAGAGACCCTCTGCTATCCTTCCCTGTCGTTATTGGCCTCTACCTATCTTTTCCCCTTGAAAGATTACACCCCAATTAAAACAGTTGCCAAAAATTTCCTGTTTCCACCATGTTCCCCAACTTATGACTTTAATCACCTGTATATTACTTTCCTTAACAACTTAATAGATATTCCTACATACCCAAGCCCCATCAGCTTAAACCTCATGTAGGCCACCTCACAGGTACCCAGCAGCTGTCATGTGAACATCTAATATTTATCACGGACTATTTACTCCCCAACCACCATCCATCATTGCCTTCCTAGCTCCACAAGAATAGGAAAAAAAATTTTCATTTCATACCAGGACAAAAGTTGCTTCAGCAGAGCTTAAACAGTGATAAGAAGTAAAATCATTCTGAGTAATACATACTGAAAGTTTTTCCAATGACCTAAAAATTCATCTCTCATTCTAGAGGAATGTTTGATCATATGTGCTGCCCTGGGTGTTGCGTACAAGGGGAGTGACGTACAACATGCTGTTCACCACACCCGTGAATTCTGTATGCTTTGTTGTTATAGGTAGAATAATAGAGGTTACTAGTCTAATAAGAGCTAATAATCATGGTTCATTTTTCAAAATGAAAAAAATTTCAGTAAGGATTTTGTTGATACCTAGACCTTATCAAAAGCTTACTCATACAATATTTCTTCTCTAGTTCTGCAAGACATCCAATTTTCTAAATAATGGTAAGAGGCCATCACAATTTCGAAAACCTCTTTGTCATGTTAAGCTTGCATAGTGCGGACAGTTTGTGAGTCATGTATTGTTTTCCTTCAGTGAGGTGTGTTGTCCCTTTCCTCAATTGTTAACCGCTTTGTTTTCAGGATGCATGGTTTTGCCCTGCTCACCCTGCATGGGCCAGTCAGTTTCTCCAGCTGTACTACCCAGTGGGCACGCTTCTTTGTTCACTGGAGCAGTTGCGTCCTTGCTGAGGAAAATCCTACAATGATATATAAGACAATAAGAGTAACTGTTAGAAGAGTATGGTTATCAAATTGTAGTTCTGTATATTTGGACACATTACTTAAGTGAGAGATTTATATAGCCAAATATGAATGACTCATGTAATTGTTATGACATTTTAAATAGTAGCCCCTAAGACATTAGACCCATGGATTTAGCAAAACATTGAAAAATTAACATGTGTATTAGATAATGCAAAAGCATTGAGTAAACTGATTAACATTAAAGTCCAATCCAGTGTTCAGGAATCCTTTCTAAAGCCGAGCAGGTATGAGAAATGGTATAGACACAATGCCTGATATATGTGGAGAGAACTCAATTCTTGCAACACATAACATATAACAAAACCCTGAACAGTACAATATATACAAAAACCATCAACTTAATAAAACATGACAACAAATGACTTCAGTCACATTTTTCTACATCACACCATGCTATGATTAATTTTTTTTGGCTCCTGACAACACTTTCCTCTGACTTTCATAAGGATAGGATAATTTGCCTAAGCCCAGAGAACTCACTGGTCTCTGAATATTAAGAAATTATCCCATTATTCTAAATTACACAATTTCACAGAGGAATGTGTCGGTGCCCGCACATATGTGCACCACACACACCCGAGGGATAGGAAAGAGGAGAAATAGATCCTTTTAAGTGGGCTAGGCAAGCCCGCCACTTGACAGGACACCAGCTGCCCACATGCTCACCCCAAGCCACAAGAAACCCCAAGTTTGTCACCTTTTACGAATCTGGTATGCCCACTGGAAGAATGGAAGGAGAATTCCTCCTTCATGGACTCCCAATGAAGTTATTCTGCTCCTTTATGCCCTCACATGAAGGTCCCCACTCCACAGGGGGGAGAGAGTTGAGATGGGTAGACAAACCACGGCCTTTGATCATCCAGACATGATTCACTGATGGGGGACTCCCATGGCAAAAGACAAGGATGTAGGCCCGGGCCTACTCATAAAGACACCAGCTGCCCACATGCTCATCCCAATCCACAAGAAAACCGGAGTTTGTCATCTTTTACACCCACTGGTAGAATGGAAGGAGATTCCCTCCTTCTTAGACTCCTAATGAAGTTATTCTGCACCTCCATGCCCTCACATGAAGGTCCGCACTCCACAAGGGGGGAAAGGTATTAGGCTAATACAATCATCATGGTTTGCAATTGTTTAGCTTTCGGTCATTAATTTTTTTTAAAACCCCGGAAAAATAAGGGCCATATGAAAACCAAATATGCAGCTGCACTACCAGAGAAACCTCTGTCAAGGAACTAATAGATAGTTACTCACACAGAGGAATGAATGATTTGACACTCGGGACATGGTTTGGGTTGTTCAGGTCCTGAGGTCTGGTCAAATCTGATGCTAGAGCAGGTGTTTAAGGAGTGCATGGATAAAGTCTGGCCCCGAAAAAAATTGGGTACATCTGCAGAAGTCGACCACGTGCCCAATGTGTCATGTGATGAGACCTGATAATTTTGCCCTGGGCCTGACTCCTGGCCCTGGTTTGAGGTAAAATAGGCACTTCTTCACTAGGACTGAGTGTTGATTTGGCAATATGCCAGCCAGTCAATTCTACACATGCTCTAGGTGCTCATCTGGCACATTGCCAAATCAACACCCAGTCAAAGGGACTAAGTGCTGATTTGGCACAATGGCAGAAAGACACTCCCATGCTTAGTCTTAGTGTCTGTTTGGCAAATGGCCAAATGATGTTTTAGGCACTACGACTGAGTGCTTATTTGGCAAATGGCCAGAAAGTCTCTCACAAGCTTAGCCCTGGTGTCTATTTGGCAAATGACCAAATGATGTTCTAGACACTACGACTGAGTGCTTATTTGGCATATGACCAGAAAGTCACTCACAAGCTTAGCCCTGGTGTCTATTTGGCAAATGGCCAAATGATGTTCTAGACACTACGACTGAGTGCTTATTTGGCAAATGGCCAGAAAGTCACTCACAAGCTTAGCTCTGGTGTCTATTTGGCAAATAGCCAAATGATGTTCTAGGCACTAGAACTGAGTGCTTATTTGGCAAATGGCCAGAAAGTCTCTCACAAGCTTAGCCCTGGTGTCTATTTGGCAAATGACCAAATGATGTTCTAGACACTACGACTGAGTGCTTATTTGGCATATGACCAGAAAGTCACTCACAAGCTTAGCCCTGGTGTCTATTTGGCAAATGGCCAAATGATGTTCTAGACACTACGACTGAGTGCTTATTTGGCAAATGGCCAGAAAGTCACTCACAAGCTTAGCCCTGGTGTCTATTTGGCAAATGGCCAAATGATGTTCTAGGCACTAGAACTGAGTGCTTATTTGGCAAATGGCCAGAAAGTCACTCACAAGCTTAGCCCTGGTGTCTATTTGGCAAATGGCCAAATGATGTTCTAGGCACTAGAACTGAGTGCTTATTTGGCAAATGGCCAAAAGGTGACTCCAAAGCCTAGCCAAAGTGCAGGGTCAAACAAATTTTGCAACATTGCCAAATGAGATCCATAGCCCCTAAACCAGGTGCTGATATGGCTCAGCCATTTCAACATTGGACAAAGTAGTTCTATATATGCCAAGGAAAAACAAACTGACAAAACTTTTTTTTCTTTTTTTTTATTGCACACTAACAGCGAATGGATGGCTGAGTCGACAATTCTCTGCAACCATGTTACAAACATACATTGCCATCAAGCGATTCAGGGTCTCAATTTCTACATCAGTCAATGTGATTATGTCAATTTCTCTGGTGTAACATGCTGGGAAGTTGTAAAACGTTGGCCCACCATCAGCTTTCTTAACCAGTAAATGGAGGGGTTGGGACAATTCTGCCCCGAGACTGTTGAAGTCGTCACGGATCTCGTTCATATTTCTCAAGGTCATGATCTCATCCTCCGATGGTGTCACATGGTAAAATTTGGTGTATAGTTCTGCCAATCTGGATCCTCGGTTGGTGGGAGGCCCAACGTCGGCTTCTTTGTTGTGTTCCATCTTGTCAAATTAACTGCCTTTTCTTAACTAGTATCTCAGCATGCCAACCATTTGTGCTCCCACCAAAGTTGCTGACTTCAGTTTTTGCATAGCTTTATATACTTGAGAATCACATGACCAAATAAGAATTTGGGTCAGTCGGTACAGCATACTAGATCACCAGTCATGTGATCTTATTTGAATATTACAGCAGACAAAGTCACATGACCAAATTAGGAAAAAAAAAAAGAATGAAAGGGTCACATTGTAAATCACAGGATAAAAGATCCAGTATATGAGCAATGACAGGAATAGCATCTAATGGCATTTCAATACCCAAACATGTCACATGACTTGATCCGATATGAAATGCAAATGAATCACATGGTGCATCTCTATACAGTATATAAGAAAAGACAGGCATAGCATCCTTTACACCTTCTCATCTCTGAGGCTCAGCTGAAGTAACAGGTCTCTCAGCATGCCAAGCATTTGTGCTCCCACCAAATTGCTGAGTTAAGTTTTGCATAGTTTTGACAATCACATGACAAATTTAAAAATTAACATTTTTGTTCTAAATTTGTGTAAAAGATAATGTTGTCTATAATATCTATTCCTCTGTGTGAGTAACTATCTATTAGTTCCTTGACAGAGGTTTCTCTGGTAGTGCAGCTGCATATTTGGTTTTCATATGGCCCTTATTTTTCCGGGGTTTTAAAAAAAATTAATGACCGAAAGCTAAACAAGTGCAGGCTGTATATAACAGGGAGTATATCTGGCATAGAAATTATGTTGTAGTCAGAAAACAGCAATGCATTTTACTTTTGTTTTGTTTTTATCATTCTTAACAATAACATGAAAAAAGTTGGAAAAGCTCTCTTCTCGTGCATTCCTCCTCGATTTGGAATTTCTGATGCTGAACTCTCTGTGCTTTATCTTGTAACTCTATTTCCTCTGGAGAAGTGACCCTGGTTTGCCCACATAGAACATGTGAAGTGCACATACAAGGGCATCGATTTGCTTTTCTCTTGGATATTTTATTAACCTGTTGGAGCACTCAATCATGTGTTTTCCAGATATTGAATTTGGTAGAGAGATTTCCACCACTCTGGTATAAAGCTTTGGGAAAGCAGCCTCTGTAGATGTTACATTGGTAGTTATTATCCCTGGAGGAAATTGCCGACGTACAGCGCTTCTGTACCTCCTGTCTAGACGAACTTCCAATGCACCATCAATGCACGGAGTCATGTCCTGTAAAACTCGGAGTCCTACTGCAAATACGTCATCAAAGAGTAGAGCTTGTTTATTCACAGCTTCTTCAAGCCAGAACTTGTTAGTGTTCTTGTTAGGATCAAGAGTTGCATTGGTGAAGGGACTAAGAAGAACTGTGGCAAGAATAGTCTTTCCACTTTCAGATTTACCTGACATCAGTAGGTATTGCTGACGAAATTCTCCATTTGCCATGTTTATATAATGATCCCAGAAACCTTTTCCATTGACATCATGATTCAATCTGTCATGACCCAAGCGATCCTCTAAGAATTGAATGAAATCCTGTTGATGCATCTTCAGCTGCCCTAACTGAGACAAATCAAACTGGTTACAGAGCTCCTGGAGGATTTCCAGATTTGTCTTGAAGTTGGTATAGTCAATCTCATATGATGAGATTTTTGCCATTTTGACACAAATAAATTGATTTAAACAGCCTCTGAAGTACCCTCCAGTGAGTCTTGGGGCAGTGATTCAAAATCCAATTTCTCGGTCAAATAACAAGCATTCCAAATTAGATAAAAACAACTCATTCATTGAACCCACATGTAGATTGGGGTAACTTCTAGCATACATTGTTTTTTAGCACTCTCCCATTCAAACAACCAGTCTGTTCAAGCCCACTTTTGGAGGTCTAATCATGTACCTTGCAAAGCAGATAAACAAGTGAAGTTGTGAAGATTACACTTCTATTATTCCCACCCCTCAGATTCCTATCAGACATATCAGACAGCACTATTGATTTTCATACTTTTATTTTCAAAAGACTGTCCATGTACAAAATGGCCAATCATCTCCTCCTCCTCCATTGCCTCTGATGATCTCTGACTTTGACATCATCCCCAGAAGCAATTCCCGAAATTGACTTCTGGTCTCCACCTTTCGGACATAGAACTGTTTCGGGATGTAATCAGACACGGCATCGATCCATCTGAGATATTCTACAGAATCTTTAACGAGAACATAACCATCACGAACACTCAGCAGGGCATGAAGTGTTATAACTAGATGCAGATATCCTAATCCATCTTCTCCATAATCTGATGTGTATTGAAACAGTATATGGTCTATGTGCCCTATTCTATCGAGAAACAGAGTCAGCGTTTTCAGTATATGGTTGAGTTTTACAGTTAGGAGGGAAGAACTGATGTCACCTCTTTTAAGACAGCAAACAAATTCCTCCATATCGAAAACTCCAATTGGAATCGAATAGTGGAATGTCTCCGGGAATCCAAAATCTACCATTTTGAAGAGCGATGGCAAATCCATTCCCTCCAAATCACCCACAGGAAAGTTGTCATACAGGATTATCTGAATTTTCTCATCTGTATCACCTTCCCAATCTAGCATTATTTTGTCTATATCTTTGATGACATATCTTACAGTAAGCTATGCACAAGTATGGCAGCTAAATTGAATTCTGGGTGGAACAGTCGTCAATCTCTTTCATTTAGACTGATACTGATCGGACATAAACAACAAATGCATATTTTTTTTTTCTTTCTTTAATCATTTCACCAAATGTTTCCGCTCAGAACTTCACTTGAAGATCAAAAGGATGTGACAGTTGACAATTTTTTCTGCTCAGACGACACACATACAGGCCCATCATCTCCTCAAGAATCGCCCGTTCTTCTTCGGTTAGTTTTATACCACTGCCTCCTCCATAGTGCGCTGGGAAAAAGTAGTATATCGGTCCACTTTCAGGCCCTGCTTTCTTCACCAGTAATCGAACAGGTTTTGTCAATTTCCCACCGAGACTGTAAAACTCTTCAACTGCCTTGCTCATTTCAGTCAGGATTCCAAAGTCCTGCATGAGTGGTTCACCATACAGTTCTCTGAAAAGCTTTGTCAGGGACCCAGTGTTGGTCGCGGGTTCACTGCCTGTATCTTCATTTTCTCTTTTCATTGATGTCTGCATACTTGTCATTTTGCTGTTCGTTCAGTTCAGCCTCACCAAAGCAAAGGTCTGCAGAATCCTATTCATGTCATTCCTTATATACTGGATACTCTGTCATGTGATGCACCATGTGATTCATTTGCATATCATATTGGATCAAGTCATGAGACATATTTGCATACTGAACATGCCAGCAGTTTCTTCTTTTACCGATTGTATGTCATGTGATGCACCACATGATTCATTTGCATATTATATTAGATTAAGTCATGTGACATATTTGCATATTGAAACAGCATAAAACTGGAAGAATACGGGGGTCACACTTTAACAGTACACAAAGATGCCACTAGACGCAGATATTATCCCCCCTCCCATAGAATTCAGGGATCCTCCTCCTCTTCCACCGAGACGGAAGCCACCGCCTATTCCACAAAGGCATAATGTCTGGCAACCTGTCCAGCACAGAAGACCCATGCAGGTCGTGCATCCAATGAGGAAACACTGATGAATTAACAAAACGGCCCTTTTTAGGGCCCCAAAAGATCACAAAAGTTGTCATTACCTCAGACCAATGTTAATGTCTATGATGTCAATGGTACTTGGGTGGCTTTTAACCACTATCAAGAACATAAGTATTCTTATTTCATCAGTTTATTTAATGCATATGTCTAGTTTAAAAATCACTAATCACATCCTGACAACAAATTTTCCTGTTTAATTGATGATTATGATATTGAAATTATCATATTAGTTTTCAATTTGAATAGGTCATGTGACTTCAAACCCCTATAAATGTGTGCAAGTTTTTTTAAAACCATGGGACTTGCCATAGTTTCTGTAGAGAGTGCTTCCAAAGCCCTATCACTTCGAGAGCAACATCAGAATTTGGATGTATTGCTTTCAGAGGGTTCCTCATTTACTCCACGAATTCCCGTTGAGATTTCTGCTGTAATTGCTTGAGTTGTTTGGGTGACATGATGGGACGGGGAAACGAGATGTCTGTTGGGTCCATCAGAGTGTGCTGTATGTTTTGTTTGGGTTGGCTGATTTTACCCCCAATAATAGTATTATCTAATGCCTAAGACACCAGGAAATAGTGTTTTGTATGTTATGGGGAGCAATTTAGAGAAAGTGGTAAATGTGTCAAAGAAAGTCAGAAATTGATTTTTCATTCTGTTTTTTTTATTGCATACACATACAAGCATCAATATCAAGAAGATAAAAGTCCTATGAAAACACAGATGTGCCCGGTTCACCGGATGCCTTTCCAAATCCCAATTCATTTGATGGTGCTTTGCTCAATGCCGATCCAAATCCAGCTACTGAAGCACAAGCTGAAGTTGAAGCTGAAGCTGAAGCATCAGGTTGGGAAGTCGCAGATTTCTGAGCTGATTTACCAAATGGAAATCGGTACTGAGTTGTTGGAAGAGAAAATTTCAGTTTGTTGTGATCATTTCTAAGAGTCTGTTGTTCATTTCTCACAGAGTTTAATTTTCCGATGATGTCTGCCATCAAGATCTTGCATTGGTCAACTGTTTTCACTGCTGCAAGTGCTATAGGACATACAGGAGAGTTTTTGAAGTGTTCCACTGCAACAATGTCATCTGCTTCCCATGCATGTACTACAACCCCACATTCATAGCATTGTACAACATCGGTTACTCCATGGAAAAAGAATCCATTTGAAGCCAGTGTTTCTGCAGATGGTGAAGTTTTCTTCCAACTTCCTGATTCAAAAGTATTCAGCCTCACTGACAATTTTTCGAACTGCTTATTTTTCGCCATTGTCGATTGTTACTTTTCTGAATGCTGACTACCTCCTCACGTCAGGTGAACACTCTGTGCTAAATTAAATTCCTTTATTCGATTCTGCAACAAAAGTTCTTTCCATAGACATAGTCTGAAAAGAGCATCTTTCCCTAGTCTTTGAAAAACAAGATGCTCAAACGTTTAGTTTAAAGTTTATTAATCATGGTTCCATGTCGCTTAGGAGATTAAAGCTAGCTTTCTGTGACATCTACTCTTTAGTTTGTTGAAACACTGCTAATTAGCTCCTCAACAAAAATGGCCACATCACTCCTTCCCATGTTGTCACGTAGGACTTGAACCAGAGTGTAAGGAGGACTGAGTTGTTTGTATTTCCAGACCATCAAAACTTCAAAAACAGGGTTTTTTACAGTCCTCTCAGAAGTAATGGGAGCAGCAATTCTAGACAGCTCGCTGAAGCTGAGGCATAATTCTATACCCCGAGACTTCCAGTCTCGGGGGAGTTCCTCTGCTAATAGAGTGAAATAACTCTCTACTTTCCAGTCATCAGTGGGTATTATAGAGTCGTCATACATTTCATTCTTACGCATGAATTCTTTACTTAACTCAACCAAATCATTCCTTCCTATTTCACTTAGAGCCCCTCGAAGGTCTCTCCATTCCGCCAAGCCTGTTTTCCTGTACCAGCAAAATAGCATATCACGGGCTAGGGTAGAAACATCTCTTTCACTTTTTAGATACTCCATTTGACTCATCCTTAGACCTAGGAAACAACCTAGAGGCATGTAATCAGCTGTTTTCAGTTTCCGACTGACTTGGAGGAGGAGGCTGTCTGATAAATAACCCATGTCGTCTGTTAGAAAGTGAGTGTATGAGGGGACTAACCCACTGATAGCATCAGAGTACTCCATGGTGGTTACAGCTTAGTGTGATGGTTATTTCAGTAGAAATTCTATGTGGTAATAGTCAATGAGCAGAACTCTAAATTTAATTCACTAAACAGAATCATCCGTCTAGCATTTTAAGGGGTAAAGAACATGAACTCAAAGTGAGTCATGTTCTTCAAAAATGGTATATTGAGGAAAAAATGTATTTGCATCTATAGCTCTTTTTCTTTGCAGAGGAAACAGCATATGGTTGGACAAATAAGTAGGGACAAATAACATTTTTCATGAGCTTTTAAGAAACAATTGATTAATTTTGCATAACACTCAATATAGAGAAGCCAGTTTCCTTCATAAGCATTGAGACTGAAAAGCACTTTTAAAAAAATAATGTCTGTAGTCCACTATAAAAAAATTATTTGTGGGTCTCTAAAATACCCCTGATTAACAGTTGCAAAATATAATTTCAGTTTTATCATCATTTGATTTTCAACAAACCTACCAATCATTAAATCCAGTCCGTTTGACTCAACCGGGACAAAATAGAAATTGTATTTTACAGTCGATGCAGCAAGCTAATATAGGTCCATAAAACTCTTGGGAATGCAAGCAGGAAAATGGCAGAGGATATGTACAAGCAACAATTGACAAAGTCTATCAAGACGTGGATGAATGAAGTGGTCATCGTTCTCCAGTCCTGTGTAGTTCGTCTCGAGAAGTTGATCCACTCCAGTGAGAATAACCAGGAGATGGAGAACCTTATTAAGAAACAAGAAAACATGATATCACTTCTGGAGGAAAAGCTAGAGATCAAGTTACAGAACTCATCATGAAGTTGATTGTGTGGAAATAAAACAAACAAAAAACTCAAAGTTTGTGTTTTAACTTCATGTTGTGGTATTTTGTGGTAATCTACGTGTATTGTGTGTTATGACTCGAGAGGACAACATTGAACAAGTAGGAATGGATCTATTACAAGATAATGTTACACTTGCTGAAAGGAAAGTTAAAAACCCCAGAATAGCAGATCTCTGTTTTTTAGGAATATTGTGAAGGTGCTAAAACAGGAAAACAAATGTAGTAATAGCCACTCTGTCCATGCAACACATGCAAGAGAGAAAAATGAAAACAGATCGATTTTGGTCAATTTTTGTTCAAGAGAAAATAAAAAGGCAATGTAAACTTTCATATTTGGGCCTACTGAAAGAGAATGTTGGTGCTATTGTATGTGTGACGTGAATGCATGGAAATGAAAAATTACAACATGTTTTATTATTTTCTTCTCTAGTTTATGTTATAAGGAAAACAAAAAGCTCAAAAGAAAGTTTTCACAGGAATAGCAAAGTCAGTGGTAATTATTTTATCAACAAACCCACCAAAGCCCAGTCTGCATGACTTGTCTTGGACAAAACTTTTACCCAAATAGAAATTGTATTTTACAGTCAATACAACAAGCTGATATAGCTTTATATACCTCTTGGGAAAACAAGCAGGAAAATGTCAGAGAATATGTACAAGCAAGAACTGACAGCGACTATCAAGACCTGGATGGATGAGGTGGTCATCACTCTCCAGTCTTGTATAGCTCGTCTCGAGAAGTTGATTCATTCCAGTGAGAATATCCAGGAGTTGGAGAACCTTATCAACAAACAAGAAGAGATCATATCACTTCTGGAAGGACAGCTGGAGATCAAGTTACAGAATTCATCATGAGGTTGCTTGTGTAGAAATAAAAAAAGAAAATATCAACGTATCAATTTGAATTTTTTGTTTCATCAAGTGATGATTTTATTAGTGCAGATGCCAAGATTACAGAGCTAAGCATGGATCTGTTACAAGAAAATATTGTACTTTCCAAAAGGGAAGTTGAAAACCCAGATGCAAAAACAAAGTATTCACTAGCAGATCTTTGGGTTGGGGAATATTGTCAAGGTGGTAAAACAGAGGAAAAACAAAAGTCAAAATATCAGCACTTTCCAAGTAAGACATGCAAAGCTAGAAAGGTGAAAACTGATTGATTTTTGGTCTATGTTGCATGTGTGACATGAAAGTTGCATGTGTGACATGAATGTCTGCAAATGCTCTATTGTTTTTCATTTGTTCCCTAATATATATTGTAAGGAAAAGGATTGAGTAAAAGGTAAAAGGAAAAGTGCAATTTTTCATTCATTTTATTGGAATGACACAGTCAATTGTATCCCATTCTTTCAGGCATAGTACCTAACACCACATACACTGAGAGGATGTATATCTGTGAATTATCTAAACAAATTATCGTTATAAGTATTTGATATTAGAAAAGTCAACATCTCAAATAGTATGTAATTGTGTTCGGACAAATCAGTTAGAATATGGAAATATGGCAGTCCTGTAGTGTGTGTAGTCAACACCACACTTGTTTACCTCTACTGCTGTTCTTGCTGAGCTAAATATTGGACCATGGTTGTTGAAGGCCAATGAATTTGAAAAGTGTTCATTGAACAGTCTGTGTGCCTCTTGCCTTGTGATTGGTGCTTCCAGGTGGTGGCAGTATTCTTCTTTGAACAGCTTAGACAAATTACGATATAGAAGGACCAAAGTAGAGGCAGACTTTATCTTCAATTCCACTGCAAACTTGTTCAGCAAATGCTGTTTGAACTGTTCTGGAACAAAAAGACTGCTCCATTCCTCTATTTTGGCTCCCTTGGCTCCTACAAGGAAATCCTTTAGTCTTTTGATGAAGGATTGCTTCACCACTCTTCCAAGCAAGCCTGATGCTTCCCCAAACAATGTTTCCAACTTTGTGAATGTGCAATTGAATTGGAGTACAATATAGATAATTTCTTTAGAATATTGTTCAGCAGAATATACACAGTATTGTGTCTCTACTTCTTTCCCCCGTACAGTATGAGTTGTAGGCAAAGTTACCAATAAGTCCTCCACTGACTTTGCATCAGACTCGAGAGACAGTAACCAGTTTTCTGCGTGTGTGTCAGGCGTTACCACACTGCTATCAATATAGCGCTGAAGGATGTAAATTCCAGGAAATATGTCAGTCATTATTCCAAAAGGAAAAGCGTGTTTGAGACCTTAAATTACATTAAGAAGAGCTATGAAATCCAATTTCAGCTTAAGAAAAAAGATCGTTCTATCCTGCCTTTGATTACATATTATTTTGAATCTTACATAAAAAGAAATATACATGTCCTGAGTATTTTTGATTCAAGTTTATTGATTGATCAATACTACAGTATGGCTGTACTCATGCAGTCGGCATAGTCAATGAGGCACCTCTTTATCTGTAGAGCCTTTCTAGCATGGGCTAACTGCTTAGTTTGACTCATGTTCACAAAGTTCAAGGAATTACAAAGGTTTTCCTCTAACAACCTTTGTGTGTCTACTTCTGTTGTTGTCACGTCCAGTTTCTTGCAGTATTCAGTGTCATTGACATCAGATAATTGACGATACAGAATCACCAAACTAGGAATGGAATCTATCTTCAATTTTACTGCAAAGCGAATCAATAAGGTCATTGAGAATTTCTCATTTTCTCTCCAGAAAATTGTGTTCCAATCATCTACTTTGAATGATTTGGCTGAGACAAGGAAATCATTCAGTTTATTGAAGGATGACTGCTTCACAACTCTTCCAATCACACCTGATGCTTGATTGAATATCCATTCCAATTGAGTAAATTTGCAATCAAATTTGAGTGCAATGAAAACAATCTGCTGAGAACATCTTTCAACAGGATAAACAAAGTACTGTGTTACTACTTCATTTCCATGAGTAGCAGGCAGACCTTCCAACAACTCCTCTACTGACTTGACATCAGACTCTGAGTAGAGAAGCCAGTTTCCTGCATGAGTGTTAGGCTTAACAATGGTCTTTGAGAGGAAACGTTGAACGGTGTGGAATACATCTGCCATCATGTCAGGAAAACAATCATACATGAACCTCTGTAGTGCCCCTGACAGAGCATTGCAAAATACAATTTCAGTCTTGCGATATTGTTAGCCTTACTCAGATATAGGGGAGTAAAAAATATTCACTGAATGAGGCTCCTCATGGTGTACATTTTATCTTGTTTCTTATACTGAAATATTGTGAAGAATTCACATGATGCTCATCATCAGAACTGAACATGTGTTGATCTTCTAATAAAAGATGAGCATGGAAGCATAATTTTTCAATAAAGAAAGCAACTTGCAGTGTTATCTCGTCTTGAAGATACAAACGGCAAAAACAATCCATTCATAAGTTTCTTTTTACATTCTGTGCAATCCTTCTGTATTAGCTGTCTGCCCAACTTTATTTTGAGAGCATTTAGTTTTTGACATCTATTCCATCTATAGAGATCATAACGCCTCCACATTCTTCTCCTCTCATGCTGTTCCTTCTTTTCTATCTCGCATAGAGGCATCCATTTCTCCAGCCTCCGAGAAAGAAGTTCATCTCTTTTTTTATTCACTATGCAGTCTGGGACATCTCTGTAAATGTAGTCGGTCTCCTTCTTCTTATACATCGGTGTGTAATTTGGATGATTACTATAATTTTCCTGAAACTCAGAATCATTCACATACCTTACCATCCATTCCACACTAGTAACCGGCCAATATTCATTAGTTTCTTGTTTTGTAGGATGGGTCTTTTGGTTTTTGAGATATTTCTGGTCATAGCCTGGTTTGAGTAATTCCATAAAAGGATCACTTAACCAAGCTTTCATCCATCCTCGTGAACCTTGCTCGTGATATATATCTTGGTCGCTTTGTCCAGTACTGTGGTCATCACCTTTCCCAGCGTCATTTGACTCAATGTGTAATTGATCTGGTTCAGTACATTTCATATCACCTTCTTTTATCTTCTCTGCATTTTCACTCTGGATTTCAGACCAACTTGCAATATCTTCATACCTCATCTGTTTCAAAAAGTCAATTTCTTTTTTATTTTCCATATATAAATTAAATTCATAGTTCAGTTTTGTGTAAAGCATCTCTGTTCTGAACTTCTTGATCACATAGTCTGGGACAACTCTATAAATCATATCAGTCACCTGCTTCTTGTACATAGGTGTATAAAAAGGATTGTCATAATTTGCATTGAAGTTGGAATCTTTCACATATCTTGCCATCCATTCCACACTAGTGACTGGCCAAAATTCATTGGTTTCTTCTTTAGTGGGATGGATCTTTGGGTTCTTCAGGTAGTCATGCATAACCGAATCTCCATCCAAGAAAAAATACTTAAATGGATCTCTTATCCAAGCACTCATATACTCCTTTGAAAATCTCCGGAGATACATATCATTATCATTTTCTTTGGTTCTATGAAGTGATTCATGCAGTGAATTGTTTCCACCATCCCTCTCCTCTTTTACTGCAGTACTACATTGATCTGCTTCTACAGTGTTAAATATAGTCACCTCTTTAAACAATTTCATTCCATCTTCCTTTTTTGATGTGTTATCAGCATTTCCTTTCATGTCTGAGGTCTCCATCATTGTCCCACCTGAATGTTCTAAGGTTCCATTATTGTTACATTCTGTATCCATGGCTTCACACCTCTCCGGTTCATTTCCCATAACCTCTGATTGGAGATCTAATGAATCATGATTCTTATCAATTAATTTTGAACCATCCACTGGTGTATGCTCTTTTGGTTCTTTATTTAAATACTCCACTATTCTCCCATCCGAACATTTCTTATTTTCACTCTCTATGACATAACCTTCATATTTCTCACTCACCATATCCATGTAATCAAATTGTTTTGGCAGATCTGAATGATGCACAATTTCACCTTCTGAATATTCTATATTTCCACTATTCACCACTATGTCTTCATCTCTCTCACTCCAAATTTCCACATCTTCAGCTTGCGCCAGGCGAGATTTCGGACCATGTGTCTTTTCATGTTCCTTTAGATCATCTACAGTTTCTACATCTGAATGATCTAGAAGTTCACCTTTAGAGCATGTGATAGTTTCCATCACCATATTTTCATATCTCTGACCTCTAATTTCTGTACCTCCAGATTGCTTAAGCATATCTATCGATTCCTGCTTCTTCTCATCTGTTGCAGAGTCATTCACAGCAGTATATTCCATAGGTTCTTTTAAATGTTCAGATCTTTCATCCACAGTTAGCTGAGATGAATCTTCTATTTTGCTTTTCTCTTTGGCATCTAGTTTGATCCCTGTATTGATGTATTTTGATGTTTCATTCACATCACTTTCTTCCTTTAAGTTATGAAGCAGCCTCTTCCTTACTTTAACTTCTCTCCTATATTGTTCATTCTTGTCTCGTAATTCTTTTCTTCTCACTTGGTCTGATATCAACCTTTTGTACCATTCCCTCTTCCTTTTATTATCCTTCCCCTGATAGTTTGGGTCTTTCATCTTCCTTTTCTTGTGCCTTGAAAGAGAAGAATCGATAGAAGCCATTTTGAACATAGAACAATTTCAAAATTAGGTTAATATACCATAATTGACAAATGTGTGGCTTTTATATGTCACTCATTCAGAGAGTAGGACAATTGCACACAAGCAAGGGGCAGAGATTTTTCAAGTGGCGGAGATTTTTCCGAGTGGCGGAGATTTTTTCCAAGTGGCAGAGATTTTTTCCAAGTGGCGGAGATTTTTCAAGTGGCGGAGATTTTTCTGAGTGGCGGAGATTTTTTCCAAGTGGCGGAGATTTTTCTGAGTGGCGGAGATTTTTCTGAGTGGCGGAGATTTTTTCTGGGTGGCGGAGATTTTTTCCAAGTGGCGGAGATTTTTTTCTGGGTGGCGGAGATTTTTTCCAAGTGGCGGAGATTTTTTCCAAGTGGCGGAGATTTTTTCCAAGTGGCGGAGATTTTTTCCAAGTGGCGGAGATTTTTCAAGTGGCGGAGATTTTTCTGAGTGGCGGAGATTTTTTTCAGGGTGGCGGAGATTTTTTTCTGGGTGGCGGAGATTTTTTCCAAGTGGCGGAGATTTTTTCCAAGTGGCGGAGATTTTTCAAGTGGCGGAGATTTTTTCCAAGTGGCGGAGATTTTTTCCAAGTGGCGGAGATTTTTTCCAAGTGGCGGAGATTTTTTCTGGGTGGCGGAGATTTTTTCTGGGTGGCGGAGATTTTTTCTGGGTGGCGGAGATTTTTCTGAGTGGCGGAGATTTTTCTGAGTGGCGGAGATTTTTTCTGGGTGGCGGAGATTTTTTCTGGGTGGCGGAGATTTTTTCTGGGTGGCAGAGATTTTTTCCAAGTGGCGGAGATTTTTTCCAAGTGGCGGAGATTTTTTCTGGGTGGCGGAGATTTTTCTGAGTGGCGGAGATTTTTCTGAGTGGCGGAGATTTTTTCTGGGTGGCGGAGATTTTTTCTGGGTGGCGGAGATTTTTCTGAGTGGCAGAGATTTTTCTGAGTGGCGGAGATTTTTTCCAAGTGGCGGAGATTTTTCAAGTGGCGGAGATTTTTCTGAGTGGCGGAGATTTTTCTGAGTGGCAGAGATTTTTTCTGGGTGGCGGAGATTTTTTCCAAGTGGCGGAGATTTTTTCCAAGTGGCGGAGATTTTTTCCAAGTGGCGGAGATTTTTCTGGGTGGCGGAGATTTTTTCTGGGTGGCGGAGATTTTTTCTGGGTGGCGGGGATTTTTTCCAAGTGGCGGAGATTTTTTCCAAGTGGCGGAGATTTTTTCCAAGTGGCGGAGATTTTTTCCAAGCGGCGGAGATTTTTTCTGGGTGGCGGAGATTTTTCTGGGTGGCAGAGATTTTTTCCAAGTGGCGGAGATTTTTCAAGTGGCGGAGATTTTTCTGAGTGGCGGAGATTTTTTCGAGTGGCGGAGATTTTTTCTGGGTGGCAGAGATTTTTTCTGGGTGGCGGAAATTTTTCCAAGTGGCGGAGATTTTTTCCAAGTGGCGGAGATTTTTTCAAGTGGCGGAGATTTTTCTGGGTGGCAGAGATTTTTTCCAAGTGGCGGAGATTTTTTCCAAGTGGCGGAGATTTTTCAAGTGGCGGAGATTTTTCTGAGTGGCGGAGATTTTTCTGAGTGGCGGAGATTTTTTTCTGGGTGGCGGAGATTTTTTTCTGGGTGGCGGAGATTTTTTCGAGTGGCGGAGATTTTTTCTGGGTGGCGGAGATTTTTTCTGGGTGGCGGAGATTTTTTCTGGGTGGCGGAGATTTTTTCCAACTGGCGGAGATTTTCCAAGTGGCGGAGATTTTTTCCAAGTGGCGGAGATTTTTTCCAAGTGGCGGAGATTTTTTCCAAGCGGCGGAGATTTTTTCTGGGTGGCGGAGATTTTTCTGGGTGGCGGAGATTTTTTCCAAGTGGCGGAGATTTTTCAAGTGGCGGAGATTTTTCTGAGTGGCGGAGATTTTTTCGAGTGGCGGAGATTTTTTCTGGGTGGCGGAGATTTTTTCTGGGTGGCGGAAATTTTTCCAAGTGGCGGAAATTTTTCCAAGTGGCGGAGATTTTTTCAAGTGGCGGAGATTTTTCTGGGTGGCGGAGATTTTTTCCAAGTGGCGGAGATTTTTTCCAAGTGGCGGAGATTTTTCAAGTGGCGGAGATTTTTCTGAGTGGCGGAGATTTTTCTGAGTGGCGGAGATTTTTTCTGGGTGGCGGAGATTTTTTCTGGGTGGCGGAGATTTTTTCGAGTGGCGGAGATTTTTTCTGGGTGGCGGAGATTTTTTCGAGTGGCGGAGATTTTTTCTGGGTGGCGGAGATTTTTTCTGGGTGGCGGAGATTTTTTCTGAGTGGCGGAGATTTTTTCTGGGTGGCGGAGATTTTTTCTGGGTGGCGGAGATTTTTTCTGGGTGGCGGAGATTTTTTCTGAGTGGCGGAGATTTTTTCTGGGTGGCGGAGATTTTTTCTGGGTGGCGGAGATTTTTCAAGTGGCGGAGATTTTTTCCAAGTGGCGGAGATTTTTCAAGTGGCGGAGATTTTTCTGAGTGGCGGAGATTTTTCTGAGTGGCGGAGATTTTTTCTGGGTGGCGGAGATTTTTTCTGGGTGGCGGAGATTTTTTCCAAGTGGCGGAGATTTTTTCCAAGTGGCGGAGATTTTTTCCAAGTGGCGGAGATTTTTCAAGTGGCGGAGATTTTTCTGAGTGGCGGAGATTTTTTTCTGGGTGGCGGAGATTTTTTCCAAGTGGCGGAGATTTTTTCCAAGTGGCGGAGATTTTTTCCAAGTGGCGGAGATTTTTCAAGTGGCGGAGATTTTTTCCAAGTGGCGGAGATTTTTTCCAAGTGGCGGAGATTTTTTCCAAGTGGCGGAGATTTTTTCTGGGTGGCGGAGATTTTTTCTGGGTGGCGGAGATTTTTCTGAGTGGCGGAGATTTTTCTGAGTGGCGGAGATTTTTTCTGGGTGGCGGAGATTTTTTCTGGGTGGCGGAGATTTTTTCTGGGTGGCAGAGATTTTTTCCAAGTGGCGGAGATTTTTTCCAAGTGGCGGAGATTTTTTCTGGGTGGCGGAGATTTTTCTGAGTGGCGGAGATTTTTCTGAGTGGCGGAGATTTTTTCTGGGTGGCGGAGATTTTTTCTGGGTGGCGGAGATTTTTCTGAGTGGCAGAGATTTTTCTGAGTGGCGGAGATTTTTTCCAAGTGGCGGAGATTTTTCAAGTGGCGGAGATTTTTCTGAGTGGCGGAGATTTTTCTGAGTGGCAGAGATTTTTTCTGGGTGGCAGAGATTTTTTCCAAGTGGCGGAGATTTTTTCCAAGTGGCGGAGATTTTTTCCAAGTGGCGGAGATTTTTCTGGGTGGCGGAGATTTTTTCTGGGTGGCGGAGATTTTTTCTGGGTGGCGGGGATTTTTTCCAAGTGGCGGAGATTTTTTCCAAGTGGCGGAGATTTTTTCCAAGCGGCGGAGATTTTTTCTGGGTGGCGGAGATTTTTCTGGGTGGCGGAGATTTTTTCCAAGTGGCGGAGATTTTTTAAGTGGCGGAGATTTTTCTGAGTGGCGGAGATTTTTTCGAGTGGCGGAGATTTTTTCTGGGTGGCAGAGATTTTTTCTGGGTGGCGGAAATTTTTCCAAGTGGCGGAGATTTTTTCCAAGTGGCGGAGATTTTTTCAAGTGGCGGAGATTTTTCTGGGTGGCGGAGATTTTTTCCAAGTGGCGGAGATTTTTTCCAAGTGGCGGAGATTTTTCAAGTGGCGGAGATTTTTCTGAGTGGCGGAGATTTTTCTGAGTGGCGGAGATTTTTTTCTGGGTGGCGGAGATTTTTTCTGGGTGGCGGAGATTTTTTCGAGTGGCGGAGATTTTTTCTGGGTGGCGGAGATTTTTTCTGGGTGGGGAGATTTTTTCTGGGTGGCGGAGATTTTTTCCAACTGGCGGAGATTTTCCAAGTGGCGGAGATTTTTTCCAAGTGGCGGAGATTTTTTCCAAGTGGCGGAGATTTTTTCCAAGCGGCGGAGATTTTTTCCAAGCGGCGGAGATTTTTCTGGGTGGCGGAGATTTTTTCCAAGTGGCGGAGATTTTTCTGAGTGGCGGAGATTTTTTTCTGGGTGGCGGAGATTTTTTCTGGGTGGCGGAGATTTTTTCGAGTGGCGGAGATTTTTTCTGGGTGGCGGAGATTTTTTCTGGGTGGGGAGATTTTTTCTGGGTGGCGGAGATTTTTTCCAACTGGCGGAGATTTTCCAAGTGGCGGAGATTTTTTCCAAGTGGCGGAGATTTTTTCCAAGTGGCGGAGATTTTTTCCAAGCGGCGGAGATTTTTTCTGGGTGGCGGAGATTTTTCTGGGTGGCGGAGATTTTTTCCAAGTGGCGGAGATTTTTCAAGTGGCGGAGATTTTTCTGAGTGGCGGAGATTTTTTCGAGTGGCGGAGATTTTTTCTGGGTGGCGGAGATTTTTTCTGGGTGGCGGAAATTTTTCCAAGTGGCGGAGATTTTTTCCAAGTGGCGGAGATTTTTTCAAGTGGCGGAGATTTTTCTGGGTGGCGGAGATTTTTTCCAAGTGGCGGAGATTTTTTCCAAGTGGCGGAGATTTTTCAAGTGGCGGAGATTTTTCTGAGTGGCGGAGATTTTTCTGAGTGGCGGAGACTTTTCTGAGTGGCGGAGATTTTTTCTGGGTGGCTGAGATTTTTTCTGGGTGGCGGAGATTTTTCAAGTGGCGGAGATTTTTCTGAGTGGCAGAGATTTTTCTGAGTGGCGGAGATTTTTTTCTGGGTGGCGGAGATTTTTTCCAAGTGGCGGAGATTTTTTCCAAGTGGCGGAGATTTTTTCTAAGTGGCGGAGATTTTTCAAGTGGCGGAGATTTTTTCCAAGTGGCGGAGATTTTTTCCAAGTGGCGGAGATTTTTCAAGTGGCGGAGATTTTTTCTGGGTGGCGGAGATTTTTCTGGGTGGCAGAGATTTTTTCCAAGTGGCGGAGATTTTTCTGAGTGGCGGAGATTTTTTCTGGGTGGCGGAGATTTTTTCTGGGTGGCGGAGATTTTTCTGAGTGGCGGAGATTTTTCTGAGTGGCGGAGATTTTTCCTGGGTGGCGGAGATTTTTTCTGGGTGGCGGAGATTTTTTCTGGGTGGCAGAGATTTTTTCCAAGTGGCGGAGATTTTTTCTGGGTGGCGGAGATTTTTTCTGGGTGGCGGAGATTTTTTCTGGGTGGCGGAGATTTTTCTGAGTGGCGGAGATTTTTCTGAGTGGCGGAGATTTTTTCCAAGTGGCGGAGATTTTTTCTGGGTGGCGGAGATTTTTCTGGGTGGCGGAGATTTTTCCTGGGTGGCGGAGATTTTTTCTGGGTGGCGGAGATTTTTTCTGGGTGGCGGAGATTTTTTCCAAGTGGCGGAGATTTTTTCCAAGTGGCGGAGATTTTTTCCAAGTGGCGGAGATTTTTTCCAAGTGGCGGAGATTTTTTCCAAGTGGCGGAGACTTTTTCTGGGTGGCGGAGATTTTTCTGGGTGGCGGAGATTTTTCAAGTGGCGGAGATTTTTCTGAGTGGCGGAGATTTTTTCTGAGTGGCGGAGATTTTTTTCAAGTGGCAAGTGGTTCTGTCTAATGAATGAAAAAAAAACTAATATTTTTGCTTGTGCTCTTTATTCTCTAATGAAAAAAAAAGAAAAAGAAGCTACTTTCATATACAAGTTTAGTGCATTTTCTTCTGATATGTCCAGCACTTTTCAATGCGGTTGTTTATTGCTGTGACAACTTCTGAAAGCAAAGTCTGAGTTGCTATGACAAGACTTACTGCATAACTTGCATCTTCATGAGCACAAGAACAATGGATTAGTGACTGTTGTGGCTGATCTGTAATCACTGGTTCATTGCATAACATTCTTTCTTCTCTTTCACTTGAAGAAGAAGGAACACTGTCTGCTTTTGGTGAATGAACTGAACTCTCATTTTCACTGTCCTGCAAAGAGGTTTTGTGGTCATGATATGAAGTGAGAGCCATAACATCTGCTTTAAAATTCGTTCCTTTCTTGGATGGCTGTACCATCCCCTGGTCTCCATCACTTAGATCATTTGATGAATTTTTAGCATCACTTTGTTCCTTTGATTTCAGCAACCTCTTCTTATCTCTATATTTTCTCTGATAACGATTCTCCTTGTCCCGTCTTTGTTTTTGAGTCACTTTGTCTGCTAGTAATTGTCTGTATCGTTCCCTTTTCTTTTTACTATTTTTTTCAAGAAAATTTGGATCTTTCATCTTCCTTTTCTGGTGTCTTGTAAGAGAAGAACTGTTCTGAGGCATTTTTGTCAAGGAGTTATTTCAATATTAGGTTAATAAATTATAATGAAACAGTATAGGAGCATCAAAACTTCTGAGCAACCTCCAGTGCAGGGGCGATTGAAAAATATTTTGGAATAAATAGATTTATTTTTTTCGGACAGAAATTATTGCAAGTGTCCTTGTAAGCCTCTCACTTTTTCTCTGAAGGTAGTCCCTCCTTTACCTTGAAGGTAATCCATCTTTTACATTGAAGGTAATCCCTTTTTCTCTGAAGGTAATCCCTTTTTCATTAAGAGTCATCACCCATAATTGCTGCACATGAAAAATATTTTTGAATAAATAGATTTTATTTTTTTGGACAGAAATTATTGAAAGTGACTGTGCATGCCTCTCACTTTTTCTCTGAAGGAAATCCATCCTTTACCTTGAAGGTAATCCATCTTTTACATTGAAGGTAATCCCTTTTTCTCTGAAGGTAATCCCTTTTTTATTAAGAGTCATCACCCATAGTTGCTCCACATGAAAAATATTTTGGAATAAATAGATTTTATTTTTTGGACAGAAATTATTGAAAGTGACCGTGCATGCCTCTCACTTTTTCTCTGAAGGTAATCCATCCTTTACCTTGAAGGTAATCCATCTTTTACATTGAAGGTAATCCCTTTTTCTCTGAAGGTAATCCCTTTTTTATTAAGAGTCATCACCCGTAGTTGCTCCACATGAAAAATATTTTGGAATAAATAGATTTTATTTTTTGGACAGAAATTATTGAAAGTGACCGTGCATGCCTCTCACTTTTTCTCTGAAGGTAATCCCTCCTTTACCTTGAAGGTAATCCATCTTTTACCTTGAAGGTAATCCCTTTTTCTCTGAAGGTAATCCCTCCTTTACCTTGAAGGTAATCCATATTTTGCATTGAAGGTAATCCCTTTTTCTCTGAAGGTAATCCCTTTTTTATTAAGAGTCATCACCCATAATTGCTCCACATGAAAAATATTTTGGAATAAATAGATTTAGGGTTTTGGCTCAGTTCATCAACTTGCCAGTTTGGCTTTTGGTGGATTTCAGCTCTTACTGTTGATTTGGTCAATGGTACTAGCAGTAGAAATGCTCTGTTCTGCCCTCTTCCATCAACTTCACAGGGTTTTGGCTCAGTTCATCAACTTGCCATTCTGGGCTTTGGTGGATTCCAGCTCTCACTGTGGACTTGGTCAGTGGCACTAGCAGTACAGATCCTCTGTTTTGCCATCTCCATCAACTTGCCAAATCAGGGTTTAGCATCTCTACTGCTACTTTGACTGACCAAGTCGAAAGTGAGAGCTGAAATCCACCAAAGTCCAATATGGCAAGTTGGTGAACTGAGCCAAAATCCTGATTTGGCAAGTTGATGAGAGAGGGCAGAACAGAGCATCTCTACTGCTAGTGCCACTGACCAAATCAAGAGTGAGAGCTGAAATCGACCAAAGTCCAATGTGACAAGTTGATGAACTGAGCCAAAACCCTGATTTGGGAAGTTGATGGAGAGGGCAGAACAGACATCAACTTCCCAAATCGGGGTTTTGGAGTTCATCACCTTGCCATTTTGGCCTTTGGTGGATTTCAGCTCCCACTGTTGACTTGGTCAGTTGGGCTAGCAGTAGAGATCCTCTGTTCTGCCATCTCCATCAACTTGTCAAATCAGGGTTTTGGCTCAGTTCACCAACTTGACATATTGGACTTTGGTGGATTTCAGCTCTCACTGTCGACTTGGTCAGTGGAACTAGCAGTTCAGATCCTCTGTTCTGCCATCTCCATCAACTTGCCAAATCAGGGTTTAGCATCTCTACTGCTACTTTGACTGACCAAATCCAAAATGAGAGCTGAAATCAGGGTTTTCACTCAGTTCATCAACTTACCATTTTGGCCTTTGGTGGATTTCAGCTCCCACTGTTGACTTGATAAGTGGGGCTAGCAGTAGAGATCCTCTGTTCTGCCATATCCATCAACTTCCCAAATCAGGGTTTCAGCTGACTTCATCAACTTGATCAGTTCATCTGCCTGCAGCCCCATGTACAAATTATAGTCTAGCCTTGCAAGAGGAGAATGGCACTCCACTTCAATTTGCTAATACCCTTAATTTGAGAAAGGGAAGAAAGACAGAAAGGATTTTCATTGTGATGTTTTATCTTATTCAAGTAAGACATAGGTTAGTTGACTATTACCATATGAAAAACTAAAAATCTCATGGTGTTCTTCTGGGAACAGGAGGAGGAGGTGGTGGATTATGTGAACGCTGATTCCTCTCATATGCATGCTGATATGCTTTCCATCCGACTTTCATTCTCTCTAGATTTTCTGAATTGATAGTACCATGTTCATGTAGATTTTTAACCATAAAATTGGAATGGGCAAGCAATCCATACAAAGAGTTTTCTAGAATGCAGTGATGCAATCTTTGGCTGTCTGTCATCTCTGCTATCCATCAGGAAATTAGTGGATTGCAGTAATACTCTAAATTCAAGACATAGGAATTGTATTTTGTTAGAATCATCAAGGTGTATTGAGTCTTTCCTCACAAGGGAAATCTTCATTTTTACACAATGGCTCACTACGATATCGGAGAAGAGCGATCTGTTTTGATCCATGTAAATATGGAATGTCATGAAGTGGAAATGGACATTGATCCGCATTGTCCAGAGCGGAAGGTATTTTCTCTTTCAAGACAGAGATTGTCAAGGCTTTTGTCTTGTGTATCTGAAGTCAATTCCCGCCTTGAAAAAGATGTCGTTTTAGAGACAGATCACAAAAATTGCTGGGTCGAAGAGTCAATCCTTCACATTGGAGGACCAATACATCTGCATGCATGTCCTGTGTGCAAGACTGTTGAAATAGCCAATTGTTGGCTGAATATAGACGGCATTTCACCAAGAAATGGAGATGTCACCATATGCATGAGTCACAAGGAGTGGGACAAGTTATGTAATGTACTAGATAGTATAGCAGAGCCACTGCAGTTGAGACATGTTGTACCTTGCTTTCAAAGTGAAGACCACCAGAACCAAATTGGGATGCTTAAGTGTGCCGAATGTAATCCTTTCAATTTTATGGAGTGGTACTGAAATAAACTTTCGAAAAAATATCTCCCAGTTTTGTCATTCTTTTGTATTGAACTTATTTTAAATAATATCATAAAAAGATTGTTCATAAGAGCCCTAAATTGAAGGGTGATCTTACTCAGGGGTTTACTTTTATTCTATGATCTATAGTTATGGTTTAATCAGTTATTGGAATAAAAGGTTTTCCCCTTATTTTCTTTATTGACTTTTATGACCTTAACAATGAACTAGCACAGCTGTACATGTACCTAATGGTGGTTTATTTTTTCTTCATTTTCACTGAGCACACTGACTACTAGATCTCCATGGTTATCAAAGACAACACATATTCATATAAGTTCTTTTTTTTTATTTGGTAATTCCTTTATGGAATATACAGTGGAAGAAAAAAACATCAACTGGGAAATGGCTGTTCAAAGACTGGCCACCATCTGACGCACTTCTACTATTCTCTTGGTGAACAGTGAGGAGTCATAGATGATTTCATACTGCTCTGCTAAGAGGCATAATCTAGAGTGATCAACTTGTCTTTCCACAAGTTGCAGCAGTTCAAGTTTTTGACTTTTCACAGAGTCAAGTATTGCCTCACAAAGTCCATGTGTTGGCAGCTTTGTGAACATGACATCCAATAGAGACTGTTTCTCACATGGTGTGGGTTTGATGTCCTGTGATTGACCAAACATCATTCGAGCCAATGGAGCATACATTATCAGATTGATAGTTACATCTGGAATGGTGGCAAAGCAGTAGCAGGCAGCCAGATAGTCTTTCATGGAAACTTCCTCAGTGTTTTTATACAAAGCTGACACCACCAACAGTCCAAAGTGTGGTTTTATCTTACAAGAGTCGATCAGAAAGTCTTTTCCTTTTGGAGTGACCTGCCGTTTCTCATTACCTACCACCATAGTTGCAAGCTTCAGAAGGGTGATCAAAGCTTTAGTGTTCTTTTTCTTCCATTCTAGGACCAGTAGTTGTAGGAGCCTGTCTGTTTTTATCTGTCCTTCCTCATATGTGATGAGACCTGCTAAATCATCATCAACTCTTGTGTCAGTGTCTGAGCAGAAAGAGGGTTCATGTGGTTCAAATGTATGATCCATCGCTGCTACTGGCATACATGCAGCAATCCTACATGTCTTTGAGTTGAGTAGAAGTTCCACAAATCTATACTTTGAGGCTGTCACCTTATCCTTATATGCATTGTACATTGCTTTCAGTGCATGAGTGTCACTTAGACAGTGATCTTCAAAAAGGAAGGTCACAAGACATTTCCATGGAAGCTGGTCTTTCCCATAGCCAAGAAGTTCCTTTGTAGCCTGTGCTGCAAGACTATGGTCTTTGCGCCTGAGAGATTTTTGCAACAGAGATCGCACCTCATCCAACATAAAGTTGTGAGGAGTGAGAAACAGCTTACCATAAATGTACATTGTAAAGACTGTGTCTGCACACTGAGCCCCAGAACCCCAGAACCTTCCTTATATGATGCCAATTAATATGCTAATGAGTTTCATAACCATGTGACCAATATCATATTATGTGGCACCAACTAATATGCTAAGTAGTCTCTCCCATGTGACTCTATTGTATGTTGCTATCTAATATGTTAATTAGCCTCTCCCACATGACATTCTGCATCACATGATCATGACATTCCATCATCACATGACCAATTTGCATGTTAAAATCCTATATAAGTACTAGAGCAAAAAGATGCAGTCAGTCATTACATCAGACACAATGTCAAGCAGTCACTTCAGAGAAGCACGATTGGCTGTTCCTGTATATGTTGAGCCATATCTGATAGAATATTGGTTCGTGAAAAGAACATATCAGCCTCCGTCTCAACAAGTACAGCCTGAGACAGCACACAGCATCATCCTTCAAAGACCACCACTATACATGAAGCCAATGGAACTACAAATGCAAGGCACCTTGGCTTTGCAATCATCTCAATGCATTACTCCAGAACGTCCTCCACCCGTGTTGCAACCTTTGGCACCTAGGAAGAGGAAATGTAAACAGAGAGTGCTGAGATACATCTCTACATCTGAACCTCTGCCACCTTGGCGAAGACGCTCACCAGTTATTCCAGAGAATTAAAAGAGAGAAAGAAAATTCATTGTATTTGGTCAATTATTTTATATAAATCCTCATTTCAAATGAACATTATTACCGGTCATGTAATCAGGGTGTGTGCAACAAAATGATAACAGGAAAGCTGGATGACTGTGATGTGAAAGACCTTGTCTATCTGAAATTGTCAGAGAGATTATTTTTTGTTTTGATTAGGTCAAAGAGATTTGTTTACTTCTGTGATGATATAAGTCAGGACATGAAAGGCAGCTGTCTGAGATGGGAGTGGATTTCTACCAATCGATATGAAGTACGCAAGAAACTGCGTAATTATCCCAATATTTCAATTTCTAGTGATCATAAAATCCAACCATGGCCATACACAGATATATGTTTTGAAGAAAATGGATTTCAAACAATAGGAATTTGCCAGCATGAATGGGAAGAGCTCTTGAATCAAATGCGCTGGCTTTCTCTGGTTGTTAGAATGCCATTAGATGTAAATCTACATACATGCTGGACACCAGAAGAATGGAGGAGACACAAATGCGAGGACATATTTAATGATCCAAAGAAATGTGATGCTGCCATTGTAATTGGCACCAACAAATACCATGTATCAAAGAAATGTCTTTCCAAAAGCCCTGTTCTAAGTGTTATGCTTAACAGCCAAAACTTTAAGGAATCAAGACTCAAAGAGATATGTGTGATAGAAATGGATGAAGTTATGCCATACATGGAGCATGTTCTCAGGTTCATGCATTCTGGAAAAATAGACATCACACAGGAGAACATAATGCCGTTGATGCTTATTTCTGACAAGTACAATATTGGGGAATTAGAGAGACTATGTAAAAGAGCCATGAACAATTTTGTTTTCTCTGGGATGGCTGTAGAATTAGTCATGCAGTGGTGGGTTTTTACTGAACACCTGAGAATCGACACTATGTGTAAAGTCTATCTACAGCTCAACTTGATGTCTGTGCTAACATCTGAACTTTTCTTTGATATGGACCTAAATGATCTTGTGTCCCTGTTGAAAGGAAATAAACAAGTTATAGAGAGTGAATACACTCTGTTCAAGCATGTATTGAAGTGGCTGAAAATGAATGACAGAATCGCAGATCTTAAAATTGTTTTGCCCCATATCAAGCTCCATGCCATGTCCATGGATGAACTGTCAGATATAGAAAGTTGTCTCCCTGAGGATGAAGGAAAAGCCTCCTTGTATGAAGCTATGACATTTAATCGTCCATGTCATACAAGAGGAAATGATCAGTTCTATAGAAGGATTTACACCGCTAATGGCCATGAAATTCATGCCAAGACCAAACCGTTTGCCAAGTACAGCAGTATAATGTCCCCCACATTAGATCTGCGGGTCATGTATTGTACTTCAAGTGGCCAGAATGAGATTCACATAATTACTGAGCAGTTCACAGGAGCCCATTTCAGTTCAATAGAAATATCGACAGTTGTCTACTCATCAGAAAACAACATCAGATTTGTTAAGGGAGTTCATGAGGCCAACCTTCCTATAAGAGGTAACTGTGGTCATAAACTGATCATCAATGTCCCCAAGAAGAATTTCTCTTCTAGACGTACAAAGTTACCCCCTGATACCATTACCATAATCCCCAATCACACAGAATGCCATAACCGGGGAAATGCTGTGAGAAAGTTGTGTTTCTGAAATGTAATGAAATTGTATTACCATACATACAATGAGAAAGGTTTTGAGCATTTCAACACAGTACACCTATCTGCAGTTGTCTATTCCATGGAAAAGAGTGTTCAATTTGTGAAAGTGACTGTAAATATACCAAAGAGAACTCAGAGTAGAACAAGACACCATTACTGTAATTCCAACATACTCTGTTATAACAGACAGAGAGTATAGTGACAATGAAAAGAGTGAACACAGTGACGATTGAACGAAAACGATTACAAAAGTGTACAATGGAAAATACACTGTATGGACTGTCTATACATGCAGCAACAATGATAAGGCAGCTGAAGGATAATGGCAAGGTTTCTGGTGATGCCTTAGATAGGTTGCATGTAGGATGGAATGCTTATGTTGAGGCTCATCAAGAATGTTATCAACAACCACCTGCACACAGGGGACTACATCCATCCTCAGAAATGAACAGCTTACTCAGATGTGAGATTTGTTTTGACCAACTTTATGACCAACCAACCATGGAAATGAATCCTTGTGGTGACATTTTTCATGTGCTCTGTGCTGAAAGATGGCTTCAGAGGTGGCAAACTTGCCCACATTGTCATGAAGCTGTACTAAATAGTAAGAAACATTAAACAACCATGTCACCATATGATGGATTATATAGCGGCCATGCCTGGTCAAATACAAAAGAATATTCTAATCAATGCACTGCACCTTCTAGTCGAAACTTCAGGGAATATTCTAGAGGAGATGCAAGGTGATGGATGGGCAACGGAAGATCTCTTACAAAGTATGAATGATGGCTGGCAGAACTATGTGCGAGCATATCAAGAATATTTACAGGGATCCAATTCTTCACCACCTTTTGCCCACTCATCTAGAGAAACTACAGTTGTGAACAGTACATCAGAAAATACTAAATGCGAGATATGTTTCGGCTACCTGCACACTCAATCTACTGTACAACTAGTTCCATGCAGGCACAAATTTCACACATTGTGTGCTGAATTTAGGGTGCAAAGCAGAGACACTTGTCCACATTGTTGTGAAACAGTGGAGGGGTTTTGCTATGATTAATTTTGATTCAATAAAAGAAAAGAAAATAAGGATAAATGGTTTGGTGCTTTATATCAATCATTATTTGATTTAGGAATGATAAGGAAAGAAGGGATACCAACAAGTTAAAAGAGAATCACCTTCAGTGAAAAAGAGGGATTACTTTCAGAAAAAAAAAACCTGAGAGGCATGGTTGGTCACTTTTCTTTTTGAAGTACAAATCTTTTATTGGAGAAATTTGTACACGTCATGGTCCTTGTACATATATCCATAATTATCATTTACACAAACAATATTTACATCTAAAACAAATGCTGGATTCCTCAAAATCTATTTTTTCTTTTAAAAAATAATTTTCACATTGAGCAATTATGGATGATGACTCTTCAGAACTTTCATATTTTGCACTGGTTTACATAAAAAAAAGTAAAATTCTTATGTGAACCAAATCTGGAATGATTAATGACCCCAAACCATGTGAAATTCCATACCTGAGAGCAAATGGTTTCTGAGTTATGATCATCTGAAGAAGAGAAAAATCCTTGAATGTCAACCCTTGCACTCGCACTAAGCTAGGTGGTACTTAGCTGAGAATTAGAGCTCATAACTTCAGATAGGGCGACTGTATTGTCACCCAAGTATTTTAAACTGAGTTGTGATTCACTGCTAGTTGAACTATAGCTGGTCGATCCCCAACACATTCGCCTTGGATCTCATAGGGAGAATCAAAGCCCATGCGGCACCACGTGGAGGTGAAGTTGGAGTCTTGATCATATGAGGTAATCTAGGTAGAAGGAAGCGTCACACCATTTAGCGCTTGACCTTGTCACCATGTCATTAACTCATTTGACCCTGTGCCAGGGCACATGCCGCACTAAATTTTTTTTATGAATTTTGATTTTTTTTTTTTTTTATCAAACATTAACAGAAATGATCTTCACTAACAAGAAGTATTTTTGATTTCATCATGACTTTTGTCTTCAAACACAAACCATGAAAGAAGTGGCCTTCATTAACAATAAGTATTTTTGGTTCATGATGAATTTCAATGTTTTTTTTTGTTTTTTTTTTTCAAAATATAGACCATGAAGGAAATGGTCTTCATTAACAATGAATATGTTTTTGTTGTTCAAAAGTGAACATTTTTCTTTTTTCATCAAGAATGAGAAATTACAAATCTCAGTAACCACCAAAGGGAACCAGAAATATTTTTGCCGTTCTTAAAGAACATTTTAGATAAAGTCCAAAGTATGGCCAAGAGGGAATACGTGAACATTAACAATAAATTCTTTTGGCATTTTCAGGAAAGTATAACTGAGATAGTACTTTCAAATATGAATGAAAGGCACAAGGATATGGTACACGGGTTCTTGACATACCGGACAGCCATGACTGTCATCAAAACCACTCGGTCTGCAGGCTTCATGCAACCGATGATCACACGGTACTATTTGTATAATAGTTGAAGAATACAAGTCTTGCTGGCAAAACGGACAAACATCTTCTGCTGCTGTCACCAAAAGACCTGGATAAAGTGGTGGTAGTGGCTCTGCAGATGGTGGTGATAGCGATGGTAGTGGAGGAGGTGGTTGTTGGATGAAGGCATCACGGTACCTTATATTTGCATGGAGAAACGCTTGTAAAGCATCTGCCATTCTGTCAGCCCTATGGGCTGAGGTTTCTCCATCTGTCTGTAGCTCCCTGAGCATCGTAAATGCACAGGACACCATTTCGTCCAAGCTGTTTTCCAGCTGCAATTTTAAGAGAATGAGGCTTTCTCTATCCATAATTTTTGATTATGTACTGTATCGGCTTTGATTCTGTCTGTAGACGTGTTGTATTGGTTGATCCAGGGGGGCCGCGGGGAGGCTACAACTACGAATTTCCCCCCATCTTGGAGAAACTGAGCAGCGAGGTGCCACATGCTCAGTGACTGAGCAGCGAGGTTCCACATGCTCAAACCTGCCTATGCGCTAAAAGGTGTTGACATGCAGCATAGGCAGGGCGATCCCTGCAGGATTTGGCCTTGGTCCGCAAGGACCAAGTTACCGTGCAACACCGCGTGGAGGTACACTGCAGAGTCTTGGTCAGTCTAGGCCAACCAGAAATGTAAGACTAATACCAGAGGCTGCTCACATGTTCACCGAAATCAGCTATCTGGTGACCACCGGAAATACCTGTGGTCCTGGCCTAAGTCGACCCTTGCACCCGCACTAAGCAAGGTGCACGTTGCACTGTTATTTGAACCATAGCTGTACTGATTCACTGCTGGGGCACAGAAATGTGAAACAATGACAACTTGGAGCTAAGGGACTGTCCAACTACGCAACTTGTGAGGAGTCTTGGTCTGGGAGAAGCTATACAACCAGCAATGATTGGTTCTTTGGAGAACCTTTGGGCAAACCGACATGCAACACTTTTGGTTTTACTCAGACAGGGACAGTTTGACACATCATTTGCGAGCCCCATCAGACTTTGCATTAGATCCCCACCTAGATCTAACTTGTGGCACCATGGTGAACCAGTCCATGGTACTGATGGAGTCTTGATCCGGGAGAGGCTATTGAACCAGCAATGAGAGACTTATGACATGCTGCTCTCACTTTCACCGTTGAGGCTAGCTGGGTGTCGCTTCAAGAGCGACAATTACACACATCACCAGACCCCTATGCTCACCGTGCATATGCCACTTGTTCATTTCGATAGGGACAGTGCCATTGTTCTTTGGAGAACCTTTGGGCAAACCGACATGCAACACTTTTGGTTTTACTCAGACAGGGACAGTTTGACACATCATTTGTGAGCCCCATCAGACTTTGCATTAGATCCCCAGCTAGATCTAACTTGTGGCACCATGGTGAACCAGTCCATGGTACTGATGGAGTCTTGATCTGGGAGAGGCTATAGAACCAGCAATGAGAGACTTATGACATGCTGCTCTCACTTTCACCGTTGAGGCTAGCTGGGTGTCGCTGCAAGAGCGACAATTACACACATCACCAGACCCCTATGCTCACCGTGCATATGCCACTTGTTCATTTCGATAGGGACAGTGCCATTGTTCTTTGGAGAACCTTTGGGCAAACGGACATGCAACACTTTTGGTTTTACTCAGACAGGGACAGTTTGACACATCATTTGCGAGCCCCATCAGACTTTGCATTAGATCCCCACCTAGATCTAACTTGTGGCACCATGGTGAACCAGTCCATGGTACTGATGGAGTCTTGATCCGGGAGAGGCTATAGAACCAGCAATGAGAGACTTATGACATGCTGCTCTCACTTTCACCGTTGAGGCTAGCTGGCTGTCGCTGCAAGAGCGACAATTACACACATCACCAGACCCCTATGCTCATCGTGCATATGCCACTTGTTCATTTCGATAGGGACAGTGCCATCAGATTTTGCATTAGATCCCCTGCTAGATCTAACGACTAAAGGTTGGCGGACCGGGCTCTTCACCACCACCCCATGTTATTGGGCCAGAGGGTCTGAGCGGTCCCCGTTGTGCATTCGCTGTCTGTGTTCAGCTGCCATTCCACGGAGCGAGAGGCCGTCAAGATGCGCCTCCGTCAGAGTTACTAAGGCTAGTCGCCGTTTCGCTCTGAGGCTCACACCTCTGCTCTCCTCACATATGACACAGGGGTGGTGACATTGTGAGGCGCCTCACGGACACCCTACTCCTCCCCGGGACCCCATGGAGGGGTCATGAGCCCTGAGCTGACAGGTGCACTGCTCTCCTCACATATGACACAGGGGTGGTGACATTGTGAGGCGCCTCACATACACCCCACCCCTCCCCGGGACCCCATGGAGGAGTCCTGAGATATTCTCAAATTTCTCAAATTTCCTTCTCTGGTGGCCATCTTGGCAGCCATCTTGGATTGTAAAAAATAACAACTTCTGACCTTTTAGGTTTCTACCGTGAAGCTCCACGCCAAAAATGAGTCAAATCGGACTGTAAACACCAGAGATATTCACAAATTTCAATTTTCCTCACATATGACACAGGGGTGGTGACATTGTGAGGCGCCTCACGGACACCCTACTCCTCCCCGGGACCCCATGGAGGGGTCATGAGCCCTGAGCTGACAGGTGCACTGCTCTCCTCACATATGACACAGGGGTGGTGACATTGTGAGGCGCCTCACATACACCCCACCCCTCCCCGGGACCCCATGGAGGAGTCCTGAGATATTCTCAAATTTCTCAAATTTCTTTCTCTGGTGGCCATCTTGGCAGCCATCTTGGATTGTAAAAAAATAACAACTTCTGACCATTTAGATTTCTACCGTGAAGCTCCACGCCAAAAATGAGTCAAATCGGACTGTAAACACCAGAGATATTCACAAATTTCAATTTTTCCTTCTCTGGCGGCCATCTTGGCGGCCATCTTTGATTCTGTAAAAATATCCTTTTGGACTCTTTCGGGTTTATAAGGGCAAGCCCCATGACAAAAATGAGTCAAATCGGACCGTAAACACCAGAGATATTCTCCTTTGAAGCTCGCGTGCGCAGCTGGGTAGTCCCCTACACATATGATACAGGGGTGGTGACATTGTGAGGCGCCTCACAAACACCCTACCCCTCCCCATCACTACACAGTCCCCCACACATATGGTACAGGGGTGGTGACATTGTGAGGTGCCTCACAGACTTTGATGGTTAATATCTCGGAAACTTTTAGGGTCTCAGATCTGAAATTTGGCACGGTTTGGCTTCTCTATGGGGCCTTTGATCACACTAAATTTCGTCCACATCGAATCACTTTAGTTTATGGTGACATTGTGAGGTGCCTCACAAGTTGCGTAGTTGGACAGTCCCATTGCAGGACTTAGAAAAATTTCTGGTTTGCGTAGTTGGACAGTCCCATTGCAGGAGTTTAAAAAGAGAAACTTGAATATCTCTGGTGTTTACGGTCAGATTTGGCTCATTTTTGTCGTGGGGCCTCCCTGTACAACCCTGAAGGGTCTAAATGAACTCTTTTCACAAAATCCAAGATGGCCACCTAAATGGCCGCCAGAGAAGGAAAAGTGGAAATTTGAGTATATCTCTGGTGTTTACAGCCCGATTTGGCTCATTTTCGTCGTGGAGCTTCCCTGTACAACTCTGAAGGGTCTAAAAGAACTCTTTTTGAAAAATCCAAGATGGCCGCCAAGATGGCTGCTAGAGAAGGAAAATTGGAAATTCGAGAATATCTCTGGTGTTTACGGCCCGATTTGGCTTATTTTCGTCGTGGAGCTTCCCTGTACAACCCTGAAGGGTCTAAAATAACTCTTTTTGCAAAATCCAAGATGGCCGCCAAGATGGCTGCCAGAGAAAGAAGAAATGGAAATTTGAGAATATCTCTGGTGTTTATGGTCTGATTTGGTTCATTTTTATCATGGGGCCTCCCTGTACAACCCTGAATGGCCTAAAAAAACTTTCTTAATAAAATCCAAGATGGCCACCAAGATGGCCGCCAGAGAAGCAAAAGTGGAAATTTGAGAATATCTCTGGTGTTTACGGCCCGATTTGGCTTATTTTCGTTGTGGAGCTTCCCTGTACAATCCTGAAGGGTCTAAAATAACTCTTTTTGCAAAATCCAAGATGGCCGCCAAGATGGCTGCCAGAGAAAGAAAAAATAGAAATTTGAGAATATCTCTGGTGTTTACAGCCCGATTTGGCTCATTTTTGTCGTGGAGCTTCCCTGTACAACCCTGAAGGGTCTAAAATAATTCTTTTTGCAAAATCCAAGATGGCCGCCAGAGAAAGAAAAAATGGAAATTTGAGAATATCTCTGGTGTTTACGGTCTGATTTGGTTTATTTTCATCATGGGGCCTCCCTGTACAACCCTGAAGGGTCTAAAAGAACTTTCTTAATAAAATCCAAGATGGCCGCCAGAGAAGCAAAAGTCGAAATCTGAGAATATCGCTAGTGTTTACGGTCCGATTTGACTCATCATTGTTGTGGAGCCTCCCTGTACAACCCTGAAGGGTCTAAAAGAACTCTTTTTGCAAAATCCAAGATGGCCACCAATATGGCTGCCAGAGAAGGAAAAGTGGAAATTTGAGTATATCTGTGGTGTTTATGGTTGGATTTGGCTTATTTTCATTGTGGGGCTTCCCTTTACAACCCTGAAGGGTCTAAAAGAACTCTTTTTGCAAAATCCAAGATGGCCACCAAGATGCCTGGCGGAGAAGGAAAAAATGGAAATTTGAGAATATCTCTGGTGTTTATGGTCTGATTTGGTTCATTTTCATCATGGGGCCTCCCTGTACAACCCTGAAGGGTATAAAAGAATTTTCTTATAAAATCCAAGATGGCTGCCAAGATGGCCTTCAGAGAAGTTAAAAGTAAAAATGAGAATAGCTCTGATATTAACAGTTTGATCTGGATCATTTTTTCTCCAGGAATAGACATTAAGGATACCTTGTTTGTGTTCACACATTTTTAAATGGGACTGTGTTAAAACAATGAAAAGCTTGTTCACAATTTCCAATAATTCTTGACCTCACATATGTTATTAGTTCCTTTTATCCATGTCAGGTAATAGTCTTTATGCTGTCTTTTCCTCCTCTCACTAAACCTCATTTTCATGCCTTGTCTTTGTTTGTGCAATGCACCCTCTTACAGAGTGATCCAAGGGTATTCTAGTATACAATGAGAATCAAAGTTTAAAAAGAAGAAACCAACATTACAAATATAGTCAAGTTGTTTATTATGCATGGCTAAAACTGACAAGGATTTTTAAAAGTCATCATCATCATATGGTAATGTGTTCTGACAAGTCATAATCTGCTCCTTTGAATGATAGTTATCTTCACCTTCGTCGTTCATGTCATCATCCTCTTTTTGGGATGTCTCTTCCCACTGAAAAGACAAGTCATTCAATGATTCAGCATGGATGTTATCTTGGGGTTCCACAGATTTTGGCACAGGGTCATAGGACCCCTTGGATGCCTGCTGCTCTTTACGAATTCCCTTCTTTTTCAGCTGACGGCAGACGCTCTGTAAAAGCCTCTCTGTCACTGATTGTTCAGTATGCTTTGCTTTCACATGGGCCAGTAGATGACGCTGATATCTGCCACATAGGGGGCACAATATATCTTTCTTGATAACCATCCTAAAGTCTGATCCAGACAGCCCTCAATAGTACAGATGGGGTTTCAGCCTTCCATAAAATTCAATTTCATTTGTGAAAAGATGTTTGCCAAAAAAAAATGAGGGATTACATTGAGAAAAAAAGTGAGTGGCATGCACAGTCCCTTTTAATAATTTGTGTCGGGAAAAAAAAATTCTATTTATTCCAAAATATTTTTCATGTGGAGCAATAATGGGTGATGACTCTTAATAAAAAAGGGATTACCTTCAGAGAAAAAGGGATTACCTTCAATGTAAAATATGGATTACCTTCAAGGTAAAGGAGGGATTACCTTCAGAGAAAAAGGGATTACCTTCAAGGTAAAAGATGGATTACCTTCAAGGTAAAGGAGGGATTACCTTCAGAGATAAAGTGAGAGGCATGCACAGTCACTTTCATTAATTTCTGTCCGAAAAAAAAAAATCTATTTATTCCAAAATATTTTTCATTTGGAGCAATTATGGGTGATGACTCTTAATAAAAAAGGGATTACCTTCAGAGAAAAAGGGATTACCTTCAATGTAAAATATGGATTACCTTCAAGGTAAAGGAGGGATTACCTTCACAGAAAAAGGGATTACCTTCAAGGTAAAAGATGGATTACCTTCAGAGAAAAAGGGATTACCTTCAATACAAAATATGGATTACCTTCAAGGTAAAGGAGGGATTACCTTCAGAGAAAATGGGATTACCTTCAAGGTAAAAGATGGATTACCTTCAGAGAAAAAGTGAGAGGCATGCACGGTCACTTTCAATAATTTCTGTCGGAAAAAAAAAAATCTATTTTTTCCAAAATATTTTGCAATTATATGTGATGACTCTTAATAAAAAAGGGATTACCTTCAGAGAAAAAGGGATTACCTTCAATGCAAAATATGGATTACCTTCAAGGTAAAGGAGGGATTACCTTCAGAGAAAAAGGGATTACCTTCAAGGTAAAAGATGGATTACCTTCAAGGTAAAGGAGGGATTACCTTCAGAGAAAAAGTGAGAGGCATGCACGGTCACTTTCAATAATTTCTGTCGGAAAAAAAAAATCTATTTCTTCCAAAATATTTTGCAATTATAGGTGATGACTCTTAATAAAAAAGGGATTACCTTCAGAGAAAAAGGGATTACCTTCAATGCAAAATATGGATTACCTTCAAGGTAAAGGAGGGATTACCTTCAGAGAAAAAGTGAGAGGCATGCAAGGTCACTTTCTTTTATTTCTTTGTAAAAAAAAAGCTTTTATCTTTAAATACTTTTCACTATTGTACCTTTTCATTATTCATATGTGATGACATAGTGTTTTAATATTGACAGCCCCATCCTCGCTGTCAACAGTGGTGACCATCCTTTTGTCTTGCCACCTCCTTTACCCCTGCCTACTCTAAGAAACTAAGTGTGTTATATGTCTGCCTACTCTAAGAAGCTAAGTGTGTTTGTATGCCTGCCTACTTTGAGAAGCTAAGTGTTTGAATGCCTGCCTACTCCAAGAAGCTAAGTGTTTGTATGTCTATACCTTTTGACCTCTTTTTGTGTGGACATTTTGTATGAGTTTACCTTTTGACCTGTTTTTATGTGTGTACCTTTTTATAATGCCTTTCATATCTGTTTTTGTATTTTTTATGGTGTCAACAGCCCCATCCTCGCTGTTAACAGTGGTGACCATCCTTTTGGTTTGCCACCTCCTTTAACCCTGCCTACTCTAAGAAGCTAAGTGTGTTATATGCCTGCCTACTCTAAGAAGCTAAGTGTATCATATGCCTGCCTTCTCTAAGAAGCTAAGTGTATCATATGCCTGCCTACTCCAAGAAGCTAAGTGTTTGTATGTCTATACCTTTTGACCTCTTTTTGTGTGGACATTTTGTATGAGTTTACCTTTTGACCTGTTTTTATGTGTGTACCTTTTTATGATGCCTTTCAAATCTGTTTTTGTATTTTTTATGGTGTCAACAGCCCCATCCTCGCTGTTAACAGTGGTGACCATCCTTTTGGTTTGCCACCTCCTTTACCCCTGCCTACTCTAAGAAGCTAAGTGTGTTATATGCCTGCCTACTCTGAGAAGCTAAGTGTATCATATGCCTGCCTACTCTAAGAAGCTAAGTGTATCATATGCCTGCCTACTCTAAGAAGTTAAGTTGTATGTCTACCTATTCTAAGAAGCTAAGTATCCATGTAGTATGTGTGTAGTCCTTGCAATGATGATGAAGCTAGGTATCCATGTAGTGTGTGTGTGTAGTCCTTCCAGTGATGACAACAATGATGATTCCTTTCAATATCCTTTTTTTCTCTTTGCATGCGATTCTACATGAGCTAGCTATGGTACAACACAGGACATCACAACATTTAAACACATAAGAGTGGATAGAAATTTGTAGGAAAAAGATTGCCAGTGGCCCCACCCTCGCCACTGGCTGTCGCAACCAACCAAGCGCATAGGCCTGTTATGTTGCGTCCTGCGTACATACCGGACAGCTGAAAAGGAAGGTTGTGCATTAGACATGTCATATCACAATGTGAATGCATCCTGTACTGGACACATGGTTAAGAAAATCCCCAATGCAATGATGATGTATGAAGTGATGAAGTGATGGTGATGAAAATGGTTACTTGCATCTGCCAGCAGGATGCCTTTGGATGTTTCACCGCTTTTGAGCTTTAGAAAAAAATGGCCGAAAGTGATCTTTATCTCAAAAAAAAAATTCCAGTGGCCCCACCCTCGCCACTGGCTGTCGCAACCAACCAAGCGCAGAAGCCTGCTATGTTGCGCCCACTGTACATACCGGACAGCTGAAAAGGAAGGTTGTGCATTAGACATGTCATATCACAATCAGAAGGCATCCTGTACTGGACACACTAAGTTATTATATGCTTTCTTACAAAGAAGCATCCTGTACTGGATGCACTATGTTATTATATTCTATCCTTTTTTCTACTGGCAATTTTGAGAGAAGAAAATGGCCAAAAGTGATTTTATCTGAATTTAGAGAAAATGTCCGAAAGTGATCTTTGTCTCAAAAAAAAATTCCAGTGGCCCCACCCTCGCCACTGGCTGTCGCAACCAACCAAGCGCAGAGGCCTGCTATGTTGCGCCCACCGTACCGGGCCGACCAGTGCATTTCTACCCCTTGAGAAAGCTACAAGAGCCGCCAATGGATCCATGCCTGGTATCTTGATAGCAACATCAGATACATCGAGGTACTGGGAGAGGGGATCAGCTTCGTGTCAAAGTCCCAGTCTTCGCCAACATGCTCGGCCATGCATCACATCCTCGGCTCCACACCCCCCAAGTTTCCGTACACTGGCCAATGGAATTTGGATGAACATAAAGTAGCCAAAGCATATAAGAGTCGATCCTTCTACATATGAGCGACAGAGAGAGGGGATCAGCTTCGTGTCAAAGTCCCAGTCTTCCGCCTATCTCCATAGCGCATCGACTACCCTGGCTCTCCCGAGGCACCAGATATACAAAAAAATAAAAAGAGCGCATAAGCACACACTGTTGTTGCTGAACAGTAAGAGTGTATATCCTTTATGGTGCTACATTGTGTACAGACATGTACAAACATGCACATACACTGCAGGCCTGATCATTAAAGAGTGCTTGAATCACTCAAGACCCACGGGTGCTCAAGAAATAAAGAGAGACAAAAGGCAACCCCTCCTCAAGAGGTGTTCAAACAAAGCGGTGAAAAGGCAAAATCATAAACGAGATGTCAGTGGCCCCACCCTCGCCACTGACTGTCGCAACCAACCAAGCTCAGAGGCCTGCTATGTTGCGCCCACCGTACCGGGCCGACCAGTGCATTTCTACCCCTTGAGAAAGCTACAAGAGCCGCCAATGGATCCATGCCTGGTATCTTGATAGCAACATCAGATACATCGAGGTACTGGGAGAGGGGATCAGCTTCGTGTCAAAGTCCCAGTCTTCGCCAACATGCTCGGCCATGCATCACATCCTCGGCTCCACACCCCCCAAGTTTCCGTACACTGGCCAATGGAATTTGGATGAACATAAAGTAGCCAAAGCATATAAGAGTCGATCCTTCTACATATGAGCGACAGAGAGAGGGGATCAGCTTCGTGTCAAAGTCCCAGTCTTCCGCCTATCTCCATAGCGCATCGACTACCCTGGCTCTCCCGAGGCACCAGATATACAAAAAAATAAAAAGAGCGCATAAGCACACACTGTTGTTGCTGAACAGTAAGAGTGTATATCCTTTATGGTGCTACGTTGTGTACAGACATGTACAAACATGCACATACACTGCAGGCCTGATCATTAAAGAGTGCTTGAATCACTCAAGACCCACGGGTGCTCAAGAAATAAAGAGAGACAAAAGGCAACCCCTCCTCAAGAGGTGTTCAAACAAAGCGGTGAAAAGGCAAAATCATAAACGAGATGTCAGTGGCCCCACCCTCGCCACTGACTGTCGCAACCAACCAAGCGCAGAGGCCTGCTATGTTGCGCCCACCGTACCGGGCCGAGGTTACTTGCATCTGCCAGCAAAACGCCTTTGGATGTTTCACCCCACTAGAAATTTAGACGAAAATGGCCGAAAGTGATTTCATCCAAAAAAAAAATTCCAGTGGCCCCACCCTCGCCACTGGCTGTCACAACCAACCAAGCGCAGAGGCCTGCTATGTTGTGTCCACCGTACATACCGGACAGCTGAAAAAGAAGGTTGTGGATTAGACATACATCAACAATCACAGTGTATACAGTAGCTGAAAGAGAAAGTAGTGATTAGACATGCATCATCAATGGCAGTGGGACAATGGGTTAGGAGCACACACACATTCACAATGGACAATGGGTTAGTAGCACACACACATTCACACACACATTCACACAATGGTTCTGACATAAGAAGGCCAATCGAATGTCAGAACCATAATAAATCTCGAATGTTCAACTTCGGTCAGTGTGACAAACCCAAAACACGAAGCTCTGGGCCCCGGGAAAACACAGAGCTACTTCGACTGTCAACCAAGTCCTGCCCCGGGAAAACAGGACCGAGTCTAAGTCGATTAAGTTTCAAGCTTGTCACAACTGTCCGAAGTCGAACATTCGAGTGTGAATGGCCCCTGCCTCGCCATTCACCGTGGTGACCTACCAATGTATGCATGATACATTTCCCCTCTAGAAAGGGATGTCACCTCCGAAGGGATAAGTCCCTCTGCTCTCATGAGGTAAACTCAGGAGAGAGCTGCAAAATTCAAATCCATTCTGGATGTAATGACAAGACGGAACACACAAGTTTGGTTTTTGTGTTTTTATGTGTTCCTTTGTCAGTGTAAGAAAAATTGTGGCTCACCTATCCGGCAGGATCGAAAGGATGTGTGAAACCCCAAAGCGGCTTGGATGTGATATAGTGCATCGGTCTCTGAAGTACCCTTGCATGCAAGGGGTAAAATTCAATTCTGATTTGAGGGTTTCTCCTGTAAAATTCAATTTCAGCTTGCATCTCTTCCACTTGAATTCTAATTTCTTTATTTGAGTGATTAGAAAACCAAATCCTACTGGCCTCAATTCAATTCTTCATTTACAGCCCATGTACTTCCAAATGTTAGGTGTGTCATGCGAAATGGGGAACATCTCAACTTGCCATTTTGGGCTTTGGTGGATTTCAGCTCTCAGTGTTGACTTGGTCAGTGGGGCTAGCAGTAGAGTTCAGCTGAAATCCACCAAAAGCCAAAATGGCAAGTTGATGAAGTCAGCCAAAACCCTGATTTGGAAAGTTGATGGAAGAGGGCAGAACATAGCATTTCTACTGCTAGTACCATTGACCAAATCAATAATAACAGCTGAAATCCACCGAAAGCCAAACTGGCAAGTTGATGAAGTCAGCCAAAACCCTGATTTGGGAAGTTGATGCAGATGGCAGAACAGATATCAACTTCCCAAATCAGGGTTTTGGCTCAGTTCATCAACTTGCCAGTTTGGCTTTCGGTGGATTTCAGCTGCTATTGTTGATTTGGTCAATGGTACTAGCAGTAGAAATGCTCTGTTCTGCCCTCTTCCATCAACTTTCCAAATCAGGGTTTTGGCTGACTTCATCAACTTGCCATTTTGGCTTTTGGTGGATTTCAGCTCTCACTGTGGACTTAGTCAGTGGAACTAGCAGTACAGATCCTCTGTTCTGCCATCTCCATCAACTTGCCAAATCAGGGTTTAGCATCTCTACTGCTACTTTGACTGACCAAGTTGAAAGTGAGAGCTGAAATCCACCAAAGTCCAATATGGCAAGTTGGTGAACTGAGCCAAAACACTGATTTGGCAATTTGATGGAAGACGGCAGAACAGAGCATTTCTACTGCTAGTACCATTGACCAAATCAACAGTGAGAGCTGAAATCGACCAAAGTCCAATATGACAAGTTGATGAACTGAGCCAAAACCCTGATTTGGGAAGTTGATATCTGTTCTGCCATCTCCATCAACTTTCCAAATCAGGGTTTTGGCTCAGTTCACAAACTTGCCATTTTGGCTTTTGGTGGATTTCAGCTCTCACTGTTGATTTGGTTAATGGCACTAGCAGTAGAAATGCTCTGTTCTGCCTTCTCCCATCAACTTCCCAAATCAGGGTTTTGGCCGACTTCATCAACTTGCCATTCTGGGCTTTGGTGGATTTCAGCTCTCACTGTGGACTTGGTCAGTTGGGCTAGCAGTAGAGATCCTCTGTTCTGCCATCTCCATATCAACTTGCCAAATCAGGGTTTAGCATCTCTACTGCTACTTTGACTGACCAAGTTGAAAGTGAGAGCTGAAATCCACCAAAGTCCAATATGGCAAGTTGGTGAACTGAGCCAAAACACTGATTTGGCAATTTGATGGAAGACGGCAGAACAGAGCATTTCTACTGCTAGTACCATTGACCAAATCAACAGTGAGAGCTGAAATCGACCAAAGTCCAATATGACAAGTTGATGAACTGAGCCAAAACCCTGATTTGGGAAGTTGATATCTGTTCTGCCATCTCCATCAACTTTCCAAATCAGGGTTTTGGCTCAGTTCACAAACTTGCCATTTTGGCTTTTGGTGGATTTCAGCTCTCACTGTTGATTTGGTTAATGGCACTAGCAGTAGAAATGCTCTGTTCTGCCTTCTCCCATCAACTTCCCAAATCAGGGTTTTGGCCGACTTCATCAACTTGCCATTCTGGGCTTTGGTGGATTACAGCTCTCACTGTGGACTTGGTCAGTCAAAGCAGCAGTAGAGATGCTAAACCCTGATTTGGGAAGTTGATGGGAGAGGTCAGAACAGATGATCTGTACTGCTAGTTCCACTGACCAAGTCTACAGTGAGAGCTGAAATCCAGCAAAGTCCAATATGACAAGTTGGTGAACTGAGCCAAAACCCTGATTTGGCAAGTTGATATGGAGATGGCAGAACAGAGGATCTCTACTGCTAGCCCAACTGACCAAGTCCACAGTGAGAGCTGAAATCCACCAAAGCCCAGAATGGCAAGTTGATGAAGTCGGCCAAAACCCTGATTTGGGAAGTTGATGGGAGAAGGCAGAACAGAGCATTTCTACTGCTAGTGCCATTAACCAAATCAACAGTGAGAGCTGAAATCCACCAAAAGCCAAAATGGCAAGTTTGTGAACTGAGCCAAAACCCTGATTTGGAAAGTTGATGGAGATGGCAGAACAGATATCAACTTCCCAAATCAGGGTTTTGGCTCAGTTCATCAACTTGTCATATTGGACTTTGGTCGATTTCAGCTCTCACTGTTGATTTGGTCAATGGTACTAGCAGTAGAAATGCTCTGTTCTGCCGTCTTCCATCAAATTGCCAAATCAGTGTTTTGGCTCAGTTCACCAACTTGCCATATTGGACTTTGGTGGATTTCAGCTCTCACTTTCAACTTGGTCAGTCAAAGTAGCAGTAGAGATGCTAAACCCTGATTTGGCAAGTTGATATGGAGATGGCAGAACAGAGGATCTCTACTGCTAGCCCAACTGACCAAGTCCACAGTGAGAGCTGAAATCCACCAAAGCCCAGAATGGCAAGTTGATGAAGTCGGCCAAAACCCTGATTTGGGAAGTTGATGGGAGAAGGCAGAACAGAGCATTTCTACTGCTAGTGCCATTAACCAAATCAACAGTGAGAGCTGAAATCCACCAAAAGCCAAAATGGCAAGTTTGTGAACTGAGCCAAAACCCTGATTTGGAAAGTTGATGGAGATGGCAGAACAGATATCAACTTCCCAAATCAGGGTTTTGGCTCAGTTCATCAACTTGTCATATTGGACTTTGGTCGATTTCAGCTCTCACTGTTGATTTGGTCAATGGTACTAGCAGTAGAAATGCTCTGTTCTGCCGTCTTCCATCAAATTGCCAAATCAGTGTTTTGGCTCAGTTCACCAACTTGCCATATTGGACTTTGGTGGATTTCAGCTCTCACTTTCAACTTGGTCAGTCAAAGTAGCAGTAGAGATGCTAAACCCTGATTTGGCAAGTTGATGGAGATGGCAGAACAGAGGATCTGTACTGCTAGTTCCACTGACTAAGTCCACAGTGAGAGCTGAAATCCACCAAAAGCCAAAATGGCAAGTTGATGAAGTCAGCCAAAACCCTGATTTGGAAAGTTGATGGAAGAGGGCAGAACAGAGCATTTCTACTGCTAGTACCATTGACCAAATCAACAATAGCAGCTGAAATCCACCGAAAGCCAAACTGGCAAGTTGATGAACTGAGCCAAAACCCTGATTTGGGAAGTTGATATCTGTTCTGCCATCTCCATCAACTTCCCAAATCAGGGTTTTGGCTGACTTCATCAACTTGCCAGTTTGGCTTTCGGTGGATTTCAGCTGTTATTATTGATTTGGTCAATGGTACTAGCAGTAGAAATGCTATGTTCTGCCCTCTTCCATCAACTTTCCAAATCAGGGTTTTGGCTGACTTCATCAACTTGCCATTTTGGCTTTTGGTGGATTTCAGCTGAACTCTACTGCTACCCCACTGACCAAGTCAACACTGAGAGCTGAAATCCACCAAAGCCCAAAATGGCAAGTTGAGATGTTCCCCATTTCGCATGACACACCTAACATTTGGAAGTACATGGGCTGTAAATGAAGAATTGAATTGAGGCCAGTAGGATTTGGTTTTCTAATCACTCAAATAAAGAAATTAGAATTCAAGTGGAAGAGATGCAAGCTGAAATTGAATTTTACAGGAGAAACCCTCAAATCAGAATTGAATTTTACCCCTTGCATGCAAGGGTACTTCAGAGACCGATGCACTATATCACATCCAAGCAGCATTGGGGTTTCACACATCCTTTCGATCCTGCCGGATAGGTGAGCCACAATTTTTCTTACACTGACAAAGGAACACATAAAAACACAAAAACCAAACTTGTGTGTTCCGTCTTGTCATTACATCCAGAATGGATTTGAATTTTGCAGCTCTCTCCTGAGTTTACCTCATGAGAGCAGAGGGACTTATCCCTTCGGAGGTGACATCCCTTTCTAGAGGGGAAATGTATCATGCATACATTGGTAGGTCACCACGGTGAATGGCGAGGCAGGGGCCATTCACACTCGAATGTTCGACTTCGGACAGTTGTGACAAGCTTGAAACTTAATCGACTTAGACTCGGTCCTGTTTTCCCGGGGCAGGACTTGGTTGACAGTCGAAGTAGCTCTGTGTTTTCCCGGGGCCCAGAGCTTCGTGTTTTGGGTTTGTCACACTGACCGAAGTTGAACATTCGAGATTTATTATGGTTCTGACATTCGATTGGCCTTCTTATGTCAGAACCATTGTGTGAATGTGTGTGTGAATGTGTGTGTGCTACTAACCCATTGTCCATTGTGAATGTGTGTGTGCTCCTAACCCATTGTCCCACTGCCATTGATGATGCATGTCTAATCACTACTTTCTCTTTCAGCTACTGTATACACTGTGATTGTTGATGTATGTCTAATCCACAACCTTCTTTTTCAGCTGTCCGGTATGTACGGTGGACACAACATAGCAGGCCTCTGCGCTTGGTTGGTTGTGACAGCCAGTGGCGAGGGTGGGGCCACTGGAATTTCTTTTTTGGATGAAATCACTTTCGGCCATTTTCGTCTAAATTTCTAGTGGGGTGAAACATCCAAAGGCGTTTTGCTGGCAGATGCAAGTAACCTCGGCCCGGTACGGTGGGCGCAACATAGCAGGCCTCTGCGCTTGGTTGGTTGCGACAGTCAGTGGCGAGGGTGGGGCCACTGACATCTCGTTTATGATTTTGCCTTTTCACCGCTTTGTTTGAACACCTCTTGAGGAGGGGTTGCCTTTTGTGTCTCTTTATTTCTTGAGCACCCGTGGGTCTTGAGTGATTCAAGCACTCTTTAATGATCAGGCCTGCAGTGTATGTGCATGTTTGTACATGTCTGTACACAATGTAGCACCATAAAGGATATACACTCTTACTGTTCAGCAACAACAGTGTTTGCTTATGCGCTCTTTTTATTTTTTTGTATATCTGGTGCCTCGGGAGAGCCAGGGTAGTCGATGCGCTATGGAGATAGGCGGAAGACTGGGACTTTGACACGAAGCTGATCCCCTCTCTCTGTCGCTCATATGTAGAAGGATCGACTCTTATATGCTTTGGCTACTTTATGTTCATCCAAATTCCATTGGCCAGTGTACGGAAACTTGGGGGGTGTGGAGCCGAGGATGTGATGCATGGCCGAGCATGTTGGCGAAGACTGGGACTTTGACACGAAGCTGATCCCCTCTCCCAGTACCTCGATGTATCTGATGTTGCTATCAAGATACCAGGCATGGATCCATTGGCGGCTCTTGTAGCTTTCTCAAGGGGTAGAAATGCACTGGTCGGCCCGGTACGGTGGGCGCAACATAGCAGGCCTCTGAGCTTGGTTGGTTGCGACAGTCAGTGGCGAGGGTGGGGCCACTGACATCTCGTTTATGATTTTGCCTTTTCACCGCTTTGTTTGAACACCTCTTGAGGAGGGGTTGCCTTTTGTCTCTCTTTATTTCTTGAGCACCCGTGGGTCTTGAGTGATTCAAGCACTCTTTAATGATCAGGCCTGCAGTGTATGTGCATGTTTGTACATGTCTGTACACAATGTAGCACCATAAAGGATATACACTCTTACTGTTCAGCAACAACAGTGTGTGCTTATGCGCTCTTTTTATTTTTTTGTATATCTGGTGCCTCGGGAGAGCCAGGGTAGTCGATGCGCTATGGAGATAGGCGGAAGACTGGGACTTTGACACGAAGCTGATCCCCTCTCTCTGTCGCTCATATGTAGAAGGATCGACTCTTATATGCTTTGGCTACTTTATGTTCATCCAAATTCCATTGGCCAGTGTACGGAAACTTGGGGGGTGTGGAGCCGAGGATGTGATGCATGGCCGAGCATGTTGGCGAAGACTGGGACTTTGACACGAAGCTGATCCCCTCTCCCAGTACCTCGATGTATCTGATGTTGCTATCAAGATACCAGGCATGGATCCATTGGCGGCTCTTGTAGCTTTCTCAAGGGGTAGAAATGCACTGGTCGGCCCGGTACGGTGGGCGCAACATAGCAGGCCTCTGCGCTTGGTTGGTTGCGACAGCCAGTGGCGAGGGTGGGGCCACTGGAATTTTTTTTTGAGACAAAGATCACTTTCGGACATTTTCTCTAAATTCAGATAAAATCACTTTTGGCCATTTTCTTCTCTCAAAATTGCCAGTAGAAAAAAGGATAGAATATAATAACATAGTGCATCCAGTACAGGATGCTTCTTTGTAAGAAAGCATATAATAACTTAGTGTGTCCAGTACAGGATGCCTTCTGATTGTGATATGACATGTCTAATGCACAACCTTCCTTTTCAGCTGTCCGGTATGTACAGTGGGCGCAACATAGCAGGCTTCTGCGCTTGGTTGGTTGCGACAGCCAGTGGCGAGGGTGGGGCCACTGGAATTTTTTCTTTGAGATAAAGATCACTTTCGGCCATTTTTTTCTAAAGCTCAAAAGCGGTGAAACAACCAAAGGCATCCTGCTGGCAGATGCAAGTAACCATTTTCATCACCATCACTTCATCACTTCATACATCATCATTGCATTGGGGATTTTCTTAACCATGTGTCCAGTACAGGATGCATTCACATTGTGATATGACATGTCTAATGCACAACCTTCCTTTTCAGCTGTCCGGTATGTACGCAGGACGCAACATAACAGGCCTATGCGCTTGGTTGGTTGCGACAGCCAGTGGCGAGGGTGGGGCCACTGGCAATCTTTTTCCTACAAATTTCTATCCACTCTTATGTGTTTAAATGTTGTGATGTCCTGTGTTGTACCATAGCTAGCTCGTGTAGAATCGCATGCAAAGAGAAAAAAAGGATATTGAAAGGAATCATCATTGTCGTCATCACTGGAAGGACTACACACACACACTACATGGATACCTAGCTTCATCATCATTGCAAGGACTACACACATACTACATGGATACTTAGCTTCTTAGAATAGGTAGACATACAACTTAACTTCTTAGAGTAGGCAGGCATATGATACACTTAGCTTCTTAGAGTAGGCAGGCATATGATACACTTAGCTTCTCAGAGTAGGCAGGCATATAACACACTTAGCTTCTTAGAGTAGGCAGGGGTAAAGGAGGTGGCAAACCAAAAGGATGGTCACCACTGTTAACAGCGAGGATGGGGCTGTTGACACCATAAAAAATACAAAAACAGATATGAAAGACATTATAAAAAGGTACACACATAAAAACAGGTCAAAAGGTAAACTCATACAAAATGTCCACACAAAAAGAGGTCAAAAGGTATAGACATACAAACACTTAGCTTCTTGGAGTAGGCAGGCATTCAAACACTTAGCTTCTCAGAGTAGGCAGGCATACAAACACACTTAGCTTCTTAGAGTAGGCAGACATATAACACACTTAGTTTCTTAGAGTAGGCAGGGGTAAAGGAGGTGGCAAGACAAAAGGATGGTCACCACTGTTGACAGCGAGGATGGGGCTGTCAATATTAAAACACTATGTCATCACATATGAATAATGAAAAGGTACAATAGTGAAAAGTATTTAAAGATAAAAGCTTTTTTTTTACAAAGAAATAAAAGAAAGTGACCTTGCATGCCTCTCACTTTTTCTCTGAAGGTAATCCCTCCTTTACCTTGAAGGTAATCCATATTTTGCATTGAAGGTAATCCCTTTTTCTCTGAAGGTAATCCCTTTTTTATTAAGAGTCATCACCTATAATTGCAAAATATTTTGGAAGAAATAGATTTTTTTTTTCCGACAGAAATTATTGAAAGTGACCGTGCATGCCTCTCACTTTTTCTCTGAAGGTAATCCCTCCTTTACCTTGAAGGTCATCCATCTTTTACCTTGAAGGTAATCCCTTTTTCTCTGAAGGTAATCCCTCCTTTACCTTGAAGGTAATCCATATTTTGCATTGAAGGTAATCCCTTTTTCTCTGAAGGTAATCCCTTTTTTATTAAGAGTCATCACCTATAATTGCAAAATATTTTGGAAGAAATAGATTTTTTTTTTCCGACAGAAATTATTGAAAGTGACCGTGCATGCCTCTCACTTTTTCTCTGAAGGTAATCCCTCCTTTACCTTGAAGGTAATCCATCTTTTACCTTGAAGGTAATCCCTTTTTCTCTGAAGGTAATCCCTCCTTTACCTTGAAGGTAATCCATATTTTGCATTGAAGGTAATCCCTTTTTCTCTGAAGGTAATCCCTTTTTTATTAAGAGTCATCACCTATAATTGCAAAATATTTTGGAAAAAATAGATTTTTTTTTCCGACAGAAATTATTGAAAGTGACCGTGCATGCCTCTCACTTTTTCTCTGAAGGTAATCCATCTTTTACCTTGAAGGTAATCCCTTTTTCTCTGAAGGTAATCCCTCCTTTACCTTGAAGGTAATCCATATTTTGTATTGAAGGTAATCCCTTTTTCTCTGAAGGTAATCCCTTTTTTATTAATAGTCATCACCCATAATTGCTCCACATGAAAAATATTTTGGAATAAATAGATTTTATTTTTTGGACAGAAATTATTGAAAGTGACCGTGTATGCCTCTCACTTTTTCTCTGAAGGTAATCCATCCTTTACCTTGAAGGTAATCCATCTTTTACATTGAAGGTAATCCCTTTTTCTCTGAAGGTAATCCCTTTTTCATTAAGAGTCATCACCCATAATTGCTCCACATGAAAAATATTTTGGAATAAATAGATTTTATTTTTTTGGACAGAAATTATTGAAAGTGACCGTGCATGCCTCTCACTTTTTCTCTGAAGGTAATCCATCCTTTACCTTGAAGGTAATCCATCTTTTACATTGAAGGTAATCCCTTTTTCTCTGAAGGTAATCCCTCCTTTACCTTGAAGGTAATCCATCTTTTACATTGAAGGTAATCCCTTTTTCTCTGAAGGTAATCCCTTTTTTATTAAGAGTCATCACCCATAATTGCTCCACATGAAAAATATTTTGGAATAAATAGATTTTATTTTTTGGACAGAAATTATTGAAAGTGACCGTGCATGCCTCTCACTTTTTCTCTGAAGGTAATCCATCCTTTACCTTGAAGGTAATCCATCTTTTACATTGAAGGTAATCCCTTTTTCTCTGAAGGTAATCCCTTTTTCTCTGAAGGTAATCCCTCCTTTACCTTGAAGGTAATCCATATTTTGCATTGAAGGTAATCCCTTTTTCTCTGAAGGTAATCCCTTTTTTATTAAGAGTCATCACCCATAATTGCTCCACATGAAAAATATTTTGGAATAAATAGATTTTCTTTTTTCGGACAGAAATTATTGAAAGTGACCATGCATGCCTCTCACTTTTTCTCTGAAGGTAATCCCTCCTTTACCTTGAAGGTAATCCATCTTTTACCTTGAAGGTAATCCCTTTTTCTCTGAAGGTAATCCCTCCTTTACCTTGAAGGTAATCCATATTTTACATTGAAGGTAATCCATCCTTTACCTTGAAGGTAATCCATCTTTTACATTGAAGGTAATCCCTTTTTCTCTGAAGGTAATCCCTTTTTCTCTGAAGGTAATCCCTCCTTTACCTTGAAGGTAATCCATATTTTGCATTGAAGGTAATCCCTTTTTCTCTGAAGGTAATCCCTTTTTTATTAAGAGTCATCACCCATAATTGCTCCACATGAAAAATATTTTGGAATAAATAGATTTTCTTTTTTCGGACAGAAATTATTGAAAGTGACCGTGCATGCCTCTCACTTTTTCTCTGAAGGTAATCCCTCCTTTACCTTGAAGGTAATCCATATTTTACCTTGAAGGTAATCCCTTTTTCTCTGAAGGTAATCCCTTTTTTATTAAGAGTCATCACCCATAATTGCTCCACATGAAAAATATTTTGGAATAAATAGATTTTTTTTTTCCGACAGAAATTATTGAAAGTGACCGTGCATGCCTCTCACTTTTTTTCTGAAGGTAATCCCTTCTTTACCTTGAAGGTAATCCATCTTATACCTTGAAGGTAATCCCTTTTTCTCTGAAGGTAATCCCTCCTTTACCTTGAAGGTAATCCATCTTTTACATTGAAGGTAATCCCTTTTTTCCCTGAAGGTAATCCCTTTTTGATTAAGAGTCATCACCCATAATTGCCTCACATGAAAAATATTTTGGAATAAATAGATTTTATTTTTTTGGACAGAAATTATTGAAAGTGACCATGCATGCCTCTCACTTTTTCTCTGAAGGTAATCCCTCCTTTACCTTGAAGGTAATCCATCTTTTACCTTGAAGGTAATCCCTTTTTCTCTGAAGGTAATCCCTCCTTTACCTTGAAGGTAATCCATATTTTACATTGAAGGTCATCCCTTTTTCTCTGAAGGTAATCCATCCTTTACCTTGAAGGTAATCCATCTTTTACCTTAAGGGTAATCCCTTTTTCTCTGAAGGTAATCCCTCCTTTACCTTGAAGGTAATCCATCTTTTACATTGAAGGCAATCCCTTTTTCTCTGAAGGTAATCCCTTTTTTATTAAGAGTCATCACCCATAATTGCTCCACATGAAAAATATTTTGGAATAAATAGATTTTTTTTCCGACAGAAATTATTGAAAGTGACCGTGCATGCCTCTCACTTTTTCTCTGAAGGTAATCCCTTCTTTACCTTGAAGGTAATCCATCTTTTACCTTGAAGGTAATCCCTTTTTCTCTGAAGGTAATCCCTCCTTTACCTTGAAGGTAATCCATCTTTTTCTCTGAAGGTAATCCCTTTTTTATTAAGAGTCATCACCCATAATTGCTCCACATGAAAAATATTTTGGAATAAATAGATTTTATTTTTTGGACAGAAATTATTGAAAGTGACTGTGCATGCCTCTCACTTTTTCTCTGAAGGTAATCCCTCCTTTACCTTGAAGGTAATCCCTTTTTCTCTGAAGGTAATCCCTCCTTTACCTTGAAGGTAATCCATATTTTGCATTGAAGGTAATCCCTTTTTCTCTGAAGGTAATCCCTTTTTTATTAAGAGTCATCACCCATAATTGCTCCACATGAAAAATATTTTGGAATAAATAGATTTTTTTTTTCCGACAGAAATTATTGAAAGTGACCGTGCATGCCTCTCACTTTTTCTCTGAAGGTAATCCATCTTTTACCTTGAAGGTAATCCCTTTTTCTCTGAAGGTAATCCCTCCTTTACCTTGAAGGTAATCCATATTTTGTATTGAAGGTAATCCCTTTTTCTCTGAAGGTAATCCCTTTTTTATTAAGAGTCATCACCCATAATTGCTCCACATGAAAAATATTTTGGAATAAATAGATTTTATTTTTTGTACAGAAATTATTGAAAGTGACCGTGCATGCCTCTCACTTTTTCTATGAAGGTAATCCATCCTTTACCTTGAAGGTAATCCATCTTTTACATTGAAGGTAATCCCTTTTTCTATGAAGGTAATCCCTTTTTCATTAAGAGTCATCACCCATAATTGCTCCACATGAAAAATATTTTGGAATAAATAGATTCATCCATATTAGTACCCCCACATGGAAATTAATTGAAGATTACAGAATTCACTCTAACAGTTCCTTGCCCAATTAATGAAAGTTCTGCACTTTATGAGTTGGCTTGTATAATTGCTCCACATTTAGATTATTGAATGTTACAATTCTTTCTTCTTTTTTCTGAAGGTACCATACCTGTCTTATATCCTTGAAGGTGCCATGCCTAATTCATGTAATGAAACAGTGAGGAGACAATTATCTTTAAATGCCCTTTTTATTTCCTAAATACAGAAGAAAAGCTCAGTTTACTTTACTGTTAACAACAATTTCAGTGTTGCTTTGATGATTCTTCTGAGACTATAGGAAAAACTCTTTAAGTGTGACAAATCTTCCTGCTTTCTCCATGATAATTCTGATGATTCATCTGACTGCTTTCCTCGTCACTGGGTCTTCCTTTGATCAGTAAGAACCAATGCTCTGTTTTTTTTCTCCTCAAACATGGGATCTCTGAGGGTCTTTTTATGGTGCCTTATTTCAAGGGAGGAACATGAAGTCAAATAGGCTTCAAAAAGAGATGTAGATCATTGTTCTTTTGCAGCAATTGCAGAATCTACCAAGAACATATTTGATTTTCCCTTGAAATCCAGAATCAGGAAACAGAGAAGCGGATGCCTTCAACCACAATTCTATTCTGGCCCAAGACATCAATGTTAACCCAATTCAGCTGTTCTACTACCTCGGTTTTCTGCAGTGGAAAATACTTCACTTTTGCAGAAGGGCGAGAATCATGCAATGATATCCTGGCTTGTCTCTTGGGTTTGTTCTTACCATTCTTAGAAACAAACACTCTGCATGCATATTGGTTCATTATACCACACATCAAGAGTGTTCTCCTTAATTTCTGAAATGCTTGAGGTCTCCTTTTCATTCCGCAGTCTGATACTCTTATATGTGGAGGCCCATGGGCAGATCTTGGAACAATGTCCCCACTGATGTTGAGAACTGTTTGAATGTATGCTTTGGCATGATCTTTGTTGTTTGTTGTATCACAAGTGAAACCTTCCAGGGCACATGTGGGAATCCTGATCATGCAGTATCTCTTTTTTAATGGAACAATGGACACTTCTATTGGCAGCCAGGGTTCCAGAGCTTTCAGTCTACTGCTAGGAATTTTGCAATAGGTGTGATCATTCTTGACATGGGTGGAAATGCAAAAGTCATACAGTGCTAGCAAAACATGTTTGGCTCTAGCACATGTACTCACTGTATGTTCAAGTGGTTTGTTACTGATAGCATTCCATTGGAAATCAATGGACATATTGAGATTACTTCCTACAAAGGTGACAATATCAGCTTTGTATACTTTAGTTGGAATGACATTGCAAGGACTAATGACTATTGGAACAAAGGTTGTGCCATCCCAACAGTCAAAGCAGCTTCTTGTGCTGTTTGCCAAAATCTTAGCACTGACCCATTTGTCATGACACTTTGAATATAAGCAATAACTATCAGGAACTACAAACATGATACTTTTGTTTTTGATTTCACAACTTTAATAATACAACATTGGCATAAAATGATTAAAAGGCAGAGACAATTGGTGACAAGTGATTATCTGACAGACTTCCAAGTGGATACAAATTGTCATACAGCAAGGCACTGACATCTAGGTCTAACATGTTCAGGTCAGCGATGGGAAATTCCTGATCCAACTCTTTGATTATCTGGTTGAGCCTCTCACCCATGCTGTGCTCCTTGTTCAGTCTCTCTTCCATCTCGGACATTCGCTGTCCCATCTTTTCTTCCATGTCATCAAACTTGTCAGTTAACTCCTTGTTGAGACCCCTTAGATGGTCTATGTCCAAATTGAGCATTCTAAGCTTTTCCTCCATCTCGACTTTCTCATGTAGCAATTCATCACGTTCTTTTGTGATAGCCTCCAGTTCAGCTTGAAGTAACTCAATGTCTGCAATTTCCTTCTTCATCCTATCAATGTGTGCCTGTTTCTCTTGAATTTCTTTGTCCTTTTGTGCCAGTTCCTGTTTTACCATCTTGGACCTGATGTAAACTTTGTTGTAAAGAACTCCAGCAACTTCTATTCCCATCTCGGGGCAGACACCATCTATGTCACACCAATTAAACTTTCCAAGCGGAAGAAGCTTCAAGAGATGAGGTATACCATCTCTGTCAGGTACAGTGGCCTCTGATTGTGAGACAAAATTATATACCAGACCAGATACCATGGTCGCTCCAAATCTGAGGAAGTTGTTTTGTCTGTTCTCCCATTCAGGCTTCACCCAGAAGTTTATGCTAGAGTACATGTTTGTTTCAATCTTTAGATGTCGATTAGGTTGTCTCTTGTGATTGAGTCGTTCAGGTTCCTGAACGATAATGCTGCTCTTTTGCTTTTCTATCTGCCCATCTGTGTTTCTTGTTTGTACACCAATTCTTTTACATGACTGGTTGTTCGGGAAGTGCACTTTTAGAGTCAAATCACCTGATTCCTTCTCTTGCACTTGAACACTATCACCCAGATGAGCTGTCCCGAGTTTCACCTGTTCAACATGTTCCTGTTTGACCTTGGTCTCAAGTACCCTGTTGCATGAGAAACTAAGCTTCAGCCTTGTGCATACAATTGGAATGATATGTTCCTTGTTACCAAAAAACACATGCATGTCAAGCACATTTTCAGCATCTGGCAGGAGTTCATCCACTTCTATTCCTGCAGCTTGCAGGTCTGCTTTCATGTCTTTTGCTGTTACGCGGGAAGAAAATGCCACAGGGACAAAGATGGTGGTACAGATTGCCTTGGACTTCTGATTTTTTCTCTTTGAGTCCTGGCGTAAGTGAAGTCTCAAGTTGGTTCCATTGGTAAACTCACAGACATGTTCATATCTGGCTAGGTGACTCCTTGATGGCACTCCAGTTGGTAGCCTGCTGCCAGTTTTCTTACTCCAGGAAGTGTTATATTGAATTTGCCTTGTGCAAGCTGGATCCAGCATTGTCCTTGTTGGGCTTTCTCTCATGAGAAAACAGGATTTGTTGATGACCTGTTTGCCACATGATTTGCAGGACACACCTTCAAGCCACATAGGATAGGTTGCTTCTATTCCTGGCTCCCACATATCATTGTGTGACAAGTAGCATGAGGAACATGCCACATCTACAGAGTACAACATGACATTGGACCTTGTCAAGTGCATCTGTACACTGACAATATCCTTGTCACTCAGCTGATATAGCGATTGGCTTTCGTCCATAGGCTTCGGGTCCAATTCAATGCAACCAAAGCCATACATGAGCTCCAAATACTGAAGGTGAATCCTACTCATGATTTCTGTGCAGGTGGTGAGAAACAAAGGAACAAGAGGCTGACCTCTTTCTTTTGTCTCCTCAAAGAAGTCTATGACATGGGTCCTGCCTTCCGAATATATCACTCGCTGTGTGTCTATGGCTGCAAGAACAGGGAAGTCATTGCATCTCCGACCAAGTGCCTTTTGTTCCAATGTTTCACTGTCTGCATGGAATATTTTCATCATGACATCATTGCATGCTTCAGCATATGAGAGTGAACCATTTAGATGCTTTGCAATGGCATCTGGTAATCCCAAGACAACAGCACGGACTCCAGAGGTCAGCTGTGGGAAGGAAGTGTCCTGCTCTACCTGGCTGGTGTTGCATATTGTGTTGTCGACAACAAACACATCCTTTGGGTCTATGACTTCATTTTTGTCTGTTGCCCACTTTGCTGGATGGAGGAGAAATTGTGCCAGTGTAACAGATGGGCAGGCCTTCATATCAATGATAAGTTGGGTGGGGTCACACTGACCTAAGATTCTAGCCCATACATTGTAGTTGAAAATCAAATGTGTCAGGTTGGTGAATCTAACAAACCTTGTCTGGAAAGGGAAGTGCCCATCCATGTCATTCCTTGAAATAAAATTTGGATTTGTTTTATCCACATTGATTAAAACCCTGTTTTTTCTCAGAGCCATTGATGCTCTCTTGTTTAACTTCCTTCTCATGATGATGTTCTCTACAGGCTCTACCATGATAGGCTCTGTAGTCTGTAACACAGGTAACAACTCTCCTTTACCCGTGAGTTCTTGAACTGTCTCAAGCCTGTACTTTGCAGCTTCATCTTCTGCTAATTTTCTCTTTTTTGATTTTGTAGTTCGTTTGAGCTCTTTCACCTTCCTTTTCTGACTGACAACATTGAACTTAGGCTTGGGTATGTCCTCCATGATTCATATGTGGAACTTCAACTGATGCAGAGCTCTTTATATATACTCTGTTCTTAAATGCAAATTTTGGTCACATGACTGATTTGCATATTGACTTTCAGCAAGGTGTCATGTGTCTTTAAATTGTCCAATCACTGAAATTCAAGGACTAATATGCAAAAGTGTTGTCATGTGATAAAGCTCTAATTTGCATATTGAGATAAAACTATATAAGCACAGAAGGTTTGAACTGGTTAAAAACAAAGGAATGGGCTTTTCCCTAATGCCAAGGGTTCATCATGACAGCGTCTCCAGCAAAAGATATACTACTATACATCATGGAGGAACAACACAAATTGAAGAAGGGTTTAAGAAAAGCTGTGGACTATGTAATGCAAAAGCATACCATAACATTCAATAACAATACAAGAAAACTGTTTAACACAGGAAAGTCTCTGGAGGCTGCTTTTGTTTCTTCTGCCAGAGAAATGTTCAAGGACAATATGTGTAGCTGGGGTAGAATACTCACTGTCTACATATTTGGAGCCTGTTTGACTAAGACATACAGAAAAGAGGGTGTACAAGTCAACCTTATTTGGCTTTCAGAGGTAATGGATCTTTGCATCATGATAAAATGGGGCAAGTGGATTGAGGAAAATGGTTCTTTCAAAAGCATGGAATCACACTTTCCAGAACCCATTGAAGACACCATTTTCAGAGGACTTTTGACAATAGCTGCTGTTGGATTGACTTGTATAGCCATTGTTTCAATATTCTAATATGTAATGCTATGATAAAGACCCATGTCAAGATAATCAAAGTCTCATTTTATGTTATTGATATTATCATGACTGAAGACAGATTAGTGTAATGGGATTGCTTCATGTTTTATTGAAATAAACCATTAAAAGATATCTTGAATTCTTCTACCTTTGACATCTCAGTAATCAGTGATTTAGTTATTCATCTAGGAATAGCAGATATTATCATGAGGAGACAAAATATTCTTCATATAATGTAAATGAAATATTGATTTATTCAAATTTTCATGGCACCCATTGATTAAACCATTATGGCATGTTCACTATGATTTCTAATAAACCAGCTGCTAATCAATTTACCCTCTCTCATAATTAAAGATGAACATGTATAACTGTTTATGAATCAAAAATATTGTTCTATGTTATCTTTTCAAAACAAGACAACTAAATTCAGTTTGTTTTCATTTATTCACTCATTGCTGTAGCACCTCCCAAACATGCGCAGCTCTCACCCAGGTCTAGGCACTTCTTGTGGACCTCATTGTTGCAGTGGTGGCACTTGACCAGCTGATGCTTAGTAGACAGCTTGCTGAGATGCAGTCTTCCTTTGCATATGGCACACTTTGTCGTTGATTTCACAACCTCTTTTGGCTGCTCCTCCCAAGACTGTGGTGTTGTGGCATCTCTGGGGGCCTGCTCTTGCATGTCCAAGACAGAGCTGAGAATGTTCAGTTGTCCCATTTTCCTCTGTAGCAGGGCATGTGATATCTGGCCATGTTTGGAGAGTGAACTTTGCATGTTCTCTATCCAGCGTTTGGCTCCACTGAGCACCAACTGAGTTAGCTCCTTATTGGACTTGTTCATGCTAGCAAATGTGTAGGTATTGGGTCAACTGTCCTTTTTAAATAGTATCTAAGTATGCAAATATATCGGTCACATGACTGAGTTGTCCAATGAGTGAGCAGATTAGCCAGTCACATGTTAAGAAATACTGTTTACTTTTCTAACCAGCTTTCAAGTCATGTGACAGGACGATGTGCTCATTCAATGGAAGGCTCTGTCATGTGACTGGAACACAAATTTGCATATCCACATTTCCTTGAGTGCAAGAACTATGATGTGTTCATTCATTGGATAGCTCTGTCATGTGACTGCATCACTAATTTGCATATTGATATTTCCATAAATACAAGACCCTGCCTGCACTAGACATCATTATGACATCAGGACCATGGATTGCAGTAGACAAACAGCTGCAGCCAGGGCATTCAATGCTCTGACTGGACTAGAGTCTTGGGCAGTATATATGAAGAGACAGCTGTCTCTGGGTCAACTGGACCGTGACTCCCAGCAAGTTGGCATAGGATTTATGCTTGAGACAACAGAAGCTATTGCTCCTATATTGAACACAGCTGATCAGTTAGCGTTAGACTGGTTAGCAACCAAACTGCAAGAACCAACTCTTGTGCAGCCACCAACAGATTCACCAGCAAGTCCAGATCCTGTCAATGATGATGTGGGATATGACACGGATGGTAGTGAAGATGACCTTCCGCCATTTGTCCTACCATTTAGAGGAACTAGGACATCTACGGAGGAAGCCATTGTGATATCAGATGATGAGGGTGATGAGCTACCAAACTTAAATGACAAACCATCTACTGTTGAGAAGAATGTCCCCCGAGACAATGATGACTTTGACGATGAGTTACCAGACATTCCACCTCTAGTGGAAGTAAACAGAGGAACAGAACAATCTGCGAGCAATGAGGGTGACAGGAGAGGGCAGAAAAGGCAGCTTGAAGGAGATGATCCAGAATCTGATACCTGTGCCATTTGCTTTGAGCCATTGACAGAGTCTTCAGGATCAGCAGGAAGATTGATGACTGTTGGCAAATATCGTCTATCAACATCAAACCTAACAGCAATGACACCATGCAACCACACGTTTCATGGAAGCTGCTTGAAGAAGTGGAAAAGTAAGCATAGCAGCTGCCCAGTTTGCAGAAGTAACCTTTGTGGCATTCTCTTTGGTCCATTAAAAGAAAAGAAAAACTAAAAACTTGTTCAGTCTTATTATTTCATTCCTGTGATCACCTGTCATTGTAGTTCATAATCTGTTCCCATTCAGAAGCACACATCTGAGAGCAAAATATATCACCTTTTCCACATGCTAAACAGCACTCATGACAGGTGTTCCTTTCACAGTTCGCACAACAAAACATTTGGTCCCCTGATAACTGTTTCTTGGGACATATGTCACAGTCGTAGAATATGTCTTCTGCTAAATCAGTGACAGTCGTACTATATCTGTCATGCCAGTCTAGTTGTTTTGTTATAGTCTCAGTTTCTATTCCTGATATATAGTCTAACAGTCCCTGAAAAGATAAAGTGTCATCTTCCTCTGGTAGTGTCACTGGTGTTGGATTGTATGTTGTCAATGTCTTTGATTCTGATGTGCGGAGAAATTCTATTATCTCCTGTAATTGTTCATCATCATTCTTGGAAGAAGCCATTCTTTAACTGTTTACCCACCATGCATTAATAGTCAATCATAACAATGTGGACTTAGATTTTAGTTGTGTGGATATGTTAATGATGTTGCTGTTTTAGAGACATCAACTTGAATATGATGGATGACACAGGGAAGACAGCTCTACCTCCTGAAAAAGTTATCTCTGACCTCCGTGTAGAGAACTCTCTTTTGAAGAAACAGCTATCAGATTTCCAAATCTCACACATGAACTTTCTGGCATATCAAAGACACAGAGCTTTAGAGAATTACAGTCAAGTATATCGAGCATCTCAAATGAATGGGAAAGTCAAGTGTGATATCACCAGCAAAGATGACCATAAGTTGGATGATGAAAATGAGGATATCATTGATGTACCCATGGCCAAAACCCTGCAAACATCTGGTTATCCAGCCTCACCACCACCACAAGCTCTACCCGAAAAACATTATATGCTTGAGTGCCCTAAGTGCCACCAGCGGTTTTCCGAAGATCAATCAGTGCTGTTTATTGAACATCATAATAAGGTCATCTCATCAGGGGTAACTGATCTTGTTCGAGGGAAGTGATACATTAGGATGACAACTAAATAAAAGAAATCAAAATATTGTACCATTTCCCATTGTATTACTTAAAATTCTGCGGATGTAACCTCAAATTTAACGTCAAGAGTAAAATAATAGCCAATTATGACCATAAGAGAATATTTGATGAGCTGCTCACAGAACTCTATGGACATAGAGAATCATTTTCCTCTCAGATAGATATGATGACGGATTCTTCGGAAAAAGTAAAATGGCTATGACAGCAACATTGACTATACATGAGATAACATCTGTGATCTTAGAAGGGAAAATGTTCTTTTAAAGAAACTGAAGAAATGATTTTCTTTCAAAAATGATGTAATCCATAAGCATGATGATAATGTTGCATGAACTTTTAATGACACATTGAACATCTCAGATTATTGGTGTTATAGAATAAATAAGAATATGATAATTCTTTTCAGATTTTCAGTTTTATTGCTTTTCAGGATACATTCAACATTTTTTTTCATATAGGTACTTGTTATATTTCACCGGATCAGTTTTCTGAACAGCATTTTGTCTTCTTCCCTTCTAAGAGACTTCATAAAAAACAAACGTCTACGACTTTCTCTCAATTGGCTTGCATCAGCCTGCTCAGGTGGATGTACTTCTTGTAGCTGCAGCTGTAGTTTTATAGACGGGTCAAATTCCAGAAATGCCATACAGGTTGGACATAATTTGCTCCTGGTAGAGGCCAAACAAGTATCCAAATGCCTTTCTTTCAATGTCATGTTTTGTCCCAAGAGAGAGCACTTGGAGCACATCAAGCTTTTACTGTCCGCCATTTCAAAACAAGACCTCCTGCCTTGACAAATTGTAGTTTGCATGCAATCTGAATGACCAACACTCAATACAGTATGGTTCTTTGGGTTAAACAGAGATAACATGACACACATGTTTGAGTCATCCCTGTAGCACCTGTGCTCTAATCTCTCTGAATCCAAGAAATATCCAAAAGAGGAAGGTCTCTTGGTCAAACCCCAGTGGGTCAAGAGTTCCATGCAGTATGAACACATGACCATGTTGCATTTCTTAGAAAACGTTCCCCCTGCTGTGGCTTGGTGGATACACTTCATTGATCTCACTGGAAATATCTGATATTGGACATAGAGAGAACACATCCTCATATACATCAGAAGTACAAATTTAACATATTTCTTCATTTGGGGATTCAAACTTCTAACAAAAGCTCTGAGTATCCTAGGCTGATGACACTGTATCAGTCCTTCCAGAACACCAGCAGTTTGGTCTGCCCTCACATAATGCAAAGCTACCAAAGGGAAAGTGTGTGAGACTTTTCGAGACAGTATTAAATGCAGTCTGTTCATGTCTTGGTGTTCTTCAAATGATGTGGGATCAATATTTATACTGTGCAAACACCTGAGAATGATTGAGTTCTGACGATGAACAGGCAACATTTTTGGTTTGGGTAGCAGGTATGTAATATTAACATTTCCATCCTTGGCATACATTTCCTCCATCTTGGATAAACGATACTTTACATCCACCAACATCTGGACAAGAAACTCATTACCAGGCAAAGATAGTGTTCCATATACCAAGTGGAGAAGTGCAAATCTCTTGTCTCCTTTCTTTCCTCTCATATGAGAGAAAATGAGCTGATCGTAAGCCTCTGAGAAGCTAGCATGGACATCGATAGAGGGATCTATGGTCCTTTTGTTTCCTAGAAAGTCTCTCAGCCATCTAGCAAACTTGGTTGCACAGTCTCCCTCATCAACTAAAGGTGAAAGCAGTGGATTCAGAATGCTCACAACAACCAGAACGATAATTTTCTGTATAATCCGTTCAAATGAACAAGCATCGAAAGAAGACAGCACACAGCAGTCCCATGAGCAGTCCATATATCCACCAGAGATTTCCTTCTGTATCTTTTTGAGTATTTCTCCCATGACCATCTGTAAAATCCAATTCCTTTTTTCCAGTTAGCAACAGGGTGGCATCTTGCCAAGCAGCTCTAGGTTCTGAGAGAAGTGTCAACTCTGTAATATTCAATTTCATTTCTTGTGATGCTTTTTCAACAATGTCTTTAACAAATACATTTCCCGGGATGCAAATGCTGTCTTTGTTCCCACTGTAAATCAATCTCAGTGTAATGGAGATAAAGTTATCATGAGTGTCACATACTATATATTTATCTGTCTTTATGGACACATCTCCATCATACTTGCATAGTGACCTAAGGACAATTTTCTCTATTTGATTTGTTCCTACACTTGATTTAACCCCATCCGTTTCTTTTGAGAGAGACATTACGTTGTATATTTCATCTTTCTCCAATTTCATTGTGCCAAATAAAACAACAACAATGTCCTCACAACATTGCCTCATCCTTGTTATTCCCCACCACATGACCAGTTCATGCCCAACTGTTTCTATGAACTCACTAAACTTCAGTAAATTCAAGAGGCTCAAACTGCTATGGGTGACTTCTTTGTCAGATGCAAAGCATGTAACCACTAGGTCTCCATTTTGCAGCTGATTCTTTGAAACAACTTTCCTCTGAAACCTCTCGCATATTTCCTTTATTACAGTGTCCATCTCATCACAGTCCATCTCTGTGTGTGCATAAATAAGAACAATGTGATGACTGCCACAACACTCACAGTTCCCTCCATGAGAGCATGAAAAGATAGTGGGCTCTTTATTCTGTTGAGTAATCCAATTTCGACTATCTTGACTTCAGTATATCTCTTGGCGGTATGCCATTTGCTCTCTTCCCAGTATGAGCTACCATTGAAAGCCGTCTGAAGTTGCAAAAGGGCTGCAGTACATAGCTTTACGCCACTCGGTTTGATATGAGTGAGGCAAAAGATGAAAGGGTCACTCAAAGGTTGAATTGGATCTGGAGGTAGCATTTCGAGAGTAACATCTTTTAACAAATTCACAGGAAAGGTTCTCTCACTGTCACTTAACCTACAAGGACGTCTGTAACATACCCCGTTTTGTGAAATTTCAGTACAAGAGAGAAAGAACGGTGGTACAGTACAACTAAGATGGAAATCAGCTGTGAAGTGATTTGTGTAACTCCCTAGTGAAAATTGCCTAGATCCTAAACCATATGAAATCACATCATCATCTTTTATAAATGTTGGCTCACTATGGCATGTTGCAAATGGAAGAATCTCACAGTGCCTCAAGCATGTATCACCCTGATGATGATACATTTTCTTGATCTGATGTTTTTCATTGCTTAAAGTGATTTTCATTTTCTTCTCTTGGATGAAAAATCTTTCTTCGTGGTATTGAAACCTAGACCCGCGCAATAGTCTAAGACGTAAACCTTTTGTGCCCTGGAAAATGATGTAGGAGCCTTTAAAGGAACTTAGTGTCCCATTCCTTCCATAGCACTGTAAAATGGAATATCCGTCTTTATGCCACTGTAAGTGTTTGGACACACAACTGACTTTGTCTAAGGCCTCCCATATTGGACCATCAAAAATGACAGGTATCTGAGGAATGTTGTGCCTGTATGGTTCTGAAAATGTTGGTTCATGTGCACGTAATCTAAGATCAAAATTCATGGAAAGGCAGAATGTATTCTTGGTATAAAATGCAGTGACATTCATGGGTACAAGCTCTGTATGTAGTGCTCCAATTGCACAAATTGGAATAAAAAGTATCAATATTAGCATTATATATTTGCAAAGACAGATACGGCAATGATGTTACTGTGTCTTGTGCATCTTTTAATTCATTTCAGTATTTCTTATGCAGTCTTACAAACAAGCTTTGGTTATTATGGCACAGCAGAGGAGTTGTCTACAATATCTGCAAGTGATGGCATAAAACCATATTTTCTCCGACCGGATGGTTTTGTGCCAAACTGCACTGACTATGCATGCATACATACTTTGATGCTCACATCTCCTTTCACATGCGGACATAAAGTTCTGTCGTATGTACATGAGCTCGTCCGTGTTCACCGTGGAATAAAGTTACTTCCAAGTTGTGTTGAGAAGCAAACAATCACTAGGATTTCTGGACCATCTGAAAACATGGGAGTGGTCAATCTTTTGTCTAGTGGTCTTGCAGTCTTAGATGCAGGGTACATGCCTTGTACTGTTATTGTTCTAGACTACAAGGATGTGTCCATCCAGAATGTTGACATTGACAACAGTGGTTGTATTCTCAAGTCGAATGAACAGTTTGCTACTCTTCCTTCATATCTCTCTGCAGCAATAGTCCTCATGACAAGTTCTCCAGAAGTACAGAATATCAAGCTCCATAATGTACAATTGGTGGCAGAAAACAACAGCTTGCTCGCTTATTTTGGAATGGATTCTGAGTCAGAAGGAATATTAGCAAATGTGTCTTTCACCATGCTGCATAACAATAGCATTTTCCTGGACATGCTCTCTGGTGATGTTGTCTTTGATGACAGTGTGAATGTTAGATCATTTGTACTGCATGGCAGTAGAATGCCTTTAACTTCACAAACAGATAGATTTATAGGACCAATTGTTTCTGTGAAATTGCTATCAAGAGCAAACAATGAAGAAACTAGATATCTAGCATATAAGACATTATTTATTGTTTCTTCTATAGTGGCAGCTCTCCTGTTGTTGTATACTGTAACGAGCCTCGTCCATGTACCAGAGGCTCGACCAATCACGGAACCATCAGTGTGATGTCTTAGTTCTTTTGAATGGGAAGTGATTGTGAATGAAATCATGTATTTTGTGAAGTGCCTTCTTCATAACATGGAGTGAAGCTCTCAGGATGTTGCCAATGACAGGTTTAAGCATTGTGAAAATCACATAAATCCAGATCCCTTTTGTGTAAATGAACTGGGATATAGTTTGTCCACCAACTACCCCTGCACATAAATCTGTCTGAAAATTAAGAGAGCATTTCTTGTGTAGCCCATCAACACCTAAAGCCTGAGTACCAAATGATGGATAGACGAGCCACAGCGGATATGATATGAAAATTCTAGTTAGTGTTATGGAATCGTACCAGACCATCTCCTCACATAATGGATTCCCAAAGATTTTTGCAATAAAGTACCTCAAAATCACACCCAAGTGTTTGAATTCATCACATGTTCCATCAGTCAGACTTGCAACAGCCCTGAGCTTGCCATAATCCTTATGTGAAAAAAGATGGACAAGTTTGTTCAGAAGATAGGCAATATGTCCAGCCACATTTTGAATTGCAAAGCATATGCCGAAAGTCAAAATAGAGAGCATATAGAGGCCAATCACAGTGTACCAGAATGCTGGATTTATAAGAGTGAAGAGTGACTTCACAACAATTACAAATGGGTTCATTTATTGAACTTTTTTTATTGAACAGAACAAAGATATTTTTTCTCAACAATACAATTGTTGTTTATTTTGGCCTTGTCTATAAGTCCTTTGTGCTACTTCAGCTACCAATGATGCCTTTTCCAATGAGTGGGGCTTTTCCATGAATTTGTTGAATACAGACAAAGGGTGGTCGACCTTGTTCACTATGTCCTCCTTGCATTCAGGAGTTGTCGCATCTATATACTTCTGAAGGAATACCATGTATTCATTTTTGTCCATGGTTGGCAAATGTTCTGTGTCCACCTTTGAATAACTTTGGGCAATACATGATGCTTTATTGAACTGACCAAAGTCATGCAATATACGAGGTGCACTTGAGGGGTCTTTCTCTTGTTTCACGTTTATTATATCGTCTGTCTGTAGACAGGCACTGTTGTCACTTAGTCCAATCATCAGTCTGCAGGCAACTTCATGTATGTTACAGAGGATAACATCCTTCTCTTCCCGGTTGTAAACTGTTGTTTTACAGGAGGGACACTGGATGCTCTCAGCATTGACATCTACTGCCTGCAATTGAATCCAGCGGCGTAGACAGTCCTTGTGGAATATATGCATGCCGTTACTGTGATCTGCACTGAACCTGGAGCTTTCCGCTTTTATTTTCTTTGAAATGAACTGGATATATTGCTCATAGTTCTCTACATTTTCTGTAGATGTGCCAGGAGGCAACCCATTCTCTTCCAGAAACTGCCTTTCTGCATCTCTGTATACACAGTTGAATCCTTCCACTGGCCGGTTAGAATATTGTTCTTGGCAAATGGGACAATGTTCTTTCCTGAAGGTATTAACTTCTTCATCATATAACTGATTAACATTTTCCTCTCTTTTCCAAATACATGCCTTCACTTTGGGGTATTTGTTCAAATTCTGTAAGAGTTTTGCATTTGAATGCTCAAAATCAGTGGTGTCTATGCAATTAGCATTCGATACTGTTAGTTTTAAGTTCCATTCTGATACATCCTGAACAGCTTTTAACATGCTGTGAGTATCAGTGGATTCCTTTCCATATGCCACATCGGCAGTCGATTCGATGACCTCCACAGGAACCATGCATTTGTCACCGTGCCTTGCCAACCTCACTTTGAATAGGAATTTCAGTCGTCCATTGGCATTTTTGTTTATGTAATGAATGAGTTTACAGAACAGAATCCAACAGTTTTTCTTGAGTGTGTAGACATCTACATGGTCAGCATACTGCTCATAGATCTGGTTGAGAAGCAGGATCAAGACATTTCTGACAAGTGCATAACCACTGTCTGTGAAAAGATACATGGCATTGGCAGTGTTGGCAAACAGGTGGGCAGTAGCCATAATGAAAGTTTTCAGATTTGGATCAGACTTCTTGAGGACCCCTAACAAATATATGACAAGTTCTCTGTAATCTGCCAAACTCACTTGCATGTTGATAGGTTGAACTACATCTAACTGATATGTGTTCTCCAAATCTGTGATGTCAGAAGACTTCACTTCAATCTGTGTCAAGTCCATGATAGAGCAGTTTGGTTTGTCTCCATCATAATTCTTGATCCTCTTGTAAATTTCCATGTCTGATATATCATCAGGTGATTTACGCTTCTTGAATGGCTGTGTTGTAAATTGATTGTCTTTCATAGCTTTCCTGTATATGTCAACATTGTGCTGAGCAGCCTCTTCATCATGTGCAGTCAGGGAAGAGATGACTGCCAGTGCTATTGTTGAGCTACACCCTTCTGTAGAACCATGTGCAGGAATGCTTTGGATGACAGAGCTGGGTCGAGCTGCACCAAAGTTCAAATTTCCTGCTCGTTCTAATTCTTTGTGAAGATCCTCTGTGAAGATACTTGCTACTTTTTTTGCAGTAGCTTGTGAGTTTTTTATTCGCTCATTCATGTTATTCATTTCCGTTAGTACGGAGGTCTGCAACTTAAGAGCTGAAAGCCAGCCATGCATGTATTTTTCCATCTCCTCGGGTTGTAGCATACCCTTAGTCAGGTAGTTTACATGTTCCTTACACAAGTTCACAACTTCATAGTTCCGTTGTTGTTCTTGCTGGCTACATTCATACACTTCCATGCACTCTTGGTACTTGTTTGTCAATCTCTTGAGCTCGACTATGATTTGCCAGTTCTTGAAATGCACAGGCAAAAACTCATATACAACTGTACCTAGATTAGTTTTTTCTCTAAGTTTTCCATAGTCAAATATGTTTAGTAATCCATGTTTCTCTAACCAAACATACTCGTTTTGCACCTGTGTATCGACTCCCCACTGGTTCTTCAATTCAGATAATGTTTTCAGTTCATCAGAACTAACATTGTGAACTTCTTAAACATGTTTGGACTGCTCTACCATAGACCTGAAACGGCTACGACACATTTCATTGACTTGCTTGGCATTTCTGAAGCCACATTGATAGGGAAAGCCTATGATTGATTTCTTTGCAAACACATTGTCTCTGAGGTCTGACATGTGATGGACAAAAAAATCTTTGAGATTCCTCCAAAAATACTTGCATAGGTTTTGTTCAGTGAAATTAAGAGCCCCCCCAGGTAGAGACTTGGAAGGGCTATCAGGGTCACTGTTCAATGCAAATATCCATGGTACATCATGTTTGATTTCCATATTTTCCTCATTTTTCCGTGAAGCACAGAGGAACATCCTGCTCAGTTTTTCTATGTAGACGGAAGATGACATTTCATCTGGAAGGTATTTTTCCTTTAGATGCAGGATGACACCATTCAAACTCCGCCTTCCGTTCCCTGCTTCTATATAATGGTTGACATTGTGGCAGAAGTCCTTTGGTAGGCAAACAAAGGAGTAAGGAAGAGTGCCCTTTTCTATTGTATAGGGGTAGGTAAATGTCTTGGCCGCCAATTTTATCCTAACCAATGCACTAGCCTCAAGCCAGTTATCTTTATCACCTTGCAATTGTACCTGCTCATATTGCTTGAGCTGTGTCAATAGAACACAGATTTTCCTTTCACAGCAAGCTGGTGATATAGCATACATTCCTACCCTCAGATTGGTATCCGTTTCATCTTCTCTAATCTGCAGGTATTTCCTCCACTTTGAAGGACGCCCTCTGTCAAACAGTGGATCTGGGAGACTTTCCCGAATGAGAATAGATGCCAGGTCTTTCTCTGTGAAAATGTTGAACATCAATATGTCTTCCTTACACTTTTGAATGACATCAGACACAACATTGGTCAGGTTTTTTAGGCCCTGCCCTCTTTTACTGTCAGGTTCTATGTGCCCTATGAGTGAGAATGTTGTATATGGCAACAGGTGGAAAGCGATACCTTTGGTTTTCAGGTCGGTCAATATTGATGCTATCAATTCTTCTTCATGAAGATAAAAGCCATTTTTTGCCTTTTTGCAAGCTTCAACTGCTCTAACACAGAGCTCAGCCAATTCTCTCAGGTTCTTAGGAACGGAGAAAGAACCCTCATATTTTATTCCTAGAGGTCCATTCAACATTGAAAGATAAATGTCAGAAAAATCATTTCTGGATTTGTTTTTATCATTGAAGTATTTCGCTCTTTTAGCTCTTATATCAAGGAGGCTCATAATAATGATTCTGAATTTCTAATATGTTTTATTTCACAAAAGTCATCATCAATACACTTTCAGTTGATGCTTGAGGCTGTATCAGTTAGGTCTATTTTGTACTTTTCCTTCTTAGTTTCCCATTTCGAACCATGCTTGTGCACACTGAATATGGCATTTATATGATAGATGAACATAACTATGCCTGAGAGGATAATGATGGACTCCATGGCAGACCATGAAAATAATTTACATATTGGATCCCTATCTGCATTCACCATACAACGTCCTGTCAACAGTGATGCAAAACCAAACATGAAGAACACCACCAATGGGAGAATATGTTCTGCTATTTGAATCCATCCTTTAGGCTCAGACAACAGGCGCAGCACTTTCATCTTTGGCTCTTTCTGACAGGTCCTGTAGGATATCCATATAAGCATGATGGCAACCACAGACATTTTTAAGAAAAAACATATCTGAAGAGGTAATAGCACTTTAGGCCAATCAGACACTCTATTGAGATCCCCGTTTGCTTCATGGAAAGCTCTGACTAGCAAAATTATCTGTGTGCCTTCCAGCAAATTGTCTACAGCCTTAAAGATATTATTTGTCAAGTTGGTAGAAAATATCCTGCTCATTCTGAACCTCCACCAATCCATGGACTGGGTCACTTCCATCGAAATGGATTCCAGTTCTGTCATGATATTTTTAGTCTTCAGATTTCTCATCTCTACGGCATTGTCTTCGTCCAAGCACCACTTCTTTTGCAGAGAGCTTGTGTGCCTATAGTGATTATATATAGCCAATAGGTGATGGATCATATGGGCCACCATAGCCGTGCATATTATACCTTCAACTGCAGACAGGTTCATGTTCTTGCAAAATGTAAGTTGTGCTGTTCTCCCCCCTAAGTGACAACCTCCAATAGAGGCAGCACACAAGAGAAACATGATGTAAGTGACAACAGGAATTACATGTTCAAATACTGGAAGGCAGCTGTGAAGTTCTTCGTAAATCATGAAAATGGTATGCTTCCTCTCCTTTTGGACAAAATTCTCTGTTACCATACCAAGTGCAGCTAATTGTACCAGCAGCCTGAGTGCAAATTGGATGTATGTAGGAAGCATGATAACAAAAGTGTTTATGTTTTGAAAGTTGCCCTTGCTTTTTCGAATAAATTCAATGATCAAAAGGACTTGCATTATGTTCAAAACAAGAGCAATAATGCTGTTCACATGGAGTACAAAGTTTGGGGTGAAAATTCTTCCCATCCTGAATTCCCAGTACTTCCATGTTGAAGTTAGATCACGGTCTATGGCATCACACTGCTTGATTACTACATCAGCAGTGTGGTCTACTGCATTTCCAACACTTCCAATGAATTTTTTGGTTCTTTGGAATTTATTTAGCCCCTCTGGTTCCTGAAGATTCGAATATCCCCTATAAGATTTTGGGGTGTAAGCCTTCATAGTTATAACTGTCTCCAATCTCACTTTCATTAATGATTTTGAAATGAGGAGAATTAAACCATCATGAATACCTGGAAGGCTTATGAAGTAGACGATGGTACAATTGAATTTGCAAGTCCCTATCTGTCCAAGGAATATAGGGTATCTGCTCTGTCAGTTTTGAACGTTGGAAAATGGAAAGAGATTCTTAGCACCATAGAAACCTCTCCTACGAAGCCAATCCATGAAATGGTTGTTGGGATTTCACTGCTAAACATAGAACTCCCAACACCATTGTATGAAATTCAGTCAATGGGGAAGAAGTGGTATGCAGAGGGAAAAAGAGCAAGAGGCATTACACATCTTCTGGCGAAACATCTCAGTGAGAGGAGGTATATCTCCAGAGGATACAGAACTAGGCGTAAACACAGGAGATACTGTCAGAACTGCTTGAAAGTAGGTATTGCTGTTGACAAAGAACTGAAGGACTTTGCCATGGGTAAAACATCATTCCAAGATCTCTTTTATGAAGACTCAAAGAACATCATAGAGCATTTATTTAAAATGGACATAACCCTTGTATCATCTGGTGTTCTGGTCAGCAATTGGTGCCCAGAGAAAGATCATGCAATATTATCAGGAACAGAGATAGATCTGCTTGGTTTCAATCATGAACAGAGGGAATTAGTCATAATAGAAATAAAAATTACTTCTTCAAGTTTTCAAGACTTACACAGGCAATACAAACGGTGTAAAAAGGACAACTTCACTGGTCTGAGAAAGTGTTTATTAGGACAATACATTGCTCAAGTTGTTTGCACAATGAAAATGTATGAGAAAACGTATCATGGCACAAATAGCTATGGACTGTTAATCATATGTGAACATCGTAACAGCACCCCATATTCCATTGAAATAAAGAGTGAAGATTATGATGAAAGAATTTTCTGTGATTGGATGCCTGGTTTCTAAAATAAACTTGCAAATGATGAAATTACTTTGTTTTCTCTGTTGTGTACCTTCCTTTTACCCCGGTCCTCAATGGGCGACTTTCAATGTTGTTAATTCCATATGCGTCAGCCATGACTTGTATTCCTCCATCTGTTCTCCGTGAATTCAGGCGCAATGATTCCGAGAACCTTGTTTCACTGTTGCTGTTTTCCTTCAATGGTGATTTGCTCTGCCAACTGTCATTCCTACTTGAAACAGCTTCCACAGATGCTCCATTATGAGATGCTCTAGAATCTAGATATTGCCTCTCAAGAAACCCAATGTTTGATTTCCCACTGAAAGAAGTGTAGAGAGGAACAGAATTTATCTTCTCGACCACCTTCCCTGCCATCTCTTTTCTTTCTATTGTTGCCCGTCTGTGAATATTATCCAGTCCATGGAATATGGTTTCTGTGTCATACAGAGGAACTCTATTCTCTGGAAACAGCACCCCATATATGAGGTGAGCCTCACTGTAGTTTCTTGTTGCATAAGGGTTTTCAGTATACCAACCACCTGGGAGATCACCAACAATGTCAAATTGAGTGAGGTCAAAGCCAGCTGAGTTGTAGTTCTCTCGCAGGTGGCGCCCGTTTAATGGAACAAAATGGTGCTGATCTAATAGTGGATGTGATCCAGGTAGTCCTTCCACTACAAAACCCAGGTTCTTCCACCAATTGAATGGTAGCGTGAACTTGCCATCAACAGAAAGGTGCTGAGTGACATCCAGTAGAGTGGAGGTTATGCCAGAGTTCAGGTTCTTAGATACTGCATTGTGTATCACACGTCCTGAACTAAGAGGGTCTATAATAAAGCAATTACCATTCACCCGTGTGGTTATATCTAAGCCATTGTTTGCTGTGGGTGTTGTAACTGTACTCATATTGCCAACTGCATACATCATATTGTCTTTACCACCTGTGTAAAGTCCCACCATTCCAACTGTCATGTTGCATTGGCGGATAACACGGTACTTCCTGTTCATGAGACATGAGTGGCCTATTTCCTTTTCTATGGAAGGTGTGTATCTAATCATGTTCAGATAGGCAGCCATGACTCTGACTGTGAAGGGTTCATCTGAGGTTTTCCTAAGGTATTCCCATCTGTGACTCACAAAGTGGTCAAAGAAGTTATTGTTTCTTGAATATGTTTGGTCACATATGACATCAATATCACATTTGAACAGTGGATCATAAGCTGTTACATCATGTAGATCATTTTGCTGATAATCATTTTCATCCTGATATTTTTGGACAGCACTCTGGAATTCAGATAGCTGCAAATTGCTTGGAAATCCATATTTGAAGTATGGCTGTCTGAATGTCTCCTCACGTTGTGTGTAGATATTTCTACGACACTCATTTGCCAACCTATAGTTAACAAAATCCACAGGAGCTTCCATGGTGTAAATGTGTTCAAAGATCAGTGGTACCACACAGAGAGAATAGAACCTGTATGCTGCTTTTGTCTCCCTACTGCAACTTTCATTGTGACTGACAGGATCCTCCAGGTTTTGAAGGATATCATAAACAGGGATGCTACTTGGACAGTCGGTAAGAACACCATCTGGTATGTCAACTCTAGGGAAAAGCCCAGCCAATCTGCTAGCAACACGAAATAATGCTGCTCTGGCTCTCACAATTTTCCATAGGTGCCCAGCTGAGGCATCAACTAATTCTTGAGATATTGTTTTTGTGGGTGTATTGGTCATATCCTTCGTTAATTGTAATGCTCGCGTGGCTAGAGTAGCAAGAGCATCAAAGTACCTTGGTATGCCAGCAAACCGGCTGTACCCTTCATATCTCTGAAGGTCTTTTATAAGATAAGCAACCAGCTCGTCATCGAAGCTTGCATTTGCCAGGTCTGTTGTTCTTTTAAATCTTTCATCTATCTGTTTCATCATCTTGAAGTCAAAAGCTGTCCAACTTAATTGAGCACATTTTCTGAGAAAGCCCTCTAGTTCATTCAAGTCATTTTCATCTAGGTGCACCTTATTTGCCAGCCAGTCTTTGGCAGCTTCCATGTCTCCTGCAGGGGGATGCCAATTATCAAAAGAAGGTCTGTTACCAAATATACCTGCACTTCGAAAATGACTTCGTTGGTTTTCCATTGGGCAATATCTGACCTTCGGACTGGGAAAGTAATATGCATATGGACTGTTGAGTGGTAGCTTTTTCCCTATCATTTTCAAGAGTCCAACAGAGTTTGTTTTCTTTTGTAGGAAATCTAGTAGTCCAGGGACACCTCTCAACATTTCGTCAAATTTATATCTGTCATATGTTTCAGGGAGAAGACCACCACCAAACCTAAGACAATCATCCATGGAAAATTTTCCATCTCTTCCTTTCTGAAGGTCAGTTACTCTTATGCATGTTCTGTCTACAGCTTGGTAATCATGTACCTTGCTGTTGCTGAAACCAGACATGTATCCTACTTCATTGTAAACCCAAAAGCTTTCTATGTGCTCAAACATGTTGTAGGTGCTGTTAGATTCCCTGTTGAGGTGTGGTACTTGTAATATTGGTAGAGACACTCCACTGACATTGACAGATGATGTGTTCAGGGAAACCTTCTTACTGACTCCATGGTATGGGACTATGTTACCAGGAACAAATGTTCCTTTGTCATCAGAAAAAGAAATGGTGTACAGTACGTCAGAACTACATGTCTTATAGGCAAAGGAATCAGCGATAAAATCTGCAATTTCAGGAGTAGTCACTACACAATTAGGTTTTTGACCCGTTTTGCTCTCCAACAACAAAGACATGTAAGCATCTTGTAGAGCACCCTTCTGACTGATGGGATTCAGTGACCAGCTGCAGAAGTCCCTTCTCTCTCTCTCAATTTCAGCATGGACAAAGTCCTTCACATTGTCACTGACACTGCAAAGCCTTGATATATTAGGACAGTCATTCCTCAGTCTCATCATGGTCAGTGTAGGACAATTGGAGAGTGCATGTGTGATCTGGTCCTGCATTGTTTGATTGATGCTTCTCTCTACCTGTTCCTTCTTACGAATGTATTCAGCCAATCTTGATTCTGGTGTGCAGAGCAAGTTCGCTTCAGGTTCAACTGAGATTTTCACACCAAACATATCAACGCTAAAAGAAACTTCCCAGCTCTCAGCGGGAAGACAGGCAGCATTAGATCTGACTGTCATTGGTCCTGCTGTGAAAGTAGGGTAGTGCATAAACTTACATGTGAACTTTTGTTTTCCCTCAAATATAACAACCGGGGCAAGGACACAGAAGTTATTTTCAGTGCTGGTAAAACCAGTCCTGGAATTAATTCCACCCATGAACAAGTGAAGACCAAGGAAAGCATCACATAGTGGTCCAAGGTCCTGTCCTCTTATGGTGTTGCCCAAGCTGTGGTAGATCTGATCCTTTCTTTCCTGCCCATACAGGTAACTCTGGAGCAAGGGATGCAGTGGCCTATCAGAATTGAAGGAAGAAACTCCTCTTCGTACACTCTCAAGTGCCAAGTTTAAAGGATCTCTGGTTTTGCTTGAATTCATCATCATATGCAGGATTTATCTTCCCATGGCTAATACTATTGTTTATCCTTTTTTTTCTATCCTAGACTAATATACATCTCATCATGTCCCCACACAGTGCATGTCCCTTCAAATGTGGTTGAGCACATTCAAAGTCAAGGCATTGGGCAACAATTATTGGCGGCCGAAGAGAAGTAGCAAAGTTCAGTGCTGCTTTGGCTATCCGAAGAGTGTCGAGAAAGCCTTTTTCTGTTGTGATCAGTGGGCTGTCATCAAAGTCTGCATTTATTGTCCCATTGCAACATTTTGTGAATTCAGATCTTAAGACATCATCCTTTTCACCTAAATTGAACACCACACCTATGAGATTGAATAAAGCAGGCAACTGTTCATATTTAACAGAAGAATTCCATCCTCCATTGTTCAAATTCCCTATTTCAAGGTGGCATCTATAGTTATCCACATCATGATGAAACCTAGAATATCTCATCAGTTCCCAGTTTTCACGAACCGGATATGTGGCAAATTTTGAAAGAGAGGGCCGGACATTCCGTGACTGCTGCCACACTTCCATCTGTTGTTGAACATCTTGTACAGTTGGGAATCTCACCGCAACATAGTCAAACCGATTTATTGGCTCACTCCCCGTATGCAATATATTAGCTGGTTGTCCTGGAGTGAAACTGATATCCCAGCCATATCCTGATGCATTGTGTGCCATGCCAACCCCTCTTTCAACCTGGTTCACCCCTACATTGTATCTCTTGATTTCACTCATAAGATAGCTCTCCAGTTTTTCACCCAGAGATTTAGGATTGAAGGTGACCCTATATCCAGCAGCATCTGGTATCACTTCCAACTTCTCATAGTGGCATGATTCTTCTTCCTTCACTGTGCTCTGAAGCAGTACAACTTGACCAGCCTCAGCCACATTATCCTTTGGATCTATGCATGGGTACAATGAGTTATGTGAAGAGACATCACAAGAATCATTGTTGTGAAGATAGGTGGTAGAGATTTCAACTCTTTGAGATGGACCATAAAATGGAACAGACATATCTTTTTAAGTAATATCATTTTATTTGAATCAGCACACGCTAGTATTACAAATCAAAAAGTCGGTCATTGCTGAGGAGACTGCCCATTGAAGCATCTACTGTCTGTGCTGCTTCTTGATTTGGTCCTTTGCTACTCTCTTCTTTGGCATCTTGCCTGCCCTGTTTTTTCATGAAATGAAGCAAGTCCTTAATGTTCTGATTTAGTTCAGTGAAATCTTTTGCTCTCTCTTCTTTCTTTTTTGCTCTTTGTAGCAAATACTCTTCCTGCATTTGATTGTACCTCTTCTTCTCCTCTTCATACTGTCTTGATCGCTCATTGGCAAACTTCAGGAAGTCATCTTGTAATTTTGGGGGAATTTTAGATTCAGTATATACCTCATCAATCTTTCTCTTTTTTCCCACAGGCTCAGAAGCAAATTGATTACTGCCATCAACAGTTTGTTCAGTACTAAACAAACTTGTGTCCATTCCTCTGTCTTTTAGGTATGCTTCGAAACTCATGTTTTTTTCACTCTGCTTGCATCCTTCATTAGTAGTTACAGCTTGCCTCTTAATGTTATCATACTGACACTTTGCAAGCTCCATGGCTCTTTTGTTCAGCTTTTGATTCCTACTGTCTATCATTGAAGCTTCCTTTCTCTGCATTTCATGACGTAACACATCAAATGCGGCATCTACTGTTTCCATCAGTCTGGATTTCTTTACCTTGCCTTCCAGCTCGGGGAACCGAGAGTCAAACCTTTTGAGTACTTCGTCAGCCATTTTCTTTGATTCACTGTTGTCTGAATAGCACTCATGGCACAAAGTCATGAGCTCTCTCACTGATTCAACATCTGTTTTTCCTCCATCGATAATGCCCCTCTTCCTTAACATTTCAAGATCATTCCTTCTCTTTTGTGCTATTTCACTGTTGCTATCATTTTCTAACGAGAGTTTTGTGCATATCATGTCTCCCATCCACTTTCCCATGAGGTCCACTATTTGCTGAGATGTCGCATATTCTTTGCATACTGTATCCAGTGATGTCTGAGTCTCAGTCAATTGATCTTTTATTGCCTGGAAGTCATTCTCTGCTAGACCAGCCATTGATTCCTCGAATTCTGTTCCTTTCTTGCCTTCTTCCTCTGACATTGCGTAATGAACAGAACTTGCCTCAATGCATTTATAATCAGGAAATCCAAAATTAACAGCCTTTTCTTTCACACGTGCACCTCTTAAAAACATACCAACACAGCCATTCCTGGCACCACAATAACAGATTGATATTTCAACAGCAACCGACATATTACTTTTCAATGTTGAAAGGCTAGCAAAACTCTCCGATAGCATCATGAGATTGAGGGATGACTTCAAGAAAGACTGGTTGTCTATGTGTGCAATAAAAGCAACAGCAAAGTTGTGTCCATTGACCTCACTGAAATAATGATCATGCCAGGCAGCCACTACTTTGCCAAGGGACATTGCATCTTTGTTATGGTTGTATTTCACTGGCACTCCAATCAGTTTAATATCATATGCATCGTTCACATGCATATCATATGGACTTTCACCCTTTATGGTTGTCTTTGGATCACAGAGTAAATAACCCATCCAATAAATCTCATCTATGTGTATTATGTTTGTCAGAAAGCCAATAGGTGGCTTGTGTACTTTTCCCTCAGAACAAACATGGCAAAGCATTTCAGACACTATGAAGCTTTATTGTTTTCAATCATATTTCATCAATGATCAAGAAAGAAATCTATCAAGGTTCTTTCTCAACCAAATCTTTTGTATGGAATCTATGATATTCCTCACAAAGACTCTCAGTTGGTGATTCTCTTCTATTTCCTTGGAACTATTCCATTCCAAGACCAAGTTTGACTCACATAAATCAAGGTTGACTTTCACACTTGGGCAGCGGAACAGCATAATATGTGACGCAAACCAAGGGATGTGTTTTATGTTTACAAAAGTAAACTTTGCATGACTGTCTTTCTTTTCTGTAGAAATATGCTGTGTTCCGCCTCTGTGACATAGATCACGAACTAGAGCATCAACAATGTAACTGTCAACACCAGTTTCTTTGATGGTTTCCATAACATCAATAGGATATTTTGATATCATGTCAGTTTTGCTGTTGCACAGTGAACAATCTCTTTCAGACACTGCTCTTTTCTCTTCAACCATCAAACAGAATGGACCCAAGAACTTGTGCAGTATGTACATGTTCACTAAGCTGACTTCTGATGTGCCGATGTAAAGGGAATCCAATCTTATTCTTTTAAAGTCATAGTGCATTTCTTCATCTTCCTCTCGCTTCCTCTTCATGTTGTTATATATCTGTTTTGCTTTGTCAGTAATGCTATACCTAATGAGAAAAGCCTAGGAGACGACCATATGATCGACGGATGGCGACGTGCATATGACAACCAGAGTGCAACCCATTGCAGTCTTTCATCTAATCGTTCATAGAAATAGGTGTTTTCATATCTTGTTGCAACAGAGTGCCAAGTGAAGGTCCAACAGCAACTACCATGATGAACACTTACTTGATCAGACTTGGGAGGTTTTTTCTTCCAATAAAGACCACAAAGGGATCTAAAATACACCACGACTTTCCATTCCCTTTCATTGAAAATATCAATAGGTTTATATAGCATGTCAATAAGTGGGGCATTCATCCTTTGTTTCAAGAGATAAGTCCCAAACTGATGGATACATTGATTTATAGTGGGATGGACAGGTAACATTGTGATGTTCATTAGGAGGTACTCTTGTAGTGCACATGTATCAAGAAGGTGCTCAAAGATCAATACTATAGCATCTGTAAGTTTTTTCCTTTGAAGTTGGTGTTCATACACTACTTTGACATCATCATATAAATCTTTCACTCTCATATAATGACTCTTAACAAAGAGGTCCATGACACCTTCTTCATCATAAAACAACGTCCTTGGTCCTTGTCTGTCAAATATTTCTGAAATTTCAGCAAAAACAGTGTGTCTGGTCTCCAATGCATAAAATTCCAACTTCACTGATGATTCGTTGTAAAACAATGCTTTTGGTCCCCTTGAAAGGACATCCAAAACATGTATCTTAGATTTAAACTTGTTCTATAAGATGGAAATCCAACTCTTTGGCTTAAGTGTAAAACGTGCTTCTAGCATAGTTCACTTCATAACTTTCACGCCAACATAGTTCCAGTACATTTTTAGCAAGATTCATAATTCAACTTCTATTTTCACTGATACAATGTTCCATTGATATTGTACCACGAACATAAAGAGAGGCATCAGGGTGTTCGTTTGGAGGAACGTCCTCATAACCAAGAACACAGTTGTATGGTGGAGTTAGCATATGGCGAACCTTCAGAGATCCTTTTTTGTCACCATGATCAGATGTAGCACCACTGACCAGGCTATATGTGTTGTCTCGCATGTCTTGATACAGTCGTAAGAACCAGTATGTACTTGAATTGTGAGCAAAAAGAAACTCCCCAGTGCATTCAAGATGTTCAGTGTTTCTAGCATATCTTGTGCAAGGTCTCATATTTAAAAACCTTTTCCTCCCATCACTTCGGTAAACAGATATGCCATAGTAGTCAACGACATCAAAGCACACGGGGGTCTCTCTTTTATCAGAGCATGGGATTACTCTGTCTCCGTTTGGCATCACATGTTGGTGCCGAGGTGGGGAGGTGCTTACACTGACAAGAAATATATTTATTGCAGCCAATGTTATAGATGAAAATACAACAAACATCAAGGAGCTGGTAGAATGGTCTCTGAGGGAGATCCCATAATGCTGAATGGTACTGTTTTCTGTACCTGTTGATGGCTTGCTAGTAGGAACTGAGGGAGGAGGGGTACGGTGTCTGTAAAATTCTTCAGACTTGGAATCGAGAGGTACTTCCTCCAATGACATTCCTGAATACTTTGGAGGCTCAGCAGACATCTCAGTGGACTCACAATTTTTCTTGTCTGCCATTGCTCAAGGAAATATATATTTGAGTCTGTGAACAAGTAATAATTTTCAACATTAGTATGTTGCATACTACATCTCTCAAAAAACAACTTAAGGAAAATACCCAAGTTGACAAACCATAGGAAATATGCCACTGACACTGATAATGTATACATTTCATATTGATGGAGCATTCATTGTCAATATAGTGAAAGGTATGCAGACACAATTACACGAAGTGCTGTGGATATTGGAGGATCAGATTTTTTTATATAATTACTGGCATCACATTGACAGTTCACACACTAAAGATATTTTCCTAGCTACAGAAAATTTGCAACATATAAAAAGACTGTTGTATGAACAACTTATTGAATTGAGCCCAGAAGAAAATTATCTATCAGCTGGTTTGTACATGCGGGGCATATGCAACTGTATGACACTGATGAATAGAGGAGAAGAGCATTCCACTGAATTAGACACCCTGGATGACTTGAACCATAACATTGACGAGATATTGTACCAATGGTCTGAAATAAATTCCATTGAAATTCTGCAAAGGGTTAAACGAAACATATCATTTTTGCTTCAATATGGGAGACATCAGGTTCTCCACTCTGGATGTTTCATGTACCAAATCCATTGCCATCGTTGCAGAAAAAAAGCAGCATCTGATCTTATTCAAGACATCAATGGGGAAAACTTCTCAAGCAAGATGTGTCATCACTACAGAGTACCAATTTTCACCAGGGAAAACAAAAAACAGGTATTCCATGAGGAAACACGAGAAACATGCATCAATGCTCCTTCAGTCGATATTTCCATAGGCTTTGACAAGAAGAGGATTGCAATTCAGGATGCAAGAACCATACTCACTGAACTAATTGAAAAGGAACATAATATACAGGAAGAAATCAATCAAATCTGTACACCACATGCTCTGTCCTTGGGGTGTTATGCTGACACTTCTATCCTACTCATTTACCTTTTGAAGAGGATAAGAACAGTAATGCACTTTTCACCCTCAGAGGGCTCAATATCACCAATGTCTTACATGGAACATAGAGTTGTATTTGCCAGCAGTATCAGGAAGTTAAAAAGTGCACTGAGATCAGTAGATGTGACAAAACAGGACATTAAGATGGCCTTGGAGGGCTTTAACTATCTTCTAGTTGATCCATGCACATGCTTTGGACAGGAGAGCAAATTCCTGAGATATAGCATAATAGCAAAGTATTTCCATTTAGCTCACAACGTAACTCCAGAAGACATTTTCAAAGTGAGACAGTTTTGGGAATCCATGAAAGTAATATCATTATTTGACATAGAATGGAAAACACCAACAGAACGACTTGCTTACTCTGTAATAGCTACATTTGTCTTCAACTCCTGGTTGAACATACAAGAAGTTTCAAAGATGCATCATCTTAAGTGGGAAAGGGTTGAATGTACACAGGTAGACTTAAACAGAACTAGCATGTATGCTTTGTATGACAGTGAGCAAGTAGGTCTGAACATATCCAGTGATCTAAGATTGCATGGTACATATGAAAGCATCATGTCATTGTTCTTAGCATACCTATTACATTTGCATGATTCAGGGATGTGTTATAGTTGTTATGGAGTCAGAGATATTTTATTTGGACACTGAAATCGTATTTTAGATTGATCATTTCAATCTTGATCTTTTAAATTCGGTAGTCACAGTGTGTTATTATTCACAATGAGCTATGTTCCATCTTTCACAAGGGAGAATGCAGATGAGACGAAAGAAGCAGATGAAAAAAAACAAATCTCCTCACTGGAGATATCTTACTATACTACAGGATGGATACGGACCATTTCTTTGTATGCAGAATCTCAAAAAAGATTCATAGGCAGCCAAACAGATAAAGTACTAACCACAAATCTAGTGGTAGGAAATGCACACAAACAAACATGATGTTATACTTCTTTCCATTGTTGTATTTGGCCAGTGCTTGCAGCGCCACAGTGCAAACTATTGTCACTGGAATAAAAGTCATAGAAGATATGAATCTGGTGTGTCTGGAACTTACTATGAAAGATATCTCTATCAAAGAGGATTTCTTTCGCATTGATTACAATTTGGATGTATCATATTATTATAGCAAGCAGAGCCAGAAAAGAGAAGTGACTATGAACATGAGGTCACGTAATGGAATTTGTAATGCAATGGTCATGTATAATGCCACAACAGATGTCCATACAACCCATGTATGTGGAAAAATAACAAGGCCCTTCATAGAGTTTTATGGAATACGTGGAATACTTATGATGAAGAACTATGATCGGAGATTTGATCTGCATTTGAAGAGGGGCATATCTTTTACTGCAAGGGATTTCCCTAGTGGACGAATCGTGTTGAGGCACCACACAAATCACATTGACTCCTGTAGGTCTAAAAGGTGTAAGTCTTGTTCAATGATGTGCACTGCCTTGTACAATGACGTCAACATGGTTGTGTGTGATGACAAACTCACTGCATTGCAGGAAGACCATAAGATGATGGAGCCTTTGTCAATTGTAGACTTTCCACAATCAAATGTCTCCTGCATCTATTTCAGAACAAATCTGATGAATACATGTGAGCTATTTCCAGTTGGTTTCATCAAAAGAAATCAATACCGTAACAGTCTCTGCAGGGTGATTTTAACTGAGGCAGGCACAGGATATTGGTGTTTGAATGTGAATGCTCAGATATTGAAGGATACACCTATCACTGATTTCAAAGTCCATGCCAGATGTGGAATTGTCAGCAGTAAAAAGGTTTCAATATCCATGGACCTGAGGTCCTTCCAGTTTTTAACGGATGAAAGAGCACTAGGAAACCACTCATCCAAGATTAACTGTCTGAAAATGGTGAACAGTAACGGGGGTATGTTTCTCAAAGGAACAGACAAAAAAAAAGACTCTATATAGGACCTGTGACTGTCCTTGCAGCATTGGGAACATATTTATTGCCCTTATATATGATAACAATGGCTACATATTTTGTACAAAGGTTCATGATATGAAGCAACATCGAGAACTTTCTTTTTCCTTCAATAAAGATGATTCATCTGAGAAGTCCTCTTGTTCTCCTTTCTCATTCCATAGTATGTCAATCCATAGTTTCTGTTGAATGACTGATTCAGAAGTGATAGCTGGTAGCCGCTGCAATTTGTATGACAAGGGGGTGTTTTCCATTTTACTGTCCACTAGTGACTGTATTTTCTTAAAAGTCGATATGGCATGCTCAGGACTGTGTTCAAACATACAAAATTTCTCCACATGTGTCATAGTCAATGAACAGGGCAAAATTCGTTTCACAGGAAAGACTTGTTTTAGACAACATATCACCTTTTCTTTACAAGATGGTAGTATCTGTTTGAGGCCATTCAACACATCCTCTTGGCTCTCATTTGGGTTGGCCACTAAAATGTTCACTAGCATTACAAGTCTGTTGTAGTCGCTTTTCTCATTAAAATCTGACAACCTAGAAGAAATGAACTTTTCCACTTGGTCTGGTAGATTAAACATTTTCATGTCAGAAACTAGATCATGTATACCTGATGTGAGAGACTTCACATTATCATAAAAGCTGTGAAGAGGCTGTCTATTCACAGCCAAATCAATCATGTGCAACACAGTATTTTCTGTCATCCTCATCCATTGTTCTGTCACTAGCAAGGTCATAAGAGCTTGTATTAGGACAGAGCCGACATCAGGTAAAATTCTCAGGTCTTTGGTATGAGGAGCACTACTACGAACATGGACTGGCCACATCAAAGCTGGAACGGAGATAATGTCCCCATGTCTCCCCGTTATGCCCTTGAGAGCTACATTCAGTGAAAATGCCAACTGCTCCAACTCACTTTGCTCCAATTGACCATTGCCTTGATTCAGGCTGGTGAATAGTGCTCGGATTGCTCTCATGAACAGTTCAAAAAAGGGATTGCTACTTTCAAGGGTAGTTCTATTGAAACACCACCTGAAATGGAACTTTGACAAATTGAAATATTCATGCCATCTGGCATAACTCACTATTTTGTTTAGAAACTGAGCTAATGCAATGTGCTTTTCAGTATCTTCTAATATTTTAAAGAGCATATCAGACTCACTGCACTCTGTTAGATACACAGATGCTTTACAGAAACCTTGGTGGCTTGATAGGTCACTCTGAGGCAAACCAATGTCTAGAACGGCACAGTCTGTGAAGATCAAAGACATCATATGTTCTTTTCAGTGTATTTCTATGGGTAATGATTTCCATGCTTCATTTTGATATTTTCTTATTCCTCCTTTCAATGTTTGAATATAGGCTGTGCAGTCCATTGAATCAAACACTATTCAAACGGAATGAAGCTTTAAGATATCTGGGGCTTTTCATTTGCAATATGCTATGACTCTTCTCCCACATAGAGTCAGGGAAGTGTATCCAACCGGTTTGCCATTTCACTACCCTTCCTGCCTCTCCTTTGCTGTTAGCACCTACCATACACAATTTAGATGGTAAAGAATCTATGGACTCATGATGCAACAGAGGTCGAAAAATGTCAGGTTCATTTGTGCAAACATGGCTCCAACTAGATTCGACCAAATCTGTGTAGCTCAATTCAAAAGCTGGAACATTTTCTCTGATGTGTTTCCCTACAAGATGACAAATCACCATCTCACTCTTAAAATCTTGCCATATGACAAAGCGTGTGTCTGAAGATGCATCATACATACAGCCTGTATCAGATAAAAGTTGCAAGGATTCTCTTTTTATCATGCGAAAGCACATTCTACCATCTTCTGTCACTGTGAGGCATGGCCAACAACTGTAGAGGAAATGTAATAATTTTCTTTTGCACCTGCTCTGGAGAAGAAGATTCTTGAAGTTGACAGGTATGCTGTGATCGGAATAGAGGGATTTGTACACAAGTAGGGATAAAATCAGCTGGTTGATGGCACAGTCTGTTTTATTACAAGGAATTGACATTGCATGAGAGAATGTGGTTGCTGTACATTCACCAGCAGAAATGTTACCTGTCACCAAATCTAACACAAGATACCACTTGTCATATGTTGACATGGGCAGTTCTATTCGCTCGACTATATTTAATGAAACGTTCCAGTCCATTTCCCAGGGAGTGCAAAATGTTTGAGTGCTAGAAAGAAAGCCGTGATATTCATAGCTTTTCAAATTGATTAGCTGATTTAGAGCAAAGGCCGATATTGGTGCCATAGTGGTGTGTCGACCCATATCCAGTTGCAATTTTCCTGTACAGTACATTCTGGCCCAAAATCTAAAATTCAAAAACAGATTGTTGTTTACTCTCTGTATTGATCTTTGAATTTTGTTCCTGCCTACCCAACGACCAATCTTGTCTAATTTAAGTACTGCCTGACCTCCATTTACTGCTGTCATATGAATAGAATTGACTTGTTTGGATCCAGTTGATAATATATTTTGAAATATTTCAAAGGATTTATGCTTCACAACTTCAAAGAAAAGGACTTCATTCTTCTGATTGACTATGGAAAATATGACATATGAATTGTGATCTACTAAACAATCTGGCAATTGTGCATTGACATAGAATAGAGTTTTTCTTTCAATATGAGGTGTCAAATAGAAACGAAATGTTTGACCATCAGTCTTTGATTGGCTCTGTTCTACTCTCAGCAAAAACTCTAAGTTGTTTTGCAGTTCAGTGTCTTGACCCAGGGTGACATTTAGTTCTATTCCATACAAATAATTTCTTCTAGGAAAAACAGACATGGCACTTAAGTATATGTTAAACTTTTTATTAGCTTAATAATACAACACATCCTTCATTTTCCCTCAATGTCTGTTGGAAGATTTCAAGTCTATGGTATATGTCTTTCCATGTGACCAGGTCTCTTGTTGTATGCTTCGCTTGGAACACGGTAGGATGGAACCATCTCATAGCTTCTTCCAGTTGCACATAGGCAACAAGTGCTTCGTACCCAGCGACTGCCTCAACTATTTGCTGTATCACCCATGCACTGGATATGTTACCATCTATGCGGCGAGGTAGTGTTATATAGCCTGCGACATCTCCTGTAGGTGAGTGAACTATTTCAATTTCGTGTGACATTCTGATATATTTACACTACCTTCCTTTTTGCAGTGTTACTGACTTTACCCAATTCACTTCAAGCAAAATCCGATTTCTATATATTCATCTAGCAACCTCAGAACAATAAAATATATTATATGTCAACATCAATGTATACATTACAAACAAAATCCAATTCCAATATATTCATTAACCAACCACTGAACTATTTAGTACAATGATGTATCCCATGCCAGTATCAATATACAGTACAAACGACATTTTCAAGTCAAAAATCTATACAAATGTAAAAGATAACTGTTTTGATATTGAAATAGAAGAGGAGAGGACAAAAGATGATGAAGTAATCCTTACAGAAAATGTAGACGACTTAAGGTTTGGCATTGATGATGCTAGGCAAGGGTATAAAGCATTGATATTGGAGACAAAAGACAAAAAGTACTTTGTTCTGGGTGAAATGCACAAGAAACAAATATGGACCAAGCCAGAAAAGTTAAACTATCCCAAACAATGCATTTCCCGATGGACAAAGAGCAAATTTTTCTCAGGGCCTCTTCTTGAAATTGACTCTCATGAAGCCTGTGTCATGTCCATATATGAGATAAGCAGGAAGTTTTGCATGGTGCCAGGCTTTGATCAAATCATATCATGTGACATCATTGAGTCTATGAAAGGACAAATGCCTTTGAGACAAAACTTTCAGGTTCCAGTGCAACTGGAAAACATTGTCTCTTTTGTCTCGACTACTGGAACATACATCAGAATATTAAATTCTTATTCTGCAATGATACTTGGACTGAGTACTGAAGCTGACTTAGAATATCAGAAAGAGGCCGTTTACTTGTCATGTGCATTGATCAAAATATTGGAAGATGCCTTCTACCAATCAAACTATGTGAAAGAAACAATCATTAGAAGAGACAATATCAAAGAAATAAGATGGGCCATAGGGAAGGATGAGGTGGCCCTTGTTGAATTAATGTGTAAAAAGGTATTAACTAGTCCTGCAAAGTCTGTCAACATCAGTCAGCCAGATGAATACCTTTCCTTGCATGCTCTTTGTTTGCATTGGTTGATAGGGAGATATGACCGTGATCGTGATATAGTACCACCAGACAAACCAAGCTTCTTGATTGAACTTTATCGTTTAGGGCAGGAATTCCTTGCAACGGGCAAATTAAAAGAAGTCTTTCATGACAAGGACTTGTTGTTAACTAATCTTCCCTACTATATTGAAGCCCATAATGATTATGACAAGAGTTCATCTAAAATATTTCATGAGATGATAGAAAACATCTGTCATGAGGAACTATTTGTTTTGCTAGAAGTTGCATTGATGGCTCCCTCTCCAATGCATTCTGTGGATGGTGTTCTATCTGTCCTGGTTTTTCTTCATGAAATAAAGGGCCTTCCATTTTCGGCAATACGGGGATTGAACTATTCTCAGTTTGTGACAAGGAATCTAATATGGAAGGGATATCCTGCAGAAATTGGAGACCCTGAACAGTTTTTACCAGGGGACAACATTGTGGGCTATGCCCGAAAGGCAGCAACAAAAACATGGCTTGAGAAAATATGGAATGAATCTACTCACCCCCTTGACTCTGCAGATTCACGAACAGTGGTCGATGCACTGACATTATGCCCAGAACTGCCTAAGCTGAGATTGAGTGCAGAGTATGAACGAATGAGAGACACTTTCATGAAAGGCCTAAACAAAGATCTTCCCCTTTTTGAGATTAATTTCATAGTGGAGAACATCTTAAAGAAATCATTCAACAACATTTTCAAACTAGAAACATCTGCTGGCCTCCTTGCAGCATATGCATATGATGCAGTAGGTGGTCCATTCAACAAAATAAAAGATTGCTATATTTCTAGTATGCGGGATTCCATCAGTCTTGAAAATCTCTTACTCCATGGACTACCTTTCCCCCCCGATGACATATCTTCTATGATCAGTGACTACAAATTTGCCTCTGACTGTCAATGGGAGACCCCAGGTAGTTTCAAGCCTTTTATCCCAGAGAAAGACTGGAATTATGCTGCTGTTGCATCTCTTCTCTTGAAAGAAATATTCTTAGTGTACCAAGGCATTGGCAGTTTTCCAAGTACTGGTGATGAGGGTAAAGGCCAGAAAATGTGTATCTATAAATGGGTGCATGAGAAACAACCCATTCTTCCTCCAAAGGAGGCATTCAGAGTGGGACTCATAAAAAAGAAAGCACCACAAGTTCGTGAATTTGCTTGGGACTATCATTTATATAGACACAACCCTATAGCAGTTGAAACCAACTTTCCAACAAGAAGTTTTCACCCAATAGAGCCATTGAATGAAGTACAGACTGAATCCTTTCCATCTCTCTCTCCATTCTACTGAATAGAAATTGAATTTATTTTTGGTGATCACTGGCACTTGGTGTGAAAGAAGCAGGACTTCTCAAACAGAAGAAAGGATGTTAAACCTACTCTACATTGAAAGATCAAAACAATCAAAGTTCACTGGGATCTATGGCACTGTTGTCATTTCCAAAACAAAACAGGGTGCTATAGTCACCAAATATGCAAATAAAAGTACAGATGACATGTTCTACAATGAATACTGTCTCGGAAAGGAAACAATGATGCTGTGGCATCTTGAGAGGCAGAGAAAAAAGTCAGAACCAAGTAGATTTCCACTCCTGTATTCTAGTGACCACCAGCATGTCTTCTTCATGGACCAGCAGTTGGATATCACAACTGCTATTCATCAACAAAACACCGGTCCATCATTGTTGGCATGTCATCGACTCGGATTTATGGTGGATCCGAGAAAAGTGCTGTCAGATCTAATGAAAGCATGTTGCTATCTAAATAATGCAGGGGTTCTACACCTTGACATAAAACCATCCAATGCAACACTAGATCTTGACAGAGACCTGGTGAAAATAATTGATTTTGGCTACTCTCAATTTACTGAGCATGAGTGCACCATGAACACTGGCTTGCAACCGACTGACAATTATGTTTCAACAGGAGAGCGCATATGCATTCTAGAGAGTAAAAACCAAATAACCTCTGCATTTAGTACCAATCATCAAGTTCCAATAGCAGTAGATAGTGTTCCTTTCCAACAAGCTGACAAATATAAACTGAATTACACAGTGTGCAATATCAGATATAGGGATCCCACACTGCTCTGTGCAGAGGCTCTTGGAATCACAAAAGGATTAGATCATGATGCAAGGATTGATGTATTTGCTTCAGCTATGACAGTGCTGTATGGAATGAGTGGTGAACCAGGCATATTTAGGGACAATCGGAAAGAAAATGCACAAATCATGTTGTCATTTTTGTCCATGGTAAGAGGTTCACTCAGCAGGGGTGAAGCAGAAGTTTTGAGATCTACTTTAATGGATGCCTCAGTGCGCTCAGCAATGACAATCACAAGAAAGTCCAAGAGATTTGCTCTTCTGCAACATTTTATTCAATTCTCACGGAATCTCTCAAGGGGAAGCAAAGCTCTGATGAAATATATCTTTGGTGCTTTGTTTACCAAGGCTTTGATTGGGATAACACATCCAGTCAAAGTGCTACGTGATACTTCAGAACAGTGCTTAAAAAGGCTAGATGAAGCAGAGCAGCTAGCACGACCTGTGTTTGTTCCATTATTCAGCACAAAGAAGAGGATTTCTTTCAGCTGGGAGGAAAAAGAGTCATGCATTTTCCGTGGTCTGCTGTTTGGACATGTTATTGTTTCAGTCGTTGTAAAAGGGCATGAGATGTTATGGAACAGCATCCTTCCTGTTTTCCATCGACTGTCTGGTAAGGAGAAATTGGGCCTTGCTTTCAGAGCTGCTCAAGTACTTCACAAGCAATGCTGCAAATGTAATAGGAGAAATCATGACATACTCTGGTACATGGCATTGGACAGGGAACATAGATATGATATGAAAGTGAATGGAACAAATGACTACCTCAAGGATATATTGATGGGTTAGTTGCTTTTGAAGTTTGAAAGAGAATGCCCTGGAAATATGAGGATAACTATTTCTTCAAAAAGATTTTGTTTAGTGAAATCCTCATAAGAGATGGGACGACAACAAATTCCACGGCAAACATAGATTCGGCAAATGAAACAATAGGACATTTCGAGACAAACACAGGACAAAGCAGCTGTTCATTTAATGCAAAAGTGACTCTAACAAAACATGACTCACCGGACAAGTGCACAGATATGATTAGAGTCCGAACTGAAACACAAAATCCAGAGATACAAACAAATCATGAAGGAGATGATCATACTATATGTGAAGATTCAGATGATGGAGTGGTTATGTTAAGCACTTCCAGGAACAGTCCACTGGATTTAAAAGCAAATTCATCAATACAGGACTCTGTGAAAGATGGGAGTGCATATACCATCAGAGTTCAAACTGAAACACAAAATCAAGAGCTCCAAACAGATCACAAAGGAGCTAATTCTATATGTAGAAGAGAAGAGTTTTCCCTTCAGAAAGATTCCAAAGATGAAGATGTTTTGTCAGACACTGCCAGGGCCAGCGCTTCCCTGGGTTTACATATGACTCCCTCTGAAAACAGCGCTGAGTATGAAAGGTGCACTGATAGAGAAAATATACCAACCATGACTATGGATCAAGAGAAGCAAATGAACTATTCACAGGAAACAATACATGTGGAGCATTTGTCAGCTCAGAAACAATTCAATGATAAAGATGCAGTATCTAATGCTGAGTCTGATTTCAGCACACTTGAAGATTTTGAAGATGCTCAGGTCCCCTATACCCAACCTACATATGATACCAACATGGAGCTCCTTCCGTCCATGCAAGAGCATAGGACACAAATAGAAAGAACACCTTGTTATGATGCTTCTTCTGATATTGAAGTGATTAACATGTAATAAAAGCATCACATTTATTGTTTTCTATTTATGTATTTTCCCATTTATTCCAATAAAGAAATGAACAGCAATGGTTGGAAGTCAGTTTGTGTTGCAATCAATTTTTTGTTTGGGATGGTGTCTTCGAGTGGTTTCCTGATGGGACTAGCATATTTAAACATTTGCTCACAGGGATTCCCTGTGACTCTGTGGTTAATTGTCCATGGTTTACTAAGCTGTATCTACTGCATTTTTGTACTGATGGTCTGTGTCACAATACCATTGAGACAAAGACAATACAATGAAGAGTATGAAGTGCTCAGGAAAAAAATTGATGGAAAGTTGAGCACATTGAACTTACCACCCATGCAAGACAGCAGGGAAAGTCTACTAGATGATGATGGCCTGATGGAGATAAACAGCAAAGCAAGACATTCAAGGACAGATGTTGCAAGTGCTATCTTTGGAATGATGTACATTGTGTCAATGGCAGTGGGGATATTTTTGGTTGTCACACTTGATTCGCATTGTTCTAGTCTTAGAATATACACTATTTCTTACCTTGTACTCAGTGGATTATTTACTGGAATAGCATCTGCCCGTGTGTGTGCATGAATGAAATACCACAATGATTGCTTTGGGAAATACATTTGTAGCATATGAAAGTAGTCTCGTTCATTTTTACTGTGATACTGCTATCTTTCTCTGACAGAAACAGCCAGTCCTGTAGTCCCTGACAATCAACTGCCAGACCAAATGGCCCATGAAAGGGAATTCTACTTTTCACCATTACAGCAGAAGTCCCTGATGCTACTTCAATGTCATTGTTGTCATAGCTTGTATGTAGGATGCATGTTTTATTCTGAACTCTTTCAAATTCTAGAACTAGTCGATCTATGTTATTTCTCGCACTTGGATGGCTATACACCACTGAATAACTTTGAATCAACCGCAGACTGCCTGTTCTCTTGAAGATGTCATATTGTGATCCAGACCATTTGGTGAGAAGGAGAAAGTCAGGGGAAAAAGTGCACTCATTTGATTGTCCACGTTGAAACTTGTCAGAGCACTCATCCTTCAAATAACAGTCTGAATTCACAGATGGGCTCAAAAGCAGGACTATTGTCCAAAGACCAAATGAAGCAGCAATGCCTGCACATACCTGAAAGAAAGATGTTTGTTTCATTTTTATCCCTTTTAGGGTTATTTACCACTTGGTGGTAGTATAATGGTGACATGGCAAGGTATAAAAAAATAGGAAATAGCCATCTCTTTCAGCTAAGATCTCTTCAGTTCTGGGCTTGGGCAATACTTGGTTTCCCCACACATGACATTCAGTTCATAGTGACCAACTTTTTGTGTTCCATGATAGGTACAGTTAGCTTTATCATATTCAAGTTCTACTTTCTTGAGAGGTATCACCTCTATGGCTGTAGAGATAACTACAGAAGAGGATTCCCAGTGGTTTGCCCAGTTCATCGAAGACCCACTGGTGCAGACCTTGACTCTGTTTTATGTCTGTTAGTTGGATTATTCTTCGGTGTGCTCAGTCGTCTCACTACAATCTACAGTATGCACTACCACTGGAGATGCTCGTTGGCACAAGAAATCAAACAGAATGTGCAAGAGCACATGGACAAATATAAATCCCAATCCAAGAGAATCAGCCAAATAATCTGTCACTTGGAATGTGTGCCTTTTGAGTGCAGAACAAAATCTTGCCCATACCATGGTCAAACCCATATTTCAAGAATACATGTCAGACGTTTTTGGCGATATGTCACCTCTCAGATATTTTCTGAGATCTTCCTCTGTTGGCATTTCAAGAAGTGGAAGTGTTTCTCTGTTGTAGTTTTCCTAATGACAGCCACTATTCTTCTTCCAATTGTGTGTTTCTTTGGGCAGCAAAACAGTCTGAAGTTATCTATGGGAATTTGCCTATTAGTTTTCTACTGCATGCCCATCAGCAGCTTGTTGATGATGCTGTTTTGTATCCCTCTGTTGATAACCCATATCAACACAATTTCAATGATGACTCTTTTGATATTTGGATGCTGGTCAATTTTGTTCCTAACATGTTTTTTTATATGCAGAAAAACAGAGTTCAAACATGAGATGTCCTTGGTCAGAGCCAGATATAAAGTCATAATGTCATCTGTTTCTGCTTCAAATGAACAAGTTTTGAAGAATGATGTTGCAGTTTGCATGATGCTTTATGGATATGGTAAGTATTCTAAAGGGATAAACAATTATGATTCTGTATTGTCTCTATATATATTATTGATTTGAATTGCTTTCTTCTTTTTTGTTTCAGATGGACTCATCAGGAGAAATCAAAGCTTTTCACGACTGCTTCATGAATTTACCAGCAGAGCCAATTTCTATGGAAATCAAATCCATATCTGATCGCCATAGATCAGTTGACTTTTGGGCCAAATGTGGTTTATTTATATGTAAATGCATGAAATGTACATGTGACCTCGCTCAATGCTGCTGTTGTTTGTTTTGGATAAGTTTGATTTTACTGTTGCTATTTGTAATACTTGCCTTGGTCAAATGTGACAGCAAAGGTCTCAGTGCATGTATTGAAAATATATTTTCTTGAATTTAATTTTACAACAACCAAATCTGTCTTGCATGGGAAACTATAACAAATATTTTGATGTAACCAACCATGCAATTTCACGACAATAGTCTAAAACCCATGCCAAAGAGAAGACGAAAGGAAAGGGAGGCAACAAGTACACACACAAAGGCAACCAAGAAGGAAACCTCTGAGAAGAAGAAACGTCTATCTTTAGAAAATGCTACATGTAGTACAGGAGCATTAGAAATCGATGCTTCTCTTCTCACTGACTTTGAGAAAACATTGCTGAAACCTATGAAAGATGAAGAGACTAAGGAAGCTGCATCTGAATACATCAGCAACATTGTCAGAGAAGATATGATGAAAGATCCTGAAAACAGGTCAAGTATATACGACAGTGCAAAGAGCTTGTTGCTTCCAACACCACCAAATGAAATACTTTCACTCCCAGACAGAATTTCTAGTATGTCATTAATTGATGGCTTTGAAGTAATGCCAGTTATCTATGAGAAACCACATGTCTGGCTATGTCTACAATGGTTCATTGATCAGGGAGAAAACCCATTCTTATCCCGGCCATGTGCTTCAAATCCTTGCATGGGAAAATATATTCTTGATGGCAGAACAGGTGAGAGAAAAGAAGATTTCAAGCTCCCTGAGATGGTGCCCCTGAGAACAATAAATGCATACAGAGAACACATTGCCATGGGATATTCAGTTCAGGCATGGAAGGATTTTCTTGTTCAAAAACGAAAGTCTCATTACAAATGCATTCTTCAATATCCAATTGCCAGTGACTTGTGGGCAGCACCATCTTGCATACTGTGTCGTATGCATAGAATGACCTCATTTGCACTGAATCCTCTTAATGCCAGAAAGAACATACCCCTTGGGGAGTATCAACAGTTTTTCATGTATCAGTTTCAAGGAATGCTACCACAGTATTTGTTTCAAACCCATGAGATCAATGTAGAAATTGAGTTAGACGAAAGCCATGTCCTCCTGCCACCTATGTCTGTCCCTTTCATCAGTAATATAATACAAGCACTCAAGGCTGTGGACAACTGGACAGGTATTGATATAAATGCGTTGTATGGAAACAATGAATAAAGGAAGACAAAAATATATAACTTTGAGTTCATTTTATTCATTAGACATAAACTGTGCTTTTCCTTTTTATACCATCCAGGATGTTTTTAAGCATTTCATTATCAAGTATGAATGGTTTCTTCTTGGATTTCAATATGATGTTCATATCCCTAGACCTTAGGTCACAGCTCTTTTGGGCGGAAGGTGTAACAAAGACTGTGTTACCTTCAGTGAAAGTAGTAGGAACAAAGACCACATTCCTTACAGAGCTTAGCATGATCACAAGCAGGCATATGTTTTTAAACTCTTCCCAACTTCCAGGTGAGTCTCTACCACCTCTCTGGGATGTTGATATGATCACAACAGAAAGCTGAAAGGGTATAACTGTTTCATAATTCAGGCTCATCTCTATGGCTTTACTCAATTCCCCATATGTTCCATTCACTATTTCCTGAAGCAAATGTTTCCTTTCAATGTCTTGGACTATGTGTCTTGTATCAGGACAAAAACGGGTTCCATATGTACAGAATTCTCTCAAATGGTGAAGAAGATAGTCACGAGACCCAGGCTTGGAATGTTGGAAAAATTTCAGCAAAACTTCAGGAGAAGGCTTGCCTTTTGGAGGGAGGTAGTCACAGAGACGTGGAAGTAACACATCATATGTCAGTAGTGGTTGCCTAACAACAGACCTCTTCTTCTCACCTAGGTGAAGTTTATCCAATTCAGACGCCAGGTGTTCAGTGTCTTCCCCTGACAATTCATCATCTGTTTCTGGAAATGCAAAAAAAAAAGAGAAGAGAAAATCATGATTAAGAAGTTAAGAAAAAAACTCTGTTATGAAAAGTTATCATTATTTATATTCATGTAAAGAGTCACTTACCATGAGAGCAATTCATGAAATCCGAAGCAGCCTCAATGATTCCAACCACTGCATCATGAAGTATCTGTGCTGTACACTCATCCTTAGGACATTCATTTTTTTCAAACTCCTTTCGCAATAAGTGTTTCAGAGACTCATATATACTATTCCCTTGAACAGGCTTGGTTTTTGATATATCAGATAGAACTCTTAGTGGTAAACCTTCGAATGTTTTCATTTTTCCCACCCAGGATGTTACTATTTCCTTAGACATATTTGAATAGAACATAAAACATATACTTACCTTTGTTAGTAGTGCCAAGCCAGTTCATGTTTTCCTCTTTACGGCTGTTCTCAATATCATCATCATCGTCATCATCAGATGATCCAAAATACCAGCTATTTGTGGCTAGGTTCATTGACCTCAACTGGTGCTGAAGGGCTACTTTGTCTTCTTGTAGCTGATTCATTTTTCTTCTGATTTCGTGTACTTCTCTATTTTTATCCAGGAGCTGTTTTTGTATAGTAACCACCTCAGATTCAAGTTCCTCAATTGTTTTCCTCTTGTATGAAAGTTCTTTCTCTGCCTGTTTTAGTTCCACTGTCGTGTTCTCATGCTCACGAGTCAACTGAGTTTTCAAATATTCTAACTTTTTGTCCTGTTCTTTCAATTTCTGCTCTAGGTCAATTGTCAAAGTTTTCATTGATCTTTGACCCTGTCTTGATATCTGTAAGTCAGATGTAGTCTCAGTTAGCTGTTTACAAACTGACTCATAGTTTTCTTTTGTCTCCTTCAAAGTTCTTCTGATATCTCCCTGTATTTTCTCTGCCTCTTTTACACGACTATGTAGTCTGTCCACAAGGATTTTGTTGTCAGACTGAGAGTGTATAGTGTCCATATAGTGTTGAAGGCTTCTTTTCACATCATCACAATACGTTGCCAGAGCAGTCCTACCATCAGAAAATGACATAGCAGACTTTTCAATGAGACAATAAAAGTGTCTACAGATCATCTTCATCACCATTGCTGCTGCTTCCCTAGCGTCTGCATTTTTCAAATGTTCTTCGTCTGCCAGCTGACACTTTTTGCTTTCCTCCAGCAGATCTGTTTCTGATGAGAGAAAATGGCCAAACCTCCTGTGAAGAGCTTCAGTTAGATTGTCAAGGTGATGGGAAGATCCCATAGCTGCTATCCTATCAAGAGCATCTGATAGTTTCGTCTGCAGGTGGTCTCTTTCAAATTCTAGCTTGTCCACTTTTTTGTTTAATTCTTCTTCAGATAAGGTTGACTCTTTCTGATGGTACTGTGATATCTGTGTTTCCTGTCTCTTTAGTTCTTTGTGTAACTCAATTATCTGTTTTGACTTTTCCATGGCACTCTCTTCAATCCTTTTCCGTTCTTTTTCATTGATTGATAGAGCCTGCTTCAAATGATTGATTTTATTTCCTTCTGTCTGACTCTTCAATGCTATTTTCACATCGTTTTCTTTTGCTTCTTGTTCAAATTGAATGAGCTTTGCCTCTTTTGCCCTCAACATATCAGACAGTTTATCTACTTTCCCTTCCAGTTTGTCATTTGTCCCTTTCATTTAGGAGCATTCTTTGTTCATATCCTCAATGGACTGCACTTTCAAAGCAATTTCTTCATTCAACTGGAGCTCTTTTTCTCTCAGTTTTTCCGTCTCAGCAGTCAGTCTGTCATTACTCTTTTTTACACGAGAGAGTGAATGACTGTTTTCCTTAATATTTTCTTTTATAGAAGCCAACTGTTGTTCCAGATCACTTATGTACTCATCTTTTTTGTTGAGATTTTCAGACATTTCTGCTATCCTATTTTGTAAATGAATATTGCCTTTTGCTAAATGGGACGAAACATTTTTCTCTTTCTCAAGGTTAAGATGATTATCATCCATACCATTCCTACTGAAAGCTGCTGACTCCTCTAGTTGGATGATATGTTTCCGTTTTTCTAAAAGTTCTTCAGAATTTTTGGAGAGCAGCTTGTTCAGATGTTTGTTCTCTTCAGTCATTTGGCTTACCTCTCCCTCAATTTCTCTGATATTTCTTTCCATTTGAGCAATGTCCGCTCTGGAATTCTGTTTCTCAGTGGACCGACAATTTTCCAAATCTGTGTATTTCCCATGCAACTCTTTAAGCCTTGTCTCCAGCCCTATTATTTTATTCCTTTGCTGCTCCAGTGTTGTCTCTTGCTCAGAAATCATGGCCTGATAGCCTACATTCAAGTTCTCTGTGGTGTTTCTGCTTCTTTGGTTCTCATGTTTTAATGAGTCAAACAGTTCAGCTATTTTCATTTCATACCCTGCTATTAGAGACAAATGTTCCTTTTCTTTGCCACTTAGCTTATCCACCTCCTTCTGTAAAGCACTGATTTGACCCTGTGTTTCACTTTTCATATGGGCCATGGTTACACTGTAATTTGATCTCTCTTGTTCATCTTTTTGTTTCAGTGCTTGGTTTTCATCTGTGATAAGTTGGAGTTGATGTGTGGTTTTCTTCAATGTTTGCTCTAGTTGATTGGCTTTTTTTGTATTTACTTCATGCATAAGTAGGTTCGCTTCACTTAGAGACTTATTTTCAGAATCATAATGTTCTATTCTGGTTTGCATCTTGGTTGTCATTTCTCTCAGTTTCCTGTTCTCTTCTTCCATTTGACCTATGGTCTGCCAGGCTTCATTTATTTTTGTTGAATCCTCTCCTTTAATCAGATGTTCAATGTCACTAAAAATAACTTCTTTTTCACATGTTTCATCTATTTCATTGTTATGTTCTTCTCGCTTTGCTTCGCTTGAGGCTTTCATATTGTTACAGGTCTGGTTAGAGTTATTTTCATCTCTGTCGTCTTCACTACAGCCTTCCCTGCCAGGTGCCTCACTAGGATCATACTCCCTTGAGGTCAAATCTTCCGGAATAGAGCCTAGGAACTTACCCATCAGGATTTGCTTTCCATCCAATGCCCCATTTTCTACTTTTTGCAAATCCTCAGATGTATTCAGTGGCATATTCTGTTGCTCATCCTCTTTTTCAGGCTTTTCATTGTCTAGTTGGAGTTTCTTTTTAACTTTTGACATTGTGTCAGCGTTGTGATTAAGAACTCCAGGAGAAACATCAGCAGATCTAGGAATTTCATCTATTTCATTGTAATGTTGTTCATGCTTTGCTTCGTTTGAGGCTTTCATATTGGTACAGGTCTGGTTAGACTTATTTGTATCTCTGTCATCTTCACTAGAGCCATTCCTGCCAGGTGCCTCACTAGGATCATACTCCCTTGAGGTCAAATCTTTCGGAATAGAGCCTAGGAACTTACCCATCAGAATTTGCTTCCCATCCAATGCCCCATGATCTACTTTTTGCAAATCCTCAGAAGTGTTCAGGGGCATGTTTTGTTGCTCATCCTCTCTTTCTGACTTTTCATTGTCTAGTTGCAGTTTCCTTTTAACTTTTGACTTTCTGTCAGAGTTGCAATTAAGAACTCCAGGAGACACATCAGCAGATCTAGGAGTACCTAATTTAACAGTAGGAGTATTCATTGCTATTCTATTTTGTAAGTCAGACGGAGACAGAATACTGTCAACTGGTGTTCTTAGTTCTGCTGGAGAATCATCCATATCAAATCCAAGAAATAATTCATTTGGGTACAATATTCCATTGATGACATCTTCACCCTCTCTATCATTCAAATCATCTCTCACAGGACAGTTAATCTGTGTTTCAGGATGAGATTCCTTTTCATCTGATGGTTTAGTTTTCTTTACTGCCATTTGAGAGTCCATGCCCGAAGTAAAAGAAGTGTCCATTCCTTTTCGTTTACCAGAATAACTGTTGCTTGTGCTGGGCTCTAACATATCATATACACTTGCCTGAGCATAGGGTGAGGGTGCATGGTCCGTTATTTTGCTTTCAACAGGGTTGCACAAAATGTTGGTAGATATTGACACATCAAATTTATTAGGTTCAGATCTAGAACTATCTGAGGGTATATTTGAAGAAGCATTGAATATATCATCTCCATGTGCCTTCATGGGTGTCTTCCTCTTTCTGCTAACCCTCTGTTGTTTTTCCTTTTTCCCTGGTTTCCCATTTAGTTTGCTTTATAAGAGCTGCTTTACAGTTTTTCCTGTTTGTGGGAGTTCTTGTGTGATCTCATGTGGGTTTTCATGTTCCACATATTCTGGTATTCCTGACACCTGCATTGCCTTTTTCAAGAGGTCCATGTTACCACTCCCCTGAGATACAGGAACTGATATACATGATTGAGGGTATGATATTTCGCTACCTGCTGCCTCCCGTAAATCACCGTCATTCATATTTTGATTTACTGCTAGTCGGTCAATATATGGAACTTTACATATGCTAACTGCAAGATCTCTTTGGCGTTTGCCAAATTTACGAAATTTCATTTTCAGATCATGGGTCAATTGGTCTGCCTTCTCACCTGCATTGTTTTCACTCAGAAAGGGGAGGACATGTTTTTCTCCAGATCTGACTTCATCTATCAATACTTTCTGAGGAGAAGTCAACAGGACATGAGAGGAAAAGCCGTTTCTTTCATTTTTCCAAAGTCCACATGCAAGATATACAAGCAAAACAAAGTGGCACTCAGGCATGGAATAATCAAACTTGGTCTCCGAGTGGAGACCATGAAACTGAAATTCCCTTTGAAGTGCAGATGATAGGAATCCTGCATCTTCCTGAAAGGCCTTATCACTCAGAGGGCAAACCAGAATGGCTTCTTTTATAGTGTCTGGACACATTTCCTCATTGAGACCTTGGAGATAATAAACTGTGGATTTCACTAGTTGAGACCAGTTGACATCGTATGAAGGACCCTGACTGACAATGGATTTCAAAATCCTGTAGCTTTTCATGAACACATTGTCTTTCTCATCCAAAATGAAAAGCTTAGACCACTCATGTGCTGACATTTCAAAGAGTTGTCTGCTGTTCATCATCTTCTTAATTTCTGATTTCAAGTCCAAACTAAACTCAAGTGTTTTGAAGAAAGGACATTCTGCATAGTAGTATAATGTTGTGGCTCTCAGTGATGACAGGAAGTGGTTCTCAGGCCACTGCTCACTTAGATTTGAAAGCCATTCAATGAAATTGATCAGAAGAGAATAAAGAACGAGATCCAGAAATTCAGTTGTTGCCTTATTTTCATTCAGTAGTTGATCATCTAAAGGCTCTTGATTTATTGGAATTATATTATACTGGGGTAACTCGTCTTCATAGTAGACACACATACAACTATGTGTTTCCCCCTCTTTCACATGCCACATGGGATAGGCAAATAGACAAGCACCAGCTGTTAAAGACAGTGTGACATGTTTTGTCAAGTCCTCTAAGACTGGAGGATTACTGTTCAGGAGAGAAGCACCTCCGAACAGAGAAAGCATAAGTAGCTCTCGCTGTATGTGCTTTCTCTCTAAAGACTCATCATGTTCCATGTCTTTCTTTAACTTTACCCATGATGCAATGTTTTGTTCATAGAGGTTCATGAAACCCAAAGAGGGCTGAATTTCTTTCAAATGGCTTTCCACCTGCTTTTCCATCACAAAAGACATTCGAATTATGCCCTGCTTCTGAGGACCCTCTTGACATATGGAAGATATTAGGCGCAGTATCTTTATTATGTCTTTTTCCTTCACAATGCCAGAAAGCTCTTTCTTGAAATTCACTCTTTCATGGCTGACAGCCCGTGGAGAATTTCTGACACTGTGATATTGAGTTATATTTTGAGTGCTATTTGATGAGGTCTGCATTTTATAAGGAAAACTTATCAAACATTAATGATGATAACATCAGCAGATTTGATTTCAAACTTTATTAGATAGTTTACACTTCACATTTTTTTTATTTAAAAGATATTGAATGATTTTTACACAAGCTGCAAACTTTTTCAATTCAATTCCAAAATGTTTACATAATTTCACTCTACTGGGTAGTGGACACAGCCATTTGGCATATCTCAGAATAAACATAGGGTTTCCTTCATCATAGATCCCAACTGTGATTTTCTGCAATAAGTAGAACGTAACTGACTGTCCACAGTTTTGAAGTAACCGCAGCTCCTTCTTCCTGTCACAGTTGCTGAGTAATGCCAGTGTTATCTTTTTCAAATCCCTTTCCAGCAAGAGTTGTTCCATGACAGTGCTTCCCATGGGTATCTTTATCTGCCTGGCTTCATTTCTGTTATAGAACAAACGGTTTTCCTTGTTACATATCTTTGTTATCACTTCCATCATCCCATCCTCTAATTGCCTGTTCAGTTTCTGACCTCTTACTTCAATTCTTGATGCCTTGGCATTTTCTGCACTGTATGAACACAGATAGACCTGTTCCATTAGTTCTTGAGTTTCATATCGTGAATTGGCAAATATGCATCTGTTTTCATAGTTTGTCTTACAATATCCTGGCTTGCAAGAGTGGACTGAAAGATGCTTTGGACAAATGAAATGATTCTCAAGAAGCCCCTCATACAGACAATCTTCCATCCAACATTTCCTGAGATCTTCTTTTTCTGCTGACAGGAAAGGGAGGTGGACGATCCCCTTACGTTTGCAGTAGGCAACCCTCGCTGCCAGTATCCTTTTTCTACATTTAATGAGATGCTGTCTCTCCTTTTCTACTTTCAATATCTCTATGCCTTCTTCCATTGTATATTGGTAAATGTAAGGGTAGTTCCATTCATCACATTTATAGCATCCTTTAAATTTCAATTTGTCTTTCTACTTTCAGAGCAGCCGTGGATACGATCCAACATTTTGTGTTCTGGAGGAGTGTGGGTACATGAAGCAGACAGCAGTTGCCAGTGCCATGACATATGCAACCAACCATGGTGTTTCTATGCTGTTACTTTGTAGCACTGTTGAGTCAGACCATTGGCTATCAAAATTCAAAAATATCCGAGACGGGAATAAGCCTGGACTTTGTCTCATTCAAGTTAAATATCTATGTGACACTTGTGCAGCTAATGGGCAAACTGGCATTTGTGTTCATGGTAAATTGAAAATTCCCAACCACATAGATACTTCTGGGGAAGTTGATGAAGATCCAGTGCGCCAAGCAATGGAGTTTGTATCACCTGGGTCATACCAGCTAGAGGTCTGTGGATCAAATTTCCATACTTCTAAAGTAGAAAGTCATGCCTTTGATGTTGAATCCATAGAAAGGTTACGTAAAAATATCATTCAAGTAGACTGCATGGAATTTGAGATGGTCTATCTCGCCCTTGATCCAGTCCAAGCAGGAAGTGGCATCTCAGGAATTGGGTTGGCAGTTGTGGGACGTCAGCAAGATTCATATGTTGTAAGTATAGTGCTTCTTGCATGCTTATGTTCAATAAGCTGTTCAAAGGGATCAAAGGGAATGGGTTTCATTTGTTCATCTTTTGTTTCTTCTCTTGTTTTTGTGGCTATGGAGGCAACAATGACACTGGACATCTGAACACTTGTGATAATGGCTCGAACATCACATAATATGTCAGATGCACACTTTTCCACAGAGGAAATAAAATGAGGTGAATTCACACCTGTGCACATGGACATCACTCTCTCCTTAATGTAATCAATCATCCAATGGAACTCTTTGGAAGTCTTCCTCTTGTACAAATACTCATCAAAGAAGCAAATATTCACAGCTTCATACATTTGCAACACATCCAGCAAAAGCTGCTTGTTTCTGCCATCCCGTTTCAGTACTTGAACTAGCCCTTTAGCTTCATTCAATGGTCCTTCTAGGGCACATATCTCTACTGTGTGTTCAATGCGATCTTTGTCCTTTTGTGTCTTATGGCCTGTAGCATACTTTATATAGCTTTTCCTAACCTGTGCATTTCCAAACAACATGATCTCGCATGCAGTATTGTTTCTTCCGAGAAGCCTATGTACAGTCTTTGGGACAAAGGGGGCATGTTTGGCTCTTTCATAGAGGACACATGTATCGATGGAAAACTTTCTATCATAGAACTGTAAGAAACGCTGACATAAGAATTCAGAGTCAGCCTGAAATAGGTGGAAGGACTTCAGGAGCATTTCCATCCCTCCATCTTTCATAGTCTAATTCATTGTATGATATCAAATTATGTATCACAATCAAAATGTAATTCTTATATCTATTTTTTTCAGGTGCTCGGACTGGACCAGTTTGTGACAGAGGAACATCACTTAGGTCGACTCAATGACATACACAAAGACTTGATTTTGACTAATTTGAACTTTCTTTGCCACTTGTACCCTGCTTTGTGGAAAAAACCTGTTAACATATTTGTGGAGGCCAACCTCTCTCAAGACCTTGGGGCCTATCTAGAACAATCTGTCAAGAGACACTACATCAACATGTGCAGTGCCACTGGCCAAGGTTTCATTCCCAAGTTTGTCAAGCAACATGATCCTCATGGCAGGGTCCTTCCAGGTGTATTGACGCAGCACAAGGGCAACTTGGTATCTTATTTCAAGAGAACTTTAGACGAGGGAAAATTATTTTTAGCCAACCAGATCAGTTCTGTATCTAAGACAGTTAGAGCAAAGTATCAATCGGTGGCACTCACAGAATCATTAAGGCCTAATACAGCTGAAACCATAGATTTGGCCATCGATCAACTCAAGAATTTCATGTGCATTCGAAAAGGGAAAAAATTAACATATTCCGGAAAGCAATCTACAAAAGGTACCAAGCAAATGGATGACATGGTGATGGCCCTCATCATATGTGTTGCTTGGGTTAGACTTCCAGAGAATATGTACATAGTGAACTAAAAAAAATAATAAAGGACATGATTCAACAATTAATTCTCTTTATTTCATTACAGCACATGTATACATTATTGGTTAACCATGCTTTCTAAGAGGTCTTGAAGTTCCCTGGGTACAGACAACAGGTCACATGCCTCTTGGAATGATGAGACATAACTCCCATCTGTCATCATCTTCACACTGCTTGCTAGGTTGCGAAGGTTGCTCTCTTCTTGTCGACCATCAGGAGAAAGAAACAGGGTTGGTCTCATGTTTGATTTTCTTCCATACAGTAGAGATGCCTTTCCAACAACCACAGGGAGGGTATTATGTGAAACAGATTTATTCCATCTTGAAATACCAGCTGAAAACATTGGATTCACGCTTTCGTATGAAGTGAAGTTCACTGGGACTAACATCAGAGAAGCGTATTCATCCTCATTCTCCCCTAGAGCACATCTTTCCTTCTCAGACAGTTGAAGCTGTGACAAAGCATTGGTGAATGGAATGTGGTTATAGTTTCTCCCCTTGACATTTGTTGTTGCGGAGGCTTTGTCAAAGTTTACTCCAAGAGTCTCCATCAGCTTTAAGTTGGCAGTCCTATTTGAATATGAGGAAGGAATAGTGAGATACTCCTGCACTTTCAGGTAATATCCACCATTTGATGGACACTTCAGTGGACATTTGTGCATTTTGGAAAGGGTTTCATCCTGATAGAAATAAGACAATACAGTTTCTGCCAAGTCTTCAACAGTCGGGTTCTTATTGTACAGGACACTCCCAGGTACTTGATGGCACCTGACAATTGTCTGACAGACGTATGCAAACACCACCAGATTTTTCTTTATGGCTGCAAGTGTTGCTACTTTTGAATGACAAGATCCATCTTGAAATACAAATCTAACAGATGCATTTTTTGGGTCAGACACGCCAGCATAGTTGTCATACCACTTGGGTTTCTTGTAGGAATGGTTTCTGGACTGCTGTTGTTCCTACCTGTTCAGTATTTGTTTCTTCCTCTGTTCATATTCTTCACCATCCAGGTACAAATCTCCAGTGACACTGAAAAACCCTGATTGCTGCTGCCCATAGAAATACACTGTGTTGCCATCACTCTCATTCAGTAATTTTGTTGATTCCTGCGACTGTTCTCCTGACAAAAAAGGGCATTGTTCCATTTCAAAGACAGCAGAAGATCTGACTGTTTCACCTTGACTGACTTTTGATTCTACATTTTTCACATAGAGGCGACATAGTGGTGATCTTAGGAACTCTTTGTCAAGTGTATCAACTAAATGTTGACTGATAGGTGATGACTGAAGTTTCCTGTGTCTGTTTAAAAATGGGAGATCAACTAGGTCCCGAAGAATATGAATGGCCAGCTGAGAATGCATGAACTGATTCAGGATTGAAGTTGTTGACACTTCAGGCATTGCTTCACATAATAGATTTCTTGCAAGTTTGGTTGGTTTCATTCCCTTATTCTTAGCTAGCATTGAAAAAGAAACTCCTTCAACATCATCAAAATTGAACACTCTTTTCAGAAGATCAGGATCAATGAATGCAGCCGGCAGCTCTAGTATGGACCATATCTGTGTTATGACATCTTTCACCACAGCTGATGTTTCTTTGGATCTTTCCAACTGGGATATGTTTCGAACAGTTAGCACAACCTCTTGATGTCCATCAAATATCTTGAAAAAAGGCCGTCCACTGTCATTTGTACAATCTTCAGGACTTATGGGTAGCACAGAGGAGATCATGTTTAGCTGTTATCTAAGCCTTCATCCATTATATAGCATTTGGGTTGCTGTGTTAAATGCAAATATAAAGTGGCTCCTATGGCAAGAAACAATGGGCAACATTGTCTTTCACTATGCAACTCCCAGGGCAAATAGGGCCCATACATTCAGATCTTGCTGCCTTGAAACGTTTTGCCAGCTCTTCCTCACCATGAAGACCACTGTTTTCAAGGTGCTTTTTCAGAAATGCTTCTCTCTCTTCTCTGCTAGTCCATGCAAGCACATCCTCAATGTTTCTGATATTTTTTATTTGTCCATAGATGGGAAGTTTATGAAGCTGAACTCTTTTCTTTTCAACACAGGGCAGACATGGCAAGAAAATGATATCACGTTTTGAGTCAAAGAACCACTGTCCTTGAAATATTCTCATGGCATCAAATAGTTCGAGAATATTAGAACAGGCTTTTTTTGTACCATACATCAGGCTACTGTGCTCAAAATATGGAGAGAGATTTTTCAGGTCCCTTAGATCTATATATAGCCTTTTACTCAATGTACAACCATCAGCCTGCACAGCATAATACTCTAAAGGGATATGAGTCAGGGCATAGAAGTGGTCAGGGGAGCAGTCTGCTCTATAAGGGGATACACATGGAGACTTAGGTAAGGCTTCCTCATAGCTTCCTACATGTATCCTGAATCTGTTCTTCTTTGCCTCTGTGATATTCCCTTCTGGTAGTATATGAAAAATACCCAGTGGGAAAAATGGAACATCTTTGTTCTTGTACCTAAACATTGGCTTAGAGAAAGACCATATGACAACTGACAAGTTTTCTCTGTCCAGCATGAGCTGTCCATGCCTAATCTCATTTTCCACATCCTTTTTTTCGACTTTTCCCAGAAGACAACAAACCCTATCAAAATCTGTAACAAACTTAGAGAGTATGGCAATGTATGAAGTTCCATATATGAACCAACCTAATATTTCATTGCCCCCTTGGATGAAATTGTGTGGAAATATGGCCAATTGCTCTAGATCCACCTTGCCATGTTTGTGCTTGATGTGTTCCAAGATAGGAATCACTCTCCCCCTTTTTTCTGACTGAACACCAAAATCCTTCAGTGGGATCTGTGCTTGGAAAACAGGGGATAAATTTGACCTGCTTTGACTTGTCATGTTTCAATATAAATTCAAGAATTTCCCTCATTCTTTCCTATCTCTTTTGGCTATCGATAATAATAAGACAAGGACTAAGTCATTGCTGCACATGGCCTATCACAAGAGTTATGGAAATGATACTTGAAAGCTACTATAGGGGGGGTCTCCATTATTTCATTGCTGACAAATGCATGAAAAGTCAAGAAAGTTGGTCTCTTGTTTTTCTTGAATTGGACAGGACCTGGGGCATTTTTCTCTGTCAAAAAACATCTGAGACCCTGTTCTACTTCAGCAACCTTTTGTACATTTTCCTTGAAGAAAGACACCGCTGATGATCCCATTGTTGCTTGTATGTGTGCAGTGAAAAAACGGAGCAATGAAATGTCATGCATGACATTGCATTCCATTGAAGACTGCAAAGATTCAGACTTTTTAAACACAATCCAAATGCTAAGTGGATAGCTGACAGATAATAAATGCTTCTCTTTATCAATGTTAACCTTTACTGGATTTTGAAGAAGGTAGTAAATGCCAGTCCTCTCATCTTCCTTTGCCAAGAGATTTTGTGTTGCAGTCTGGAGATTGTCCACATATGAGGTAGTCCAGAGATTGGAACTGGAACAGTTGTGCTCAATGCTATACACTGCAGCATTTCTTAGAACCTTGACTGCATTATCAAAAAGCACCCTGTTCTGAAATGTTTTAGTGATTTTGAGATGTGGAATTTCCATTACAGACTTCTTTGGCTCCCATGAAATCCTCGGTAATGTCTTGCCATTGTACTTGAATGAAATCCAATTCACAAAGCTGAATAAATGATTAAGGAAAATACAGTATAGTAAACTTTGCTACAAAATAAAATAAATAATCATAAATACTTACGTTGTGGCCACCAGCAACAAAATAGATGAACGAGGACTTTTTTCTCTCATCGCTGAACTCTACTTTTATTGTGTGAAGGCCATTTCTGATCTTGAAGGACACAAGGTGACTCTCAAGCAATGTCTGTAGATAGCTTATAATATCATCTTTGTACAAGAGCACTGCATTTATCTGATGAGCCAATAATACAATGATGGAACCCTCCTCACAAACAGCATTTGCTGCAACGAATAGTTTACTGGACTTTGATTTCCCGTTTCTCCTGGTGCTACCACCACTACGAATCTCTTACAATAAGAGTAAAAGAGACTATGAATTTCTGATTCTTGTTTGGTCTCCAGATCTATTGTACCAATTATGCCCAGTATTTCCAATATAGAGGGGATATATTTGAACAGTTCTTGGTTCAATAGTCGAACTGCCCTCGAGCAGATACAAGCTCGTATGGTTTCTAGTTGAAATGGTTCCAATCTCATGTTCAACTTTTCTGTTATGACTTGAATGCTTTTCATCATAAGTCGAATGGCTGTCATACCCTTTGCTTCCATGAGGTGGCTAGTGTCATACATAGCATGCCAAGCTTTTTTCCCTTTCATACGACATATCTCAAGTTCATCACAGACTGTGTGCAAACTTGCATCAAAATCACATTCCCTTTTTGTTTTGGTGTTCTGCCATTTTCTGGTAGCACTCACAAATGGATTACGATAGCCAGATGGCCATGTTGTCACACCTTGTATGTCAAATCTAAGTGAATATGATCCCCACTTGTCAGTCTCTGAATAGTTTTCCAAAGATCGACCTCCTTGGAAAACATCGGTTGAAGTGTGAAAGAGCTCTTGAAAAATTGCTTCGTTAAGATTGTCCATGGATATTGATACATCCAATTAAATCATTATTAATGATGTATTCAGAAGAGATGGAATGTAAATGGAAGAAATAAAGAAACTTCTGGAGCCTTTTGATCATCAAGCAATGCAGTCTAAAAGAAAGAGGAGAACAGTCACATGTGATGAAGATAGTGCCCCCTCGTTTAATCTAATAAGCCTTCCAGAAGAACAATTAAGTACTGCATTCCAAGACTCTATAATTCGGGAAGATCCCCTGAACTGTGCATTCCAAAAGTCTGTCCTTCAAGAAGGTACAGACCCTTTACCTGGGTTTGACAGAGAAGTGACTTGCCCTTTGTGCAAAATAAAATGTGACAAGGTTATGGGATCTCTACATGAAAATCCTGATGGTGCATCATTCATAGAATTTTTGGACGTGGCTAGGGTCATGTTTCACCAACAGGAAGGCCGGCCAGCATTAGATATTGCTCAGGAAATTTTGGATAATTTGATGCACTTTGTCAAAAAGCATCCACAGAAACTGAAATCCATTAAGAACCTAACCAAAGAAGATGTGTATAGACATTTCAAATACAACCATGAAAGGAAAACTATGACAAAAATCAAAGAGGAGGTCCTGCAGGTGCTCCTCTCTATGTTAGATGTAGCTGTGATGAGTGCTTGCCACAGACAACCATCTGGGAAGCTTTCCCTCTGCAAACCAGAAGCAAGTATTGTGTTGAGCATAGTTGATCGAATACAGAGGATTTCAGGCCTGAAAGAGAACACAAATTAAACTAACAGGAATTGAATTTGTTTTATTGCAGTGATATGCACTTTCCATAGGGTTATAAGAAGATAGGCTTGCAATTATGAGTGGTCAGACTGTGCTATGTTGTAATTCAACCAGTGATTTCTTTGTTGTGTACACATGTGTCAATCAAGTATCTAGCTACAACACATTCTACTTTGATAACACCCACCCACTGGAGGAGGCACACAGTGTTCATCTCAGACCACTGGAAGGCAGGAATTGTTTTGTAGAGAACATGACTAAGAGGATCAGACCCTTCATCTCATCTAGCTCTCACCTTGCCTTTCCTTCTACTTCTTCTAACAACATGACCAGTAAAGGCTCTATATCAGAGGAGTTCTATTACAGGGCATGCCACAGTGCATTCATGACATCATCTTTCCAGAGATATCAACATATTGCTGCTCCTCCGAAAACCAATAACAGAAACTACACCATGCTCTTACATGGCATTGAAAACAGAGGAACTCTCTTTGAACAACTTCAAGAGGACGATTCTGTCAGGTTTTCAAAGGACAGTTCATTTCCCCCACTGAAATCAGCCTCCACTTATGTCAGGCAAGGTCTGGAAGTTCTCTGTCAGAACCAGTTGTACCGTAACTCTTTCTCAGTGAACACTCAACGCCAAACAAAGGAGTCTCTCATACATACTACTCCAGAGTTTTTGGCCCCATTGTTGCAAAATTCAGTTATTGATTATTCCCTCAATCACCTCTGTTGTGAATGGGAAATGAAATTAGGAAAAAACCTTTCTGCACTTGAAAAATGTCAACTTATTCTCCAGCTAGAACTCATAAGGCAAGAACACTCAGAAGGCTCAAAATCCTTCCAAAAAGCATGTGAGGGCTTTTTTGTAATAGAAGATGACAATTCTTGGTCCAGAAACTTGTACGGTATTCGAAGGAAGAAGAGATTGAATCCAGAACTGTGTTGTATGTGGCATGTACTGCCAGATTGGCTGATGGGTTTAGTGAGCAAAAGGTGGATAAAGGAAGGAAAGGATGTGTGTTTAAAAAAGTTTCAGTTGAATACACCTGATTCACATATACCAGATGTTAAGCAGGATGAAATTATTACCTTGTCCCAAGAAATCATGTCTAAATGGCAAGAGGGAAACAAGAACTGAAGGATATTGTTGAGAACATCGTCTCTTTTGCCACAAAGGAACAACTTGAAATGGATGATTGGATGAAAAGGTTGGTTGTAATATCAGAGAGTTCAGCTGAAGCTTACACTGGAGATTTGAGAACAGGTGAACTTCTATGCCAGAACCTAGAAAAAAAGAAATCAAGAGTCACAGATCTAGAGCAAGAACTAAAAGAGACACAAAATAAGATAGAACATGCATCGAAGATATATAGAAACCTAAACAAGAAATTACACACATGGTTGTCTGCAAGAGGTATCTCAATGAACCAACATGAGAAATAATGTTTTGTTCAACATAATAAAATCAAACACAAACTTGATATCATGTGACTCTTTCACCTTGGTCATGGTCTTTTATTAAACTAAACAATCAAACTGCTGCAAGTTGAGGGGAATTATCTAGATCAGTTATATTGTTGGAGGATTTAATGTCAGTTACTTTATCTGATGGCCTTAGTTCTCCCACACAGCCAGACAACAGAAATCTGTTCAGTGAATTTGCTGATGTAGCTTTGTCAACTTGATTACCAATCATCACAGCTGTCCTGATGTTGGATGCCCTTGCAATAGAGAGCTGACTATTTATGTATTCCTTTGTCTTATCAAACTGAGCCATGTGTCCCAGGAGAGACTCCAATGTGTTCTCAAACCTAACAGACTTGGAAATCTTGAATGCATTTAGGGAACCAAACTGCTTGCTATAGAAGGCAAGTTTTTCTATACGTTCTGTTTCTGCTAATGTCCTGCACACCAAATCATCTATGTGATTAAATAAACCATAAAGTTCCTTGCAGCGCTCATATTCAGAAAGTTTTACTTGAATATCGCTTTTTGTCATAAAGGTATCTTGTTGGTTCTCATTCAATTCCAGAAATGACTCCCTCAACTCTGTGAGGGTTGACCATGTTATCTGTATTTTCTTTGAGAGAACCATTTTCTCAGAACACACATCATTTGCTACACTTTCGAGATCATTTTGAGCCTTCTTAAGAGCAATCATATTTTGCAGGAGGCAGCAGTAATTGCGTAAAAAGTCATTTACTCTCTTTATTGCCCTGGTGTGCATGGAAACAAGGGAATAGTGTGGGTGTCCGAACAACTGTTGCATTACAGATCCGATCATCAGTAAACCTTTTCGATATATAGGTTCGTGCTCCATGCCAAGAAGGTTGTCAGTGTCTGCCATGTTATTATTAGCTGACTTTTCTAACTGTAGATTAGTAGACAGAAATGGATGAGGCAGATATCCAAAAAGATTCATTTTGGCAAAGTTACCGAGAACTTCATCTGCGATGGGAAGAAGAATGCAAGAAGAATGACAAACATGCTAGAGACATGTTCAAGCAAAGAACAAAATTGAAAGAAGCCAATGAACAGATGGCACTCTTTCAGGAAAGGTGTAATTTTGCAGAGCAGGCCCTCTCTGACATGGGATATTACATGAAAGGTGAAGCTTACGAACCAGAAGACAACAGGTCTGATATTCTCAGAGAGTTGAGGGAAATACAGAATGCATTGGAAGAGGAGAGATCTAGTCATGATAGAATACTATCAGAAATGAATGATAAAGTAAGAAAACTTGAAGACGTCATAGACAAACTCCGTGGAGAGCTTCAGTGCAAAATATCTGAAGCGATGATTTTGGAGAAGGAACGATCTTCACTCATGGAGGAAAACAATGAAATGAATGAGATTCTAAAAATGGAAGGTGGAAATCTACATGGTCGTGCTTGCATAACGGATGCATATGATGTTCTGCTAAAAACTTTTATCTCATTATTCCCACAGAGCCTATCAGAAAACCAATGGCAGTTTTGTGATAAAAAAACCGGAAAGTATACTCCATCGTTTCATTTGTTGATATGCCTGAGTCACGAGGACCTCACAGGCAATGTACAAGGTATGGTGCTGATAATAAAAAGCCCAGATGACATGGTGGAAAAGTCACAAAGTCTGGGCTTGCAGCAGGATCTCTGCCGATACATGCGCACCATTCAATGGATAAATGCTGGATTGTTCACAGACATTCAAGAAGCCATACTGAAACAGTCTGAATTGACACGTCACAAGATATTGTATGAAAACAGAGAACTAGTAGCTGCCCGACAAGCTTTTGGATGTCGCCTCATGAAATGCATATCATCTTCAAAAGATATTATGTTCAAAGAACCAAATCCAGAAGGCAGGCTGGTCCCATTAGGTTATGTATAAGAACTGAATAAACAACATAAAAAATAGTCATCTTTATTTTTGCTAGTTTATTTTTTCATATGAATCTGTGAAAACTAGATAAAGTGGGGAGCATTGGGAAAGAAGGACATCGAATTGGGAGTATTGTCTTGCATCTACATGACATGGATCATGAACAATGTGTGGACCCACAGAAAGTTTTCCAATAGGCTTGATAATAGTATTGGTTAATTTGCCATTTCGCGATAAGTGGCACCTTCCTCTTGTAGCAAGTAATATATCTTGCATTATCATCTCCTTTGTTTTATCACTCAGTAACATCCGTATTGACGGATAGTTGAATTTGTAGTCCCCAGGAACAAGTTGTTTCATTTCAACTATTAGATATAGGAATCCATTGGAAAGGACACTCCCATGTTGCAAGTGATGATCTCCATCCTCTATATCTATATTGAGTGATCCAGTTGTTTGCAGTGTCACAATACCTTCATAAGCTTTCCCATCAGAGAATGGCACTGTTTTTCCTGTTGTGTTGCTACTGAGAATGCCTCTTGGGAAAAAAGTGTCATAGAACATTTCAGGTGACTGAATTTGGACCATTAGAGCAGCGACACTCTGAGGACGATGTTGACTGACAACTTTCTCCTTTAAGCTAATGTAACTATCATTTCTTGAAGAGGAAAGATACTGTGACTGCAATATGCGATTAGTTTCTTCAATATGTTGCTTCAGCTGAGTGAAAGGAATGAGTGTAGCCAATGGATCTACATTAAGATTACCGAAACGCAGGCTGTACTCTTCTTGAACACAATTCATGAGGCGTATTTCCCTTTCCAGTTCATTGCAAGTATATTCAATACCATCATCCAAAGGAATTTCATCACGTTCATTGTACAATTCCATCTGAATGATAGACTTAAGGGGATCTCCATTAGGATGTTTTTCTCCATGGGAATATGGTATGCGTTTCAACCCCATGTATTGAAAAAGGAGATGGTTAGCTTCCAGTGCGCGACAATTTTCAGTATACAATGAAGTCACTGTGTTCAAGACAAGGTCAAATTTTCCAGCCACTTCTATCGTGGGATCTCTACCAAACGCAGGCACTGAGAGATCAGGAAGCTTGATTATTCGAGATGGATCCCCCAAAAGTTGATTTCCTCGTGCCACATAAGGTAATTCAATCTCACTTGTCAGCTCTTCCTTCATAAACATGTCACGGGACCTCTTGATATCTGGTCGGTAACTGTTGCTGGATATGGTGTTATCTAACATGGAGAAGTTCAAATCATAATCTAATATTTCCTCCAGTCGTCGCTTGATTCCCTTAGTTTGGTTAGAGCTAGGGCCACAAAAAGCATCATATACCATGGCGAGGTGAGCCACATCATCAAGAGACATATTCATATGTCTTATTCCAAAGCATGGAACTTTAATAAAAAGAAATCCGCTTTGAACATTTCATGTCTGCTATACCCTCATATTTCTTTAAGTTCATTTCAAGTTGTTCCTCCGTTTCATTAGAAATGTACGGATGAGATCTTGCCATTGCCTGAAAATTGAGATCGTTTAACAAGAGCATCGGTGGATCCATTCTGGTTATGTCTTGTGTGTCTTTCCATCCTATGCCTTGTGAAAACTTGAGTTCTACAAGGATCTTCATTGGGGTATCACCTGGCACTAGCAAATGTACAATTGGAGCAGTGAACTCCTTTTCAGCAATATAATACAGATAATTATGCACTTCAAGCTCTTGAAAAAACATAATTATATTTTTTACTGCTTGCATTGGAATCACCTTTAAAAGTTCACATGGTGCACATTTTGATATCTTAACAGGAAGATTTAAAGGAAAATGCTCTTCCTCAGGACCTGTTTCAAGGTGTAGACCATATTTGAAGAGCTTATCATATATGGGGTTACTGAAATATTCCAACAGTTTCAGAGTTGACTCATTCTGAAGCAAGGCATCTATGAAAGTGATCAGAGGTCCTCTGTTGGCATTATCCTCATTTGATGAGATCATGATACATTCGATTTCCCCTTGTCTCCGCTTTTCATCCATGTAAAATGTTTCCATGTGGTCAGCATACTTTTCATTTATTTTTCGGTTGTGTATAAACTCTCTTTTGAGTTCCATGTAATTTGACTGAAAGGTAGAAAATGCAAATTCTTCTATGTTCTTTTTCAGAAGTTGTGGGAGTTGTGCTGAATTCCATCCATCAGTCAAATTAGCGTACCCATGATATCCCTGACTTGTATCTACCTCAGACCTGACATGATCTCTGGAATGAGTCAGACATGGCAATAATGATGTGCCATTCCAGCTGACTATCCAAGGCAAACATTTGTCGGAAGTCACACGGACATTCAGATTATCTATACTTATGAATGTACCTTTGTGTTCAAGTAGTTTGGTAATTTCAATAGGAACCCACATTTCCTTGCTGTGAGGAGGGATGTCTTTAACTACAGTGATTACATGAGAAACCTTTTTATCAAAGTGAATAGGCATGTCTGTGTACAGGAAAAACTAAAGAAGGCACGATAATACAAAGTTTTTTTTTTTCAGTTTTATTTTCCTGTGTTGCACATTCTCTTTATGGCCTTGTAATCTAAGGTTGAAGAATATCCACACTTGTTGGCCAGCTCTGCATCAGACAACGTCACCCAATTGACATATCTTGGCCTGCTGTCAGAGAGAAGAGAAAGCGAATACAATCTGCGCTTCATGCTTTCAGTGAATGCTGCTCTGAGTTCAGGTTGCTGCATCAGGCCTGCCTGAGAAGTAGTTGCTTTCTTTGACAAGGTAGGAGGACACTTTTTTGCATACCATTCAAAGCTCTCATCCAAACTTGTTGGATCATATTCAACCAAGTAGACATGGTCCTGTAGGCGAACTGGAAAAATGTACTCAACTGTTCTGATGACGTTGTATATCAGTCGTCCAAAGACAGAAGGTTCTTGTAATTCTCTAATGTGGATTTTAATACATTCAGTGTAGTCATCAGTTTTGTCATTCATGTCATCTAAAAAGTGTTGTATTTTCATCCAAGTAACAAAGGACACACCAGGAAAGAACTGAGTCTTTGGATGGCATCTCATGACATCACAACCATGCAAGATGACTTCAGATCCCACCATTGGAAAAGATTCCACATAGTCATTTCCACCCATTGTTAGATGCAACATCATTTCCAATTGCTTCTTTTTTTGGAGACACTTTGCCCGGAATGCAATTTCCCTGTCAAAAAGCCTCAGCGTTGTATTACAAAACCTCTGTTCCGTGGTGCAAAGCAGCAATAAATTAGGATCTGCAAGACACAAAAGTGTTAACAGCATATCAGTATCCTTTGAGATGATGCATGCTTTTTGATGTGACTCCTTTATGATAGACCATACCATAGGCACAATGCTGTCTGCCTCAGCATATTTTATTTCCTGTTCTTTCAATATTTGGAAGAGAGGATGATTCAACTTCCCCCATATTTTCCTGCACCTTTGTTTTTTGTTCCAATCTTTTGCAGGACCTGCAACTAAGTAGATTGATGTTCCTTGAGTCAAAGGATTTCTAGAGACTTTCAAGAGGTCAATTAGCACCTTCAGGATAAGGATCTGGTTCTCACGGTTTGCCATGAACCGAGTCATGCTTCCCTTATATAGATGACCATGTACTATTTCTAGACATGTGGTTCTTTCACTCATGTTCCTCGGTGAAATAGTTCTTTCTGAGGTTTTGGAAGGAACTCTCCTCTTCTTAAAGCTATCTTGGGCATTGTTCTTCACAGAAGATACCTTTGCCATAGTTGCATCACCGTCCATGCAGAGAAACACATACTTCAACATGTTCTGCACTCTGTATTCAAGAGCGGCTTCCTTCCACTTTTCTATCAGGTTGAACACCTTATTTCCAATAGCACACACCATTGCCTCCATGGAAAATGTTTGAATTGTATTTGTGACAGTTCCAGTGTCCTCATCTATGTTGATTTCACCGACCAAGTTGGTAGTCTGGTTGGAAAGCATCTCACGCCATGACTTGTATTCTTGCACTATCTCCTCTTCCACTGTCATTGCAATTTCTTTGGCTGAAAGGTAAAAAAGTTGTGTCATATCCACGAGCAGGACCTCTGTTTCCCTGAGCACTTCTTCTCTCTGAGTAGGCTCTAACCATTCAATGTGGTGCCGTGGTCTCCTATTTAGATATGTCTTGATGGAATTCCTCACAAGCTGTTTACCTAAATGTGCACAAAGACCCATTTCTCTGAACTTAGTGAATGTAAAGGGCACAACATCACTACTGACCTGTTCCACTGACTTTCTCATTAAAATTGATTTTTCATTCTAGTGAAAGGCTGTGTTTGTCTGCAAGATTAGAAAGAAAGTGATATTGTTCAGATTCAAACAAGGGCTTAAGATCCACTTCATAGTTGTTTTCATTTTTTTGCAATTTAATCCTATCGGTTTGGCTGAAGGTTTCTGGATTAACATCTCCCATATGTGGCTGACCTGTTACATGGCTTCCTGTTTCGTTTGTGTTTAAGTCATCCCAGACTGTGACTCTCTTTCGAGATTTCTTTTTCCTATTCACTTCATTTTCTTCCTTTGTCATTATTTGTTGTTGTTTCATCATAATGTCAGCAATTCCATTCAGATGTTGAGTATATGACCTGAGCTGACTTGGCGATAGATCAAACAATTGTTCCATGTTCTTTCTAATTTTAATATGTATTGCATTTTCTGCACTTGTACCAAGTCTTAGATGCAGTGGCCTGCAGCACTTTGAATGCTCTTTACCAAGACTTAGTTCACACAAGTGGCTGTGCAATATGTTACGGTTTTTAATGAATAAAGGTTCTGAACCCTGTTCACGAAGTTCACAAGGAAAGAAAAATATGTCATTGAAATGAACTCCACCGAGTGAAAGCCAAAATGTTCTTTTGTAGTCGTTGCGTCTTGTACTGACCCAACATCCAGAGTTGGTGTTCACGGTAATTCGTGAAATAATTTTGGAAACATCATTTTCAACATTCTGAATGCATATCTGTGACCTTCGGGCTATCTCACTCAAACAAAAATAGTCCCTTATGACATCCATGTAGTCAATGCCTATCTCTCGGTACATGAGGTCATTCAACCTTTTTTGACTTTCGGAACAATCCTCAATCATCTGTTTTTCTTGAAAACTGATTTCTCTCCTATACAGTAGTTTGTCTTTACCTTTGTCTGTTACCCGCGTGATATACTTAATGGGATCCATTATAACATATCTTGTTGTATCTTTAAAACTTCTCAGAACACCAATGTAGTTGGATTGATGATATGTTTCATATGTCTTTTGTTTGAAATTCTGATCTCCTGTTTCATCAAAGAACTTTCCAGTTGACGGCCATGCAAATTCTACTTCTAAATAGTATAGACTCTGGCATAGTTTGTTCTTGTCTCTGTCCTTCTCTTTCATGCAATAGATATAGGGGATAGTAGACAAACCCATTCCATGGGGATTTCCAGCCATGCTCAATATGACATCTTCCCTATGCTCTGGTTCACACCCTATTTTATTGTACCGTGAATATAGGACTGTTGATATAGAGTGTACACTGACTTCCATTTAAAGGATTATGTATGTCAGGGGATTATCTTCATTTTGATATTAATAACAGGTCTTATCAGATCAAATGATAATAATGTTTCTTCAAGAAGAAAGATACAGAGCTTTGGCCACTTTTCTATCATGTTGTGTTCCTTTCGGTATTGAAATACTTGTCGGAGGTGTGATGCACTCCCCTATGCCATGGCATTGTATGGTAATTGCATGGCTTTATGTCAGTCTGGCATTCAAAGCAACAGTTGCAAAAAGACATTTTCCTAATGAATTCACAGCGTTCGGAGCATGTTGTCAAGCATCCCTTTTTGTCCTCACTGTATATACTTGGCTTTCTTTTTTTAGCAATCTTTATGTATCTACTATATCATGTATGCTGCCTTCAACTGAATCTGTGGCAAGTACCATGCTGGTTGAATGCCAGAAAGGTGGTCTGGTTCGCGAGTGTGAAAAGAACATCCAGTTCCTGAATAAAATCACCATAGCACAGGCAAGATGTCCCACACAGGTGTTAGGACAGTTCTTGGGAAATACTTACATTGCACTTGTGTACTTGTTTCGTGTTTTACCATGTGGAGTATTTTGCCTTTGGAACCTATACACATGGAACAAAGAACGCTTTGAAACTACTGAATACATGTCACCATCTGATGTGAGAATAAGTTCTAGGAACATTCCTCAAATGAAACCAATGATCTTTGTTATCTGTGCAGTGATAGTGTGCTGTATCCTTGAAATCTCTGTTTCCAGTGTAGAACCACTGACTTCATTTGAAGTAATTCTACCCTATGTCTTTGGTTTGTCCCTCTATTATACACTTATAACCACGAGAATGAATCAAACTTCAAAGGACTTTATATTCATCATCAAGAAGATGGTTTTTATCACAGGCATTGTGTATACTCTCGCAGACTTTTTAATGAATAGCACAGGGATATTACATAGGTGTATTGGAAATGATGCAATAGAGAATGAGCTTAAGCACACATGCAAAGATGTATCTGATCCGACATCAATATCCGAGTGCTATAACATGATAGGGAAATTGGATGAAACATATTTCTACCGGGAAGAATGCCCTGGACTAAACTCCCCAACCTTTGTCATGTATACTTCTAATATTGTAAAGGTTGTTGTTCTTGCCATTGGAGTTCCATGTATGTATGCAGCTAGAAATAAAGTTGGTTAAGTTCTATGTTGCCCTCAGAGTTTTCAGTCTCTCTTCCAAATCCTTGACAGTCACATCAGTACTGAGAAGAAATTCTTCCAGACAACCGCTACTATCTCTCTCTTTCACAAGGTCTTGCAGCCAAGAGGAAAATCCACTGTCTTCATCATTTTCACCTTCCTCATTTGCATCTTCTCCATCTGAATCACATGCCATTTCACTGTAAATGTCACTAAGGTTTTCCCTTTTCAACTTCAGTTTCAAAGCTTTTTTGTTCATTTTTTGTGTGGAAGGTCTGGCATGATATTGAAGCTTCTCACAGCAGTATTGTTCTGTGAAATGATCTTGTTTCATAGCATGCATGAAGTAGCTGTTTTTTCTTAGTAAGTACCGATTCAAAACATCTCTGAGACTGCTGTGCTGTTTCAGCTGTTTTTTTATGTTTTTTAACTGAGAAAATATGGACCGCAATAGTTCTAGACTTTCTAATTTTGAACAATGTTCATCAGCTATTAGTGATTTTGCCTTTTGGGTTAAGCTATTCAGTTTGTCCATCAAAATGTTTTCCTGAATAGAAATTTGCAACAAAGACACTTCCTTCACCCGCTTCTTTGTTTCAACAGCATTTCGGAAAGCACCTTCAAAGCGACCTTTGCGATCTGATAATCTGAGAAAAAGCCCAGCAAGTCGATATTTTATGGTAGACATGGTATATACTATATGAACAGTATTATCACTTGAACTGAACAAGTAAAGGGTAATGAAACCATGTCTCAGGTTTGCCAACTCGTTCTATGTTCATCGGTTGTGGGGCTGAGCATAATGACAATGCTTTTTATTGTTTTTCAGAACTTTGATGATAATGAGGAAAGAAGCTGGGTACCATCTAGGTTTTTCACAGCTGAGAGTGTGTACACAAAGAAATTGGAACTAGCACTTTTGATATATGTAACCACATTCATTTCACAGTCTAAGTCAGTCCTCTGGCATTACCTCAGAAATTTTCTTTTGAGGAGAAACCTTTCTACACCACTCACACTGGGAATCATTCATGTTGCATTATCCATGACTTGTATTTCTTTGTTTGATTTCCGAATCATTCATGTCCAAGGTACTTCAAAACTCATGAGATCGAGTATACTCTTTGCTGATCTGACTAGTCTCCTTTTCATTGAGTCAATGGAAAATAAATAAGCATATTTACTATGAAATCAAGGCAGTGCTCAAAACATGTGGATAACTCCTGAGGAATATACCAAGACCATATTGCCACATCATTACAGTTCTGCAATGAGAAAAATACAGGGATGTTACAAGGAAGATGAACAACTTGTGCTAGTATATCCAACCAAAAAATGTTCTGAGCTGAAGGAAATAGCAGAAGAGGATCATAACTTTCAAACTTTGATCACAGCAATCACGGCTAAGATGGATGTAACTAGTATGTACAGAAGTGGACTCAGTCATTCAAACATTTGTGAACCTATGTCCATCATGCTCCAAGAAGAATTCTGTAGGTCTGGTCTAATGGGTCAGTTACAACGCTTCATAAGAGATGTTGTAGTCATATGTGAGACATTTGGATGGTTTATATATGATACTGGAAGAGACCGTGTTCCATATGTGCCATCTGACTACCTATTGGTTTTTCTTCCCCGCTTGCAAAAATGGATTGCAGTTTCTACCAATGCTGAACACAAAGAATTGAAGTTAGGATTCATTAGACATCCAGGTAGGTTTCTACAGCCACAGAGTACAACTTCTGTTATGCTTCCTGCATATGTAAGAATGAAAAAACTCAGGACACTGCATTTGGAAGCAGTCCAATTTGCATCAAAGCCAGGTTTCCTAGCCAGTTTCCATGATAAAAACAACCCCAAAAATGGAAAGGAGACTCCCCTACTGGACAAGAAGATGGTCAATCAAGAAATTACAAACAATGTGCTGGAGCAAATGGTTTCCCAACATGTGGCTACAACATCCAGACACATTTCACAACAGGAACGTGCTAGTCTGATGTGCCAACTGGATGGCTTTGTGTCTGGCATAAGCAGAGACAACTTGAAGGCAAGTGATGAGGTGAACAGGTTAAGATCAGAAATATCAATCAAGGACGAATGTATAAAGTCATTGATGGAAGACCAAGTGACAGACCAACCAAGTCTCAAACCCATTTCAACATATCTACCTGAAGGATCTAAGGTAGACAGTGCACAACTCATCATCCATCCAATAGATATTGGCCAGCTAGAGAGAGAATACGACAAACAGTGGCTAGCAGTGGGGACAGGTGCCTCTGCTATAGGAAACAAGAAGAGAAATGAACTTGAAACCAACACAAACTATAATGATTTTCTGAATTCAAAACGTGAATTCTATCGCCGAATAATTACATATGAAATTCTCAATGATTGGACTAAGGAATCAGGTATATCATTCAGTGTACAATAAAAGATAAAATATGATCTTCTTGATTTCTTTTTATTGGTTACTATGTTTTACATTTTGATACACAATATAGGCTCAAGGAGAACAGCATTTTCTTTTGATGTACAATACATCCAGAAGTCAGTGTAGATAGTTTTGCTGGCTAGAGACACGTTATCTCTCATAAACATAAACTTGGTTGGTGATATTATGTCACCCACTAGATCCTTCATTGGTGACATGCTCTCAAATAACTTCTCTGACAGTTTTTCTCCCAAGGCTTCTTGCAAAGGAAAGATAATGATCTCTAAACCAAACACCAACTGATATAATAAAGTTTTGTTATATCGGACTAGGTAGAGTACCTCCACAAGAGAGAAAATCTGGGCAAGCATATAATTCACAAACACCTCCAAAGTTGGAAGAGGCCCATTCCAAATGAAAGGACCAAATGACTTGTATCCATATTTTCTCACCCATGCAGTTAAGATGGCTTTTCCATTATGTTGCTGTAGTTCTTTTTCCAGGTTTACATTTCCCTGAACTAGTTCTCGAATGTGATCTAAGATGTGCTCATCAGTCTCTGTCAATGGTTGTTTTTCCTCCTTTACTTCAGATAATGGACATGATACCACTTTAGTTTCCATTTCATTTGTGATAATACCTTCTGAAGGTATGATGTGTTTGATGGTCTGTTGAGTTTCTTCATTCATGTCAGCCAACCCATCTATGAAAAATCTATGGTAGCTATTAGGTGTCTTCAAGAGATCCAGACGTTCCTTTATCAGTTTAACCAATACAGCTTTTGTGCAAGAAACAGGAAAAGTAGTGTTAAATTGGCCCTTCAAAAACCTGTTTATCCTGCTACTTCTGTCAATATGGGCATCTTCTATCTTGCAGTAAGATATGAATAAACCAAACCAAGTCTGATCAGTGTCATTTTCTACGAACAATGACGATGCATCAACTTGATCTGTATTATATACCAGTAGATCTCCAGGTGTGATTACAAGGTTTCCTTTGATCTTCTGCTCTGTAAGTGGTAAAAGAGCCATCAGTTGTCTTCCAACATAAGACTGCTTCTCCCCTGCCAGGACACACTGTGCAACTTCAAATGTATTCACTATATTTTGGGTCTGTAACAGCTCACAGAAAATGTATCTTATGGTGGGTTGTATGTGTAGTTTTAGACAAGATGTAGGTAGGTGATGTATTCTTGCCATTCCAATGTCAGGTAGAGGCATGCCCTGGACCTCACTTTTCAGATCACTCATAGCTGATTCAAGTTCTTCCATGTCTGGGAATTCCAGATCTTCTATTCCCCATCCCGACTTTTTAATTCTTATCAGAAACGGTTGACTCATGCTTCATATGCTGTCTTCTCTTTCATGGTAATATCATGCTAACTGCGAGGAATAAACACAATACAAACCCTTCTATGGTAGGAAAGAAAGCATTGTTCTCATCTATAGGATAGAAAAAGTCATGAAATGTATCATTTTCATTTCTATTGTTGACTGGGTGTCTTTTAGAAATGAAGTCAGTTGGGCCACTTGGTTGCTCTGATGAATTTCTTCCATCCATATTTCCTCTTGACAACATATTTGTTTTATCTTCTATGTGTAGTGAATCATTCCTCACATCAGAACTATGTGAAGCAGATGTGTTGCTCATAGGGATTTCCTTTGTCATGGTCTCAGTCTTATTTGAGGGATCCTCAAGAAATTCTCCTGATAGACTGGCTACACTGATGTTCCCTCCATCGTCAATTGAGAGATTTGTTTGATTTGTGACTGGCAATGAGTGGTTTCCTATCTCCATTGAGAGTGAAGCAGACTTGATACAATCATCTATGCAACCAGGATTTTGTTGAGTTGTCTTTTCACCAATTTTAAATTCCTCTGATATATTTGATACATTCCCTCCAACTTCGTTCAAAACATCTGTTTTTTCTGTGGTTGACAAAGGATTACTGCTCAATTCCTCTAAGTGTGCAGAAGACGCATAGTGGTCAAATGGGCTTCCATCACTTTGATTTCTTTTGAATTCAGTCTTGTTCAAGGAATCATTGAGAAACTTGTATGATGAATTTGCATTTCGATGATTCTTTGCTTCATTCATCTTTTCATTTGAGTATAGATCATGTGTTGGTATTCCCATTTTGATGTGTGATGTATTTCCACCGCTGGACTGCTTTACACAAAAATATCTGCCAGTGCCTTCAAGTAAATTTTGGCATGTTTCCTTGCACTCTGCACAACCGGCCGGACATGGGGAACTAGTTTCATCTGTTATGTTCAGACCCACTGGCAAGACTATATCTTCCGTAGCTTGAAATATCATGTATGACCATTTTTTAACTCTTCTCTCTCTGAAAAGTTTCAGTTCCAGCGGTCCCTGGAGAGAAACCACCCTGACAGGACCTTCACGACAATTAGTCTCAGCACACACTGTAAGCTCAGGAACAGATGTAGATGAAAGACAATGTGAAGAATTGGCTACAACTGTTTCCAATTCTCCATTTCTACACTCTATCATATATCTAAAAGAATGAGGTCTCAGAAGCCTTTCACGTGTCCAAAACTTTGCAGTTCCAATTGGGAAGAGATGCACAGAATGAAATGATAGGCAAAGGATGCCCCTGTCACGAAAATAAACTGCATTCTTATATCTGAAGTTTACAGGGTACGAATGATTGAATATCAGTGTGTCTCTGTCCATAATGTGTGGAGCTCCATTGCAGAATAATCTCTCAGGGTTGGATACCAAGTCACTGCAGGTCTGATAACAGCCTCGGATACATTTCTCAGAGTAAAGTTGACAGACGTCCATGTCAGGAAACAACAGATATTTACCCATGGAATGTGCTGATTCTGATTCATCTGCCACCTTATGAGATATTGAGTCATCAAAGAATCTTATATCAATGCTTCTGCTGCTAGATTGTATTTTTGAGTCATCTCGACATACCATGCTTTCAATTTCATATGGTCTCTCCAAGGTGCTGATTTGACACAATGACGGAGTCCAGAAACTCAAAGCAGTCAAGGGTGACCCATACTTGGCGAGCAGCTTCTCATGTTTATAGACCAGTCGTGAACAAATAACATTTGCATTCTGTATGTAAATGACATTTTTCACTGTCACTCTACCAGAGTCAGACAAAGCTCTGTCCTTCATTTGTTTGACATTTGTATCTGAAAGTACATATCCATCTACCATGCGTTGCCTTGGTTTGTTTTTGCAGGAATACCTTCCCAGAGCCAAGAAGATGGATTCACATGATTCTTGACAGTGCTCGCATCTTTTATCATCATTACAACTGAATGGATGCAGGGAAAGATGGAAATATGTGTAGTTACTTTGTCTTAAATCCGCAACAACATTTTTCTTGTACGAGATGCCTTTATTTTCCACCTTCACTGTAACAGTCATGGCTTTTAGCTTATATAGCAGAGGATTGAAGGGCTGTTTGAAACACACAGTTCTGTCCAAATCACATGCCGAACTTGTTGAGTTGAAATATTGTTCCTTGAGTCTGTTTTCGTATGCAGTTTTCACCCTGTCAGAAAGATGATTTTCATCTTGCTGCAACAGTGGTCTCACATATCTTATACAAGTGATCCAGTAGGGTAAAAGCACCCTCACTTCTTCTACAGCTATCAAATCTGTCTGGGATGAACACTTCACACATAATACTAGAAGCAGAAAAACCCCAATCATATTCAAGGTTTTTTTTTTTTTTGGTGAAAGTAACAACAATAATGACCATCATTTGGAATGTCAAGTTCTAAATAGAATTTTGAAGAGATGCTCTCAGGTGATATACCTATTGATGTACACTTATCAAAGTTTCACAAAAAATGCCGAGGTTGATTCAGTCTAAAGAAGAAATTAATAGGAAGTTGGCAAATGAACCATATGCCATAGTGAAGTTGGATGACTCAGCCCTCCAGGAGCTTACACGTGCAAAGGAAGACCTCATAAAAGAAATCAACAGGCCACCAGTTTCCATTCCAGTGGATGGCTATTCTACCATTGAGCTTATGCCTGCATCTTGTCTTGAAATGCAGATCCTTCCATGCATTTCAGACGTGTTCCGGTGTTTCTATGGGACTAAAGATGTTGTCTTCAACTTTGATGTTGCACTACATGTACCATTCAACCACAAGCAGACATATAGGGGAATTGCCAGAAAGGAATATCCATTGGTCGCACTCATCATCTTGAACAAGCAGAAGATAACTCACTTTGAAACAGAAGTTGATATAGGACACATAGTTTTCTGGAAAGCAAAAATATTAAATGACTATTTCTTTTCGCACAACAACACTACAACTGATTGGCTTGGTTTGTTCACTGGTTTCTGGCCACAGGATAATGGTGATCGACTCAGAGTTGAAATGAGGGAATGGTTATTTGAGACTGGACGATTTGGTCTGTATTATGATAAATCTGTCACATTCGGAGAAAGAGCACATGAGATTGCTGCTTCAAGGGCCTACTTGAAAAAAAATCAGGCTGTCATGAATGTCCTCATAGGGAATAGTAAAAGTAAGAGAACTGAAGGATATTTCTTTAAGAAACAGCTGATAAACATAAACATGAAGGAGATGATTGAAAAGGAAAATCAGAGAAAGGAAGTGGCAGTCCATTTGCCAACAAGCCCATACATACAGCCAAACCAGTGTCTGGAATCTAGGAAATCAAATCTTCACACTCCAAAGCGAGCCTTCTCTGAAGTCTCTGAAAATATTGTGAATACAAGTTGCAAACCAGTCAACACTCAGACATCCAGTGCTGCAAATTGCAAGAAGAAAACTGTACAATTCAAAGAAAATGTTCACATCTCTGTCTTTCAAAATATGTTAGATGATGAAGAACAACCTTCAATGAAATTTCCACGTCTGAAGAAGAAGAGAAAAAAACAAAACTTAAAAGATGCATCTATGAACAAGTTGGATGACAAGAAAACAGAACCAGGTTCCTATGGTTTTCATCTGAATGCCATTACACAAGCTGTCAGCAATAATGTTTCCCCATCTGAGATTTTGAAACAGTCCGAAATCGAGAAGCAGATCGATGAGATGCACACTGCTATGATGGAGTCTATTCAAAAGGCTGAGCCCAAGGAACCTTCATTCATAGAACTCGTGACCAACATGGGAAGATCAAACGTTATTGAATACCCGAGAACAGACACAGTGATTGACCTCACAACAGATGAACCTATTGACAATGGAATGGTCACAGATAATACTTGTTTTATGGAAATGGTGGCCAACATGGGAAAATCAAACTACATTAAATACCCAAGAACAGACTGTAATACAGTGACTGACCTCACAACAGATGAGCCCATTGGCAATGGAATAGTGACAGATGAGACATCCCATATGGATTACTACAATGATGGTGTCATGCAAGATCTGACATATGACAATGCTGAGGGAAAAGGGCAATTTCTGAGTCTTCAACAGGATCTTAAAGTATCAAGTGATTCAGATGAGGAAGAGAGTACCTTAATGTCAAGCAACCCTTTCTACAGAGCAATGCATGATGACCAAATGATCAAACTAGTAGAGCACTTACACAAAGGGTCAAACTATTCCAGTGAAGAAGAATCAGCTGATGAAAAAAATATCGAAAGACAAATGATAGACAAAGAGGTGAATGCAGATTTTAGGAAAGCTATATATAGGAAGCACCATGAAAATGTTCTGTGGTGCAAGTCAGATGTTGCCGTTCCACTTCTCTCACCATATATCCTTTACATCTCAGAAATGCCAAATCCAGTTTATGAGTTTCGTGAGCAATGTTGGAATGATCCTAACATTTTTAGGACATACTTTTACATTGGGAATGATGTGTCAACTAAAATGGAAGTAAGAGGGGAAAGTGCAAGGTCACCTCTGAATTGCCTGAAAGCCTTTCATACTCTGTTTTGTGTCAAGAAAGGGCTTCTCCTGAGGATAAAGAAACATCATCTACAATGTCAGAGCAGTTTCTCACTGGATGAACAAGTAACAGAGCTGAAGAAGGATCATGTGTACAGAGTTAAAAGATGGCCTGGCAAGTCGGGGGTGTGTTGTCCAATCTGCTACCCTGTGGTAAGCCCAAAAGAAGCAACTGTCATGGAAAGGAGGGAACGATTCGATAAGCATATGATGACAGAATATCACAGTAGAATTTTGTGTCTGGCAGAAGATCCTGACACATCTAGTAGAGGGAAGGAAAACAAGGAGAGATACCGGACTGCTCTGAAGCTCTTTTCTGATATATCAAAGGGAATAACCAAAAGATGTGAGAAAATGGTAACACCTATTCACTTGGATATTCTTTCAACATCTGATATCCTAGAATCTCACAGGACAACAGCTGCTCAGATCAAAGATGTAATGTACAGATATGTTGACAATCCAAATATGTCTGAGAAGGATGTGGCCACAAATATAAAGGAAATTCTCCATGACACAGAGGAAATGCAAAAGATCCAAATGATGAAAACAAATGAGTACTTCAAATACCTCTACAATGCTATACAAGAGCCACATGAGTTCTTTCTGCGTGTGCTCCTGTTCAAACACAATGAGTTCAAACAAGTTTTCTCTGATTTGGAAAGTTTAATCAAATAAAGATTTGGTAACTAAAATACCTTGTCTCTTGTTTATTTGTACAGTGATTCCATATTCCACACCATGAAAACAACACATTTAATTCCATAATAACTTCATTCAAATGAAGAATGAAAGGTGAGAAAAAGAAGTCTCCTTTTAAGGCCATTTAATTATAATAACTTGGATTATGGATATCTTTTTCCACTGGGATTTCTAAGGAAATCTCGGAAAAAAATTAGAAAAAAAGTACATCTTCACCAGCAAACTACTTATATTTCCCCCATTTTCTTCCTGTGTCCTTGTCAATATTTGACATTTTATTGTCAAAATGTGACATTTGATAGCAAATGACATTTTTCTTGCCATTTTTTTTTCTTTGGCCGCGGGGATTTTTCAAGTGTTATTTGGGATTTTTATTTTATTTTTAACATCACCTAAAAAAGTTTAAATTTTTTTTTTTATTTATCTCAATTTTGTCTGCTGAGAGTCCTTGCAGTATGCAGGTTTGCCTTCAGAGATTTGCCTTGACATGTTGATATACCGACTTAGCTTGTTTTGTTATCAGCCAATGAAATAACACCAACTTTTCACTATTCTCTTCTCGGGGGGGGGGGCAGTGGTACCCATCAGATAACTGCTATCAGTGATGAGAGACGGGAACCGGCTTCAGCAATGGCCATTCCCATTGGACAATCCGCTGCCTCTGTATACTCTAGCTACAATCAGTGCTAGCTGTGTGATAGAGAAAGCCATGGCGGCAAAAGATAGTTTTCCACTGCACAGAAGGTGGCAGCATACAAGGTCACATCAGACCACTGCGCCATCTGTGGTGAAAAGCGTGGTTCACTCGCCGTGTGCTGTGATCACATTTTCCACATCACGAAAACATTCTGTAATAACTGCATTCAAATTAGTATTGAAAGGCAATGAAAAACAAATCTCCTTTTACATATAGCTACAGAAATGTCAGATGGCAGCTGGATAAACTGAGGAGATAACCAATCCTAGTTGTGTTGACAGAGAAAGCTGTGGCGGCAAAAGATAGTTCTTTGCTGTACAGGAGGGGGCAGCATACACTGTTGCATTAGACTACTGCGCCATCTATTGTAAACGGCACAGTTCACTCGCCAAGCAGTAGGTTTGTCCCAAATACCGAAGTGTTTTCTGAGGAAATATCAGGGGGGAGAGATGGTCCTGTTAGCTTGACCAACCAGATTGTGAGTTTCTTAGATCGTCAAAGTGGTCTGACTTTGGACCAATCAGCGCAGGTTTAAGAAACAAGACGTGACATCAGCCTTTTGCGTCAAACGAGTTCCCCCCAAGCAGACAGGCTATTAGGTAAGTCAATGTAAATCCAATCCATCTGCGATTTATTTTTACATGGTATGTGACATTTTTGTATGTAAATGATGGGGGAGATATCTGTTATGTGACATCCAACACTCGGTTTCATTGTAATGAGCGATTTTTAGATATCCAAATTTGAATCAACATGTCCAGCCCCGGCCGCCATCTTGGATTAATCCGGTGGTGAACGCTAATTTGTAGTAACTTTTGCCTACATTGAGCTTAGATGACACAGAAGGATGTGAATTTTTTGCGAGTGTTTATTTGGTAGAAAGTGGGTGAGTCAGAAAAAGAACTTCCTTTTTTTACCAAGGCCACTGTCCTGACATTAGTATCTCAGCGAAATTTTCTGTGTTTTTTTATTTAGGCATGCCCCAAATGTGAAGGGTATTCCAAGTTGATAAACGTACAAGTCCTAGTTTCCCCCAAATCACAAAGTCTGACAGAAGCCAGGAAAAAAGGTGGGTATAGAAAATCTGCGCAATTGTCGATTAAATTGGTTTTGATTTCAATGTTTTCATACCAAGGTGCCCCTTCTGGTTGGCCGAGTTTTAGTTTCGGTTTCGATGTCTAACTACGATTGGTCTTCTCCAAGAATTTAACATTGTAAATCCTCCTGTGTATAATCATGCACATAATGTGACCCATCAAGGGAGAAGACTCCTCCGCGGTCCCTATTTGGCCACCACTCTTAAATCATTATGGGTCAGGTCGCCAGAAAGCAGTAGATTTTGTGTTTTTGGGTCATTTTGCACTCTTATGGCTCTAGAGAAAGAAGTTGCAAATCAATCTTGTTTTACATAGACTCATTTGATAGATAACACTTAGGGCTATCAGAAAGATGTTAATTTGTGGCCATCCATCAAAAACTCAGACTTATAGCTTGCCGAAGTGAGAAAAACAGTCAAATTTGTTCTTTTTTGTTTTTTTTTGTACTTTTTACAAATGTTCTGTATTGAATAAAGAACATCTGGAGTAACTCAAAGTTATTTTTTGTATTGTATATGATCATAGGTATCATTTCCATCAGGTTTGAACATGTTACTGAGTGAGGATTTTTCATTGTGTGTCTTTGAAAATGGAAACCTGTAATTTGTAACGTCCGATACCAAAATCTAAATCAGTTATAAAACATGAAAAAAATTAATCTTCATAATCTTTGTTATTACCCATATGAAGGGCTTTATTATCCCCTACTTTGGCGAAAAAATTGTGTGTCCAGCAGCATTTGTCTCCATGTGAGAGCAGCTTATGTGAAATAATTCTGATAAAAGTACCGGACGTTACGTAACGTCCGGTACTTTTATCATCATGTAGGAGGCAGTCTACTGTACATGCATAACTCAAATTCTGTTCCATTCTGTAATTGAAGTCAATAATAGACATATTGGCCTTGTTAATTAATGTGTTTGTTATGCATAATGGGACATTCTTATATTACTGAGAGCAACTTCAATTACCTCTATATTTCATTATTTTGGTACCGGACGTTACATGACAGAAAAACAAGCAATAAAAATGGAACCGGATGGGCTAGATCGGTATTTTTTGGTTTTCTGAGTTGAGCGGAAGTCCCTTCACAGTTGTGTTAAGGTCATATAAAGGAATTAGAAAATTAATTTTAAAGGCCCTTCAAGGGCAGAATCTTACACTTTCTGACGACCTGACCCATTATAAAGATAATTATGTTAAGCTAATTTTTATGCAGAATTCAATGGTCTCATTAAAAAAACGTTTTCAGTAGAAATGGCCATATTTGGATGGTAAAATGAACATTTCTCATGCCAAATCAACCTATATGCTTATTCCTGGTTGCCATGACAACCATTCAAATGATCAAAATTTGCAGATTTTTGTGCCAATTTTTGGCCAAAAACTGAAATGGAAAATTCCTTCTAGATCAAAATCTGTCATAAAATCTCACCTGTAATACAGACCAAAGGTCAGGTAAACCATATGAAATGTATCATCCGATCTCAGTTAATTTTCAATTTGTATCTAATTTCTTACTATGGTCTCCACAGAAGGGACCAGAAAGAACCGTAGCCACAGGCAGAGAAGGAAGGCACAGAAGGACGGACCACAGACCAAGAGGGAAGGACCACAGGCAAAGAAGGGAAGACTGGCATGATCATAATGGGTGAGTGTACATTTCCTTCTGATCGCTTCTCTGATAATGAATTTCGCAGAAGTAGTTCTGTTTCTCAACTATTTATTATTTTCTTCTCGTACAGAAAAAAAGTATGATGTTCCATCCAAGTATCTTGTGGCTCCTCATCCTGGACTCCCAAAGAAGGAACGTCACTTGGTCCATTATAAAAACAAGAAGAAGAAATTCATTTCATTTTGGTATAGAAAAAACCATCTATAATTCTTGATCCACCATGTTTCTCCTTCTAGTCTAGGACTTCCAAGGAAGTACATGAAATGCACCATGTAGCAATCTATATGAAAATGTATCTCCTCTTTGTATTTAAAAAAAAATACAACAGGGAGTCTATGTTGTATCTGAGCATGCTGTTTCTCCTTCTGATCCAGATGTTTCAAATAAGGAATATCAAATCTTGGGGACCCATTCTTTAAAGGCAAAGAATTCATGAATTGTCCGAAGCATTTTTTTTCGAATCAAGAATGAATATTGAGATAAAATATTATGATGTTATATGCGAGGTATGCACTTGAACATCAACTCAGTTGAAAGAGCCATGGCAAAACTACTTGTTTTTTTCTACTTACTTGTCTGTGGTCTGACTTTGGTGTCGAAGTTTTGCACCAATGTGAAACGGGTAGAAAAGAAATTTGTTCCATGAACTTAAAAGAATTGAAAACAGGGAATTCAGTTTCCATTGAAGAATGTTGCGGTCCATTATTTTTCAGAAAAAGAAAATATATATCAGGGATAAAACAGCAGTTTTGGAAATATATTTTTCATTGTACCTCTCGAATGCACCATTTCTTTATCCAGCTTTTAAAGACTGTGAATATCATGCATGAAACTATCTGCTTACTCTTCTTTTCTAAGGGAAATCAACATCTTACAGTCAATACTGCTCGAAAAACTGTTGGTTGGCCAATACACATGTGTTGATGGGTCGAAATCATTCTTCTCTGTTTAGGTTTAAAGAAAATGTTAGTCGAAAAATTATATGACACAGTTGTGTTTCTCTTTCATCTCTCGTACAGGTGTCAAAATGTTACAATCCTGTCTACACCAAGACCTAGACCCTACAGAGGATAATGAGGCACCCCAACCTAATGAAGAGAACAAAAAGAAAAGAAAGAATACAAACAGATATCTCTTTCTGGGCTTCTGTGTCTGTATTTTATATCTTGCATTTGTATTCTATTGGACAACCAAAGTGTGCTTGTTCAAGAGACAGAAGTTGATTGAATCTTATATTCTCAATCAGGAACGATGTGAATACATGATATGCCATTGCAGAAGCATTCACCCTGAATATGTTTATGTTTATCAGCGTGCATGCTTGCCAAATAATGTGACGTCAACTAGCTGGAGTATGCAACGACTCCGAAAGTTAGATAAAGTAGTGCCTTGAACTTTCTCGAGAGTTTTTGAAGTCTCTATTCTCAGTCCCTTGGAAAGCTGTAGACAGATTTTCCACAATGCTTTGTTGGAACAACCTGCCATTCTTTTCTAGACTTGTTTGTACATGTTCAGGTGAATGTTGTGGTCCATGTTTAGACTTGTTTAAAGATTTTTTCATGTACTTTTTCACTATAGGCTGCAGGCCCGGCCATAAAAAAGATACATGTCAAGACTTGTCTCATTTTCCTTGCAAGCCCATACTTGTTTCTAGGACTTATTCGTGGATGTGGTACATGTTCAGACTTGCTTTCTTTTCTTCACATGCCCATACATGTTTCTGAGCATGCGCAATACCTACATGCATATACATATATAAAGGCAAGATGAACACTGAGTGTCATCAGTTACTTTCTGACAGGCACTATGGCCACTTCATTTCCAGATCGGAAAGGGCCACTGGAATATGTGGTTAAGCAGACTGCCAGAAATGCAAGAAATGATTTGTACCGGGCAGTTTGCTCGAATGATATGCACTTGCTGCAACACATATTGGCAACAGGAAAAGCATCTCCTCATGAACTCATGTGTGCTTACTTTGATGAACATCTATTTACTTTGATGATTGATGAAAGCTCAAGTGCCTACTGCGATGAATGGACGGTCTTGCATTTGGCAGTATACCAAGGAAAACCTAAAATCGTAGAATTCCTTCTCGAAAACCACCATGTGTCAGTCAACAGAAAGTCAGTTCTCTTCCAATTAAGCCCCTTGATGATAGCCATTGGCAAAGGTCATCACAACATAATGAAACTGCTGCTTGCACATGGTGCTGATGCAAATGACAACTCTGCAAGGCAAGTACTGAGTACCAATTAAACGTTCTGATAAATAAGTTGGATTATATATTATATAGTCAAGTAAACTTCTTTATCTGCCTATCTTTCTAACAGATTTTCAACCCCACTGATGATTGCCATCAGTAAACGAGACGCAGCTGCGTGTGAAATTCTGATGTCCTCACGATGCCCTTCAGAAGTGAAGTTTTGTCACAAGCTGAACATGAAACACTCTTATTTGTCCATGGCCTGTAGAAATAAATCTTCTGATATTGTGAGAATTCTTGTAGATGCCGGTTGTGATGTAGAATTCTTGTCCCATCCATATTTTTACCCCCTCCACATATCAATCGCAAACTCTGACTACTCTTCATGTGAGATTCTTTTGAACCATGGGGCTGACATAAAGAAAGAGTACAGAACACGTGAAGGTAGTGACATGTTCTTTTTGGCTTTACTGAAAGGGAACACCTGCATCATAAAGATGATGCTTGAAAGGGATCGCTCTTTGGTAGAAGAGACACATGGCCCAAAGTCATTCTCATGTAACCCTGTTACAGTTGCGGCATATTTGTGTAGGTTAGACATAGTAAAACTTCTTGTTGGGTATGGAGGGAAAGTAGACACTTGGGAATACATTTTGTGTCCTCTACATCTGGCATCATACAAAGGGGATACCAAAACCATAGCGTATTTACTAGAAAACGGTGCCAAGGCCAACAACAGAATTGTCCATTCTAGTTGTTTGTTTTACTTCACAGAAAGACTGAGGGGTTTTCAGTCTCCGCTTTCCATGGCATGTGCCATGGGTAACTTAAATGCAGCAATGATCCTGTTGATATCTGGTAATGCATCTCCAACTGCTGACCACAACTTGTGCTTGATCAACACCAAGTTCAGAGAGGGTGTCAACACAAATCCCATGTTGATGAATCTGTTGTTGTACAAGGGTCTCCCCTTAGCTGTTCATTGTGACTGTCATTATCCTGACAACCTTTTGGACAAAGCCATTTGCCAAGGCCTATACAACTTGGTGGCACTGCTCATTGCACATGGGGGAGGTCCTGATTGGTGCTGCCATGCTGGATCACACTTTGATCTAATTCCTTCATTCTCAAAAGAATTGGTCGAAGTCATGTACTTGTGTGGCATGGCAAATGAATACTTCAAAGAATGCCCTGCATCCTGTCGCTCTGAGTTACGAAGGGTGCGTATTAATTCAAATCATGACAAGAGTGTAGATTCCCTACAAACAATCTCTCTCCAGGCATTCAGGTACTGGTTACATAAGACCTGTGCTTTAGAACCTAACTCAACCACACTATGGCATCTGATAGACTGCATGACACTGCCCCCTCACTTGAGAGAAATGTTGAAGCTCAGCAAGTATATCAAATGGGAAAAATAGACATGTTGATGTTGAAAACGGAATCCAATGAAATACTGAAATATAAAAGATTATTTGTTTCTCTGACAGGTTAAATAGACGGATTATAACTCCTCTCATGCTGGCTATCAATAAAGAAGACCTACAAGCCTGCCAAATTCTCTTGTCATCAACCCCACGAGCCGATGTGAACTTTTACCACCCAGCCATGGTATACTCCCATCTAGCAAGAGCATGTTTCATAAACTGTACTGACATTGTGAAAATACTCATATCTGCTGGAGCTGATGTTGACTTTGCCGAGATGCCTCATTCTTCATTTTATCCCTTGTGGCTGGCAGCGAAAAAGGAAAATGTTGAGATGTTCGAGCTGCTGCTCACTGCAGGGGCGAACATAACGAATGAATTCAAGACACGCTCAGGTGCTACATTGATGTTCCCTATATTGTTCTATCAGAAAATGCCCATTGTCGAGTGTCTTCTGAAATGGGATCCATCCTTGGCGAATGCATTATGTTCTTTTGAACATAAGGGGTGTTACCCAGCTACAGTTGCTGCCGCTGTGGGTAATTTGGATATGTTGAAACTTATCCAAAAATATGGTGGACGAATTATTCATACCACCCACTCATTTACCCCGCTACATGCTGCAGCACTGATGAACAAAAATGAAATAGTTCAGTACATTCTAAATATTGGGGGAGACCCGAATCCTCTTTATCAACCACCTCCTCCATTGAACATATCAGAACAAGAATGGCTATCACCTCTCTCCATGGCATGTTCCATAGGTAACTTGGACTGTGCTTTCACCTTGATAACACAAGGAAATGCATCACTCCAAATTGGGCACAACCTATGTTTGAGATCTCAAGTATTCTTGACACGTTCAGACGATAAACCTCATTTGATGCATCAGATGTTACAAAGGGGACTTCCATTAGATGCTCAGTGCATTTGCCATGACAACAGCAGACAACTTGTAAATATAGCATTGAACAACTCTTTATTCAAACTTGCAACATTGCTGATTGTGCACGGTGCGACACCTCAGTGGCAAGGTGATGCTATGGCACTTTCAATGAAATGTCTTCCATACAGTCTGGTAGCAGCCCTTTTCATGGTGGGTGTGTCAAAGAACAGAAGCTTTTCACCTCTGGTCAGAACTGCTCTGAAGCGTGAAATGCACAACAGAATCAAGCTTTTCCCCCGGCTGGAATGCCTCTGTATCCAAGCAGTTAGATCCGAGCTCCAGAGAAAAGTGGCATGTGCAGTAGAACCAGGTTCTCTTTGGCCAGTGATAGATGGAGGTTTGCCGGTTCCAAACTGCCTGAAGGAAATCCTCAAACTAGGCATATACCTGCACTTATAGTTGTCTTTACATTTACATCCTCTTCTGGATGTGACATGCTGTGGGGTTTCAGCTTTTCCTATTAAGAGAAAGGTTATTATTTGTTGTTTTACATATTATTTCTTAAAAAGGATTTTTGTTGCCATGGCTCTCTTTTTATGCTAGTACATGAACTGCTCTTTGAACTGCTCTTTGCCTACACAGATCTTAGCTGGCTCAGTGGCATATTTATGAGGTGAAAATGCTTTGCAGTTAGACTGCTGGAATAGTTTGTATCAAGTACTTTGACTCACTTCTATGCATACTTTGGTATACACTCATTTGATTTTGAATTTTGATTCCGTAGGAACTGTTGTATACGGTAACAATGGCTATGAACCTCTTCTACGACCGATCATGGAGGAGAGTCACAGCATTGAAGGGCTCTTGCATGACACCATCACTCAGGTCAATGGTATGAGTGGAGATGATGAAGTCTTTTTGTATGTTCAAGAGAAAGAGGAAAATGTAATTTGCAGTGCAGACTTGCTTCCATCAGTCATGAGACACTTGAGACAGACCTTGCGCCATCGGAAATGGATACATCGAGCATTCCTGATGGTAGATGCAGGAGCCTGTTTCCTCCAACCCATGCATGGGATATTAAGTGAACGGATAAAGATGCACGATCTCTCCAAATTCTCAGCCGTAGAGGTGCTAGGGTATGCTTTGAAGTTCGGTGACGGGAACACAGATTTAGAAGGTGAAGATAAGGTCATTTGGGAGAACAGCCTGAATCACCATCTCACTCACAACGATCATCACCCCCAGTTCTCTCCAGGGAAAGCCATGGAATCACATGCCCTCATTGAAAGCGTGCTAGACATGCTTGCCTGTAGACTGGAAAGAGACATTTCCTGTGAGAACACATGTGTGGAAAACATTTTTGACATTCCAGACAAATATCTCTATCGTTATTCAGAACCAGACAGGCATCTTGTTTTGATATATCTGAGCACCTGGTGCAAGGAATTCACTGATTTCCTTGTCAAAACTACACCTGAAATGTCTACTGACAGTGTAGACTTGACAAAACTCTTCTTCTTCAATGCAGCTTGAAATTGTTCTTTTTTCAGGGTAAATGTTATTTTCATAACAAATAGTAAAATGGTGCATTAGTGGGTCCATGCGGGCCCATGGTAAAATGTGAGCCTGATGTAGTACCCATATAACTATATTTTGTTTAACGTCTTTGGCTTGTCTGTGGTTGTGACCTAGTTTGTGTGTGATATATCAATAAATATATGTAAAGTTGAACTGCTCTTCTGCAACTTCCATGTATAATATAAGGCTTGCATTTAAAATCCAGCTGGTGAAAAAATTATCTTCGTTCAAGGTTATTGTGATCGTCACTCTTCTCCTTCTTCATGAGGTGCTGTGTGTGTGAGACAGTCTGCTAGTGAGTCTCATAATCCTGTATGACTACATGTTAAATTGAACAAAGCCATTTAAACCTGAGGTTTTCATACAATTTCTTCAGTAAATATCTCTTTTCTCCAATTCTTACTTGTGCATCCGAAGGTACTTGACCTGTTAGCTTTGTGTTTGGATTGTCAACAGTTGTTGCCGAGGAATTCACTGATTTCCTTGTCAAAACTACACCTGAAATGTCTACTGACAGTGTAGACTTGACAAAGCTCTTCTTCTTCAATGCAGCTTGAAACTGTTCTTATTGCGGAGTAAAGGTCATTGAGGTCTTGGTGCCAGATGTATTTACATAACGAGTAGTAAAAAGGTGCATTAGGTGGTATATATTTCTTTTATATGGTGCATAAACAACACTGTGTCTTTCTGAAACATGTGCATGAAGCTTAGGAAAGGGATGTGGTTGGTGTTTCTTCTCTAACTATGGTATATTTACTTCACAAAATAAGAAAAAATGTACTGTTTCATCATATGGCTTATTCTCTGCTATTGTCAACTTTCTCTCAAGTTGAGGTGAGACAGTTCTCAAAGTGTGCAAACTATAGCATAAAAACAGTAAAAAGAACAAATTAAAACAACATACTGTGTTCTCAAGTCTTTTTTAAAGCATGTACATGAAGCTTAGCAGAGGTAGTGGTTGTTGTTTCTTGTGAAATGTGGGTAACTCAATATTACTTCATGTATTTGATGCAAAGTAGTGTTTTATCATATGTATCTCTTTAGAAAGTTTTGAACACTTGATATCAGAGACTTTTAATTATAATGGCTCTTTTTACTTCCTTTAAAGCTTTTCTGTATGTATTCAGGTGTACACGTAAATGGAAAAAAACCAGTTAAGATACGCTGACTGGTATAAAGTGAAATTCATGTATAGTTATCATTTACCATAATTTTTGTGTGGAGAAAAAAGTAAAAGTATGCTCATTGAATAAATGTATGGTGTCAAATAACCTGCACAATGAAAGCTTTGTAATAGTCCCTTTGAAACATTAAGAGTCCTTGAAGCAGGAGCATATTTGTCTTGAAATCACTTTCTGGAAATAGTGCACTCATTTTTCATCCATTCTTATGCTTCAATCCATGAATATCCTCTTAGCAAGTCAACGATATGTGTAGGCTGAAAACATGAGTGCACTTGAATTATATATTTATATGTCAAGGAACTGCATAACACATTATCTATATGAAGCACCTTATAGTATATGATAAACATTTCTTTTTTTCTGATTTCCACTCTGAACTCCTGAGGTATGTGAGAATGTTTGTCTTCAAGCCTTTAAGGACTGTGTTTGCAGTGTTCGCTGCTACATGTACATCATTATGCATCTGATTGTGCTTTGGATAGCTGTCACAGTAGCAGTTATTTTCATAATAAGCACTGGTATGGTCCATGCGTGCCCATTGTAAAATGTGAGCCTGATGTAGTACCCATATAACTATATTTTGTTTTACATCTTTGGCTTGTCTATGGTTGTGACCTAGTTCCTGGTGATATATCAATAAATATATGTAAAGTTGAACTGCTCTTCTGCAACTTCCATGTATAATGTAAGACTTGAATTTAAAATCCAGTTGGTGAAAAAATTATCTTCGTTTAAAGTTATTGTGATCGTCACTCTTCTCCTTCTTCATGAGGTGCTGTGTGTGTGAGACAGTCTGCTAGTGAGTCTCATAATCCTGTATGACTACATGTTAAATTGAACAAAGCCATTTAAACCTGAGGTTTTCATACAATTTCTTCAGTAAATATCTCTTTTCTCCCCTTCTTACTTGTGCATCCGAAGGTACTTGACCTGTTAGCTTTGTGTTTGGATTGTCAACAGTTGTTGACGAGGAGTTCACTGATTTCGTTGTCAAAACTACACCTGAAATGTCTACTGACAGTGTAGACTTGACAAAACTCTTCTTCTTCAATGCAGCTTGAAATTGTTCTTATTTCGGAGTAAAGGTCATTGAGGTCTTGGTGTCAGATGTATTTACATAACGAGTAGTGAAAAGGTGGATCAGGTGGTATGTATTTCTTTTATATGGTGCATAAATAACACTGTGTCTTTCTGAAAAATGTGCATGAAGCTTAGGGAAGACAGTGGTTGGTGTTTCTTCTCTTCCTCAGGTGCCACAAGCAAGCTTCATCATTGTTACTGAGGCTCTCGTCAGAATGCAGATGTGATATTGTGATAATCGATTTTTTTTTTTAAGTGAGAATTTCCTCTTCTCATATATCTTTTCATTCTTATGTATAACACACACAAAAATGAGTAAGCTGTTTGGATGTGTCATAAAAAAAAGTAATGGAAGGTGCTGTATTGCAAAGGCAAATAAACTTAGAGCAGCCTACGGTTGCCAATCATGCTACATGTTCGTAACTACTTCTCATCCTCTTGTATTGTAAAAAAAAAACAAAAAAAAACTGGAATGTGCAGAGCAGCCTATTCCATGTTGTCCAAAAATGTAACTTGCTGTCGTGGAAAGGGATGTACCAGTAGATATGAAAATGTGAAATTTGTCATATTTCTGTGTCCTATAGCTATGTATTTATCATGTTCTTTCTTACTGAAAATGCTCATTTGAACCACCTCAGGAACAATATACTTCAAGACATGGGGAAGTATTAGTTCACTTCTCAGGTCTCAGACATGGTGTGGTAAAAAGGTTGAAAGGAACAATTATATTTTACCTCAAGCGTATAAACTTTGACTCATATATCATGACAAGTTTGGTGGTATAGACTTCACATGGTATCATAATACTTTGTTTCTGGATTTTTTTATGGATGAAATATGTGAACTGTTGAGCAGTTATTATATCTTATTGTATCTTTATATTCACATAGCAGAAGCATATTGTCCATGATATATCTATGTAAAACATGATGAAAATATACAAGAAAGTATTGTGTTCTTCATAGATGCTGAGTTGAGAGCTTCTTATATGTCTATCATAAAGCATGTTCTTTCCAGAGAGAAAGACTTCTTATCCTTAAAGTCTCAAGTATGAGCAAGTATGTAATGAAGCTGTGGAACAGCGCTTTTATTTAATATCATGTCAAAAGCTCATATTTTATATAACAAGGTCTTCATATACAAATACTCAAAATGCCACAGTTTTCAGAGTGAAGCGTGTACAACTTCTCATGTATCATTATGATCTAAAAGATGTTTATTTTTCAATAAATATGTAAAATCAAATACGACTCATTTGTCCTCAATTATAATAATGCAGATTGAAGAAATTAAATGAAAAATCCTAAGGCTAAATGATTATCGACCCCCTGCTATTAATGTTAAAATTATCTAGTTGCCATGACAGCACTAGTCCAAGTATAATGAACAAAAGAACTCATTCTATACAACTTTGGGTCATTCAAAGGGCGGAACCTCTACAGAAAGGTGGCATAACTTATTGAGACAAAGTCCCCTCGTTATTGATCAACTAAATTGACGCCAGGTGGAAGCACTGTGCTTTCAGATATATTAATTAGTGCCTTTACTGAACACAGTTTGGTGACCAGGTTTGACGCTAGGGGGCCTGACTGAGTCGATGGCAAGCAACCTGGCACTGCGATGAAATGTTGTCTCTCAAACATTTTGCAGCCAATTCTAGTGGTGACATCATAGCTGTTATGTGTTTTCTATTTAATGGGGAGCATAAAAGAGCGAGATCTTCAGATGTATGGAGTAACAGTTTCATTCCACCATAGATGACTGAGAGAACTGAATCTACGTACAATTGTCTCTCTGACTTTGACAACTGAGGTGAGGCCAGCACAAGGTCCAAAGGGCTAAATAGTTCACCATCATTTGAATTACCCAAAGATCTCTCCATGTCATCTCTATGTCGAACAAACAAATAAATCACCACTGAGGTTGAGCCATAAAATATAGCTTCATGTAGCCAATTGAAGTAGATGTCATGGAACTCAGACTTAAAAGGGTCTATCTTTAGGATTTTGATCATGTACTTGTGGAGCAGATCCTCTCTGTTTCTCTTCACCAACAAGGAACAAACACTGTGGAAGTCAGCATGTCTGATGCCAATGCATGATTCTCGGAGTTCCTGAATAGTTTCGACATTTACTCTCTTGCTCATTTCTTTGAACACACCCTCTATTTCATACTCGGCAGCATAGTGAAGGACAGTGGATCCTGAAATATCTGGAATAGTTAGAGGCACTCTGGAAGCAACTCTGTCAAACAGATATGTTATATCTGGTTTAGAAATCACATCCCCACATGAAAAAATATACCTGCCATCAGGCATTTTCAAAGGAAGCTCTCCTTTGGACCTAACCAGAGCTTTTCTCAAATCTATGCTATCCACTTTGGACTTTGCTTGGCGTGCCATATGCACAAGCTCATGCATTGTTTTGAATCAGAATAGAATGTCTTTTTTCAGTGATAATACAAACAAGATGTTTTTTAATTTTCTCTTTGATCAGAAATTGTTGCATATTTCCTCATGCTGTCTTAAAGTTAGAACGAAGTATTCCCAAGAAAGAATTCTGGAAAAGGTTTGAGCTTTTGAAATCCCTGGAGGAAGTTCTGTACCTATCCATGAAAGCAGGGAAGTATGTTTTCAATAGATGATGCCTTCGTGCTTCTGTGTGCATGTATGAAGCGTGACAGATCAAAGAGGCTATCACACACCACATTTGTTTTCCATCCAACATTTCTTCCCCATGTTTTTGGCTGAACTTAATCACAGCAAAGTCGATCATTTCTGCCATGTGGAATTGTTCACTTGTGAAAGCAGATTCTTTCTCTTCTTCGATTTCACGCCAATTCAGACCACTTATAAATTCAACCAGTTTCTTTATGCTATCTTGTGTGTGTTGTGGGATGTAAAACGCAGCTTTCTTGTCATGCACATTTTTCTTCTCTGAACCAACAAAGCCTTTGACTAATACTTTAAGTCTGTCATGATCGCCTTCTCTGCCATCCAGATAATGGAGAACAGCATGAAGGATGTCGGTAGCATTCTCTGGAATCTCTGACTTCACATATTGTAGAAAAAAAGCCAACTCATCTGTGGAAGAAAAGCCTTGGACAGATATCTTCTTCAAGTGGTTCAAGGCTGGTTTATCCAAAGTTAGATCATTATTCTTTGGTTCACTTGCATCGTTTGTTTGGCCATTCTTCTCATACAAAAGCTGCTCATACAACCACTCAGTGACTGATTTTTCCTTGTGCATTCTGCTCAAATGATGGGAGAAACAAGCCACTTCCTTGCAGCAAATGGGGCACTTTGTCTTTGGCTTCATTTTTCCCTCCTAACTCATTCACCAAAGTTTAACAAATCGATAAAGATTTCCATCCAAAACTCAATTTCTATTATCGCTTTTGATCTTGTGTTTCAAATATCATCATGGACAAAATTGCAGACTCTCTCTACAAGGTGATAGATCAACAGCATGACTTGATCAAGGAACTGAAGGATTCCATGTTGAAGAAAGACAATTGACATGCTGAGACAACATCTCTTAGAAGAGAGACTTCATTTAAAATCTCTTCAGTGTGATATTCGGCAACTTCAACAAGAGAAGAATATACTGAAGTTAAGACTTGAATGTTCTATGAATGAGGTCGATTAGACCATGGGGGAAAAAAATAAAACTGACTGAAAAACAAACAGAAGACAATGTCAAACAGTTTCAATTTTTGTATTTTTATTTTTAATCAAACAATCAATCAAATCGAACATCCATCCTTGTGCTTAATCGACTTGCTATTGCATCGACTACCTCATTGTATGGAGCAGCTACAATGTCAGCACATTCACTGAGATCACATTCATCATCATGTGCCACAACCATTTTGATGGATATTCCTAGCTCTTTTCCCTTCTTCTCGAGCATGTCATCCATGGATTGCAGCATTGCTGTCTGGAGGGCATTTCTGTCTGAAAAGATGTCCAGTGACTCACGTTTCCTCTTGTGAACTGACACCCAAAATGTCTTGGGACGATCCAACACTGTCTTCAACCTTGCAACGACCACTGGTACTTTCACACTTCCTTGAACTGAAACATACCCCATAGGAAGCTGTGAGCTGATATCACATGAGTTCTGCAGGTTTGCTGCCTCTCCAAACAAGGTATCAAAAACTGGCATCTCGCGATTAGTGTCCACCACAACCACCACTTCAGGAGTTGTCTTTCCCCCTTCTGCTGTCCAGGTTGCAGATCCCTTTCCACCTCCTCCTTCACGAATTATTTCTGTGTTCCCCTCTATGGTTTCCAAGATTTCATCCACGAGGAGAGTGGCATTGGGTCTCACTAGCTTTGCCCTCATGGCAATGAACCATTTCTCAGATGGCTTTGTCCTCTTTCCAGACTTTGATGACATTAGTTTCTCTGCCTTCAACTGATCAATCTCTCTCATCCAGAACTTGTCATCCAAATGCTTCAACAGAGGATGTTTGCTGCCATTGGCCAACACGCTCAGCTTCCTTATCGGACAAGAATATTCAGCTGCCATCCTCTTTAACCTAAGCTTCCTGCTCTGTGGATATCTCGATGCATACTCCTTTGCCTTCTGACTTTTTCTGATGCGAATATTCAAGACTGTATCCCTTTCGACTGGCATGTTCACTGTAATAGGATAACCTTAGTGTCAACGTTTACCAAGTAAACATGGAGTTTGTTTTCAAAATTCAATTTCCATTTGGTCCTTTTCCCTGCCTTTTGTCATCTTCATATCATATTCCTTGCTGTACAAAATCAAATCTATTTCTTCAAGGACAGGAATGTGATTCTTTCCCCATGCCATTTGGAACCTTGCAGCTATTTCTCCTTCCATATAAATGAAGCAGCAAACATTGAAGGAAAGGAAATGCCAATTTTTCTCTTCCCTAAATAAACCAATTTTCTCTAGTACATAATATAACCAGCAGTAACAATGTCTGTTCATTTCATATAATTTATTTCATACTCTTCAGCAAACTTATGCATTGCTGGATTCTTTCCTTGAACAAAGACTCATCGAAATACACACCATGCACCCTGGAAAGTGCCCTCATTTCGGTGAAATTGAACTCTGAATGCATCAGTGTTAATATTTCGAGCCTGCATTTCTTCACTGCTCTCATCATGCTGTGGTCTGTCTCCTTCTTCGGGGTTTTGGATATCATGACTTCCAAGAGTGAACTGGCACACTTGAGATTCAAGTTGTCGACTCCAAAGCTTTGTGGGAAAGAGTCATTCACCACTAAGCCATTCGGTGGGATGACTAATCGCAGAGCATACTTGTACATGAGGTGGGCCCAAAAGGTTGCAGGAAAGTTTGCAAAATCAGTTAAACAATGAAAGTTAGATATGATTGATGTGCCAAATGGTACCATGAGGGATTTTCCTTCCCTGTAGACTTTCATTGCATGCTTATCCTTAAGGACCAAGCAAAGGCATTCATTCCCAAAGAAGGTTTGAGACATTCTGTAAGGATTCAAGTGTGGGCCCATTATTTCCACTTTGTCTTGAAGAGTAGACATGACATTGAGCTGTTTCAAATCTTTCCTCTCACTTAATTTCCTTCTCTTGTAACTTGGATAAACAACATTTGGGCCTCTAAACTTCAACAGATTATTACAGTTCCTTTGCCGGTACTGCTTTATAGATAGTTTCAAGTGTCTGTGAATCATGTTATCCGTTATATTCATTTGCTGGAATTCCTCCAAGTAAGGGTTGGCAATATCAACTGAATCTTTGTATTCCTCTTCTTCATCAACTTCTTCTTCAAAATTCTCTCTCACTTGTTCCCAATGTGGACTCCTTCCTAGCAAAGCGAAGGGAACAATCTTTGCCTTGTTCATGCATCTTGTCACTATGGAAAACAAAAGAAACCCAGGGTAAACACCTTTTATAGTTGCCAGGTTGTAGCAAGCAAGGATGTAGTCCTTGGTGTCTTGATCCTGTGTAGCTTTATAGAGAGCAGTGAGAACAACCAATGTAAAGTCAGGTATCACAGAAGATGGTCTGGGGAGTAGGTAATCTTCACCTTTTTGGGTGACATACCTCCTGCTTTCCAACTCTGCCACAACCTGAGTCATGGAAATGCATTCTATGACAACATGCCAGTTTTCTTCATTCCATGCTCTGAACAACTGACTTAGAACAAGATTGCTATCAACACATCCAAAATGTTCATCCAACAGTCCTTGAAGTGACTCAGGTGTAGGTTGAGGTCTTAACCAACTATCCCAATCACGAAACTTTGGAGAGGGGGAATGTGTAGAAAATGCCAAACATTTAGCTACAATGCATGTCTTGCAGCTTCTTAACATAATGTCGATGCATTCAAACATTTCTTGTTTTCCACCTGTATGATATCGGTCAAACACAAACTTGAAGACCTCCAAATCACTCATGCAGTGGTCTACATAAAGTATGTTTACAACATGATGCCATTTCAGCTGATCTTTTAGCAGGAGCTCTTTCACTGATCCATATGTAGATTTGGTATCCTTTCTTCTAAGTGCCTTTTGAAGTGCACTTAATATAACGCACTGTTTACTTGTCATGCTTGTTTTATGCTAGTTCGGATCTGGGGACACCAAGAAATGGGAGCTTGTCAAATACAATTTCAATATCATAAGGACAACACTTCAAATTATTTTTTTCTTTTTATTTCAGAATATCACAGATTTCTCAGTAAAGATATAACCTGTGTCTGTTTCTTCACAAAGAGTGCCTCATTGAAGTACACACCATACTGGCAGGCAAACATTTTGATGTCCTGACAAGGATTCTGGTTCATAAGCTGCTGTAGTATCTGCATTTTATACTTCTTCAGTGATGTCAGTGTGCTTAGAATGACTCTTTTCTTGGTCACCTTCGAAAATATTATGTCTGTAATGCTATTGGTCTCCTTGAATGGCAATCCTCCTTTCTCCATTCCTATGCCATACACATGGCCTGTTTTTCCACATACAATAGCATTGTGCAGAGAGGAATCCTTCAGTCCAAATAAATACCTGAATATAAAGTGCACCCAAACTGTGTATGGGAGATCTTCTATCATACAACCTGGCAACTTGTTCACGGTGGGCACACCACTTTCTATGATAGGATACACTAGAAAATCTGCTCCTCTCTTCAAGACAGGCAAGGTATGATCATCCTTTAGCACAAACAACATGCAGTCATGAATGAAAAGAATGTGTCGCATTTTCAAGAGGTCGGAAAATGGGCCTTTCACTATTTGTCCTGCCTCATCATGTGTCACATTCTTTCGTTTAGCTTGTGGCTCTTCTGTGGATACCAGATTTCTTTTCCTCAGGGCATTTCTCCTGTCACCCTCAAAGATGCATTTCACATCACCATGCATCAGGTTTGAAGAAAGATTTATTCTGTGTAATTGGAGGTCATTACCCATTGCACCTCTCAGTCTACGAGTCATGTGATTCATACACATTTCTCTGAATGTTTTGGTAAACGGGTTCTCTACCTCAACTTCCTCTTTGCATGCAAGACCTACCGTCAAATAGAAGTCTATGTCATGATCCTTATGTCTGTCAATACCCTGACGCAAAGAAGTTTCGAGAGTTATTGCCCAATCTGGTATGTTCTTCAAGTCGGGGATGTCCAGCCAGTCTGGTGTTTCAGTTAACGAGGAGGGCAACACAATAAACCCATGTTGGTAGCAGGCAACTACAGAGAATAATAGCAGACAGAGAAAAAATGAATCTGATGGGTGGACTGTGGCCAAATCATAGCATGCTTGCAGATAGTTTCTCATATCTGTCTCTACCGTGCTCTTATACAGGGCAGTGAGAACCACAAGGCCAACATGAGCATGTGGGTTTGATGATAGCATATATTTCTTGCCCTTTTCTGTCACAGTTCTGATGTGAAACTCTATATAGACAACAGTAGCAACTATCTTCATGTAAGCCAAAACCTGTTCCCACTCTTTGGTTTTCCATGCATGGACCAACTGTGTTAAAACTATGTCAATATTGACATGACCTTCCTCTTGTTGTACTAGGCCTTCCACAGTCTCGTCTATTCCCATAACAAGACATTTTGCCTCAATGCTGTTTGAAGCCATGCATGGAGCCAACCTGCAGGGTTTGCAGCGATTCAACATCATGGCAATACATGAAAACTTGGCTTGGTTTCCTTTTCTCCTGTACTGTTCAAAGAAGAAATTTAAGATTTCTGTGTCACTCAAACAGTAGTCTTCAAAGAGAAAGGCTAGGATGTCAACCCAGCGTAGATGGTCTGCAAGCAGAATTTCTTTTGCTGCCTGATATGCAAGTTCCTGTTCCTTCCGCCTCAGTGCCTTCTGGAGCAAGGACAAAACCTGATCCCTGTGGAACCCATTTGCTGTGTAAAAGACCTTGCGTATACTTCGCCCCATCTTTAACAATGATCCCTTTGATTAGATTTGTCCATACATAAATTCCACACATGAATGTTAAATTCAATTCCTATCACTAATCATGTGTCCTTTGAAATATGTCTTTCCTTCCATTGTATTACACTACGGATTATGAGGAAGCAGTTACCTATGGATGACGAATGGAAGAGATAACCAAACCACCCCAGCCAGATACCTTTCTTTTCTTTTTATTTGAAAGAATAAAAATATTGGTTGCATCATCTAGAACTTAAATGTAGACTGTGGGTATGGCAAAAGAGGTCCCTCTACCTTGCGTGGCTTTAGTTCCTTGTCCTCAGCTGCAGCTTCCAGATATACTGCTTCCCTGAGCATTTTCTGGAATTCTGTTGGTCCATACTTGTGTCTAAGTTCTCTCACTGTGCCATTGCACAATAATCTCTTATATGCGAGTTTGTTGCGGCGGTGGCCAGGGATGAAGGACACACATCTGTCACCAAAGCGCCGTTTGGTGTTGAAGGTAACACTCTGCTTATGATGGATGTCAGCCCAGAACTCTTCCTCTGTATGGTTTCTCACAAAGCAGATGGCATCCTCAGGGATCTGTGTATCATGAACATTTTCCCTGTCCCAGACAAATATTGTCGACATGTCTGTCATATTCTTGCACAAAGTTTCTTTCGCAAAGGTTACGGCCCTGCTTTCTCGTCGAGGAAAAACACCATGGATCATTGGGAAGCAGTCAAGTGTCATGTAATGGACCAACAACTTGTTGTCTCCCTGAACAATAAATGCAAGAGACTTCTCACTCTTGCAGTTGCCTTTGACATTTGTCTCAGCCTCAACCGTGAAATACTCATTGGATGCCAAGTGTCCAGCAGACAAGTCCATCAATATCTTTTTTCTGATTGCAGCATATGGGTTGTGCTCTGGCATGAAGATGCTGATGTGAATCTGGTTTTCACCAAGTTGCACTGGTTTGGAAGCTGTTTCAATCACTGGGCTACATGAAGCCCTGAAACTGAACAAGCACTTCACCTCTTTTGTCAGTGGAATGGAGAAGTAACCTTCTTCATCTGTGTATAGTATTTCACTCTCCTGATTGTACTTGTTACACATGTGAGACTTCAAGAGGTGCTGTGCAACTCTAAGGCGCAGATTTCCAAAATCTACAGGAACAGCAAACTTATTTGCTACAAGGTACTCTATGTGTTCCCCTTCACCAACATGACACAAGAAGTGAAATGTCCTGACAAGATCCTCTGGCACAGTGAACACTAGTCGGCCATCAGTGGTGGTCAAATCCCCTTCCCTCCATGACAAGGGCTTGTTCCATTGAAGTCGTTTTGTGTTTACAAGTTCTTTTGTCAGGAAACAGGTGCACTGCTCAAGCTTAACCACATCTTTCTCACAGTAGCTAACTGCAGCAGTGTGTGCATCTATATACAAGGTAAAGCGGTCGTTTGACATAGATGTTGTGCTACTCTTCCTGATAAGGGGGTTTCCGGTATCTGTGGTCAATTCCTCCAGATCAGAGATACATTCTTTTATTGTCAGAGGATTAAGAGAGCATGACACATTTTTGAGGTCTGAACACATTTTCTTGAGACTTGTAGTCAGCTTCATGCAGGTGACACCATCCTCAACACAAATGCAGGTAGGGTCCACGAGATGACAACACATTATTTTCAGGACTTCTTGAGTGTGGTTATCAAATGTCAATACCATCGTCGCAGCAAACAATAAGTCTGAAGGGTCCAGCACTGCTCTTTCTTCTACCATCTTTGCAAGCTGTTCTTCACTTAATTGTGCCAGATTTTCCTTGTCCCGACTGAGCTGCACTTGGAGAGTCGTGCAGGTATTGGTTCTCGGATGACTGTACCCAAAGACCTCTGTGACTGCTCTCCAATAGCAAGAGACCTTAGCCACATGTGTGATTTGTTGTTTTCTTCTTGTAGTCAACATTTTTTTGTACCCCATTTCATCCAAGACTTGCTCCATCCTGTCAAAAGTCAACAGCATTTCATATTGATCCAAGTCTTCATGAGCACTGCATTCCTTGATTTCAAGGCCTATCCTCTTCCGGTTGATCCCCTCAGAGATATGGAACCTTTGAAATGAAAAATATTGAGGCAGTCTTTTGTCATTGAGTTTTTCTATTGTTTTACTCTTGTCAAGTGCATGATGCTTTACTTTGATGTCTGGGGCATGATAGATCAAGTACCTGTCCTTTAAGCTGTTGCATGCAGGGAAGCCATTGGCCAGTATAATCATCGCTCTATCATTCAATGCTACATCTCTCGTAGTCCCTATCTTGTCAGACTTTTCCTTCTTGAAGCATCTCTCACTCCTAACCATCCCATTGTCCCAAATGTTCTTCAAGGTGGTTGCCTCCATCGAGATGTCACCAGAGAACCTGTTCTCGTTACCATCACCAGCTTTCCATTCTTCAATGAATCGTGTTCCAGACACTCTTTCATACTCATCATCACGTGAAGCACACAGAGATCTTATGGTTATATAATCTTCTTGGTCAAAGGCTTCTCTGTTCACACAGACCCCACTCCCTGTGATGATCATTCCAGCTGCCTTTGCAGTGTGGGACTTTCCAGCTCCGGGAGGACCAGTCGTCACAGTGGTTGGTTTGTTGTCAAGCGTGGTGAATGAGATGATGTTGTTAAACAAATGTTGGCAGAAATCAACCATCAGCTGTTTCACACTTGTTATCCTTGCCATAGCTAACAAAATGTTGGCCATCATGCAATGAGAGGGTTCTACATCAGCTGTTCTCCAGAGGGCCATGGGGGATGCATATTTTCCTGTGACAGAGTTGAAGTGTCCATCCTCGAATATATCATACAATTTACCTATATAATTGTATTGATTCTTACGGGCTCTCCCACAACATTTAGCAGATCTTATGTGATTCATATAGATTTTGTTCATGAACTCTGAGTTATGATCCTTGACAAAGTAAGAGGTGATGTCTTCCCCACTGTCTGTAAGGCTTTTCAATTTATTCTGTATCTTAGATGTTGCTGGATAGCGGAGTTCAAAGTCAGATTTGCTTGTTACCTCATTTCCTAAGTCCTTTTTCTTTACATTGAGTGTGGCAGCAGCCGCTTGTGTCTTTTTCTTCTTGTTTGGGGGTCCATCCACTTTCCCGCCGTTTCTCTTTCTGCTCTGTCCAACAAAAAGTTCTTCATCAACCAACCGTTCATAGAATCTATTCTTGTGGAAGTATCCATCATTTTTAGTGAGATGGGGGTCACTAAGTCTCCATGCAATGTAGTCCTTCAAGTCAAGCGTGAACCCTTTTTTGATGGTTCCATCCCACTCATACAAACTGATGTGCCTCTGCACAACATTGTCATGAATTTTCAACTCATTTAACTGTTTAACTGCTCTCTTGAAATGAATAAAGTCTGCTGAATGGTTTGTATCAATCTGGTTTTCAGATCTTCATCTCACGTAACCAAGCATATCTTGGTAGACCTCTCTCAACCGTGAACCAAACTCAAACAAAAACTGTGGTGAGAACATCTTTGCCCTCATATCCCAGTCTTCATCTGAGTTCCCATGGGCTTTTTCTAACCAAGGAAATTCATGCAGATGGTATCTTTTTATGAAGGTGTCTAAAGCCGCAGTGGTGTTAGAAGTGGGCAGTCCTGGTTGTGGTTTCACCTTCTTTAGCTTCTTCTTATTTGATTTGCTGGAACCATCTATTGGATCAAACAGTTGTAACATCTTTTCCAGCTCAGTCCAGTTTTTGTCACTGACAAACAACTCTGCAGGAGACAGAAAACCACATCCTAGAGCCAATACAGCAGTAGCAGCCAACCAGAAGTAAACATTGAAATCTACCTCTGGAAAGACGAAGCAGAAAACAAGTCCTGGTGACACTTTCGATCTCTGGTCTTTATCCTCAACACGAATGAAAGAATCAAGCTGAATCATGAAAACATCACATGTTCCTTTGCATTTTCTTCTGAAAATGTTTTGTATACACATCCAGAAATTAAAAAGCTCTATTGTGTGTTCTGGTGTATCTTCAAGGCACCAGTTGGGCATCTCTTCATCTTTGATATGAAGAAGTATGCAACGAAAGTCTTCCTTGTACTGTACATCATCTTCCGTCACTTCCTGAGCAGATATGTCCCATTCTGTCAGTGGCTTCATTTCTGTCATCCATCAGCAGTGAACCTGACCCTCATTACATAAGAAGCCTTCTGTAAAATCGAAATCTTATAACCCTTAAGGTTACATGTTTTGATTGTGAAGTGATGTTTGAGTTAAGAAACTCTTTTGAGATTTCAATCCTTGTTTTGAATTTTTAAAATGCACTGTTTTAGCAGCAGATTGGAGACATCAGACCTTTTCACCTTATTTGAAAAGTATACTTTTTTGTTGATAAGTGTGATATCTGAGTAGGTTATTTGTAGATGAAGTGTGAGTTTTTCAAAAAAAACATATTATATAGAAATTACGCAAGACTTCATCACCTTTTTTTCACCATTTTATTTCATGAGAACTGAGGCAAGAGATGGAACATCTTCATCATCATTTAAGTGAAAAGGACCTGAGAAGATAGGGCATGTGGAAATGAACAAGTTCTTGATTTTTAACATATTGTCATTTATATCATAGAACTCATAGTATTCTCCATTGGCATCTTCATTATGGCTGTCTAGGCAAATAATCATATCATGCTGATCTGAATATATGTTGTCATAAAGAAGCCATAGAGAGAAGTTGTGAAACTATAGGTACATCTCATGTATTCTTCTCCATCCTGTGTTTCCCATAGTTTTATTGCAAAAAATGCTCAAATTTGGACTCTAACAAACCCTTTATTGGTTTCAAACACACGGCTAGGTTCAACATTTATATCACTCTCGATGGCCACAGTTGTCTATGGGAAATGCCATGCAGTTTTAATAGTCCAAGAGTCCTGCTAATGTTTTTAAATCTACAGTGGCTAAAGGGGGTTTTTGATTGTTTAACACAGTCTCACAATCTTGTGATATTGAACAAAATTCAGGATGAACCCCAAACATTCCAAGTTCATCCACTGTAGACATTTGCACAGCTGAGGGTGTCATAAAGCTGGTTGCCTCAGCATAGATACTTGGCATTGGTGGTTGTAAAGTAGGAAGAAGAGAGTCTGGTAGGTGATCATTCTCGTAAACAGTAGACTGTGAAACGTGTTCCTCTCCTAGGAAACATGTGTCCCAGTGACCATGATTGTCCTTGGGTGTGCAATCATAATACTCTAAGTCCACATCTAAGAGTCCTTCTAAGGCTTTTAAATCTAGCATGGTCAAATGATATTTTTGAGGATGAACTCCAACCTTTTCAAGTTGATCCACACTGGACATTTTAGCAGGTGATGGTGTGGGAAACAAGCGTGTAGACTCAGTGTTGATACTCTCCAGATGTGGTTGTGAAGTAGAAAGAAGAGAGTCTGGTAGGTCATCACTCGTGTAGGCAGTAACATGGTTGGTTCTACTTGTGACATCCTGAGATAGAAACATATTCCTCTTCCTTTTTCTTGAAACTCTTTGCACCTTTGCTTTTTTCTGTAATGGGTCATTTCGCATTATGTTTAGAATTTGTCGGACAGTCAACACCATGTTTGACACTCATTGCCAGTTACTGGGTGTCTGGAGTACAGTTACAGGTTCTGTATATTACACATTGATTATTTACCTAAATTGAATTTACAAATCAAAACCATCCAGAGGTCTTCTCTACTGAGGCCTTCATTTAACTTCTTAGGGTCCTTGGCCACTGAACACTGCAAAGCCTTGAGAGTAAATAACCTTGTTAGTTTTTTTGGTCCCCCCAAATTACTGATTTTGTTTAAAGGATGTAGGATATATTTCCTCTGTTATCGACACGTTAAAAATATAAGTTTGATTTAAACTTTTGTGAACATTCAGGGCCTGTTACTACTTCATCCACTTTTCCTTGCAGCTACATGGTTGGTTGTTTACTCTTGGCTTATTGACACAAGCCTTTGTGTGTTTCAAGATCTTGAAGTATGAATTTTTCAAGACACAGCCACACCAGAGGCAGTCAAAGTAATGTTTCCCAAGCGCATGTATATCAAGTGGCCTGTGGCCAAGGCAAACCTTGCAGGTCGCCATCATTGCAGATGAATGATGCAACAACAGAACATGCAGACTTTTATAGTGATTTGAAGTCATATGATAATGAAATCAACCAATCAGGAGGCAACCCAGTGTTACAATATGTAAATTAAGAACTAATATGCTAATTATGATTTGGTCACATGATTCTAAAGTATATAAAGCTATGCAAACCTGAAGTCAGTAACCTGGTAAGGCCTGCTGGTGAACTGACTAGAAAATGCTGGAGACAGTTGACCTACCCTCTGAAACAAGGATCAGCCAAAGGAGGGCAAAGCAACTTGCAAATCATGCTCACTCTGAACATGAAGTTCAACCGTATGACACCTGTGGTGTGAAGAAGTATTGGAATGACCTGACACGAGAGAATTGGATAGAGTCATGCAAGTACTTGCTTGGTGAGTGGGGACCTGATGCTAAAAACTTTGTGTCTTTTGGTCCTTGGGAAAAAGGCCTCTTGGAATTCTTTTTCTTGGCCCCCTATGCCTTCCCAGTGTCAGGAGAAGTACCTTCAGCTGACTGTCAAGAATCAATTCCAGCACTGATGAAGATTTTCCAGGATGTTCCAGATCTAAAGGAAGATTATTTTGCTCTGCTGGAGCCAGAAAGAAAGTATGAATCAGGAGAAAACCCTTATCCAGCAAACATTGATCCCTTATGGGTTTATTTCCAGCTGCTTCATTTTGGTTCCATTAACATGAAACACTCTCTAAGGCGCATCAATAAGGACAAGAATGAAAGGTGTAGGATGGCACAGAGAGAATCCCAGGCAGTGCTGGAGAAGTTTAAGTTCGGCCAAGGATTCAGTCTCCAAGGTAGCTGTGTGCAGGTCATCAGAGACCTTGTCTTGGGAGGAAGTCAGGAACAATCACACATATGTCACACAGAATTTTCATGCAGAGTCGATACCCTACCCCTGCCTGACCTCATGAAGAACATGATAGATCCCTTCACGCCACCACGTTTTGATTCTGCCAATTGCCCTATGTACAAACTCTTGGTGAGCTTTGCCAGAGGAGAATGGCTGAACACTCCACTCCAAATCAACTACTTGTTTCAAGATGACTCTGATGACGATGGTGACTCTGATCTCCGATTCAACTACTTCTTCCGGGATAACTCAGATGATGATGATGACTCTGATCTCCGAATCAACTACTTGTTCTGGGATGACTCTGATGATGATGATGCTGAAGATGATGACAACGGTGATAATGACAGCACATGAACTATCATATGCGTAGTAATTGATCTTTTTATTTTTCTCTTTATATCTTACTTTTTGATGTGCACCAATCAACTACATCCAATGATTAAACACAAAAGAAAAATCCATAAGTGTTGTTCATTGTCTATTTATTAGACTGGAATACCCTAATTAGATTTGGGTCACATAAAAGTTCAATCTCTGTAATGCAAATATAAAGCCTTAAGCAATTAAGACCGTTGGTCTATTCAAAATAATTGTGCCAACCATATATGAAGACTAACAGGGATACCTTTATGGTTAAGGAGGGGTACATTGGGAGAAAAAGTGAGAAGCCTGTTTGGTTAAACAATCAGTAATTACGGATTGAAAAAAAAAAAAGATCTGTAATCTTTCAAATAATATTCAAGTGATTCTTCTATAAATGATGGCTCTTAAAGTTTCATATTTGTGGCAGGACAAGGGAAAGGAGGGATTACCTTCAATGTAAAAGATGGATTACCTTCAAGGTAAAGGAAGGATTACCTTCAGAGAAAAAGTGAGAGGCATGCACGGTCACTTTCAATAATTTCTCTCCGAAAAAATAAAATCTAGTTATTCCAAAATATTTTTCATTTGGAGCAATTATGGGTGATGACTCTTAATAAAAAAGGGATTACCTTCAGAGAAAAAGGGATTACCTTCAATGTAAAAGATGGATTACCTTCAAGGTAAAGGATGGATTACCTTCAGAGAAAAAGTGAGAGGCATGCACGGTCACTTTCAATAATTTCTGTACAAAAAATAAAATCTATTTATTCCAAAATATTTTTCATGTGGAGCAATTATGGGTGATGACTCTTAATAAAAAAGGGATTACCTTCAGAGAAAAAGGGATTACCTTCAATACAAAATATGGATTACCTTCAAGGTAAAGGAGGGATTACCTTCAGAGAAAAAGGGATTACCTTCAAGGTAAAAGATGGATTACCTTCAGAGAAAAAGTGAGAGGCATGCACGGTCACTTTCAATAATTTCTGTCGGAAAAAAAAAAATCTATTTATTCCAAAATATTTTTCATGTGGAGCAATTATGGGTGATGACTCTTAATAAAAAAGGGATTACCTTCAGAGAAAAAGGGATTACCTTCAATGCAAAATATGGATTACCTTCAAGGTAAAGGAGGGATTACCTTCAGAGAAAAAGGGATTACCTTCAAGGTAAAGGAGGGATTACCTTCAGAGAAAAAGTGAGAGGCATGCACGGTCACTTTCAATAATTTCTGTCCAAAAAATAAAATCTATTTATTCCAAAATATTTTTCATGTGGAGCAATTATGGGTGATGACTCTTAATAAAAAAGGGATTACCTTCAGAGAAAAAGATGGATTACCTTCAAGGTAAAGGAGGGATTACCTTCAGAGAAAAAGGGATTACCTTCAAGGTAAAAGATGGATTACCTTCAAGGTAAAGAAGTGATTACCTTCAGAGAAAAAGTGAGAGGCATGCACAGTCACTTTCAATAATTTCTGTCGGAAAAAAAATCTATTTATTCCAAAATATTTTTCATGTGGAGCAATTATGGGTGATGACTCTTAATAAAAAAGGGATTACCTTCAATGTAAAATATGGATTACCTTCAAGGTAAAGGAGGGATTACCTTCAGAGAAAAAGGGATTACCTTCAAGGTAAAAGATGGATTACCTTCAAGGTAAAGGAGGGATTACCTTCAGAGAAAAAGGGATTACCTTCAGAGAAAAAGGGATTACCTTCAATGTAAAAGATGGATTACCTTCAAGGTAAAGGATGGATTACCTTCAGAGAAAAAGAGAGAGGCATGCACGGTCACTTTCAATAATTTCTGTCCAAGAAATAAAATCTATTTATTCCAAAATATTTTTCATGTGGAGCAATTATGGGTGATGACTCTTAATAAAAAAGGGATTACCTTCAGAGAAAAAGGGATTACCTTCAATGTAAAAGATGGATTACCTTCAAGGTAAAGGATGGATTACCTTCAGAGAAAAAGTGAGAGGCATGCACGGTCACTTTCAATAATTTCTGTCCAAAAAAATAAAATCTATTTATTCCAAAATATTTTTCATGTGGAGCAATTATGGGTGATGACTCTTAATGAAAAAGGGATTACCTTCAGAGAAAAAGGGATTACCTTCAATGTAAAAGATGGATTACCTTCAAGGTAAAGGATGGATTACCTTCAGAGAAAAAGGGATTACCTTCAAGGTAAAAGATGGATTACCTTCAAGGTAAAGGAGGGATTACCTTCAGAGAAAAAGGGATTACCTTCAATGTAAAAGATGGATTACCTTCAAGGTAAAGGATGGATTACCTTCAGAGAAAAAGTGAGAGGCATGCACGGTCACTTTCAATAATTTCTGTCCAAAAAAATAAAATCTATTTATTCCAAAATATTTTTCATGTGGAGCAATTATGGGTGATGACTCTTAATGAAAAAGGGATTACCTTCAGAGAAAAAGGGATTACCTTCAATGTAAAAGATGGATTACCTTCAAGGTAAAGGATGGATTACCTTCAGAGAAAAAGGGATTACCTTCAAGGTAAAAGATGGATTACCTTCAAGGTAAAGGAGGGATTACCTTCAGAGAAAAAGGGATTACCTTCAATGTAAAAGATGGATTACCTTCAAGGTAAAGGATGGATTACCTTCAGAGAAAAAGTGAGAGGCATGCACGGTCACTTTCAATAATTTCTGTCCAAAAAATAAAATCTATTTATTCCAAAATATTTTTCATGTGGAGCAATTATGGGTGATGACTCTTAATAAAAAAGGGATTACCTTCAGAGCAAAAGGGATTACCTTCAATACAAAATATGGATTACCTTCAAGGTAAAGGAGGGATTACCTTCAGAGAAAAAGGGATTACCTTCAAGGTAAAAGATGGATTACCTTCAGAGAAAAAGTGAGAGGCATGCACGGTCACTTTCAATAATTTCTGTCGGAAAAAAAAATCTATTTTTTCCAAAATATTTTGCAATTATAGGTGATGACTCTTAATAAAAAAGGGATTACCTTCAGAGAAAAAGGGATTACCTTCAATACAAAATATGGATTACCTTCAAGGTAAAGGAGGGATTACCTTCAGAGAAAAAGGGATTACCTTCAAGGTAAAAGATGGATTACCTTCAGAGAAAAAGTGAGAGGCATGCACGGTCACTTTCAATAATTTCTGTCGGAAAAAAAAATCTATTTTTTCCAAAATATTTTGCAATTATAGGTGATGACTCTTAATAAAAAAGGGATTACCTTCAGAGAAAAAGGGATTACCTTCAATGCAAAATATGGATTACCTTCAAGGTAAAGGAGGGATTACCTTCAGAGAAAAAGGGATTACCTTCAAGGTAAAAGATGGATTACCTTCAAGGTAAAGGAGGGATTACCTTCAGAGAAAAAGTGAGAGGCATGCACGGTCACTTTCAATAATTTCTGTCGGAAAAAAAAAATCTATTTCTTCCAAAATATTTTGCAATTATAGGTGATGACTCTTAATAAAAAAGGGATTACCTTCAGAGAAAAAGGGATTACCTTCAATGCAAAATATGGATTACCTTCAAGGTAAAGGAGGGATTACCTTCAGAGAAAAAGTGAGAGGCATGCAAGGTCACTTTCTTTTATTTCTTTGTAAAAAAAAAGCTTTTATCTTTAAATACTTTTCACTATTGTACCTTTTCATTATTCATATGTGATGACATACCCAGGTAACAAAGAACGTTAATCCAACGTGGATAAACGTTTTTTATTGGTCAATCTTCTAAACGTCATGTGAAAAACGTTGAAATGACGTTTAATTTACCTCATCCTAATAACCTCAAATGGAAAATGTTCATTTGACATTGAATAGACGTTCATGAAAATGAGGTTTTTCTGCTCAACATTGAATTAACGTTCAGGAAAAAAACGTCATTTTACATAACATTAATTCAACGTTCAGTGAATAACTGATGTAAACTAAAATATACATAGATATCATATATTTTGGCTGATAATCCAAAAGGAGGTATACCTAAAGATAAAAATGGTTTTCAAACATGAGGAGAGTGAAGAATAACCTTGATATATGACATCACCATTTGAAATCTGTATAAGATCTATTGAATGTGCTATTCTGTCATAGTGTTTGCCGCCCCTATTAATGAAATACTTGACTTATCTTAATCAATATCCTTTTCTATCTAATTTTCTGTTGTAACTCAAACAATTGGTAAGCAGGCACCCTTGGAACAACAAATCATCCAAATATATACATCATTTCATATGATAATTACCATTTTCATTTGTCTATGGGGATTAACACTGTTTTGAGATCATGGACATTTTATGAAGAATCAAGACACAATTATATCATGGTTGTTAAAAATTTGCAAAGAATCAGTGTTAGAGCACCCCATGGTATACCCCTATGTAATAGATATTCTGTATATTTGCAGTAAACAAGAGAAATAATAATAGTACTGGTCGATAATAGGGAATATTTGCACCATGTGCTGTTGAGAGAAAAACGTTAAAAAAACGTTTATTTAACGTTTTTCCTGGTTTCAGTATATCTCACCAGGTGGCCTCAGAACCAAACACTGTAGTATGATTGTCATTCCATATCATATTCAAGTAAACATATCAAAATAATAACAATATGATTTAGATTATATTAACCATGACTTCAGAATTCAATTATGGAATCTGTTCCAACTTATGACACATAAAAAAATTTATACCATATCCACCTAGAGATATCATATTTGGCCACACACCTTATGGTTAGAGATCAGAGAGAGACATAACCCCCTATCCCATGTGTACTTCTATGTATACAACATGAAATGATGGACTGCCCTGATGATTATACCCAATGGCAAGCTTATGGGTATGTGCACAGGAATATATGAAGTGATGATTCTGAATTGAATAAAAAGTATTACAATAACAGAGAAATTAATGACACATTATTTCAACGTTATTTTGAGGTTAAATCAACACTAAATCAATAGTAAATCAACGTTCATTAGGTAGATAATAACATCAAAAATAGGTTGTTCTTTTGTTAAGCCAATTAACGTTGTTCTATGAACGTCAAAACAACGTCAAATGAACCATCAAATGAACGTTGTTTTGAGCATCAAATCAACGTTTATTTGAGTCCACGATTTTTACTGCAATTTAACGTTGTTTCCCAACGTTTATTTAACCCATTATCAACATTAAAACAACGTTAAATTGACGTTGAATTGTTACCTGGGTAGTGTTTTAATATTGACAGCCCCATCCTCGCTGTCAACAGTGGTGACCATCCTTTTGTCTTGCCACCTCCTTTACCCCTGCCTACTCTAAGAAACTAAGTGTGTTATATGTCTGCCTACTCTAAGAAGCTAAGTGTATCAGATGCCTGCCTACTCTAAGAAGCTAAGTGTTTGAATGCCTGCCTACTCCAAGAAGCTAAGTTTTTGTATGTCTATACCTTTTGACCTCTTTTGGTGTGGACATTTTGTATGAGTTTACCTTTTGACCTGTTTTTATGTGTGTATCTTTTTATAATGTCTTTCATATCTGTTTTTGTATTTTTTTATGGTGTCAACAGCCCCATCCTCGCTGTTAACAGTGGTGACCATCCTTTTGGTTTGCCACCTCCTTTACCCCTGCCTACTCTAAGAAGCTAAGTGTGTTTGTATGCCTGCCTACTCTAAGAAGCTAAGTGTGTTTGTATGCCTGCCTACTCTAAGAAGCTAAGTGTTTGAATGCCTGCCTACTCCAAGAAGCTAAGTGTTTGTATGTCTATACCTTTTGACCTCTTTTTGTGTGGACATTTTGTATGAGTTTACCTTTTGACCTGTTTTTATGTGTGTACCTTTTTATAATGTCTTTCATATCTGTTTTTGTATTTTTTATGGTGTCAACAGCCCCATCCTCGCTGTTAACAGTGGTGACCATCCTTTTGGTTTGCCACCTCCTTTACCCCTGCCTACTCTAAGAAGCTAAGTGTGTTATATGCCTGTTTTTATGTGTGTACCTTTTTATGATGCCTTTCAAATCTGTTTTTGTATTTTTTATGGTGTCAACAGCCCCATCCTCGCTGTTAACAGTGGTGACCATCCGTTTGGTTTGCCACCTCCTTTACCCCTGCCTACTCTAAGAAGCTAAGTGTGTTATATGCCTGCCTACTCTAAGAAGCTAAGTGTATCATATGCCTGCCTACTCTAAGAAGCTAAGTGTATCATATGCCTGCCTACTCTAAGAAGTTAAGTTGTATGTCTACCTATTCTAAGAAGCTAAGTATCCATGTAGTATGTGTGTAGTCCTTGCAATGATGATGAAGCTAGGTATCCATGTAGTGTGTGTGTGTGTAGTCCTTCCAGTGATGATTCCTTTCAATATCCTTTTTTCTCTTTGCATGCGATTCTACACGAGCTAGCTATGGTACAACACAGGACATCACAACATTTAAACACATAAGAGTGGATAGAAATTTGTAGGAAACAGATTGCCAGTGGCCCCACCCTCGCCACTGGCTGTCGCAACCAACCAAGCGCACAGGCCTGTTATGTTGCGTCCTGCGTACATACCGGACAGCTGAAAAGGAAGGTTGTGCATTAGACATGTCATATCACAATGTGAATGCATCCTGTACTGGACACATGGTTAAGAAAATCCCCAATGCAATGATGATGTATGAAGTGATGAAGTGATGGTGATGAAAATGGTTACTTGCATCTGCCAGCAGGATGCCTTTGGATGTTTCACCGCTTTTGAGCTTTAGAAAAAAATGGCCGAAAGTGATCTTTATCTCAAAAAAAAAATTCCAGTGGCCCCACCCTCGCCACTGGCTGTCGCAACCAACCAAGCGCAGAAGCCTGCTATGTTGCGCCCACTGTACATACCGGACAGCTGAAAAGGAAGGTTGTGCATTAGACATGTCATATCACAATCAGAAGGCATCCTGTACTGGGGACACTAAGTTATTATATGCTTTCTTACAAAGAAGCATCCTGTACTGGATGCACTATGTTATTATATTCTATCCTTTTTTCTACTGGCAATTTTGAGAGAAGAAAATGGCCAAAAGTGATTTTATCTGAATTTAGAGAAAATGTCCGAAAGTGATCTTTGTCTCAAAAAAAAATTCCAGTGGCCCCACCCTCGCCACTGGCTGTCGCAACCAACCAAGCGCAGAGGCCTGCTATGTTGCGCCCACCGTACCGGGCCGACCAGTGCATTTCTACCCCTTGAGAAAGCTACAAGAGCCGCCAATGGATCCATGCCTGGTATCTTGATAGCAACATCAGATACATCGAGGTACTGGGAGAGGGGATCAGCTTCGTGTCAAAGTCCCAGTCTTCGCCAACATGCTCGGCCATGCATCACATCCTCGGCTCCACACCCCCCAAGTTTCCGTACACTGGCCAATGGAATTTGGATGAACATAAAGTAGCCAAAGCATATAAGAGTCGATCCTTCTACATATGAGCGACAGAGAGAGGGGATCAGCTTCGTGTCAAAGTCCCAGTCTTCCGCCTATCTCCATAGCGCATCGACTACCCTGGCTCTCCCGAGGCACCAGATATACAAAAAAATAAAAAGAGCGCATAAGCACACACTGTTGTTGCTGAACAGTAAGAGTGTATATCCTTTATGGTGCTACATTGTGTACAGACATGTACAAACATGCACATACACTGCAGGCCTGATCATTAAAGAGTGCTTGAATCACTCAAGACCCACGGGTGCTCAAGAAATAAAGAGAGACAAAAGGCAACCCCTCCTCAAGAGGTGTTCAAACAAAGCGGTGAAAAGGCAAAATCATAAACGAGATGTCAGTGGCCCCACCCTCGCCACTGACTGTCGCAACCAATCAAGCTCAGAGGCCTGCTATGTTGCGCCCACCGTACCGGGCCGACCAGTGCATTTCTACCCCTTGAGAAAGCTACAAGAGCCGCCAATGGATCCATGCCTGGTATCTTGATAGCAACATCAGATACATCGAGGTACTGGGAGAGGGGATCAGCTTCGTGTCAAAGTCCCAGTCTTCGCCAACATGCTCGGCCATGCATCACATCCTCGGCTCCACACCCCCCAAGTTTCCGTACACTGGCCAATGGAATTTGGATGAACATAAAGTAGCCAAAGCATATAAGAGTCGATCCTTCTACATATGAGCGACAGAGAGAGGGGATCAGCTTCGTGTCAAAGTCCCAGTCTTCCGCCTATCTCCATAGCGCATCGACTACCCTGGCTCTCCCGAGGCACCAGATATACAAAAAAATAAAAAGAGCGCATAAGCACACACTGTTGTTGCTGAACAGTAAGAGTGTATATCCTTTATGGTGCTACATTGTGTACAGACATGTACAAACATGCACATACACTGCAGGCCTGATCATTAAAGAGTGCTTGAATCACTCAAGACCCACGGGTGCTCAAGAAATAAAGAGAGACATAAGGCAACCCCTCCTCAAGAGGTGTTCAAACAAAGCGGTGAAAAGGCAAAATCATAAACGAGATGTCAGTGGCCCCACCCTCGCCACTGACTGTCGCAACCAACCAAGCGCAGAGGCCTGCTATGTTGCGCCCACCGTACCGGGCCGAGGTTACTTGCATCTGCCAGCAAAACGCCTTTGGATGTTTCACCCCACTAGAAATTTAGACGAAAATGGCCAAAAGTGATTTCATCCAAAAAAAAAATTCCAGTGGCCCCACCCTCGCCACTGGCTGTCACAACCAACCAAGCGCAGAGGCCTGCTATGTTGTGTCCACCGTACATACCGGACAGCTGAAAAAGAAGGTTGTGGATTAGACATACATCAACAATCACAGTGTATACAGTAGCTGAAAGAGAAAGTAGTGATTAGACATGCATCATCAATGGCAGTGGGACAATGGGTTAGGAGCACACACACATTCACAATGGACAATGGGTTAGTAGCACACACACATTCACACACACATTCACACAATGGTTCTGACATAAGAAGGCCAATCGAAGGTCAGAACCATAATAAATCTCGAATGTTCAACTTCGGTCAGTGTGACAAACCCAAAACACGAAGCTCTGGGCCCCGGGAAAACACAGAGCTACTTCGACTGTCAACCAAGTCCTGCCCCGGGAAAACAGGACCGAGTCTAAGTCGATTAAGTTTCAAGCTTGTCACAACTGTCCGAAGTCGAACATTCGAGTGTGAATGGCCCCTGCCTCGCCATTCACCGTGGTGACCTACCAATGTATGCATGATACATTTCCCCTCTAGAAAGGGATGTCACCTCCGAAGGGATAAGTCCCTCTGCTCTCATGAGGTAAACTCAGGAGAGAGCTGCAAAATTCAAATCCATTCTGGATGTAATGACAAGACGGAACACACAAGTTTGGTTTTTGTGTTTTTATGTGTTCCTTTGTCAGTGTAAGAAAAATTGTGGCTCACCTATCCAGCAGGATCGAAAGGATGTGTGAAACCCCAAAGCGGCTTGGATGTGATATAGTGCATCGGTCTCTGAAGTACCCTTGCATGCAAGGGGTAAAATTCAATTCTGATTTGAGGGTTTCTCCTGTAAAATTCAATTTCAGCTTGCATCTCTTCCACTTGAATTCTAATTTCTTTATTTGAGTGATTAGAAAACCAAATCCTACTGGCCCCAATTCAATTCTTCATTTACAGCCCATGTACTCCCAAATGTTAGGTGTGTCATCCGAAATGGGGAACATCTCAACTTGCCATTTTGGGCTTTGGTGGATTTCAGCTCTCAGTGTTGACTTAGTCAGTGGGGCTAGCAGTAGAGTTCAGCTGAAATCCACCAAAAGCCAAAATGGCAAGTTGATGAAGTCAGCCAAAACCCTGATTTGGAAAGTTGATGGAAGAGGGCAGAACATAGCATTTCTACTGCTAGTACCATTGACCAAATCAACAATAACAGCTGAAATCCACCGAAAGCCAAACTGGCAAGTTGATGAAGTCAGCCAAAACCCTGATTTGGGAAGTTGATGGAGATGGCAGAACAGATATCAACTTCCCAAATCAGGGTTTTGGCTCAGTTCATCAACTTGCCAGTTTGGCTTTCGGTGGATTTCAGCTGCTATTGTTGATTTGGTCAATGGTACTAGCAGTAGAAATGCTCTGTTCTGCCCTCTTCCATCAACTTTCCAAATCAGGGTTTTGGCTGACTTCATCAACTTGCCATTTTGGCTTTTGGTGGATTTCAGCTCTCACTGTGGACTTAGTCAGTGGAACTAGCTGTACAGATCCTCTGTTCTGCCATCTCCATCAACTTGCCAAATCAGGGTTTAGCATCTCTACTGCTACTTTGACTGACCAAGTTGAAAGTGAGAGCTGAAATCCACCAAAGTCCAATATGGCAAGTTGGTGAACTGAGCCAAAACACTGATTTGGCAATTTGATGGAAGACGGCAGAACAGAGCATTTCTACTGCTAGTACCATTGACCAAATCAACAGTGAGAGCTGAAATCGACCAAAGTCCAATATGACAAGTTGATGAACTGAGCCAAAACCCTGATTTGGGAAGTTGATATCTGTTCTGCCATCTCCATCAACTTTCCAAATCAGGGTTTTGGCTCAGTTCACAAACTTGCCATTTTGGCTTTTGGTGGATTTCAGCTCTCACTGTTGATTTGGTTAATGGCACTAGCAGTAGAAATGCTCTGTTCTGCCTTCTCCCATCAACTTCCCAAATCAGGGTTTTGGCCGACTTCATCAACTTGCCATTCTGGGCTTTGGTGGATTTCAGCTCTCACTGTGGACTTGGTCAGTTGGGCTAGCAGTAGAGATCCTCTGTTCTGCAATCTCCATATCAACTTGCCAAATCAGGGTTTTGGCTCAGTTCACCAACTTGTCATATTGGACTTTGCTGGATTTCAGCTCTCACTGTAGACTTGGTCAGTGGAACTAGCAGTACAGATCATCTGTTCTGACCTCTCCCATCAACTTCCCAAATCAGGGTTTAGCATCTCTACTGCTGCTTTGACTGACCAAGTCCACAGTGAGAGCTGTAATCCACCAAAGGCCAAAATGGCAAGTTGATGAACGGAGCCAAATCCCTGATTTCGGAAGTTGATGGAGATGGCAGAACAGAGAATCTGTACTGCTAGTTTAACTGACCAAGTCCACAGTGAGAGCTGTAATCCACCAAAGCCCAAAATGGCAAGTTGAGATGTTCCCCATGGAATTTGCATATTATTCCTTTAAGCTCAGTCATTGGACAACTCCAAGTCACATGGCTGCTTTAGATGTTTCTGTTAGTCAATATGCAAAATCAGTCATGTGACCCAAATTTGCACTTAATACATGAGTATATAAGATGAGAGTTAGTCAAAGTTGCACATATGAACCATGGAGTATATACCAAACAGTTCTGTTCTAACAAAGCACCAACAAAGGAAGCTCAGAGATCCAAACTTCCAGGATAAAGATAACATAAGGAGAAGGAAAAAATACAGAAGGCTGATAGCAGACCCAGTGACAAGAGAAAGATTGAGAGCCCAGCACAACCATTATCAAAGGGAATATAGGGCTAGGAAGTTGAAGGAAAAATACAATATGAAAGATATGGCAAACCATGTATCTGAAGGGACGGGTCAGGACACCAAAGACATATTGGAATGTCCGTCTAGGTCAACAATGAATGGCAAACAGTCAGAAATATCTATTGATAATTCTGCTGCAGAAGAAAAAGCAATTGCTTCAACAGATCTGATAAAGCAATAGTTTCCCATTGTTCTTATGCTCATGATGATGCAAGCTCTGCAGTTGATCTTCTTATGGCAACACATATGTTGCTTTCTGCAGTTGTTACAGCAATGACAAACCGAATTGAGAAATGTGTGGCACATCAGAAGGAAAGTCAACTGAATCCATAGGATGAGTTTTTTTTTATTTTTATTTTTTATTCATGAAATTCATCCTGATAAAGATTCATCAAATGTATTGAAATGCTGATTAAATAATAAGCGCATTTATAAATCTATAATAATCAACTTATACATTGTATTGAATGTAACTTTGTTATTTGTTGAAACAAAAGTTTGAATTGTATTTGAAATTGTGACCATTCAACTCTAAGTATTTATGAAATAAAGAGAACTTCAAAAGAATATTGTTTTTCTCACTTATTCCTAAATGGAAGGAGGAGACTCAGGCAGTACACTCAAAAAATAGCAGTATACTCATGAAGGACACTCAAAGAGAAATGAATGATTGATGAAGAGTTGACCCATGATGAGAATTTAAGACTAGTTGAAAAAAATATTGAATTGTTCAGAAATCTAAACAGATTCTTGCCCAGGACATTAAAGGAAAAAATCCTGAATGGAAGGAGGACACTCAGGCAGTACACTCAAGAGAAATGAATGATTGATGAAGAGTTGACCCCTGATGAGAATTTTAATCTAGTTGACTGTTGAATTGGTCAGTTAAACTAGCAGTACAGATTCTCTGTTCTGCCATCTCCATCAACTTCCCAAATCAAGGTTTTGGCTCCGTTCATCAACTTGCCATTTTGGCCTTTGGTGGATTACAGCTCTCACTGTGGACTTGGTCAGTTAAACTAGCAGTACAGATTCTCTGTTCTGCCATCTCCATCAACTTACGAAATCAGGGATTTGGCTCCGTTCATCAACTTGCCATTTTGGCCTTTGGTGGATTACAGCTCTCACTGTGGACTTGGTCAGTCAAAGCAGCAGTAGAGATGCTAAACCCTGATTTGGGAAGTTGATGGGAGAGGTCAGAACAGATGATCTGTACTGCTAGTTCCACTGACCATGTCTACAGTGAGAGCTGAAATCCAGCAAAGTCCAATATGACAAGTTGGTGAACTGAGCCAAAACCCTGATTTGGGAAGTTGATATCTGTTCTGCCATCTCCATCAACTTCCCAAATCAGGGTTTTGGCTGACTTCATCAACTTGCCAGTTTGGCTTTCGGTGGATTTCAGCTGTTATTGTTGATTTGGTCAATGGTACTAGCAGTAGAAATGCTATGTTCTGCCCTCTTCCATCAACTTTCCAAATCAGGGTTTTGGCTGACTTCATCAACTTGCCATTTTGGCTTTTGGTGGATTTCAGCTGAACTCGACTGCTAGCCCCACTGACTAAGTCAACACTGAGAGCTGAAATCCACCAAAGCCCAAAATGGCAAGTTGAGATGTTCCCCATTTCGGATGACACACCTAACATTTGGGAGTACATGGGCTGTAAATGAAGAATTGAATTGAGGCCAGTAGGATTTGGTTTTCTAATCACTCAAATAAAGAAATTAGAATTCAAGTGGAAGAGATGCAAGCTGAAATTGAATTTTACAGGAGAAACCCTCAAATCAGAATTGAATTTTACCCCTTGCATGCAAGGGTACTTCAGAGACCGATGCACTATATCACATCCAAGCCGCTTTGGGGTTTCACACATCCTTTCGATCCTGCCGGATAGGTGAGCCACAATTTTTCTTACACTGACAAAGGAACACATAAAAACACAAAAAACAAACTTATGTGTTCCGTCTTGTCATTACATCCAGAATGGATTTGAATTTTGCAGCTCTCTCCTGAGTTTACCTCATGAGAGCAGAGGGACTTATCCCTTCGGAGGTGACATCCCTTTCTAGAGGGGAAATGTATCATGCATACATTGGTAGGTCACCACGGTGAATGGCGAGGCAGGGGCCATTCACACTCGAATGTTCGACTTCGGACAGTTGTGACAAGCTTGAAACTTAATCGACTTAGACTCGGTCCTGTTTTCCCGGGGCAGGACTTGGTTGACAGTCGAAGTAGCTCTGTGTTTTCCCGGGGCCCAGAGCTTCGTGTTTTGGGTTTGTCACACTGACCGAAGTTGAACATTCGAGATTTATTATGGTTCTGACCTTCGATTGGCCTTCTTATGTCAGAACCATTGTGTGAATGTGTGTGTGAATGTGTGTGTGCTACTAACCCATTGTCCATTGTGAATGTGTGTGTGCTCCTAACCCATTGTCCCACTGCCATTGATGATGCATGTCTAATCACTACTTTCTCTTTCAGCTACTGTATACACTGTGATTGTTAATGTATGTCTAATCCACAACCTTCTTTTTCAGCTGTCCGGTATGTACGGTGGACACAACATAGCAGGCCTCTGCGCTTGGTTGGTTGTGACAGCCAGTGGCGAGGGTGGGGCCACTGGAATTTTTTTTTTGGATGAAATCACTTTCGGCCATTTTCGTCTAAATTTCTAGTGGGGTGAAACATCCAAAGGCGTTTTGCTGGCAGATGCAAGTAACCTCGGCCCGGTACGGTGGGCGCAACATAGCAGGCCTCTGCGCTTGGTTGGTTGCGACAGTCAGTGGCGAGGGTGGGGCCACTGACATCTCGTTTATGATTTTGCCTTTTCACCGCTTTGTTTGAACACCTCTTGAGGAGGGGTTGCCTTTTGTCTCTCTTTATTTCTTGAGCACCCGTGGGTCTTGAGTGATTCAAGCACTCTTTAATGATCAGGCCTGCAGTGTATGTGCATGTTTGTACATGTCTGTACACAATGTAGCACCATAAAGGATATACACTCTTACTGTTCAGCAACAACAGTGTGTGCTTATGCGCTCTTTTTATTTTTTTGTATATCTGGTGCCTCGGGAGAGCCAGGGTAGTCGATGCGCTATGGAGATAGGCGGAAGACTGGGACTTTGACACGAAGCTGATCCCCTCTCTCTGTCGCTCATATGTAGAAGGATCGACTCTTATATGCTTTGGCTACTTTATGTTCATCCAAATTCCATTGGCCAGTGTACGGAAACTTGGGGGGTGTGGAGCCGAGGATGTGATGCATGGCCGAGCATGTTGGCGAAGACTGGGACTTTGACACGAAGCTGATCCCCTCTCCCAGTACCTCGATGTATCTGATGTTGCTATCAAGATACCAGGCATGGATCCATTGGCGGCTCTTGTAGCTTTCTCAAGGGGTAGAAATGCACTGGTCGGCCCGGTACGGTGGGCGCAACATAGCAGGCCTCTGAGCTTGGTTGGTTGCGACAGTCAGTGGCGAGGGTGGGGCCACTGACATCTCGTTTATGATTTTGCCTTTTCACCGCTTTGTTTGAACACCTCTTGAGGAGGGGTTGCATTTTGTCTCTCTTTATTTCTTGAGCACCCGTGGGTCTTGAGTGATTCAAGCACTCTTTAATGATCAGGCCTGCAGTGTATGTGCATGTTTGTACATGTCTGTACACAATGTAGCACCATAAAGGATATACACTCTTACTGTTCAGCAACAACAGTGTGTGCTTATGCGCTCTTTTTATTTTTTTGTATATCTGGTGCCTCGGGAGAGCCAGGGTAGTCGATGCGCTATGGAGATAGGCGGAAGACTGGGACTTTGACACGAAGCTGATCCCCTCTCTCTGTCGCTCATATGTAGAAGGATCGACTCTTATATGCTTTGGCTACTTTATGTTCATCCAAATTCCATTGGCCAGTGTACGGAAACTTGGGGGGTGTGGAGCCGAGGATGTGATGCATGGCCGAGCATGTTGGCGAAGACTGGGACTTTGACACGAAGCTGATCCCCTCTCCCAGTACCTCGATGTATCTGATGTTGCTATCAAGATACCAGGCATGGATCCATTGGCGGCTCTTGTAGCTTTCTCAAGGGGTAGAAATGCACTGGTCGGCCCGGTACGGTGGGCGCAACATAGCAGGCCTCTGCGCTTGGTTGGTTGCGACAGCCAGTGGCGAGGGTGGGGCCACTGGAATTTTTTTTTGAGACAAAGATCACTTTCAGACATTTTCTCTAAATTCAGATAAAATCACTTTTGGCCATTTTCTTCTCTCAAAATTGCCAGTAGAAAAAAGGATAGAATATAATAACATAGTGCATCCAGTACAGGATGCTTCTTTGTAAGAAAGCATATAATAACTTAGTGTGTCCAGTACAGGATGCCTTCTGATTGTGATATGACATGTCTAATGCACAACCTTCCTTTTCAGCTGTCCGGTATGTACAGTGGGCGCAACATAGCAGGCTTCTGCGCTTGGTTGGTTGCGACAGCCAGTGGCGAGGGTGGGGCCACTGGAATTTTTTTTTTGAGATAAAGATCACTTTCGGCCATTTTTTTCTAAAGCTCAAAAGCGGTGAAACATCCAAAGGCATCCTGCTGGCAGATGCAAGTAACCATTTTCATCACCATCACTTCATCACTTCATACATCATCATTGCATTGGGGATTTTCTTAACCATGTGTCCAGTACAGGATGCATTCACATTGTGATATGACATGTCTAATGCACAACCTTCCTTTTCAGCTGTCCGGTATGTACGCAGGACGCAACATAACAGGCCTATGCGCTTGGTTGGTTGCGACAGCCAGTGGCGAGGGTGGGGCCACTGGCAATCTTTTTCCTACAAATTTCTATCCACTCTTATGTGTTTAAATGTTGTGATGTCCTGTGTTGTACCATAGCTAGCTCGTGTAGAATCGCATGCAAAGAGAAAAAAAGGATATTGAAAGGAATCATCATTGTCGTCATCACTGGAAGGACTACACACACACACTACATGGATACCTAGCTTCATCATCATTGCAAGGACTACACACATACTACATGGATACTTTGCTTCTTAGAATAGGTAGACATACAACTTAACTTCTTAGAGTAGGCAGGCATATGATACACTTAGCTTCTTAGAGTAGGCAGGCATATGATACACTTAGCTTCTCAGAGTAGGCAGGCATATAACACACTTAGCTTCTTAGAGTAGGCAGGGGTAAAGGAGGTGGCAAACCAAAAGGATGGTCACCACTGTTAACAGCGAGGATGGGGCTGTTGACACCATAAAAAATACAAAAACAGATATGAAAGACATAATAAAAAGGTACACACATAAAAACAGGTCAAAAGGTAAACTCATACAAAATGTCCACACAAAAAGAGGTCAAAAGGTATAGACATACAAACACTTAGCTTCTTGGAGTAGGCAGGCATTCAAACACTTAGCTTCTCAGAGTAGGCAGGCATACAAACACACTTAGCTTCTTAGAGTAGGCAGGCATACAAACACACTTAGCTTCTTAGAGTAGGCAGGGGTAAAGGAGGTGGCAAACCAAAAGGATGGTCACCACTGTTAACAGCGAGGATGGGGCTGTTGACACCATAAAAAAATACAAAAACAGATATGAAAGACATTATAAAAAGGTACACACATAAAAACAGGTCAAAAGGTAAACTCATACAAAATGTCCACACCAAAAGAGGTCAAAAGGTATAGACATACAAACACTTAGCTTCTTGGAGTAGGCAGGCATTCAAACACTTAGCTTCTTAGAGTAGGCAGGCATCTGATACACTTAGCTTCTTAGAGTAGGCAGACATATAACACACTTAGTTTCTCAGAGTAGGCAGGGGTAAAGGAGGTGGCAAGACAAAAGGATGGTCATCACTGTTGACAGCGAGGATGGGGCTGTCAATATTAAAACACTATGTCATCACATATGAATTATGAAAAGGTACAATAGTGAAAAGTATTTAAAGATAAAAGATTTTTTCCAACACAGAAGTTACTTGATGTGATAAAGGGTGCCTCTCAATTTGTCCCAAAATAACAAAGCTCTGATTTTTAAGAGTTATCATCCATAATTGCTGCACATGAAAAGTATTTTGTGATGAACTTTCTTTTTTTTTTACAAAGAAATAATAGAAAGTGACCTTGCATGCCTCTCACTTTTTCTCTGAAGGTAATCCCTCCTTTACCTTGAAGGTAATCCATCTTTTACCTTGAAGGTAATCCCTTTTTCTCTGAAGGTAATCCCTCCTTTACCTTGAAGGTAATCCATCTTTTACCTTGAAGGTAATCCCATTTTCTCTGAAGGTAATCCCTCCTTTACCTTGAAGGTAATCCATATTTTGTATTGAAGGTAATCCCTTTTTCTCTGAAGGTAATCCATCTTTTACCTTGAAGGTAATCCCTTTTTCTGTGAAGGTAATCCCTCCTTTACCTTGAAGGTAATCCATATTTTGTATTGAAGGTAATCCCTTTTTCTCTGAAGGTAATCCATCTTTTACCTTGAAGGTAATCCCTTTTTCTCTGAAGGTAATCCCTTTTTTATTAAGAGTCATCACCCATAATTGCTCCACATGAAAAATATTTTGGAATAAATAGATTTTCTTTTTTCGGACAGAAATTATTGAAAGTGACCGTGCATGCCTCTCACTTTTTCTCTGAAGGTAATCCCTCCTTTACCTTGAAGGTAATCCTTCTTTTACCTTGAAGGTAATCCGTTTTTCTCTGAAGGTAATCCCTTTTTTATTAAGAGTCATCACCCATAATTGCTCCACATGAAAAATATTTTGGAATAAATAGATTTTTTTTTTCGGACAGAAATTATTGAAAGTGACCGTGCATGCCTCTCACTTTTTCTCTGAAGGTAATCCATCTTTTACCTTGAAGGTAATCCCATTTTCTCTGAAGGTAATCCCTCCTTTACCTTGAAGGTAATCCATATTTTGTATTGAAGGTAATCCCTTTTTCTCTGAAGGTAATCCATCTTTTACCTTGAAGGTAATCCCTTTTTCTGTGAAGGTAATCCCTCCTTTACCTTGAAGGTAATCCATATTTTACATTGAAGGTAATCCCTTTTTCTCTGAAGGTAATCCATCCTTTACCTTGAAGGTAATCCATCTTTTACATTGAAGGTAATCCCTTTTTCTCTGAAGGTAATCCCTTTTTCATTAAGAGTCATCACCCATAATTGCTCCACATGAAAAATATTTTGGAATAAATAGATTTTATTTTTTTTGGACAGAAATTATTGAAAGTGACCGTGCATGCCTCTCACTTTTTCTCTGAAGGTAATCCCTCCTTTACCTTGAAGGTAATCCATATTTTACATTGAAGGTAATCCCTTTTTCTCTGAAGGTAATCCCTTTTTCATTAAGAGTCATCACCCATAATTGCTCCACATGAAAAATATTTTGGAATAAATAGATTTTATTTTTTTGGACAGAAATTATTGAAAGTGACCGTGCATGCCTCTCACTTTTTCTCTGAAGGTAATCCATCCTTTACCTTGAAGGTAATCCATCTTTTACATTGAAGGTAATCCCTTTTTCTCTGAAGGTAATCCCTTTTTCTCTGAAGGTAATCCCTCCTTTACCTTGAAGGTAATCCATATTTTGCATTGAAGGTAATCCCTTTTTCTCTGAAGGTAATCCCTTTTTTATTAAGAGTCATCACCCATAATTGCTCCACATGAAAAATATTTTGGAATAAATAGATTTTCTTTTTTCGGACAGAAATTATTGAAAGTGACCGTGCATGCCTCTCACTTTTTCTCTGAAGGTAATCCCTCCTTTACCTTGAAGGTAATCCATCTTTTACCTTGAAGGTAATCCTTTTTTCTCTGAAGGTAATCCCTTTTTTATTAAGAGTCATCACCCATAATTGCTCCACATGAAAAATATTTTGGAATAAATAGATTTTTTTTTTCGGACAGAAATTATTGAAAGTGACCGTGCATGCCTCTCACTTTTTTTCTGAAGGTAATCCCTTCTTTACCTTGAAGGTAATCCATCTTTTACCTTGAAGGTAATCCCTTTTTCTCTGAAGGTAATCCCTCCTTTACCTTGAAGGTAATCCATCTTTTACATTGAAGGTAATCCCTTTTTTCCCTGAAGGTAATCCCTTTTTGATTAAGAGTCATCACCCATAATTGCTTCACATGAAAAATATTTTGGAATAAATAGATTTTATTTTTTTGGACATAAATTATTGAAAGTGACCATGCATGCGTCTCACTTTTTCTCTGAAGGTAATCCCCTCTTTACCTTGAAGGTAATCCATCTTTTACCTTGAAGGTAATCCCTTTTTCTCTGAAGGTAATCCCTCCTTTACCTTGAAGGTAATCCATATTTTACATTGAAGGTAATCCCTTTTTCTCTGAAGGTAATCTATCCTTTACCTTGAAGGTAATCCATCTTTTACATTGAAGGTAATCCCTTTTTCTCTGAAGGTAATCCCTTTTTCATTAAGAGTCATCACCCATAATTGCTCCACATGAAAAATATTTTGGAATAAATAGATTTTATTTTTTTGGACAGAAATTATTGAAAGTGACCGTGCATGCCTCTCACTTTTTCTCTGAAGGTAATCCCTCCTTTACCTTGAAGGTAATCCATCTTTTACATTGAAGGTAATCCTTCCTTTCCCTTGTCCTGCCACAAATATGAAACTTTAAGAGCCATCATTTATAGAAGAATCACTTGAATATTATTTGAAAGATTACAGATCTTTTTTTTTTTTCAATCCGTAATTACTGATTGTTTAACCAAACAGGCTTCTCACTTTTTCTCCCAATGTACCCCTCCTTAACCTTAAATGTATCCCTGTTAGTCTTCATATATGGTTGGCACAATTATTTTGAATAGACCAACGGTCTTAATTGCTTAAGGCTTTATATTTGCATTACAGAGATTGAACTTTTATGTGACCCAAATCTAATTAGGGTATTCCAGTCTAATAAATAGACAATGAACAACACTTATGGATTTTTCTTTTGTGTTTAATCATTGGATGTAGTTGATTGGTGCACATCAAAAAGTAAGATATAAAGAGAAAAATAAAAAGATCAATTACTACGCATATGATAGTTCATGTGCTGTCATTATCACCGTTGTCATCATCTTCAGCATCATCATCATCAGAGTCATCCCAGAACAAGTAGTTGATTCGGAGATCAGAGTCATCATCATCATCTGAGTTATCCCGGAAGAAGTAGTTGAATCGGAGATCAGAGTCACCATCGTCATCAGAGTCATCTTGAAACAAGTAGTTGATTTGGAGTGGAGTGTTCAGCCATTCTCCTCTGGCAAAGCTCACCAAGAGTTTGTACATAGGGCAATTGGCAGAATCAAAACGTGGTGGCGTGAAGGGATCTATCATGTTCTTCATGAGGTCAGGCAGGGGTAGGGTATCGACTCTGCATGAAAATTCTGTGTGACATATGTGTGATTGTTCCTGACTTCCTCCCAAGACAAGCAAATAACTTACTTTGTGATTCGCAATTACCTTGGGTAAAGGTTTAATTCATGATTCTCAAATTGTTCAAATTAAAATTCAATATATGTAGATTTGATGCTTTCGAGTTGTCTTGTATCTGAACTTGGATTTTATGGTACTTTTTAATCTAGTGTAGACTTAATGGTGCTCCTGATAGTCCTAGTCATATGGACTTGGACAAGCAACCAACACCTTGAATCATCTAAAGGAAAAAGTAGATCTGGCAAGTTAATTATTCTAGATCATTTGATTAGTCACAACTACATGCACATAGACTAGGTACCCAATTATCACAATACCCTACAGACTAATATTAGTAAATCATAATGCCCCTGTACTGTGCTAAATATCAAAAGTTAGATTTACAGAAAAGCAACAGGCTATTCAGGAAAAAAAAGGCAAGATACAGAATAGCATGATTTCACAGTGGGACACAGGCTTTTAGTGTCAGCCAATTGCTTGACACTGTTTGTACAGAGTTGATTTTTGTTTGGTTACCATGCAACCTTTGGTGACTGCTTGATTGCAAGCCTTGAGTTCAAATAAGTGATAATTAGAGTTGGTGGTATATTAATGGAATATAGCATAAATATGGCAGCACAAGGGTGGTATATTGACGAATATTGCACGAGGCCGTTAGGCCGAGTGCAATATCGTCAATATACCACCCGTGTGCTGGCATATTAGTAGTATATACATGCAAACTGAGCGCAATGGATTAGCTACTAACTAGGTCATGACCTACTGGTAGACCGGAAGTGACCTAGTTTCAGCCAATCAGAGGGCTGGATTTGACAGGAAGTGACGTCATAAGGTCATGACCTAGTTTTTTCGACCAATCAGAGAGCTGGATTTCATTTGACCTAGTGACCTGACCTAGTTACATAAATTAAAAGAATTGTGCAATACCTAGAGCTGACCTACTTGCAAACCGGAAGTGACCTACTAACCTACTTGCAAAAACGTATGAGCTACGTATGAGGGTGCATTGCGCAATGCTTGTAAGAATTTACACAATGTTCTGATGCAATACTTTTATGGATTTACGCAATACTTATGACTCATTTTGTTATGTCTCTTCATTTCATGCATTAAAATAAAACACAACTCATTTATTTCACATAACAGATTATATTTTTATTAGACACAATATTTACAGATGAAAACAGATTTTCCATTTCCGGGGCGTGCACATATACTACAAAAACATTTGTTGTGTGTGAATTTACTTGCTTGATACCAGCTTTGGCCAGTGAGACTAGTTTTCCATGTGTTGAAGAAACAATAACTGTTAAGTTTGGCTATGTTAGATATAGCATGCTCGAACAAAGCCTGGGCCAGGAAGTAAGTTTGACTGTTTTTGGGTCCAGGTAAAAGACCAGATAAAAAACCATCCTTAAAGTTTACCTCAAAGGAGAAATGATTTTTCACTCCAGGTATACTTAAGGCATGAAGTTCCAGAGAGACCTGCAGACATGTGAAACAAATAGTTTTAGCAATAGCAGATACTTCCAGTTTACAATTACACTGACAAAACACTCCTACTATGGGATTACATTCTAACTCTTGGAGAGTAAGAGCAAACTTTCTTACACTTCCTAAAGTGTACCTTGTGTAGTGTCTTGGGCAGCCAGGTTCAGTGTGCAATTGATATACTCCTATACACCAATCATGCATTATCAAGTTAACTTTTTTCACTCGACAATAGTACATGCAGTTTCTGTAGGCGTCCCAAAAAGCTGAAGAGAAATATTTGTACATTTTAACACTAGTTATACAGTGGTCAACAGTGTCTGGTTCAGCTCCTCTAAAATAACCAATGTTTTCTGCAGGTATTATTTCCCAAAAGAAATTCTCTGAACATCCACATGCTACAGAACTTATATCATTGTCAGGTGTTATAGAAGAAGCTTGATTATATGAAGCAACACTTTGTAAAACTGGACGCATGTAATAGTCATAAGGTGGAGTTTCTGTGGTTTGCTCCACAAGCATAGCTTCTAAACATTCCATGTTTAAATGGTTGCTTAAATCTAACCAGATACTAATAATCTGGTGAACGTGACGCTATGAGTTAAGAAATCTGGTACCACTTTTTTTCTGTTCCAACTTAATTTCTTCAGCGCCGGATTTTTTATTTTTTGTCGTGAACATGTACAGCGTTCACTTTTGTGAAAAGTTTTTTTTTTATTTTTGGGTGATACAGTTCACTTTTCTTACTTTTTTATTAGTTTTTTTTCATGATACAGTACACATTTTTTTTTTACCTTTGTTTTTTATTTGAAAAATGTTCATTTGAACAAAAAATATTTTCCAGTTTAACACTGTTTTCTATGGAAAAAAATGTTCATTTGAACAAATGTTCGTTTGAACAATTGTTCAAATGAACATTTTTCAGTTTAACACTGTTTTCTATGGAAAAAAATGTTTATTTGAACAAATGTTCGTTTGAACAATTGTTCAAATGAACATTTTCCATTTTAACACTGTTTTCTATGGGAAAAAATGTTCATTTGAACAAATGTTCGTTTGAACAATTGTTCAAATGAACATTTTCCATTTTAACACTGTTTTCTATGGGGAAAAATGTTTATTTGAACAAATGTTCGTTTGAACAATTGTTCATATGAACATTTTCCATTTTAACACTGTTTTCTATGGGGAAAAATGTTCATTTGAACAAATGTTCGTTTGAACAATTTTTCAAATGAACATTTTCCATTTTAACACTGTTTTCTATGAAGGAAATTTGTTCATTTGAACAATTTGTTTAAATTTTTTTTCTTTCAACGAAATGTACAACTGGAAGTGAAACTAGAAAAAGAAACCATTTTTTATATAGAAAGGGGTAGGGTGCTTACACCGTCTTCACATACTTGTCTCTTTATGTACTGATAGGTTAGACCTTGTTTCCTTTGAGAGTAAGTCGTAACGCTGTGGTTAACTACTTTAAATCCTTTGTTGACTACCGTGACAACATTTTCACTGTCCAGTACTTCTTTGTACTTGTCAGTGGTCAGGGGGTTTTGTTTTTGAATTACACCTTTGCAACTCATTTTAACGGGCACATTTACTCCTGTGCCTATGTAACATTTGGAGTTCAAGGCAGTCATTTCATCACCTTCCCACTCCACTTTGAATAACCCGGGGGTTCTCTTGTCAAACGCCAGACGGCTCTTACAGCATGGTTGAGGCAGCCACAGCTCACCCAAAACTTTGGTCTGAACATAGGTCTCTCTGTGGTGACTGTTGTCACATGATTCAGAGGGCAACCATTTGTGACGTTCTCTGAAGGAAGCTTCACGTTTTTCAGGAATAATTACGTCTTCTATTTTCTCTGCACTTAAAGCAAAGTAAAAACTGTCAGTGTCCATTTCACACATTTCAAAATCTTTCTCGTCTATGTATTCAAGGAGAAAGTCGTAATAGAAAGCCAACATTTTAAGTTTGGCATATTGGTATACCATGAACCCTATTTGAACTGGGAGATCGTAGGTGATGGAGGTGGGCAAACAGGACAGTTCTACCGTGTTGTCACTTATGTCTTGCACATCTTGCACTGACCAGTGCATGGCCAAACGTCTTGCCTTAGAGGGGTGAAGATACTTTGTTTGAACAAAGTTTTGTTTGTTGCATATGGTTTTTCCGTATGAACCATTTCCCAAAAGTTTGTACAGATCTGACAAAATCTTACAGTCTATATTTTCGTCGCCCTTCCTCCTAGCTTTGGTTACTTCGTCCATGAAGGGTAAAAAAGTCTGTTCTGGAGTGTATTCTACGAGAGGTTATTCCCGGGACTGCGACGCCATCATAATGTTTAATGTTAAGAGGGTCAATTCAAGCTTGTCTTGTAGCACTTGTTTGTCTTTTGAGTATGATTTGATTCTTGGTATTATCTCTTGTTTATGCTGAATTTGCTGAAGTTGTTTTGTTTCAGATATTCCCTAGGTTTCGGAGTAGCACCAATTATCCCTTCTAGTCTGTACCAAAGCCTCATGTGCCATCTACAGCCATGTCACTCCATATGCTATTAGATATACCACCACTGTGATGCATAGTATGCTGCCTCTTCATGAAGCCTTCTCTGATATCATCAGGCATTTCATATATGAACCTTGAATAGTGCATCCCTTGCATAATGAATGTTACCAGCACCAAAAGGGATTGGAATAATCTCATCTCATTAGACAGGGCATAACACAAAATTTATTCAAAATTCTAACTAGCATAAATAGTTCCAATGACCTTTAACTTTAAGTTGATTCAAAGTAGAGATACCCTTTTCGATATCTTCATGGTATTACACTCATTCAGGGCTGGATTTCTTCCCGGATGAAAGGTATTTCTTCGTGGACAGTGGAAAAAACCTGGAAGAAACCTTTTTTTGTACGGTTTCTTCCAGGTTTCTTCCAGAAGAGACTGGAAGAATGTCAGAACACTCTTGGAAAAAAGTATGTAAGCCATGACTTTTGCTAAATTCACCTGCTATGGAGAAGGGACAGACTGATGAGGATCTATAAAAGCAAGACCAGACATAAGAATACTAGTTTTCTTGCAACTGTAACTCACTTGCCTTCAAAATTTGGATCAATTTAGTGTCTACAACACCCCTCTCAAAAGACCACTCCCATAGTGTTGAAGTGTTAGCTCTAGCTTAGATAAATGTATCAAATATGCTGCATGTTCAGTAGATGACATGACAATGTGCCCCTGTTGAACCAATTCTTACCCTCGATTGATTGATTGATTGATTGATTTGTGTTTTACAGCACTTTAGCAGCACTAAGAACCATATCAAGCCAAAGCATCAACAATTTTGATATCAGGTGATGATTTGGTATGCAATAGCTTCTTCTTTGTTCAGTGTAATAAGAAAAACAAGGTGGAGAATAGTTGAAAGAAATGGGTTGATTATCCTAGTCATAGGGGTCGTGAGCTACAGTATAATGTTGTGCAGTGTCCCCCAGATGTTAGGCTTATGAAGTAGACACAGTTACATGGAGTGTTTTTATGAGGTACACACACAATTACATTGTGTCTTTATGAGGTACACAGACACAGTTACTGAATGAGTCCTTATGAGGTACTCTAATGTTAGCCTTGCCAGGTACACAGACACAGATACACAGTGGGTCCTTATGTGGTACTCTGATGTTAGCCTTGTGATGTACACAGACACAGTTACACTGTATCTTCCTATGAGGTACACACACAGAGTTACACACAGAGTCCTTATGAGGTACACACCAGGGTAATTGACCTGTATAGAATGAGACTCGATCTACTGTGTATAACAGAAGGGGAAACTATATAGCTTCGTCTACAGAAATATCATTTGACAGTGTTAATCAGAGCAAGTTATTATCTGTTACATTCTGTGCTAGGTTGTAGTTAAAGGCCCCACTGGACTATATGAACTGCATGCCACACCCCTTTTTAAATGCCCTCTGTGCCAGCTGATGTACACAGGTCAGCAATGTATGCAAAGATTACTAAGGACATATTTAATTAGTGCTTTTCTAAAATTGCACAACTATGAGTGAACCTGAGGTAAATGATGCTATCTAAAATTTATTTCATATTGTTAGCTTTTATTCAGGTAATAGCAGATGTAAATTCAAATCTTTCTACACAGAAAACCATTGGTATATGTGAATGACAGGCAGACACAGAGTAGTCCCCCCTGATTAGTTATTCACTAACAGTACCAGTTGTATGGTATACAATATCACAGACATACACAACACCATGTGGATGCCTGAGACTGGGCACAGCCTTATAGAAATCTGCTAATTTCTAACTAAGGACTAACAGTTGATTTGTCATGTTCACACACCTAAATATATGTGTTAGTATGAGGTGAATGGTGTAAATTCTAAAATTGTCATTCTGGTATAATGGCTGTTTAGAAGATAACAGCTTTTTGTTTTGGTGTCTAGATTCAAACCCAACTGCTACTTTTCTGGTCTGTGACCTCTGACCCTGGAGGTGTCAACACTTTAGGGTGACATACACCACATGTCTCAGGGCCGTGCATGGTGGCTCAGCCTCCCCTCCTTGACCAATCATATGTCCCCAAAAGCACTACAGGGGCATTGCGAGGTGGGCAGTGTCCCCCAGATATTAGTCTTAGGTACACACAGTTACACGGAGTGTTTTCATTAGGTACACACACAATTACATTGTGTCTAGCCTTGTGAGGTACACAGACACAGTTACACAGTATCTTCCTATGAGGTACACACACAGTTACACACAGAGTCCCTATGAGGTACACACACACAGTTTCACAGTGTGTCCTTACAAGGTACTTTGAAAGTACCTTATGAGGTACCTGAAAAATACCTCATAAGGCCAACGTCATAAGGTGCTTCACTCCCATAAATGGAGGTACCTCATAAGGGTACCTCACAAGGAATTTACCTCACAAGGACCAATTGTGTTTGGGAGTCTGCTTGTAGCAGTGGGGCACACCTCGTAGCTTCAGAGCTTCTCAAACATCTTCACTTCCCTGAGGAAGTTCAGAAGTTCTTTCTTACCAGTGCTGGTAAAGACACTGTTCATGGACAGACCATGAAGGTGCTTGTCCCTACTCCTCTTTGTTGCCCGACATGAGTGCTCCATTGTCAGAGGTACTTGACATTGCTAAAGGTGACCAGTGTATTTATATAGACACAGAGACTGGATAATGCACATGAGAATAGGGGCTGTAGAGAGCAGACCCATACTTCTATCATGATTCAGGAAAGGCTGGGTACAAAGTCATTTCCTTCATTTTCAGCCCTCCAGGCTATTAGAGTCAGGCATGTTGGTCATACACATGCCCCTATATTTAGGCCAAGTAATGCACCAAGGATAGATTCATAGATGAATCTCGATTACACAAAATAAACATTGAAACACCCCTGCATTCTACATTGTCTGTTTCTCAATGTTTCATGTGGATTCATTAGTTTGTCAAAATAAACGACACTTATGGGCGCTTTGTGGAATCAAAGACATTGAGAGTCTATAGCATTTTTCGCATCTATTTTTCAGTCAGATTTTTTATTTCATTACTGATATAAAAGGGCAACAAAGAACATAAAAGAAAAGGGAAGGTATTATTTGTTTATAGTGGAACTGAGTTCGATAAGAGCAGTAAAAAATTGTTTTGGTTCATATCAGACGTCTCTGTGGTGCAGTATGGAGCCACTATGTCTCTATGGTGCAGTATGGGCCACTATGTCTCTATGGTGCAGTATAGGGCCACTATGTCTCTATGGTGCAGTATGGGGCCACTATGTCTCTATGGTGCAGTATGGGGCCACTATGTCTCTATGGTGCAGTATGGAGCCACTATGTCTCTATGGTGCAGTATAGGGCCACTATGTCTCTATGGTGCAGTATGGAGCCACTATGTCTCTATGGTGCAGTATGGAGCCACTATGTCTCTATGGTGCAGTATGGAGCCACTATGTCTCTATGGTGCAGTATAGGGCCACTATGTCTCTATGGTGCAGTATGGAGCCACTATGTCTCTATGGTGCAGTATGGGGCCACTACGTCTCTATGGTGCAGTATAGGGCCACTATGTCTCTATGGTGCAGTATGGAGCCACTATGTCTCTATGGTGCAGTATGGGGCCACTATGTCTCTATGGTGCAGTATGGAGCCACTATGTCTCTATGGTGCAGTATGGGGCCACATGGTCTCTGTGGTGCAGTATGGAGCCACATTGTCTTTATGGTGCAGTATGGGGCCACATAGTCTCTGTGGTGCAGTATAGAGCCACATTGTCTCTGTGGTGCAGTATGGTATTATTTGTTTATAGTGGAACTATGTTTGATAAGAGCAGTAGAAACTTGTTTTGGTTAGTATCAGACCTGAACTGAACACTTTGACAGGAAAACCCAGAAGTAGGTAGTGAGATTTCGCTATGTTTGTCCTTCTGTGAAAGATGCTGTGGTTCTCATAGAAGATGGTATCATATTTGTTGGTATCATGTTTGTTCATGTATCCGAGAGCCTGCAACCCAGTAATCTGTTCAATCCTTCAGCAGCTTTCTGTAAGCAGTACAAGTAACAAGGAGTCAGCCAGAAGAAGATGAGACTTGCTATAAAAAACACAAGCAGAAATCAGCACCAACTCGGAGTGGTAGATTGGATAAAATGAAAGAAATCAGGCTGCTGATGAAACTGACTTATGGCACCACCTGACTGCTCTATCTGAATGTGACCATTGTATTAGACACAGAAATTGACTGTTTCTTCAGCACACCTGTCCTATGGAAAGGGATGAAGTTCTTTTATTATTACATTTGTCAGAGAGCAGACCCATTCTTTCTATCATGATTCAGGAAAGGCTGGAAATAATTGCATTGAATTTTGGGGTCAAGTCATGCATCAAAATTAGTGTAAACAGGATGGATATAGGACACCTTCAGGCTATGATTTCAATTAGGTATGATCTATCAAAAGGCACTGATCACCTGGCCGGTCCATTATCCTGACAACGGCAAAACACCCAGCAGCAAGAATAAGCATAAATCATGTTGTATTCCAATTAGAGGAAACTGTCTGAGTTTCACAAAGACACAAATTGTGCAGAGCACCCGAATGCTATACATGTTGCAAAGACTTCTTTTTTGCAGGAGGAGTCTACTCCCTTAATAAAATTTATCTACATTCACAAATCTCCCAGTGCATTAGTTAAGCATTGCATCTTCATGCCCCAGGACAGCATCAATAAGCTGCTTAAGAGCAGCTCTACCACTTTTTGACACATTGTCATAGTACTTTACAGGAACATCGTGCCAATGAAGAAAGGAGGACAAAATGCTGGTTAAATGCCTCTCAACAATGCAGTTCATATGATTATATACTATACAATGCAGCAATTCTGACAATTTTCACCAGAGGGCAATACACAGACTAGCCCAATTCAGCATTGTCACTGCTTTATCACCATCATGTAAGGTGGCACAGAGGAAGCAAATAGCTTTGGCTATAAAGACAGCAGTCACAATCAGATCAGCATACCATTCCTCTGCTACAGATGCAAAGGAAATTATCAGGAACCTCAACACCTAGCACAAGAGACAGTACAAGGGTGAATTGTGGTTGGTCAAAAAAAAAAGAAGAAAGGGAGGTCAAGATTGCCCATAAACCTAACAGAGTTCCAGTCCAAGTCAAAGGGTATGGTTAGAACTAAGCAAAGATCTACTAAGGAATCACAGCAGGAATCAGAAAGATTGTAATTTCCTTCACCCCTGTCTGGTCACAGCCTTAATTTTACACAGCTGGTCTACATATCTGTAGACCGTTCCACTATCCGCCACCTGTGGACGCGCAAAGTGTGGGTGGCATATCCGGGGTGAAGGATAATTGGAATTGATTGATTGATTTGTTTAATGCCCAAAGGCCTGTAGGGCCTCATAGGATGTTGCAGGGGCATGCAAGTCTGTTGGGGTAGTAGAGATACCTGTCAAAAATGTAAAGAGTGCATAGTATGTGTCTAATCTTCTCAAGAGATATCTTACCTTCAGAGCACAGATTTTCAAATATGTCAGTGTTGGACAAACTCAGGATGCCTTACATTACAAGTGAGAGAACTGCTTTCATATGTCATGAAGTTCTGGAGCGGCGCCAATATGACGGTCCCACTCAACATAATTAAGGTGGATGGCTACCATGTCCTGTGCGCGTCCTGTGTGCAGGTTTCTGCACATATGTACTTCTCTATGGCTATTCAGAGACTATACAAAATTGTAGTAGGTACATACCATGGTGCTGGGGCGAACCCTCTACCTTCAGTGTACACACCTGGCTGACTTACTGATTAGGCCACGGAGTCAGATGCTTGTGTGAGGTGTAGAGAGGTAGTAGTGGCCATGTATTTTACATATCTTTAAATTCCATAAGATTTCAAAATTAAAAAAGAATTAAAAAATGCCCAGGACCATATTATGATCACAGTGTATTTTCTGGATGTAGAAGGTTGATGAGAATATCCAGATTTTTAGCTCCTCTTTAACGGTATTCTACACATATTACCATGACATGCTGTAGAAACCTATATTATGTTCACAATATCCTCATGGAAGAAAATCTTTGAAATTTGCATGGGACCCCTATATTTTCTTATCACCATTGGAAAATATATATCATTTGGATCTTGTCACGAAAGTTTGGTGAAAATTTAGCTACTTTGATACCATGGGCGCCATCCACCTTAAGGAGGTACTCCGCCCAGCTCAAGAACTCGCTGCTCACACTGATATACATGAGGTGGAGATCCTACCTGGATCAAGTCATTACCCAATGAAGATAACCATTTGTTACCATATCTGAGGATAATTTATACAGATCATGTGGTGTCGGGTTCCATTATACCATTGCTCACCAACATTGCTCAACAGTTGGCAGGAGACGGGTCTTCCATAATGAAGAATTAAGTTCTGCCACGTATGGAGATGACTGAAGTAAACATTGTTGACAACATTGTGGAATACGTCAAGTCCAAGACACGCAAATTGCACAGTGTGTATGAAATTCCAGACGGACCTCCAAGGATTAAATTAGCCGTCAGGCTCCAGTTAAAGTGTGTTACATTGAAAAAACTGCAATGGCACTAGACTTTCTCTTAACATAGGTAAAACAAAAGATTATGACCTTTGGCACTAGGAGCAAACCGAGATAGTCAAATCAAACATACCCCATCCTACAGATACCTGGGTGTAACCTTAGACAGTCAGTTGAAGTTTACAAAACACATTCACACCCTTTCCAGATCGGTCTCCCACAAGAGTTTGTGAAGAAATGGACATTAGAAAATCACACGCATGCACATATTGGAAAATAGATAAAAGGAAAAATGGATGGGAGTTTTCAAAGAAACAAACGTAGGATTTTGGTTTGTGGGCAGTAGTGAAAGTTTAACAATGCAACATCAAACATTGAAAGCAAGTAGAAAAGAAAAGAATAAATGAGGTCAGAATAAGCTAGGCCATATGGACACATTTTTGGTATAACCAAAGTAGTATAGTATGTATCAGAACAGGACTATAGCTAACTACAGGATATTACTCACTGGGGAGGCAGCCAATCAGAGACCTCCATTTGGTCATGTGACCTCGACCCCCGTCATGAGGACCTCATTTGCATAATAGGCCATGCCCCCTTAGCCAATCAGAGCCCTCCATTTGGTCACGTGACCACTCATTTACACAATAGGCCATGCCCCTTAGCCAATTAGATACCTCCATTTAGTCATGTGACCCCTCATTTACATAATAGACCACGCCCCTTTATGCTAATGAGACCTCATTTGCATAATAGACCATGTTCTCTTGATCACGTGACTTAGACCCCCTGTGAAGTGATTTCCAAATGGAGGTCTCTGATTGGCTAATGGTCTAGGTCACATGACCCGATTATGTCAATAGGGATTGCCTAACCATGTGACCTCCCTTTTTTGTAAACAACACGTGACCTAGCCAAGTGACTTAACCACGTGGTTTCTATAATAGGCCATACCCCTTTGATCACATGGTGTAGTCACGTGACCACTTGTTTGTAACAGAGAATCAATAATAATTCTAACAAATTAGACTTTGGTGATAGTCTTCGTCCTCTGCCTGGGTTTAAACTGCATGTAACATTGGAATATCTTCTACCCTTCAGTATTGCTGAAATGGAGGATGAAGGGGAGAGCGAACCAGGATTGAAAAAAATAGCCAAAAAAAGGGAATAGCACTTTTCAGACATTTCAGACATTATTTGTGGTTACACATGACACATGACTCAGAGATACTAACACCTAATAAAGTACATCTTTCTCCTCCAGAGCTACTTTCATTGGTTATTTTCAGCTGGTTTGCTCATATCTTATATTCTATATGACCTATTGTGAGAACATTGTAGTTATTGAAGTGGATACTTTGTCCATGTAACAGAGACCATGTTAATATAACTCGGTAATTTTTTATTTTTTCAGCAGTTTGCTTGAAGCAGTACAAGGAACGAAGAGTCAACCAGAAGAAGATTAGACTTGCTATTGGAAACAAGCTGAAAACAGAGTGGTGGATTTGAGAGAAAAAAATCACAAAGATGAAAGTGGCTAATGGCACCACTTACCTGGTCTAGCCGAAAGTGGCCATGGCTTTAGACTGACTTGTTTCTTCCACCCACCTGTTCTATGGAATGAGGTGAATTTCTATTAGTACCATTATTCCTGTCCCATCATATGGGGATACTGAGTTATTGGGTAGGGTACCTCTTAGATACACATCACAATGTTCAGTTTCCTAAAAATTCTTCACCTGTTAAAGGTGTGTAGGATTTCACCTGGAAAACAATACCAAATGGATGACAGGCTACTGGAGGACTTCATTGCAAGGTGTATGAGGGAAGTCTTTGACAGTGCCAAAAATCTGTTGATGCTTCTAATTGACTCATGCACTGTCATTAGCACAGGGCCTGTAGAGAGCAGACCCATACTTTCTACCATGATTCAAGATAGGCTGGATACAAATTTGTTGAATTTCCAGGCCAAGTAAAACACAAAGGATAGATTCAGGACAACTTCAGGCTTTGACTTCAATAAATTAACTTCTTTGATTGAAAGGGGTTTTGTCAAAATGGTCAGGACACAGCTATATTATAGGGAACTGTATGAAGAGAGATGTGTGTGCCTGGAGCGGCTCCTCAACCACAGTCACACCAACCACTTATCATGTTAACGAGTTAATACACGACCATCCAATAAAAAGAACCTGCATCATTTATTCAGTTAATTAATAGGGTCCCATCGTTAACCCCACACATGCTTGTAGGCTTACAAAGGGAGGTAGGGGCAGGGGGGCGTTACACAAACAGGTTTCGCTACATTACGACTCTCGTAGGGAGGGACGTGCATTACACAAAATAAATAGTCGCTCTGATTTTCCAACCAGAAATTCTCGTTATAGCCTAATGATAAAACCCCCGTTACACAAACTTTTTCTCTTAGCGTAACTATCGCTTGTTTTATTATGTTAATGTTACAACGATCCATTTTCCCAGATTAAATATTAGGTGCCCAATCATCAGAACGACCATCGTTCTGACATTTTTTACCGAATGATGAGGGGGACACCAGAGTAATTTTCCTTCACTAGGTCACTTCCTGTGTTAGCGAGGGAAATTTGAAGATGGCTCCTGCTCAGAAGAGAGATTACTTTGGGTGCAAGCAGTGAAAAATCAAAGAACGGAGGTCTCCTTTTGCCATTTATGATGAGAGTGAGTTTCAGGCCCGCTACAGGCTGACAAAACCAGTGGCCAAGAGGTTGGTAGCCGACTACAGCCAACACAGCACCTTCAAAGGGACCACCAGAGGAGGGGGACTCTCCCACTTGGATAGGGTAAGTTATAAAGAAAATAAAAAAATTCCCAATAATTACTGTAATAAAAAATAATAAAGTAATGGAAAGATTAATACTTAAATATTTGTCAATTTTTCTTTAAAAATTTTTATAAATTTCTTTTTCAGCTATGCCTGGTCCTCAGGTATTTTGCAACGGGTTCTTTCTACAGCACCACAGGGGACACTCAGCAAGTCTCTCGTACCTAGCTGTGTCGCTCTGTTAAGGATGTGACTGAGTTTTTCTACAAACAGAGGAAAAAGTTTATCCAGTGGCCTGAGTCCTTGGAACAGAAGATGGAAAACGCTCTCAAAGTGTACCGCCACAAACCCAAGGGCACCGACGAGGAACAGAAGAAGAAGTATGTGTTTGGTTTTGTGGATGGCACCCACATACCTATTAAGACACCAGAGCAGAATGAGGCCCCTTACGTCTGTCGCAAAAGGTATCATTCAATCAATACAACTGTAAGTATTTTTTTCCACTTCTTCATACTTTGGGTTTGTTCTGCTTTTTCAGTTTTTATATCCTTTATATGTAATGAAATTTGACATGAAATTTAAGATTTTTGTAATGAAATTTGACATAAAGAATACATCAATAAGGAATAAACTCTTTAACAAAGACATTTATTAAAAACAAAACATTTTGTTATCTACAAATCATCTCAGACTTCGACAAGAGGATCATATATGTGGATCTGAGGTGGCCGGGATCTGTTAATGACTTGTATGCTCTGAGCTGCTCTCCTGTCGGAGATGAGATCAAGGAGGAAGTATGGGGCAAGTTTGTTCTCCTTGGAGACGGTGGGTTAGTACCTTAACTATTTTTTTGTAATTTTCAATGTAGTACTTTTTGTCATTTTTTCCATGAGAAATAAGTTTTGTTTCTTCTTTCAATTTCTAGTCCCACACCTCTCTATTATCTGTACTTCATTACCTTACATTATCTGTTTTTTGTTCCCAGATACAGCCTGAAGCCCAACCTCTTCACTCCCTACAGGACCACTCAACCAGGAACAAAGGAGGAGAGGTTCAATAAGTGGCACCGCAAAACGCAAGTCTGTGTGGAGCAGTCGATCGGGATATTGAAGCAGAGGTGGCGGTGAGTAGCAATTTTTTTTTTTGCAATAATATATAACGTTGTAAAATCTTTAGTAATTTACTTCCGCAACTGTGATGTAGAAACCAGATATAAAGACCATCCCGATCAGGGGGGGGTCGGGTGAAGCTTCGTCTATGACTGGCAAAGCTGATGATGATGTTGATGCTGATAACGCCTTGAATGACGTGAATGACGTGGATGATCATGTTAGGAGTGGCCAGCAGGCTTCTGTACCAGACGCTCTTGACACATCACAGGACCATGCAAGGTCCACCCTCGACGTTCCCTCTACTCCTACAATCGCATTTATGTCGACCCCACGCGTTCGGGCACAGCCACCTCCAGACCCACAACTCGCAGAGGCCATAAGGACGTTGGCTACTTCTCATGAGCGTTTGTCGGAGGCCCTTCTTGGACTTCTGACCCAAAGTGCAGCCACCCAAGAGCTACTAGCAAGCCGTAAGTATTTCTGTGTTTTGGTCAAATATATATAAGTAAAGTAAAGAAAATGTTAAAAAATTCTGTCCATGTTATTTGTGTATCATGAAATATTACTGCTCACTCAAGGGACCTTCACACTTAAAGATGTAATTTTGTTAATGATCTACATGTAGTCTCTTCATCTTTTTCAAATTTCTTAACCTCATAACCTTGGATCTTTAATCTTTGCAGAGTTGCGTGGGGTCCGGGACATTCTTGCAATAGTACATCACTGGTGCCTAGCTCCTGTGTCAGTAGAGACCCAGACTGAACGTGATGTCCGCGAGGGGGAGGTTCAGACCACCCCCCCTACGGTAGCCAACAATGAAGCACAGACATCACATCCTGAGAGTGCCGATGGGGAGGCCCAGACCGAACCAGTTAACCTTTCCCGCGTAGAGAGGAGAGTCCTACAAGAATGTAATGGTGATGCAGTTGACGCGGAGGCTGAGCTAGAGGCTCCTATCGAGGAGGCTGGTGGCACAGACAAGGAGAACAGCAGTGAACACAAAGTGCCATCCAAAAGGGGGCGTCCACGCCGAGGCGGACGCAAAACCTAGCTTTCATATACTGATACAATCCCGCAGATAAAGCCAATTATTAGTACAAGACTCTTGGCCTGTGTGGACCAGTTTTATTCATGGACATGACAATTGCCAAAACCAGCCTTAATTCACAGTACCTTAATTTTTTCCCTTCAATCTGACTCAACAAGTTAATATTGTCAGACAGTTCTCTTATGATGCTTTGCATGTTATAGGTTATTAGTTTCGGTGCTGTGAGAATCAGCCTAGTTAGTTTGTAAAAAGATTATTTGAAGAAAAGTACTCATACTACTCAAATATATAGTCAAAATCAGTGCCTGTTGCAAAGAGTTGCGTTTAAAGAAGTTTAACTGACATTACTTAGTTTGCAAGCACTCATAGTACTTCAATAATTATAATAATAATAGAGCAATCGCAGACTTGAATAATTAGTAAAAATCTGTGATTATTACAAAGAGTTGACACTAAATAAGTCAAGGCGTTACCTCATATCCAAAGGATAAGAAATAATTCCAGCAGTTACTTCTATGTCTACTGTAAAAAAAAATCTGAAAAATAAAGAGTTTAATTTCATATCTCTGTCATTCTGTTAGTTACCACAAACTTATGCCATACAAGAAATATAGGGAAATATATCAATGTATGTAAAAGGACGCTTACATGGTGCAATATCTATTCTGGAACAGTTTATAGCCCAAAAATAAAAAAAAATACCGGTTAAGGAATTTCCTTAACTTTCGTGTTTTTGGGTGCCCTCTAGCGGGAATCCCGTGCAAATGACATCATTCCGAGGGTGTTTTTCCAACTAAAAGTGCTTCGCGTGTCACCTTAATTATGGCTTCTCCCGTCAACCCGGTAAGCTTTATAGGCCTAAAACACATTTAACATACAAGAACTTTTATTAAAGAACATGGTTAAATCCATATGGTCTCTTTCCATGCCAGAAATTAGCCATAATCTGTCTCATTTGATCGAAATTTTGTGTGATTTGAGGTTAAGGTTAACCTTAACTTTCTACCTTAACTTTATTGTAGAACATGCCACCAAGTGAGAGTGACTCGGATTGGGCCTCTGACTCTCAGGCCATGGAGGCAGGACCACCTCTTCCTCCCCCACCAAAGAAGAAGAAGACTGAGCGGCGGAAGGCCACACAGAAGAGGGATGTCACGGCGCTCGACAAGCCAGACCCAAGCTTTGATCCATCGGAACATCAACTGCCCCGAGAACTATTGGACTTAAGACAAGAACAGACATTCGATGTCAATGATGAGGACATGTCGGAGGATCATGTTGGCTTCTGGCGGGACGAGGACAGGGATGTACTCGTAAAAGCGCTAAACCACTACCGCAAAGACCTCAAAGGAAACTTTGAGGGATGCGGCGGTGGAAAAGCTAAGCGTGTCCGTGCTTGGGAAAAGGTTGTAGGTAAGTTAGACTTGTAAGGGAGGGTGTTGCTGTTCTTTTACTTCTAACAAAGATCACTCATGAAACACTGTATGTCATTGTCAATAAAAAAATTTCTGTCAGCATTCAATAATTAAACAACCAAATTATTTTCTTTTGCTCAGAACATGTGAACCAGCGTTGTAAGACGAAGTGGAATGTCTCACAAGCACAGGGGAAGGCGTCCCGGTATGCGAAGGAAGTAAAGGCAAAGGTAAGATTCTTAATTTACTGTCAATACTTTATTTAACAATAGACAATGGAATAAAAAGAAATCGCTCTGTAGTAATAAATAACATCAGGTTGTATGGTTTAATTATCCCCCCCAAAAAATATATATAAAACCTAATCTAACTCTACCCCCATTTTCCTTTGTAGTACAACGCTCTGCGCCGAGCTAAGCAAAGGACGGGAGGGGGCGTCATCACAGATGACATGTACCTGACACCGATAGAGCAATCGATGTTAGACTATGTTGGTGTGGAAGGTGTTGTCGGTAGGTAAATCCAACTTGTACATCAGAAAAAATATTTTTACAATATCTGAATCACTTAATACCTGAGTATAATATCTGAGATCATTATCACGTTGTCTCACTGTGTAGGTACAGTTTTATAACATTACATACCTGATTTCAAGGTTGAGATCTAAATATATAAAATATACCTATGTCGTTCACTAACGCAAACCTATGTACACTCCCCAACCCATGTAGCACCCTCTTAAAGAATCTTTACATATTGCAGGGATACCTGGTTGCAGGGGAGTCCCACTAAAACCGAACACCCCCATGTCTGCTTCCTCTGCTAAGGGCTATGAGAAGGCCGCACGCCAGGCCTGGGACTATAAACGTGAGAACATCCCTGACTATGGTGCTGAACTAGAAACTACAAGACTGCACTGCACCTCAAAGAAAAGGAGCAATAAATCTAAGAAATAAGTGTATGACAACGAAAATTAAACATTCTTTAAGAAAGAGATAATGTCTTAATATGTGCTGTAGTCGAGTACAAACATAGCTGTATGGCAAAGAAAACATTTAAGAGAGATATAATATCTTAACATTTGCTGTAGTCGAGTACTAAAATAAAACAAATACATATCATGTAAAGGTTGACTTAACAGTATTAAAAAAATAAATATAATGTTGTCAATGTCTTATGTATGCTCTTAATCATCACTGCTGCTACTCTTGGACTCTATATTGTCATCTTCGCTACTGCTGCTGCTGCTGCTGCTGTTGGCATCGCGTTGTCGACGTTGGAAATGGGCCTGGACGTACTCGTCACGATGGTCCTGTGCAACCGGCTCAGGGTTATCCTGGTTGAAATCGCGCGGCCCAACAGCAGCAGCGCGCCTTGGTCTGAACAGGTCCGTTCCGTCGTCCTCAGCATCCCGGTGAGGCGTGCTATCCTCCATAGCCATGTTGTGCAAACATGCACATGCAGTTATCACCCTGCAGGCCTTCGCTGGCTCAAGGTGGAGATAGCCTCCACTGCTGTCTATACACCTGTAAATTAAAGGAGCGTTTGTAAAGTTATGGAGCAGTCAAATCATTTTTTAAGAAATTTGGGATCTCTCTGAAAATCAATACAGAACTTACCTCCATCGCTGCTTCATAACACCGATGACACGTTCGACTTTGGACCGGGTGGACCGGTGCCACCTATTGAATGCTCTTTGCTCCGGCGTGCGTGGGTCATCTGGGGTCATCATGTACGGCCTTAGAGTGTATCTGTTTAAAATCAAAAGAGAGAAAATTTAACAGCAAACGACATGTAAGTAGTAACTTCATGACAAAATTTTAAAGAAACATAATACACAAAAAATGTAACAGATTTCAAGTTTGCATTTTAACCAATTTCTCCAATTGGTGAATGTTAAGCTACCTACCCTGAGTCACCTAGGAGAAAAAATTCTCCCCACTCCTCGGCCTCTGCCTCGTCGTACAGTGCACTGCACGAGAAGGAGTACTGGTCATTTGCTGACCCAGCGAATGATGCATCGATATGAGTTATCCTCATATCAGCATCACAAATGACCTGCAATGATGAAAATACATACAATGAAGTGACAAATACATGGTTTACATTACCTTGCATGAAATGGACCAAAAAAGTGAAGGAAGCGACCTATACCAATGTATTCAACATTTTCGCATTTGTATTTTCATTCAAGGAAATAAGGTTGGGATAAATGAAGATTCTTACCATTGCATTGATTGAGTGGAAGCCCTTACGATTAACGAACACTCCCTCGGGGGGGGTGTGCACCCTCGTAGTCCGTGGCACTTGGGGAGATGATTTGTATGTGGGTGCCGTCAATGCACCCAAACACAAAGGGCCTACGATGATGCCGGTTGTAAAACCGCCGAGCCTTCTGGATCTTCGTGCGTGGGGTGTCGGGCCACTGTATATAGCTGGAATAAAGAATAAAGTTGAAATGAAATGTTCAAGGTGACTAAGAAAACGTTAGGTAGAAGAATTTTTTGGGAATTGATTATAATTACTGCTAAAATAAAGCCAAAAGTTTTTATGGTTACTTAGCATAATACCTTCATTTTAATTAACCGTGAAATTAAAGGTTCATTTCTGATGCAAATTCACCTCGCAGCATTCTCATAGAAGAAGTTAGCCACATCCTCGACAACACGGCTTACGGTGGCGATGGACACTTGCTGTGTCTCAGATATGCAGCCGAAGCTAGCTCCGGTTGCAAAAAATCGCAAAGCTAGACAAACCTGTAAAAAAAAATTGATATATAAATTTAAGGGATCAAAGCCAATTAAAAATTATATTTAGCCCCCCCCCACACAAAAACAAATAAATAAAAAATTATTCAATTTATGTGAGGTGAGTGAGCAGCTCATGTAGACCCAAATACCAACATACACCTAAATAAGTCAGTTGACAAAAATTAAATTCAGGATCGTGTGATAGGTGAGCTCCTCGCTACGTACCTTTACAATATGTCAAGGCTAAGACTTTACCAAAGTTTACCTAAGTGTAGAGTCTTACCTGTTCCATGAAGGAAAGGCCACCCCCAATGCTGGACCCTCTTGTCCTTGTGGTCCAGGCTGCAAACTCTGTACTGATCTTCTTCACTCGTTTTTTGGACAACCGGTACTTTCTGACAAACTTCCTTTCCGACCACTTGCGGTACGGGTTATGTCTTTCCAGGTAAACCTTGCGCAAACACCCATTTCTGTCTCGCTCCATCGTCAAAAGTCACCAAAAGAGAAGCTCGGCGCACTTTTTTCGCTGGTTGCCTTAACGCCAAAGACCAGTGAGAAGTTGAGGAAATCCTTAACTTTTGGAAGTTTTCCTTAACTACGCCATTTTGGAGACCTCGAGTTTAACGTTAATTAAAAGTAGGTCATCGTAGACCAACAACGGTGCACAGACGTTGAAAAGTTGACAAAACACATAAAGTTTCATTCCCCAAGAGATAACTGTAATGAAACAATCCTAAGATGAAAAAAAAAAGTTATCCTCAACTTTGAGGACATCCTTAACCTGTTAAGAAAGTTCTCAAGGACAAAAAAGTTACGGAAAGTTTCAAGATAATTGGTAATTGTAACGGAGATTGTCTTAACCCTACCTTAAGACTTTTCCGAGGTCTTTATGTAACGAGGCCCTGGTCTCCACTGTGACTGTGAAGTGCTAAGTGATTGGCACTATTCCATAGAGCACAGCTCTGAACTGTCAGTAGTCTCTCTGAACTGTCAGGAGTCTGCACCGGAATGTGCTGGCTGAGTCATCTGTGTGTCAGGAGTCATCAGGCCAAGCTGGGAGTCGTTACACCTGTCCCCTAGGAGGAGAAAGCAGCCCCACCCTGCAGGGCTGCGCTGGTAGGTGGCAATTATGTGCACTGTTAAGGGTTAACATTCATAAATATGGCTGAAGAAGGGCTACAGAATCAACTACGCTTATTGGGGCTGGGAACCCATGTTCAGAACACAAATTCACTGGTTAGTAATTTCAATGGGGACCCCCCTAAATTCAAAACATGGTTGAAGGAAATCGAAAAGTACTCCATACTAATGGGTGCCGCAGATGATCAAAAACGTTACATTGCTTTTCAAGCTAGTTCTGGACCGGTCTCTGATTGTATACTTAGGCATTTCCAGCAGGATCCCCCACCTGATTTGCAAACATTAAAAGATCAACTTCGGCAATGATTTGGTGAGCCACAAGATATGGCTCAGGCTCTAGCTAGGCTTAGGCGCTTAAAGCAGAATAAATCAGAAACTGTGCAGGTCTTCGCCGAGCGAATAGTTGACCTTGCCCGGGATGCTTTTCCCAATGAAGATCTTGAAAATGCGTTAATAGCTAGACAGTTGATTGAAGTTCTTACAGATGGCTTGCAACAGCCGTCGGTAGCCCGCAGGTTAATAAAAGACCCACCTGAAGGTCACTGGTGCCGGGAGTGTCCCGGAGGAAGAAATGTCACTACTTCTAACAAGAAGGGGAAGGCAGGTAAACAAGCTAATCCCAAGGGTGGGGACAGTAAGCCTAAGTGTTGGCAATGTAAGGGTGTAGGCCACCTCCGTAGGGACTGCCCAGCAGGTAACAATAAGAAGGGAGGGGGCCGTGGGTCACAGTCTCAGAGTAAACCCAAACCCACCCCCCGAGAGTCAGGGGCACGGGGAGGCAAGGGACGGCCATGGGCCGCTGCTGTGTCTGTTGAAGACGCACCCGGGGATGAAAGGGAAGGAGCTTCCCTTCCGGAAGCTGCTCCGGGAAACGAGTAGCGCCTCCCCTCCCTGGACCCAGGGAGAGGGGAGGCAGGAAGGCTACAGTCTGTTCGGGAGGCAGCCATCGTTGTAGCTACCAGGTAAAAATTAATGGTCGTGCATATAGGGCACTTGTTGATAGTGGAGCAGACCTTAGTTTCATACAGGTGGGGGCCTTCCGGCAGATGGGTGGGGACATTGATAAATTAGACCCCCCAGAATATGAACTATCTGCAGTGGAGGGAACATCAATACCTTGCTATGGTATGGCAGACATACCTCTGAAATTTGGTACCCAGAGAGTATCACAGCGCATGTGTGTAGTAGGTGAGGTAGGACCTACAATGGCTCTGGGGTATGATTTTCTTTGTAATGCAGATGTGGACTGTCACTTTGGTAAAAAGCTGATGGTGGTGAAAGGTCAAAAGGTGAATCTTGAGGAAGAGTGCTATATAAGATCTTTAATGAGGCTGACAGAAGACGTATTTGTACCACCACAAACCAGTGTTATAGCTCGGGTGAGGGCCACAAAGAAGGCTGGTCTGTCGATAGTATCTTCTGTCAATACTGGATTTCTTGGCAGAGAGCCAGGACTCATGGTGGGTAATAGCTTGGTCAATATCCAGAAGAAAAGAAGCACACCTGTGCTCATTACCAACGAGACAGGCCGACCGTTTCAACTACATAAAGGGAATGTAGGAGCACAGGCTCTGGAGGTGGAAGATGCCGAGGTGTCCGATACCTTAGCGAGTCAAGCATGGGGAGGGTCGATATCTAAGCTAGAGGTCACTGATAAGAATTGTTCTACGGAGTACCGAGCTTCCGTGGAGAAGCTGGTAAAAGAGAACATAGATATATTCGCCTCATGTGACGCCGAGCTTGGGAAGACTGACGTCCTGAAACTCTCCATAGACACTGGGGATAACGTACCTTTTAAACAGAAACCGTATCGGGTACCCTTGGCTAAACGCGACATCATAGGTAAGCAGGTAGATGAAATGCTAGAAGCCGGTATTATAACACCTGCCCACAGCCTGTGGTGCTCACCAGTCGTTCTGGTAAAGAAGAAATCTGGGGAGTGGCGGTTCTGCATCGATTTCAGGAAACTTAACAATCTAACCCTAAAATACAACTGGCCGCTCCCAGTGATAGACGATATTCTCGCATCCCTTGGGGAAGCAAAGTACTTTAGCACTCTTGATCTCCGCAGTGGCTACTGGCAAGTAGCACTGGAAGACAAAGACAAAGACAAAACTGCGTTTGGGTGCCACAGAGGCATCTTCAGGTTCGAGGTAATGCCATTTGGCCTTACAAATGCTCCATCTGTATTTACTGAACTTATAAATCATGTGCTGCAAGGCTTAGAGGAATTTTGTAGGCCTTACCTAGATGACGTTATCATCTTCAGTAGAACACCTGAAGAACACATAAGTCATCTGGAAGAGGTATTTCAGAGGTTGAGAGATGCCAACCTGAAGTTGAAACTGGAGAAGTGTGACTTCTTCAGACAGGAGATAGGGTATCTCGGCCATGTGTTCACCCAGGATGACATAAGCCCTGACCCCCAGAAGGTCAAGGTCATCCAGGAAATGAAGACACCTACCAACGTCAAAGAGGTACGTGGCTTCGTAGGAATGGTGAGCTATTACCGTCGCTTCATTCCAAACATGTCAGAGATTGCCTTACCTCTGACGCGGTTAACTAAAAAAACATGCCGTCTTCCTATGGGATCAGAAGTGTGAGGAAGCTTTCAACGTTTTGAAAGAGAAATTGAGAACACCACCCGTTCTTGCTTTTCCTGAGGTAGGTAAAGAGTTTACCCTCTACACAGATGCATCTGATGCATCAATAGGTGCAGTGCTGTCAGAATCAGGGACAGGAAGGAGAGGTAGTAATTCAGTACTTGTCGCACAAGTTATCGGATACTGCTCGCAAGTGGGCGACAGTAGAGAAAGAGTGTTTTGCTATCATCTACGCCTTACAGAAACTGAAACATTATTTGTTTGGGGCAGAGTTTACAATAAAAACTGATCATGCTCCTCTCAAATTTCTGATGAACTCTGAACTTAAGAATCAGAAGGTCCAAAGGTGGGCCATGATTCTGAGTGAGTACAACTGTAAGGTGGAGTACTTACCTGGCAAGAATAATACTTGTGCTGATTTTTTAAGTAGGCTACCATCAGGTAAGGTGGTAGCAGTAATAAATGCGGACAAGTATGATCCGCTAGAGCATTGGAACACTGCACAGAAAATCAAACTTAAGCCACCTGTCCTGCCTAGGAGGGTGCCGAAGGTTCCAGAGACTGAACTGGAGCACATGAGTGTAGAGCAGGACAAGGACCCCAATCTTAGGTACCTTAGGGAACAGCTTCAGCTGATAGGTCCTAAGAGACCAGAGATCTACAGGTACTGTGTGATAGTGGACATAGTTTATTTCATATCTGAGCAGGAGAACAGGCCTAAACTCATGATCCCACCACACCTACAGCAGGTAGTGTTATCACAGGTACATGATATATGTCACCCTGGAATGGACAAGACATATGACTTAATAAGGGAGCGATACCACTGGAAGGGTATATACAAGACTGTGGTGCACTACGTCAGCTGCTGTGTACACTGTAGATCAAGGAATCTAGTTAAGAAAACTAGGGAACTCCAAGAAATGGAGTCAGTGTCTTTTCCCTTCGAGAAAGTGGCTATGGATCTCGCAGGTCCCTATGAGGAGAGCCACCAGGGGAATAGATACCTGCTGACAATTGTGGATATGTACTCGGGATGGCCGGAATTCTACCCTATTCCCGACAAGAGAGTGGAGACAGTAGCTCAGAAGCTACTGGATCACTTTATTACAACCCATTCCTGCCCACTTACGTTGCTCATTGATAGGGGAAAAGAGTTTTTAAATGAAAGAGTCAATAAGGTATGTTCTGAACTTAAAATATATCGTGTAAAAACCTCCAAGTACCATGCAAGCAGCAACGGGGCCGTGGAACGCACACACAGGGTTTGGAATATGGTGTCGAAGACATTGGCTGGGGATATCCAAAACTGGGATACTATGGTCCCCTCAGTTCTCTTTGCTCTGAGAGTGAGTAGAAACGAGAGTACTGGCCACTCCCCGTTCTATCTTCTCCACAACCGTGATCCAATACTTCCTCTCAACACGCTGTTAAAGCCACGCCGGAAGTACCAAGGTGAAGAATATCACCAGTTGACTTTGGAGAGACAGCACCATAGTTTTGTGGAAGTGGCTCGGAATCAGCAAGAAGCACGCCGAAAACAGAAGATGCACCATGATGAGAAAGCTAAGAAAGTCACCATAGAGGTTGGTGACTCAGTTTACTTATATAATATGCATCGTACTAGTAAATTGGATCTCCCCTTTGCACCCTACTACCGGGTAGTAGCCAAGTGGGTGATGTAAATTACCGAGTTAGGAACGAGCTAACTTTTGCGGTAGAGGATGTTCACGCGGAACACCTCCGACTAACCGGAGATAAGTGGGAGGTGCCCAGGTCCCAAGGTGAGGGACGCAGACTGGACAGGCGGGCCAAAATGGCTGCCAACCCACTAGAGTCAGATGACACTGACTCCTACGATGACAAGGCATCACTCGGGGAGAGTGCTTGCGTGGGGAATGAACACGGCAGAGAGCCAGTGCCCCACATGCCTATCAGAGGAGGAGCAGACAGTGAAACTGACTCTGACTCAGACATGGAGCTACCCTTGTCTGAGGTAAAGAGGAGGCTGCAGCGTGACAGCAGTCCTCCTGGTGACACAATGGGAGACACCTCCGGGGATGGACGAAATCCATCCGGGGAGGGTAGCCGAGGCCCATTGGATGTAGGGGTCATGCAACCTGAAACTGGTAGTGCAGACACCCTGAAGAAGGGCGACCATACGCCTGGGTCTACAGGTAGTCAGGAGAAAGGGGACACCATGGATGTAGACCAGACCTACTCCAAAAGAACCTGAGAACATGAAGGGGGAGTAGAGGAGTCTGCAGGTAAGAGACGTCGTATCTTAGGAGTGAAGAGTAGAAAGGTTAAGGACCTTCTGACCCTAATAGCAGACTTAATACAATAAAAAAAAAGGGACATAGCTTTGGCATGTACATGGTTGCCTCAGGATCAGGGGAGGCGCTGGGGAAGCCATTACTCCCTGGGGTTTATCAAGGTTAGGGTGTGAAGTAGATCACATTCAGTCATGCAAGAAGTAAAAATGTCAGCCTATTTTTCTGTGTATATATATATGTACTCGATTAGCTAAGAAACATTAAGGTAAATATATGTTCTGTTTATTCGCAGGTAACCATGGTTATCAAGGCGATGGCACTCGTAGTTATATGCATAGCATTACTAGCCTTAGTAACTGGGGAAACTCATGTGTATTTTAGTAAAATACATGAAACTAATGCTGTGAAAGCCCAATGGAAGGTTGGCTTCCTAATTGACCTCGGTCCACTGGAGAATAACCTGTCTCAGGTAGAGGACCGCTTGAAAGAAGTGGGTCATGCAGTAGACGGGTTAAAGAACTTTAATTGGAGTGAAATGGTTTATTCACGTCTTAGTAAACTGCAAATACAAACATTTGCAGAACTCCGAGAGAGAGCTGGTAGCATGAGAGATGCTATCTCCATGCTAAGAAGCCTAAGGTCAAGAAGTAAAAGAGCTATTATTAACTTAGGTGGCTTTCTAAGCTACACCTTCGGGGTGGCTAGTGAAGATGAAGTGAAGCGCATGAATTACCATATGGAGATTATGGCTAGACGACAAGCTCGTCAGAAACATGCCGTAGAAGAAGCCTTATCTATAATAAATATCACCTACACCGGGGTGATTGAAAACAGGAATGCTGTGAATACCGTCATAGGTATAACGGAGGATTTACGGGCTAGTCTAGAGAACCTCACTGAATCCATAGTCATACCGCTTCGAAACTTCATTGTCATTCATGCTCGAGTAGAGGGCTATATTGATGAAATATCGCTCAGGTTAGATAAGGTAGATAAGCAACTTAAGAATATTGAATTAATGTTAGCAAGTGTGGCAGTGGGTCATTTAACACCCCGATTACTGTCATCTAATGACTTTAAGCTACTACTAACCAATATTAGTAGACATCTAGGTGGTAGCATGCAGCTACCCTTTGATCCTCTGACGGATCTATTGAAGTATTATCAACTGCTTAGGTGCACCTCTACCACTGTAGATAGAGGAATATTAGCACTTATAACTCTACCATTAGTAAACAAGCAAGAAAAATGGGAATTGATAAAAGCTATCAACTTGCCACTACCCATGGAGAAGTCCAACTTCTCCGTGTACTATGAATTAGATATGGAAAGGTTTGCAATCAATGTGGAACACACCCAATACATCAGGGTAGATAAGACCGTCTTTGAGTTATGCAGTCTCGAAGGACTTTCACACTGCATGTTCCATAACCCAAGTATGCCTGTAGCCACTTCTACAAGTTGTGCACTTAGGTTATATCTAGACGGTAAACCTACAAAGTATTGTCGCACAATGCTTTCTAAAGCCGTTCACTTACCTATGGGTAAATATCTAGGAGATAGCAAGTGGGTTATCATATCTAGAGTACCGCAGACCTTCAGAGTCATATGTCAACATAAAAGAGAACAAGTTAAAACAAGACCTCCAGTTCAACTCGTTAAGCTGAGCCCTGGTTGCATAGCAACCAGTGACCTAATGCAATTTAACACCGAGTATAGTGTAGCCTCCATGTATACAGTACCGAGTCAGATAAACGATCGTCTCATTCCTAGAACTATGAATTTGAGTAGACTGGGTGCCCTACGTTCAGCCCCCGGGAAAAAAATTAGAATCCCAAATAAATTAAAGAATCTAGCCGAAATAGATTTAGCATCTCTGGAAGAGTATGTACAGGAAGAAGGGGCATATAACAATATTCCAAAGTGGAAAGAAAGCATGCAGACTGGAATTCCAAGTCTGGCGGGAGGGATATTTGGCATGATTTGTGTAGTCTTGATTTGTAGATACCGAGCTAGGCTGTGGCATAACAACCCTTGTGCCAATGCCAACCAGGCCAAGCAGAAGCGCAGCCCAACAGGTGACGTCACAAAGCAGACCGAGGATGAGCCATCACCAGCAGCAGTAGCCAGTAAAGTCACGAAGGATGCTACCGCACCCCCTCAGGTGGACGTGCCACCTACAACATCTGGTGGTAATCTGTATCCTCGAATAATAATACCTGGTATACATACAGGTGGACAGTGACTTTTACCTGACAAAGGATAAGTATCTTATCTATGCCATATGTTTGAACTTAAACAACTATCACACCGTGATAAGGTAACCCAGCTGACTGAAGGAAGCAAGCAAACACATATCTGACCTATGACTATAAACTTGTGCCTGTACGTGGATGGGCATTTCATATAACAATAACAACACAAACTGAAAGAGTGCATTATGAACAATACCAAGGACGAGTATTGAACTAACAGCAGACACTATAACTTGTGGCAATTAATTATTTTATTTTATTGCAGGCTGATTACAAATTGTTTGGTAATGTGTGTACCTTTGGCCTATATGTATATGCATATGCTTTAGTAACAATAAGAGTTTACCTGGTAGATAAATAGATTCTACCTACTCTTAAAAGACTCATACAACACAACGAGAAGAATCAAGAGACATTTCTACACTATACGGCACACTGTGTTTATGATTATCACTTTCATAATTTGTTTTATGTGTTACAGTGAACAATAACAACAAAACTTATAAAAGTTAGGGGAGGAGATGTAACACAGTGCCTTCAATGGACATTAATATCATAGACATTACGGTAATAAAGACATTACGGTATTAAGAACAAAGGCCCCATGTGGAGGGACGCAGTATCACGGACTACGTGCCATTAGTCACCCATGGTGCACGTGGTGTCCATGAGTGAACACACATGTTCACTAGACGCCAAAACAATAATGATATTATGTATCAATGTTCAATGTATCAGTACCTAATTAGATACGGCCCGTGCAGTTAGTGCACGCGCACAAACAAGTGGGCGTTTCCTCATATCGGAACAAGGTATTAATAAACCAGCCGCCAGCAGCATGCAGCATTATTCATTGTTGTTATGATCAGCACTGAGCAGCTCTGTCGTTGTTACACACTCCACAGCAGTGGTCGTCTCTCTCCTACATGTGTCCCTCCTGATAATGTATCACGGCCCTAAGGGGCACTGTGGTACAAGTCCCTGCAACCCTATCTATCCAGGGGAACTCTCAGTCAGCAGTAGAGGATATTTCACAAAATAACCTCAGTCTGCAAGAATGTTTGGATAACTATTTGATCTGGGGCATTTGCAAATACCCTATCAAACAAAAATTAAGCTGCATAGAAGGAGACATGAGAATAAACAAGGACCATCCTACCTAACTTAATATATGGATAAAAAACAGATCTCCCTGAAGCTGACAGTGATGTGGAAACAGATGTCACAAAGGAAGAAGGCCATAAATGGGAGAGGTTTTTCTCCTATAACCTAACATCAGAGCAGTTGAAATCCTCCGGCTTGTCGTCACCAGTCAATGATGAAATCTGTGAATTGACAGAAAAAGAACAGGGAAAAGGACCCTGTAGGAAGTCAATGCATTTGATGGATCTCCAAGTTCCTGTGTAACACCAACATCAAGGACACATATATAGGTGTTAGTTGGTAGAAGACTTTAACTATTCACATTCTACTTTTTCATGTGCAAAATGAAACTGCCCTCAATGTCTTTTCTACTCACCCACTATTGACTTCAGAGAGGATTATATCCATGTACATAGATTTGGGAATCATACACAGAACAAACCTTATCATTTAAGATTGCCTGCTCTGTCCAGCTGACCAATGGGCCATATCCAGGGATCAACTCACAAAAAGTATCAATTTCAGATATTCTGATTACAGTGAGCACAGAGAATATCTACGTAGACTCAGCAAAAATATACATTAGATGTAATGATTATATTTCCATCTACAGCTACTGGTTCACAACTTGCTTCACAGTTTCTTCTACTTTACTTTTAAAAAAGTTTTATTTAGACCTCAGAGGGGAATATGACAAACATATCCCTTTGGCTGAATACATAGATTTAAGAATCATACGCAGAACAAACCTTATCGTTTCAGATTTCCTCCTCAGTCCAGCTGACTAATGGCCCATGTCCAGTGATCAACTTGAGTAAAGGCGGCTTCGAGAAAATGGGTATCGGGAGACAGAAAGATATGAAAGGTAAGGTGGGCCAATAGTAAAGGTACTTTTATTTAAGAAATAAGCCGTTTTAGAATCATGAAAATAACGTTGACATAGTGGAATAAACATAGGAGAACAGTATTTGTATGTAAGGATCCGGTTCTAACCAGAATCAGTAGAAGGGACCAAAAAGTAACCAAAAACAAATAAGAAATAACATTTAGGACCTAGGGGACCAGAGTCCATGGATGACTCTTTTTTTTTTTTTTTCTTTTGGACTTGCTCATTGCATTAATGAACTGCTATGTTCATTTAAATAATGCTATAGAGCAGACCAAGTTTTATTGATTTTTCAAAGGAAAGTCACAAATGAAACAGTACAATAACTTCATGGATCTTGACAAATGTCAATATGAACACAATCAGGAGATGGAAAGATAGGGAGTGGCAATATTCACTCAATAGGTTATTGACATAGGAAGTACAGACAAACAAACTAAAAGCAAAAAGAGATAGATAGTAAATAATATGTCATACATAGAGATTTGAATATGAATAGGAATATGAAGCGGCACGATTTCCACACCTGCTTCTCATTGTCAACTGTAACCCAATTTCAGGTTCAACCTTATATTTTCTATCTTCATCACACCCTCTTTGAATTTTACCTTTGTAGTAGCTTTCTGAATCTCGTCAGGTAGAGTATTCCAGAGAGCCACCCCTCTGTACCATGGTGATCTTTTATAGTGTCTAGTAATAACCCTAGGTAGTTCAAAAACAATCTTCTTTTGAGACCTTGTATTATAAGATTGTGGTCTATTTAACACAGTCTTTGATTTCTTATAAATTAAGCATAATAATAGCATGTCAAATCTTTTCTCTCACACTGGAACCTTACAAATTTCATGCAATGTCTTCACACTATACCATCTAATATTGCATTTCAGACAAACTCTAAGAGCTCTATTTTGCAGTTGTTGTAATGCCGCAAGACCATCCTCATTCCAACTAGTACTTATAAATGAACAATATTCTATAATTGGTCTGATTGTACAACAGTATATCTTTACACTTTGCTCTTGTGTTAAAAACTTTCTTAACTTAGCAAACCTAAATAGTTTATTGCATACATTTCTTTTAATAATTTTAATCTGTTTATCAAAACTAAGTTTACTGTCAATATGTACACCTAGATATGGATAGAAGGTGAAAGTTTGCACAGTGTTGCCATTGAAGTCTATAGTAGAATCCGGACATCTTTTTTAATTTATGAGCACTACAAAACCACATAAATTTTGTTTTAGCTGGATTTACTGTTAGTCTGTTTTCGATAACCCAACGCTTAAAGTTAATTACATCTTAATTCAAATTCTCATTAACCAAGTCTACATCTTTGTTAGAACCATAAATCACAATGTCATCAGCATACAGTTTAATCTTGCATTTTTTAAGACCTTAACAACATCATCAATATATAGGACAAACAACAGGGGACCTGATCCTTGAGGGACATCATAATCAATATCTTGGTTTGAGGACAATTTATTACCATAGCTAGTTCATTGTTTTCTATTTTCCAAGTAACTTTTAAACTATAGAAAATTAGATTTACTCAAACCAAGTTTACTGAGTTTAATTAGCAATTCTGAATGTAATACACTGTCAAATGCTTTAGTGAAGTCTATAAATAGAGCCCCTGTTATCAGACCATTGTTTCTACATTCATAAAGCTCATTAACAAAGTCAAAAGTGGCATCACCAGTACCTGTCCCTTTTTTGTAACCGTAATGGTTTTCACAAAAAGTACCATTTTTCTTCATACTTTCACATAAGTAATAATACATAATTTTCTCAATGACTTTAGACGGCATTGGTAGTAATGATATGGGTCTCCAGTTTTTTACCATTGCTAAATCTCCATCCTTAGGTAATGGTCTTACAACTGCCATTGCCCAACATTTTGGAAAAATGCCCCTGTCCAAACTAATTTGTATCAGATGAGTGAATTGATTTATCAACAACAATAATGTACAATGTAGTATATCTCCCCTTATTCCGTCTATGCCTGATGACTTATTTTTATCAATTTCCTTTAGAGCAAAATGGACATCCCACTTATTAACCTTAATATTCTGATCTAAGAAGTTTTCATTTGCCAATAGTTCATCTATATCTAGATTATTATCCACAAGATATTAATCAGTTCCAACAGCAGCAATATGCAGATCCTTACCAATATTACAAAAATAGTCATTTATATATTCACATACACCATCAGAAGTTACATCAGCACCAGTTATATGATGTCTCATGTCTGGATACACAATAGAATTTGAATTTTTAAACAAGTCATTTATATGTTTCCAGAATTTTTTGGGATTACCATAACATTCTTGCAACTCTTGCATGACACCACCACTTTGACTTGCTTTAATTTTCTTTCTAATTTTTCTTCGACAATCCTTTATGGCTTGCTTTTCCTGAACACTTTTATTGGCACTATAGAGACGTAACCATCCTTCTCTTTCAAATACTAAATCCATAACTTCATCATCAATCCATGATCTCCTACTTTTTTTAATGTATCGTTCAACAAGAGGGTGAAAAGTGTCCAAATACTCAATTAACGGAGTCAATAACATATCCCATAATATATCAGGATCATCAAGAAGATCCAATGTCCCTAAATAAGACTATTAGTCCAAGAGCCCAGACACTTTTACTTTTGTTTTTGTGACCAAAAGGTTTGAAGGTTGATTCCTATGTAGAATTTTCTGCTGATTCCAGAAATATAAGTCTTACAAAAATCTGTTGGGGCATTCTCCGGCAAAATTAGGTCAAAGTTGGTAACCTCATGTTCTTTCAGGAACTGATTTCATTTCTTTTTTGAGTTGGAATCATGTGTATATTCATATAACAGAGGTCTCTATACCCATCTATTCTAGGGTCAGGCATCTGTATTTGCTACTCATATATTCAGTGCGCACATTTTCTCAAAATTTCCAAGATGGCCACCATAAAACCATTGAATTTGTACTATTTCAACCTAAGATATTATAAAAATCTTCTTACCTGTCTGTTTTCTTGGATCAAACTGTTGTCAAATCATCTATCAAAGCTTTAGAGATATGTCAGGATTGAAGATGATCAATATCAGATAGTCTGGTGTAAAAATAAAGTTAGTCCACCAGTACTGTTTGTCAATATGTAGATGTTCGTAATTCCTTCGTCCGAATGCTTATGAATATCAACCATTGTGCACTTTTGTTTACTACCATATATGCAAATGGCTTTGTACTTCATATAAACAGAGCTCTTCTACCTCTAGTTTAGGTCCTTATGGCAAGAGGTTTCATAACAGGTGTTTCATATGAGAGAAATGTTAATAGATGAATAAATTACTAGTCTTCATCACTCTCTTCTCCCTCTGATTCATCTCTTCCGTAGCCATTTTCTCCAAATGACATCTTCTCTTCATCGACATCATCAACCTCAAGTGAACCTTCTACCAGGATGTCCTGCACTGACCTGGGAATCTGAGTACCAGTGTATTTCATAGTGTCCATTGCCCATCTTTCACCCATAGTCCACAGGGTCTAATCTCATGGGGTTCGGACTCCATGCCCATTTCAACATGGATGTTACTAGATGTGCTCTTTGTACCTGTTTTGCCAAAACAGCTTGGCTTAGTGGAAAATTACTGGGATTTGCCCCTTTCACTAGCTGTAGCAATTCACCCTTATCTTTTGGCTTGTATTTTTCCTTAAATACTGCAAACCTGGCTTTATTAATAGATTTTAACTTTGGCTTTCCACACAGAGCAAACACCCAGGGTTGTATTTCTTTTGTGAGACTGTCAAGCCAGCATCTAACCAGACTGTTGGAATGGCATCTTGAGTCATGTAGTACTGATTTACATGATACAATAACAGGAGGAAAATGTCTGTATCATTGGCTCTCACTATAACTGTGGCAAAAGGAGTGTCAGCAAGTGAATGTGTCAAATGGAATACTATCCTAGTATCAGCCTCTTGATGGCAGCATTCAAGTTCATCAATTCTCTTTCTGGTGATTTTCCCCTCTTTCACACTGAATTTGAAACATTCCTCCTGGGTGGTGAGATACAGCACATGATCGTTAAGGATTCCTTGGTATTCATCTCTCACCCATTCTTGTGATAAGAATTTCACAAGAGAAGTTTTGAAAGAGCCAGACTTGATAGCAGATTTCCAGTCTTTGAATCGGTGTTATTTGGGACCAGTTATTTGCACAGTCACTTTACCTTGTCTTTCTGTCTCTCTCCTCTTTGACCGTGTATGGTCTTTAATTGTTGGTGTGTCATACTGATCTGAAATCAAATGCACAGTAGCAGACATATGACACAACCTGATAAATATGTCCTTAGCTACTTCACCATATATGACACCTGGATCAACAATTTGGTACAGAAGAAATGATTCATCAACAAGGGTAATGTCAGTGTTGCCTGGTTCGATCTCAGTTTTGGCCATTTCCTCAAGTTTGTGTTGTAGAATGGCTTTATTGGTCGATTTCATACAGCCATCTACTGAACCTAGTGTAAGGGGTTGTGGCCTTACGGACCTGGGGGGGTTCGGGTCTTACGATTCGGAAAGAAAGAGTAAGACGGTGTTTCAAGTGTATGCCAAACGATAGATTTTATTAAGAATGCACACTCACGGCTACCCGGTAGTATTAAGAGGGCAGCTAATAGTTATCAAAGGTGTTCTACATGCTTGGAGGCCAGAAGGGCCTCTGACATAGCGGCTGATCCCTGGACTTTATATAAGGACCCAGGTGTTCGTCGTCAGATGTCCCCACAGACCCGGATCGGTGCTGCCACCTATCCGGAACCTGAGGAACGTCCGACGACTCGACTCACCTGCCACGTCAGACGGTACCCAACACTATGGTTACATGTTATGTACCTCTACACCACTCCCCCAGACATTTAGGAGGGTGTTATAGTTATAATATTATTACAGGGATAACATTTCTATATGTCTAAACCCTTAGTAATAGAGGTACAACCATAGATATAATGTTAACACCAAGTTAAATTTGATTCGAATGTCAATTGCATATATTTGATAGTGTATGTAGTTACATAATAACAAATCGGATGTTCGAATATGATACGAATTATTTAAATGAATAACAGTTGTATGTATAAAAAAACTGTTAATTAACCTTTTATACCATATAATAACATTTTATGTTTACGGTATAAGTAATAGGACAAATATCATAATTCGTATATATGTGATAGTGACAGTTATGTGTAGCGGAACTGTTAATATTAAATAAATCACACAATAACATCCATATGCGTTTGCAATTATTAATACCATGTTTGATTATATAGTCTTGAAAAAGACTTTAAAAGTAACTACACTATCTAATGACATATTATATGTTATGAACATAGGATTCTGTGAGTATTACGAATAGAACCGTTATAAATTATACACTTGAAAGAAAAACAATCACGGTGTAGTAGTAAATATGATACTATATATGATATCACCTTGTACTAAATAATCTTTATAACACCAGATCAATACATCTATAATACAATATGCCTCGCAGGACAAAAATATGAACAATCTGGTGTGGTTTATCGGATCTTATATTATAAATATGAACAGTAATCTGAGATCCGCACTAATAGATATGTATGTACCCGTATCATAATATACAGTAGGTTATCACCAAAGTGTGAATATGCACATACAAATGATATTATAGAAAAATAGATATGTGACATTATATACAATACAAAATGGTAAATGCTGCTGGAGTCTGGTGCTGTAGTCTTCCGGATACTAGAAGGTAAGTGTGGTCAGCTAACCACGGGATGGACGTGCTAAAGTCTATGATTCCAGGTTAATAAAGTGAACACGGTAGATGAATTTGGGGCAGCTACCCACAATCCTCTAGAAGTGCTATAGTTCATAGGTATATCCGAATGGTGTAGAGTAAAAGTAGGGTATCAATCCGGTTTTGTCAACAGTGTAGAAGCGTAATCCATTTAAATATATTGACATAAGTGAAAGTCCAATATAGGCTGGTCCGGAAGTAGTAGTAATATGTAGTTTTAGTCCATTCGGGAGTAGAGGTAATTGTAGAGGTAACACAGAATCGTAAAGTCCATCCTAATGTAGTGGTTAGCACAGATAGCAGCAGAACTGGAACCAGCATTCGGATACGTCTGACAGCAGCAAGTCTACTATCGGATTTTCTATAAGTGTAGTTCCAAATCCGAATAGACTACTCAGGGTATAATAAAAAATTATACGACCTGAATTATACAATTAGCTGGTCATAAAAGGAACCCGGAACACAAAGAACAGGTGTTCTTATTCTAATAAAAAGACATTCGCAGACCTGTAGGGTTCTGCAAAGACTAAATCTGGTTATTAGTGGAGAAGAAAAAAAAATTTTAGAAAAATAACCGGTAGCATGCTTAGGTGGATTTCTTTGCATGCTTCTTCCTAAGAAGATCTAGAGCCGATTCGGGAGTGCCGTCCCACTCGTCGATATCGACTCCGAATACCCTCATAAACTTAGTGTTTAAGTTGGTATTCCGGGTGATTTCCTCTTTAACACGCTTCTCCAAGACGTGTACGTCCATAGCTGCCTGCTCCTTGGCAGCTGCGGCTGCATCCTCCTGGGACTTTACATCATCCCGAATGAGGGTCTCGAGGCGCTGCTTTTCAGCATCCACAACCTCCTTCATGCACAACAGGGTGTCGTTAAGAAGACCCTGATGGAACTCAGTCGCTTTCTTGCGGACACATTTCTCCCAGTGGGTGTAGATGGCCTTCTGGACATCCGCTTCCCCCTGGCGAGACTTCTCAAACCAAACTTCCGCATTACCAGTTTTGATGGTAATGGCGTCCTTTGGTTTCTCAGGTGTAGCGATAGCCTTGGGGGGAGTCGATACGGCCTGAGGACCACTTCCGGGTGTGGGACGTCCGGACACGCCTGCTGTTGGTACACAGTACGTTGGAGGCTGGTTCTGCTTCAACCCCATCTGCATATAAAGGTTTATCTGCTCCAGGGTGAAGTTAACTGGGAGGGCAGCTGCAGCGGATGCGGATCCGGCGGCAGCAGGTGCTGAGGTCTTCTTGGGGACAAGCCGACCACCCTTTCCAATGACCAAGGTCTGGCTCTCAGGTCCAGGTCCCTGGGTCAAGGACGGAAAGTTGCGGGTGCTAACTTTCCCAGGTTTCGATACAGCACCTGCGTATCCGGCAGGTTCGGGTCTCTTGAAGACGGGAGTACCCTGAACCTGCTCGTGGGGATGGCGAGCCAAAGGAGACCTGGAGCGGTCTTCTACTCTGGCTTTTGTAGTGGTGGTCTGACCGTTACCGTTACCACCACGGTTCTGGTCCCTTCTGCTCCTTTCACGAGCTCTCTTTCCCTCCTTACCGGATTCTTCGCATTTCTGCCAGAGAGACTCGTGCATGTCCAGTTTTCCTTTTCCAGGAGTCAGGACTATCTTGGCGCGGAGTTTCGAATCCTTGGTCTTCGGAACCTCGCAGAGGACTTGGTCCCCTGGTCGGATCTTAGACCAAGCATCCTCGCTCAGACTGTCGAACTCCTTCATGAGTTCCTGATGGAGCTCCATAATACGCTTAGGAGCTCCATCTAATCCTTCTGCGTGGCACTTGTGCCTAGCCAGATCGCTACGTCGGTTATACTGAACCTTCGTAGTACATTTCTTGCCCTTCTTACCATAACTCGGATCACAAATGTAAACCGGGTGATGGTGGAAGTGGGCCTCTACCAGATGCCTTTGGAACCGGGCTGGAGTACTCCAGGTCCGGACCGAGACATCACTCGCATCCTGGCAGATAGAGAAGGGACAGGACTTCTGGTCGTCACCGTACCACTTCTCAAGAGCCCAACGCAGCTTGCGCCTCTGGGTATAAGTATAGTACCCTTCGGTGTGATTTAGCATAAGCCACATCTTGCGATAGGCCTTGCTCGGATTGGGATCCTCTTCCGAAAGACGCATCCAATCTTCGTCATCCGACTCGTTGTTTTTATTTACAGAGTCCGGGCAGGCGTACAAAGTAGAGCCGTCCTTCTTTACTCCATAGGCACAGTCGGAGAAACACGTCGGGATCCGGGTTTTAAATCCGGATTTGGCGTTAGCCCACCGTTCAGCCTCGGTTTGAGTTGATGGGGTGGCCTTCTCATCATACTCAACCGAGGACTCATGTACTGATTCCTCGTCCGAGGAAACAACCTCCATGGCAGTACTACCAGTGGCTGAGGTGCTAGCTTTCGGTTCGGCTCTAGCAGAATCCGGAAGATTCTTGAGCTTCCGAGCAGCGGACCTCCTGTTCTTACTGACCTTCCAGTCCTCATCCGGTTCCTGGGTTTCGGACGCGCTGGAGGTCGAGGCCGGGGTGGTAGTACTGCCGGTGGCTGATGCAGAACCGGCTGTGCTTCGGGTGGCAAGCTTCAGGTCGGGGATAGGAGGTGCGGGTACTTCCGCTTCTTCCAAAGCCTCCTGTTCAGCAGTCAGACGACGGACGAGAACCGTCCGAAGGGCTGCACCTCGCTTCATGCCGGTTAGTGACTTGTTCTGCACATCCACTAACTCCTCCTCGGTTATGTAATAACCGTCGTCCCACTGTTGAAGTTGGCAGCGGCTTCACGGAACTCCTTCATGGTCCGGTACTGGGGCCGGGTGGCACAAGGACGTGGGTAAGTCTGCCCCTCGGGTTCCGAGACGCAGCCTACCCAATCAATGTTCGTCTGTTTGACGTTCCACAGGGACTTGTCCGGCTTCGGATACGCTCCGAGCAGGAAAGCTCTGTTGGCTTCGTACACTGCTTCGCGGAAAGCAGCGTCCACCATGAGTCCCTGTTGGAACCACAGCCAGTCTCGGAGCCATTTGGGAGGCGTCCTATCCAACTGTTCGGGAGCCATGACGCCCTCGACAGCTATTCTCACCTTCGGGTCCAACCTAACTGGTGTACCGTCAGCGTAGGTCACTTGTGCCTGTAGTTCCGGGTGGATGTACAGGTACCGACCGTCGTACTCAGCAGGGAACGGGTCAGCCACTGCTGGCTTCCACTGATCCTTCGGGCCGTCGACTTGGGTAGTCTCAGACCCAGTTGCTGCGGGTTCAGCACTCGTAGCCTCTCCGGATCCCTCGGGTGGGAGTCGCGACAACATTTTCTGGGGCTCATTCAGAGAGAATGAGGCCAGCTTCTCCTCAAACGAGCGATCCGTGGGTTCCTCCACATCCATCATCTCGCTCTCTTCCTGTGTAACAGGTGACAAAGCTTCCGGGAAAGCTTCTGCGGGCGGAGTCAGCTTAACGGGTCACCGGATAGCTTGGCTGCAGCTACGGATTCCTCAGCCATGACTGGGGAATCGACTCGGGAGTCAAATACTCCTTTTTCCCGGCCTTCACGGCGCCGGGGCCGACACAGACGGCGGCGACAAATAAGCCTTTCAGGTCAGTTGTCATCCGTTCCTCTAAATGTAAACATTACACCCGTTGTGTATACAGGTTAGGTCACTGCAGTCCTCTGGGCAATTCGAGGGCTGCGGCGAACGTATCTCCCCTTCTCAGATAGTTCTTTATCGGACCTGACAGTCTGAAGAGCCTTTTCTAGGTGTTTCTTGGCCGAAACACCTTCCCTCTTCTTCTTGTCTTCACCTGCCGAGACTTTTTTAACTCCCCCATGCTTAATCGGTGTTGGCGTGGGTGGCACTGATTCGGAACACTTCTTAGGCCTACCACGGCCTCGCTTCACTGTAGTGTTCTTTACCTGGTCTATTATACGATTCTGGTTCAGGATCTTTCCGGAACCTTCACCATACATTTCTGTGGAGGTCTCCCTCCCAGACCATTTCCTTAATCTAGCCACATTTGACTTATAAAGTCGACCAAGATCAGATTTGATAATTACGGTACAATCACTGATAACTTGTGTTACAGTAAAGGGACCATCCCAATTAGACGCTAATTTTATGTGTCTAAGTGGTTCATGTAGTCTCAGAACTCCGGATTGGAATTTCCGATGCTTTAGATCTGTATCGTATCCAGCTTTCTGCCATTTGGCACTTTTCTCCAAATCAATTCGGACAGACGCATATGCCTTTTTGAATCGGTCTTTTAAGCATTCCACAAAAACTACATGGCAAGGTAGTTCCAGGTCCATCCCTACGACTCCAAATACTAAGTCGGCAGGCATTATCAGATCCTCTCCAAATACTAAAAGGTTTGGAGTACAATTTGTACTTGAATGTACCGTACTGTTATAAGCATGTGTCACAAAATGGCATTGCTCATCCCAGTCGTCCATGTGTTCATTGACGAGTGACTTTAGGACTTGGATAAGGGTCCTATTGAACCTTTCTACCAATCTGTCGCTTTGTGGCCTATACGGGTTTGTTCTAGTCTTGCAAATAGCTAAGTATTTGCACATACGCTGCCAGAGATTTGATTCGAATTCTCTGCCTTGGTCACTGTGTAACATTAATGGTACACCGAAACTTAGTACCCAACCTTTTACAAAGGCTTCGGCACAAGTAACTGCTTTGTGGTCCGGTAGTGGAAATACTTTGGTGTATTTCGTATAATAATCACACACTACCATCATACAGGTATTATCATTAGCGGTACAATCACGGGTTTGTTTTTACAACAATCCGGACAGGTGGTTACCTATCTTTGCAAGTCACGTGTCATGCCAGGCCAATAGTATTTCTTGGAAAGTCGTGCTAACAAGTGTTTCCTTCCGAAATGACCACTGGTCCGATGTCCATGACAAAAGTACATTATGTCATGTCTCATAGCATGTGGTATCACCACTTGCATGATTTTCTCACCATTATTACATGGCTTCCAACAGTACAACACGCCTTTCCGGACTTCAAGCTCGGTCCATTGAGCAAGAAACCTTCTCATTTCTCGATTTTCCAGAGAGACCTCAGGTCTAACTGGACGTATACCCTTTGGTACTAATTGTAGTAGCTGCGCAGTTATCGAGTCAGCTTCCTGGAAACGTCGTATGTGATCCATGGACCAATACAGTATGCTGGCAACTAGGGGTTCGAATGGTCTTCGAATCCCTGCTAACACTGCCCTGTGAGCTCCACAATCAGTACAATCCGGATTATCACATTTCCGAATTGGTATTCGAGATAAAGCATCAGCATTTAAGTGCTTCACTCCGGGTCTATGCTGAATCTGGTGATGTTCAAGACCATATTCGGATAGATGGGCTAGCCATCGGCCTAACATTCCTTCAGCATCTCGGAAGTTCAGTAGCCATCTTAAAGAGGAGTGATCTGTACGTAAAGTAAAGTTCGTTCCCCATAGAAAATGTTTGAACTTCTTGGTATATACGACTACTGCTAACAACTCTCTTTTGGTTGTGCAGTAATTACGCTGAGTTTTGCTCAGTGTATTGCTGGCAAAGGCAATAGGTACCTCTCTCCCATTTTGGACTTGCGAGAGAGCTGCACCAATGCTATCATTACTAGCATTAGTGTCCAGTATGAAATGATCCGTTTCATTCGGATATTGTAATACTGGAGTACTCGTGAACAGGTCTTTTAGCTTTTGAAAAGCAGATTCCTGTTCATGCGTCCAAGGAAATTTTTCCTTGGTACTTCCTGGAGTCCAGTTAGCTATTGCTTGTAATGGGTAACTGACTCTAGAATAATTCGGAATAAATTCCCTATAATAGGAACAGAATCCTAAAAAGGACCTCACTTCTTTGGGTGTTTTAGGTCTATTCCAATTCGTAACTGATTCGATTTTCTCCGGATCAGCTTTTATTCCTTCATCACTAATGATGCGGCCCAAATAATTTATGGACTTTCTAAACATGTGGCATTTCTTAGGTTTCAATTTGAGACCATTAGAAATAATGCGTTTTAATACCATTTTTAGGTTATTAGAACACTCTTCGAATGTTTTTCCGAAGACTATGACATCGTCAAGGTATACAAGACATCTTTTCCACAATAAATCACTTAGGATTGTTTCCATCATTGCTTCAAATGTTGCTGGTGCATTGCACAAACCAAACGGCATTACGTTATATTGGAATAATCCAATATGACTCGAAAATGCAGTCTTCTCCATATCTGAAGGATTCATTCCCACTTGCCAGTAACCTGATTGCAAGTCTAGGGTACAAAACCAACTGTTTCCTCCTAAGGAGTCAATGGTTTCGTCTATTCTCGGTAATGGATACGATTTTTTTTTCGTTACTCCATTCAGCTTCCTGTAGTCTATGCAAAAGCGGATAGTACCGTCTTTCTTTGTTATTATACACACAGGACTACTCCATGGACTATTGGAAGGGACTATTACATCCTGTTCCAACATCTTGTTTATTTCTTCTTCAGCTACTCTCTTTTTCGCTAAAGGTAACCGTCTATACGGTATTTTAAAGGGTTCCGCATCTCCAGTATCTATTTTATGTACTACCTTATTTGTCGTGCCTAGTTTTTCACCAGGTTTGGCAAAGGCAGTCTTATACTGACAGAGCATATCATAGAACTCTTTCCGGTGTTCCGGATCTTCTAATGAAGTTTCTTCATACAACTTGAGTAAGTCTTCCGAAATTTCATCATTTCCTGTTACCTTCTGTAAGTTTAACTTACTATCCGTTACAGTTTCCGAAAGGGTCACGTTACCAAAAACTTGTCCCTTTTTCAGGTAGATAGTAGTGTTTCCAGTATTGGAGACAGGTACTACCGACCAGGATGCATTTGCTACTATAGTGTCTACAGATATAAATCCGATACTTGACATAGTAGCTACATCCGGTTCTATCACTGCAGGCTTATTGCGCATTGCAGGATTACTTCTTACCAGCACATCACAGGCTACTCCCGGAGGGATCCGCACCATGTGTGCTACACTAGCCATACTGCTCACTTGTCTCAGTACACATCTAACCTTTACAGGATACGGGTATTTCACACTCAACACTCCTGATTGGGGTTCTAACACTACTCCATACAGGGATGCGAAATCCAACCCGAGTATCCCCTCATCTGCTATATCCGCAACGGTGGCGCTCATGACATAGTCATGTACTCCATCCAATTGCAGCTTCACACAAGTTCTACCATACATTTGCAAGGTACTGCCATCGGCCGTCTGAGCACTTCCTCCCGATTTGAGAGTATCATGTTCATCCGGGATAAGATCATAGAACCTCTTGGAGATACAGGAGTGGCTAGCACCCGTATCCATAAGAAATTCGGCAGATCTTCCATTAACAGTGAGGCAAACATACCACCGCCTTCCGTTCAGAACAGAGGGCATGTCCGTGATGATCGGGACGTCATTGTTCACACCTGGAGTCGATCCACATCCTTTCAGGTATTCCAGACAAAGATAACCCTGGGGCAGGTGGGCACTACCAACCCTGGCTAACTCATAGCCGCCTACCTCGTTACTGATATCGGGTTTCCCCTGTGCTTCCCTGGCACCTGTTATGTCAGCTTCCCTAACCTTCCGGGTGTCTACAACCACCTCGGTGCTAGGCGAGTTTGCTACTACATGCGAACTATCATTACGGATGGTGATATCATGGCAAGATTTGTCACTGGGATCCCCTTCTTTGCCCATCGGGGGACCCCTCCTTAGTTTTCCTCTGTACTTATTCCAGAGACACTCTCCTGTCTACGAGGGACAGGTTTCTCAGCCATACATTCCGGAGCATAATGCCCCAGCTTCTGGCATCTGAAACATCTCCTTTGAGATTTATCAACTCTCTGTCTCTTCAGAGCTTCAGTTAATCCGGCTATTAATGTTTCCATCATATTAGTCGGAGCAACAGCGGCTGCCACGGTTGGCTTGGCCGTAGAGGTTGCATTACCAGATTGGGTTGGTCCGGAAGCTGTTTTACTAGCAACAGATCCTCCCCTCCCTCTCGAATGTACCTTCCTATACCGCTTCTGTCGGTAATACTTTCCAGCTACCTGGACTGATCCAATATATTCTCCGTTTTCATCGGAGACATATTCGTCCTCCTGATCAGCCTCCTGCGAATCGACCGGGGCTAACTGGGAAGTTTCATATACCGGAGCAGGTGAACCTCCGTATTGGAACGGAGCTGCTCTTACCGGGTTAGGTCCTAGACCTACCAATCTTTTCTTCATATCATGTCCATCGATTGATATGAACAGGTCACTGAAGGAAGTATCATCCTTCCAAGAATCCCAGACCACTTGTTTGTGATCCGGATCCCGCAATCCATTGTAGAATTGTATAAACAATTCCTGTAGATAGCAGTCATCGTCATGAGCCCAATTTGGAGGCGCTTTCGATAGCAAGTCCTGTAGCTCCAAACCAAAGACCTTGTGAGATTCTTTAGGTTTCTGTGTCCTTTTCTTAAAGCTTACCCATGGATCCTCTCTAACGATTGATCTGAATAGGTACGCGGCACATTCGACCAGTTGATCGTAGGTGCCGTATATTCCATGTATGCTGCTCTCCATTGGTTGGGGCTACTTTTCCACCTTTATTCAACCAACAGATCAAATAAGGCAGAGCTTCTTCTTTTGTCCAACCACTACAGTTGACTTCATCGACAAAAGCTTCATACCTATCCTTCCAAGGATCATTAGAATCGTATGGAGGGGGTATCCGTGCCTGTCTACGTGCCGGATTATTACATCCGCGTAGTCTATCTGCTTCTCGCATGCTCCAGTTCATGACTTCCATGCCGTCTGCTCCCTTTCGGTAGCAGTCAATGCCAAGGTTTTGGATACATTGGCTTCTATCAAAGATGGTTTGCATCCCTGCAGGCATGGAAGTTCTTCTATTTGGCTTCCTGCCATCTCCTCCCGATCCTGATCCTCCGGATCCGGATCCTCCTGGGCCGCCTGGGGGATTACCTCCTGGTGGACCGTTATTAGGGTAGTGTCCGGACGAACCGTTAGGGTATCCGCCACCGTAACCGGAATTTCCAGTTGTTCCGGAAGATGCATACCTAGGGTAAGAATTATTTTGATTCCATCCCTGATTGTAGGTATTACCATTTTGGTAATTACTACTTCCTGCCGGATTATAATTATATCTATATCCATAGGAAGTTGTTCTTGGTTGGTACGTACCACTGTTAACATTAGGTTGTGGAGGATTCGGTCTGGGACAACGTCCATCATTAGGTCCATTACCTTGACCCGAAGACGGGTTCGGCAATCTTGGGCCATAGGAGCTGCTGGTGTAGATGCATTACTTATTGGTCCTTTAACAGTAGTTCCCTGTGGGCAATTACTATTTTGGACAATCTTTCCACTACCTGCGGTATCACCCGGTTTCTTATAGATTCCGGATACTACATTTTTATCAGCCCCATCGTCAACGAATGGGTTGTATCTAGTTGGAGTTGCATCTTTGGATGTTTTCGCCAACATTGTAGACACCACAGCTGGATCTATAGTACCTATAGTCAATTGGGTGGCTTCCACATATTTGTCTAGGGTTATTGCAGTAGTCTGCAATTCCTGAAGCTCATTCGTGAGTTTCTGTCTATCCTCCTCCAGTTGTTTATTGTAAGCTATAATGCCTACCCGGATGGTTTCATTGTCTTCAGCTTGTTTACTACACTGAAGTTTCAATTTCTCTAACTCGCTTTGATAATGGCATATTTCGGATTCGTAATTTGCCTTATCAAGACTTAGTTGATCGTTCGTATCTATGTATGTCTGGATACGAATGTGTCTATTGTCATATTCTTTATTGAATGACTTTCTCATTTCTTGAAGTTTTATTTCTTCACTTTCTAATTTCTTCATGTACTCATTCCTTCTGGCTTCAAATTCGCTTCGCATGCCAATTAGGTCCTCTTCCAGCTGAAGTTTTTCATTGAATACTTCATCTTTAGCTTTGACCAAGGTATTTAGATTCTCGTTCAAAGTTACGTAGGTTTCATTTAACAACAGGACATCCGGTCGTTTAAATTCCTCACCTTCCGGTACCGCATAGGTTAAGTCGCCGTCTATAGCGCTGTAATCTAATATTGGTAGCCCAGGTCTGGGTAATCTGTAAGGTAGTTCTCCAAATGTTACCCTTTTTGGCATTGGTGCCGGATGTTCTGGGTTATTACTACCACCAACTTCGAACATCGAATTACTCAATTCGTCAACAAGTGATTGTTGGCTTATCAAGTTACTCTGCCTCTGTATGGACTGTTCACGTCGTACAGAGTCTGGTAGATTTTCCTCACTATCATTATAGTGGGGTTCGGGATCTCTCCAAGATGCAGATTCTGCATCTCGGGAGTTCGAATGGGTTTGGATCACTAATGATCCATTGCCATTCTCCTGGGCAACTAATTGCCCTGCTGGGTTAGCTTCCGCGAGGCTATCTAACCCATGTACTAGCCGTTCGGACGTTATAACGTCCGGGCTATACACCAGAACTAACTGATCACGGCACTAGTGTAAGGGGTTGTGGCCTTACGGACCTGGGGGGGTTCGGGTCTTACGATTCGGAAAGAAAGAGTAAGACGGTGTTTCAAGTGTATGCCAACGGATAGATTTTATTACGAATGCACACTCACGGCTACCCGGTAGTATTAAGAGGGCAGCTAATAGTTATCAAAGGTGTTCTACATGCTTGGAGGCCAGAAGGGCCTCTGACGTAGCGGCTGAGCCCTGGGCTTTATATAAGGACCCAGGTGTTCATCGTCAGATGTCCCCACAGACCCGGATCGGTGCTGCCACCTATCCGGAACCTGAGGAACGTCCGACGACTCGACTCACCCGCCACGTCAGACGGTACCCAACACTATGGTTACATGTTATGTACCTCTACACTAGCAACAATGGTACAGGTGTTAATGGATACTCAAAGATCTTTTGGAGATCAAGGTCCTTCTTAGTGTTAAGGAAAAAGAGGTTTCTGAAGAGATCCCTGGTACCTTCCAGTTCTGTGATTTTTGCATCTTTCAATCGGAGTCTTACCTTCATGGCTGCACTTGCAAAATTCTTGATCTTTTGACGCTTTATTGGTTTCTCAAATCTATCGGCATTGGCAAAGCAGGCTTCTTTAAACTCCTCAAGCCACTGCTTCCCTTTGATATTCCACTGAAGAAGTTCAGTCCCAGCATGGTGAATGCCATACTGCAATCACAGGCAGTGATTATTCACCTGCATTTAATCACAAGGGCAAGGTCAGGCCACTTTCTCTCATGCTCAAAAGCAAAGATTACACTGCAACCTTAGCAAAGCTTGGTGAGGATGATGTGAACCTTGACAGTCTCACAAAAGAAATACAACCCTGGGTGTTTGCTCTGTATGGAAAGCCAAAGTTAAAATCTGTCAATAAAGCCAGGTTTGCAGTATTTGAGGAAAAATACAAGCCAAAAGATAAGGGTGAATTGCTACAGCTAGTGAAAGGGGCAAATCCCAGTAATTTTCCACTAAGCCAAGCTGTTTTGCCAAAACAGGTACAAAGAGCACATCTAGTAACATCCATGTGGAAATGGGCATGGAGTCCGAACCCCATGAGATTAGACCCTGTGGACTATGGGTGGAAGATGGTCAATGGACACTATGAAATACACTGGTATGACTATACTCAGATTCCCAGGTCAGGGCAGGACATCCTGGTAGAAGGTTTACTTGAAGTTGATGATGTCGATGAAGAGGAGATGTCATTTGGAGAAAACGGCTACGGAAGAGATGAATCGGAGGGAGAAGAGAGTGATGAAGACTAGTAATTTATTCATCTATTAACATTTCTCTCATATGAAACACCTGTTATGAAACCTCTTGCCATAAGGACCTAAACTAGAGGTAGAAGAGCTCTGTTTATATGAAGTACAAAGCCATTTGCATATATGGTAGTAAACAAAAGTGCACAATGGTTGATATTCATAAGCATTCAGACAAAGGAATTACGAACATCTACATATTGACAAACAGTACTGGTGGACTAACTTTATTTTTACACCAGACCATCTGATATTGATTATCTTCAATCCTGACACATCTCTAAAGCTTTGATAGATGATTTGACAACAGTTTGATCCAAGAAAACAGACAGGTAAGAAGATTTTTATAATATCTTAGGTTGAAATAGTACAAATTCAATGGTTTTATGGCGGCCATCTTGGAAATTTTGAGAAAATGTGCACACTGAATATATGAGAAGCAAAAACAGATGCCTGACCCTAGAAAAGATGGGTATAGAGACCTCTGTTATATGAATATACACATGATTCCAACTCACAAAAGAAATGAAATCAGTTCCTGAAAGAACATGAGGTTACCGACTTTGACCTAATTTTGCCGGAGAACGCCCCAACAGATTTTTGTAAGTCTTTTGGAATCAGCAGAAAATTCTACATAGGAATCAACCTTCAAACCTTTTGGTCACAAAAACAAAAGTAAAAGTGTCTGGGTTCTTGGACTATATGACCCAGGGGGGAGTCCAAAGTTCAGCAAGGTGTCTACCCTTATGGGATAGCAAGTTATATGTCTCCACTTCAAAAGTTATTTCCATTATTATGAGAACTTGAAAGATCAAATCACTATAGAAATACCTTTTCACCCTCTTATTACTCCAAGTCTTTTTTCCCTGTCTTAGGCAACAGCTTGAAGAGCATCTTTTGACAAGGAAAAATTGACTATCCACTGCCTGATTACAAAATCAGATGAAAATGCTGATTATGAATATGTAGTTATCGATGATGAGTATGGCAAGGTTTCCAGAGATTCAAGGGTCTCTACACTCAAACCTTATCAAGGCAAAATCATCTTAGGAATTGTTTACCTAATTTAGTAAGGATTGTAACAGTGATACACAGACAGTTTCATCATGTAGTGTCTTCGAGGGCATCTTACCCCTAAATTAAGGCAAAATCAGCCTTACAAATGCAATTCTCCTTGTCAACTGGTGACACAACCGAATCAGCCAGCAGGAGTCCCTGCAACCCTATCTATCCAGGGGAACTCTCAGTCAGCAGTAAAGGATATTTCACAAAATGACCTCAGTCCGCAAGAATGTCTGGATAACTGTTTGATCTGGGGCATTTGCAAATACCCTATCAAACAAAAATTAAGCTGCATAGAAGGAGACATGAGAATAAACAAGGACCATCCTACCTTACTTAAAAGAAAATAGATATGGATAAAAAACAGATCTCCCTGAAGGTGACAGTGATGTGAAAACAGATGTCACAAAGGAAGGCCATAAATGTTAGTTCATCAATACATCATACAGGTACATGTGTGGTATGTGGAAATGAGTATGTGATACTGGGTACAGGTGTGCAGTTATCTGTGTTCACTTCATCAAATTGACGTAAAAATTTGTTTGTCAAAAGCATAGGCTTTGAAAGTCTACCACAGAAGTGCTGCAAGAGGCAACATGCTGTCTCCATCCACCATCGTACTGTAACATAGTGCCCTTGAAGGGTTAACATATTTAAAGCCATACATGTTGTTTGTGCAAATGCACTAAGAGTGATCGGTATATTTAATATGAAGGTCAGTTATCATCACCATTCGTCTTTACACCCATGTCCTGACAAACACCTTTTAATACAATGTATCCAATTGGGGTGGACTTTGCTGTGAGCTACTCAGTGCTGCTGTGACCTTTCCTGTGTGTGTTGTGACTCTGCCACAAGTGAGTCAGCACTTGTCAGGAGTCAGCATTGGTCAAGAGTCAACTCTGTGCCGGGAGTCATCACCACCACCACCCTGGAGGACTAAGTACTAGGCCAGTGGCCGGGAGGCCTATAAGGTAAGGTGTGTCACTATAATTCTTGCAGCATGGATGGGGATAATGTACAGCATAAGCCACAGGCAGGGCCACCTGGGGAGAATGTAAATGGCCAGGTTATGAACAAACTGAGCGACCAGCTTGGACTTTTAGGACAGGGGGTCACCCTACAGAATTGTAAAGCAGTGATTGATACATATGATGGAAAACCTTCTAAATTTGACAGGTGGGTCAAACAGATTAGAACAACAATGGGGAAGGAAAATAAGCATAAAAATCAGGTGTTCGCAGCTTACATAACATCCGATGATCAGGTTGGCGATTCAGTGCAAGGCTCTTTAGATAACGCCGCAGAGGGCGAGCTCGATTGGACCACGCTGGAGGAGCAGCTCCAACAGCAGTTCGGCGAGACAGGCGATGAGCATTCGTAGAATGAAACAGGGCAAGGAAACGCCTCAAGTATTTTGCAAACGCCTATTGGACCAGGCCAAAAAGGCCTTTCCAAATGACGATTTAGGGGAACCCCTGATTCAACGCCAACTTGTTGACGTGTTTGTTGATGGTCTGGTGAATGACAAAATTGCCAGGCCATTAGTTAAGTATACTCCGGCAACCTTAGGCGAGGCGGAACGTACCGCTGCCGAGGAGCATGACTCCCTTATTAAAATAAAGCTAAGGGGAAGTGACGAAGAGCCCATGGAAATAGGGGCAGTGGGCGGGACTGTGATTAAGGGCCGTGTATGCTTCTACTGTGGTCATATTAAGCGCGACTGCTTCAAGCTTAAGAATAAATCCAATAAGAGAAAGCCCCAAGGAAACATGTCTGCGCCACGGGTTTCCAAGAAGAACAATGCAAAGTGCTGGAACTGCCAAAAAACAGGGCACTTGAAAAAAAATTGCCCCCATGGTAAGTCAAAGCCTAAAGATGGAAAGAAGGTCGTGCCACTCAGGGCAGAGCCGTCTGACGTTGCATCTGATGATGCAGCGGCAGAGGTGTTAAACTAGTCGAGCCTCCTCGGGCTTAGGCCCCGAGGTGGCGGGTACAGCTTGCCTCTTTAGATAGCCAGCACAGGTGCTCTTGCCAGGTCCAGGTGCGCGGGAGGAGATTCAGTGCCCTGGTGGACAGTGGTGCGGATGTGTCCTTCGTACACCTGGATGCCTACAAGCAGATGGGGGGTAGCCTAGATAGCTTGTGTGAGCCGGAATATGATCTTACCGGGGTGAAGGGGTTGCCTATCAAATGATATGGTATGGCGGACATACCTTTTCAGCTGGGACGAGCACGCTGTACCCAGAGAGTGTGTGTGGTTGGAGATGTCACTCCAACCATAGCACTAGGGTATGATTTTCTGTCTAACCATCAGGCGGAGGTGCAGTTTGGAGAGCGGAAGATGGTCGTGAGAGGACAGGTAGTCCCTCTGGATGAGGAGCAGTATGTGCGCTCACTCATGAGGTTGACTGAACCTGTGTATGTCCCTCCACAGTGCAGTGCCTTAGAAAAGGTCCACGTAGAACACCCGGAAATGGCCCCCGAGGAATGGAATGTTCCTCAGGTGGAGCCAGGTACACAGAGGCAGGCTACATATGCTGCCCCACCTCTTGAGTCAACAATTGAGGAGAAAGTATTGCTCAGCGACAGCGACAGTGAGGATGATAACCGCGTTCGCTGGTACCACTGCGGGATCGATGCGATATGCCCGCTGGTAGCTACTAACTGACCTTATGACGTCACGAGTTCTAGTAGAGCTAACACGTGACCAGAATATCATTATCATAAATTATGATTTGCATATCACTCTTCAAACATTGGCAAAGTACAAAGCCTTGGTATAGGCGAGTGAAGCACGTGCATGGGCATGCCCATGCGCACGCTTCACTCGCCAATACCGATATTTAGAAAATGCCAATGCTTGAAGTTGCTGGCTACCTGCCCTATACCGAGCATGGGAGGTTGGGCAGCGGGACCAGCCAAATAGCCGCGGAGAGCGGAAGCCTCACATGCCTCTTCCTCAGGAGTGTGGGTATGACTCTGAAGATGACATCCCCCTCGCAGAGTTAAGACATAGGTTGGAGAGTGCTCCTATGACAACGCCACCCCAGGTGGGTGACAGGATAGCTCAGAGACCTGAGGCCATGGACTTGGCCGAGGAAGTAGAGCCACAGGTGGGAGGTTCCAAGCGAAAACGGGATAATAGTACCTCAGGTGACCCTCTAAGTGAAACTAAGAGGGCACAAGAGGACAACATAGTATCTGTGGATCTAGGAAAACTTCCCAGGGAAGATGCGCTACCTGGAGAAGACGAAACCTCTGAAGAGAAGCGCCGTAGGCTTCTCGTAACTAACAAGAGTCACTCTGTTAAGCAACTATTAAATCTAATCGCAGACTTATTATAATTTAAAAAAAAAAGGAATGTAGAAGTCTATAATAGGTTAACATTAGGGAGTGATCATTTTTTAACAACAGGGGGGGCTGGTGGGTTTGAGTGGGGGGATCAGAATTTTTTCAACCCCTTGACCGGGGGGGTCAGGTTTTTTTCAATATCTCTGATGGGGGGTCAAAATAATTTCACCTGTTTTCAGTGGAAAACCCCGCGCATTACTATAGGCTAAAAGGGGACGTTCGCGCACGATTTTTGTCCCTTATGGGGGGGTTGGAAAAATTTTACCCCCTCGAGAGAGGGTTCGAAATTTTTTTCGCGTGGCCACACGCAAACCCACCAGCCCCCCCTGTTGTTAAAAAGTGATCACTCCCTTAATAGGCTGGGGAAGCCATATTGTGTTATAGGAGATGTTTGTGATCAAGAGAATCCCATTCACCTATTTATAGATGCTTTCTTGTTATTCCAGAATTTAAAAATGGGGACCGTTGTTACCATGGTCCTGTTGACTCTGTTCACAGGTGTATTAGCCACAACTGAACATGTATTCCTCCAAGAAATACATGAGACCTGAGCAGTTAAAGTCATGTGGAAGATGATCTAGAACCTCTTGAGACATTTGTTGAAATCTTAAGAAACAAGTAGATCAATAAGTGACAAAGTTAAACTGCCATATTCGCTTGATCGAGAGTTGTGGAAGTACTATCAGTTACTTAAGTGTACTGCCTTAGTTAGAGGACAGAAGGTGGTAGTGGTCACTACCATACCTCTAGTGGACAGGGGACAAAGTTGGGAGCTGGTAAGAGTAATCAATTTACCTATCCCTGTTGTCGGTTCAAATTACTCAGCTTACTACAAACTTGAGGCTGAGGAGTTTGCAGTCAATGTTGAGCATACCCATTACATAATAATGGACAGCCATGTGTTTCAAGCATGTGCATGGTGGTCTTGCTGGATTGTCTTATTGCAAGTTTGACAATCCAGCAAGACCGATATCGACCTCTCAGAGCTGTGTCTTAGGACTATATCTGAGAAACAATGTCTTGTAGCAGTACTGCTCTGTATGTGCTTCTACTGATGTACGCCTACCAATAGGCAAATATATTGGGAACCGGAAGTGGGCATTAGTTGCTCAACAGAAGCAGCACGTCTGGGTAGTCTGTTCAGACAGTCGAGAGGAAGTAAGCACTGTTCCTCCTGTCACAGTAATCACCCTTCGCCAGGGTTGCATTGCAGTGAGTAGTCTGATGTTGTTCACATCCCGGACCATTAAGAGTGTGCAATATTATCTAAGATCAGAACGTGACAACTTATCTTATGGGGCCCCCATAAATACAATGCTTCTGAAACCTATTAGAGCACTGGGTAGAATTAATATTCCAAATCCACTAAAGGGAGTAAGTGAAATTAATGTAAATGCATTACAAGGTGAATTGGAAACTGATCCATTTAGTTTAAATTCGGGTTCTACTGTAAGTCTTAGTCTTAGCTCCATTTTGGTAGTGGTGGTCATTGTTGTGGCTGTGGTCCTTGTGGCCGGTATGTGTAACCCCAGGACTGGAAGTGACACACCTGTGGTCGAGGCCAAACCTCCTGAGCCCAGTACATCAGCACCGGAATGTATCCAGTCGGCACCGGGCGACGTGTGTTCGGTCAACGATGCAGTGCGGAGTGGCGAGCAGATGGGACTGACGGCTGACCAGCCCCCACCACAGGTGATCAGGAAGGTTTATCCGAGTCTTCCTTCAGTAATCATACCAGGGATGCCCTAAGGAAGTGACCTTAACTAGGAAAGGTCATGTAAGTCGGTAATCCATAGACATATATGAGCAATCATGCTATGAACTGATAGGTGGAACATTTTATAGTACCCTATGAACTGATAGCGGATCATCTTATAGTACCCTATGAACTGATAGGTGGATCATTTTATAGTAACCTATGAACTGATAGGTATTATGATTATTTGTGTGGACCGTGTGGACTGATACACATATTTAAGCCTATGAACTTTAATAGGTGGAAGGACAATTGCATAATATATCAAGTTTATTGTACCTTCTAGGTATATAAAGACTCGATTATCTATAGACACACACAGATGTCCAGAAATGAGTTGGATGAATTCAAATAACTAAAATGCATATTAAGTTGCAATACTCAATAAATATAATCACTAGTTAAGTACATTTTTAGCTGAGTTGTCTTAACAAGACATTAGGCACCCATTATTGTTAAGGACTGTGAAGACCTGGAAGGGATCTTGACTTTCAAGAGCAAAAGACTTTTATTTCCTATGCTATCCCAACCATTTATATGGCTGCATGCCTATGCCAATCATTGCAGTATAATATAATGAGAGACGTCACAACACACAAAGAGGAAGGACTATGGGAAACTATACGGCACTACTGCTAATAGTCACTTTTAAAATGTATGCAATGGACATGGTCCCATACTTTAAAGTTTTAAAAGTTGAGAGAAGGAATGTAACATAGTGCCCTTGAAGGGTTAACATATTTAAAGCCATACATGTTGTTTGTGCAAATGCACTAAGAGTTATCGGTATATTTAATATGACGGTCAGTTATCATCACCAGTCGTCTACACCCATGTCCTGACAAACACCTTTTAATACAATGTATCCAATTGGGGTCCAATTGTCTGCTGCATCATACGCAGTACACTCATGATCATCACTCATGATCATCACTTGTGACCAAGTGGTGAGTTACTCACTGGCAGTATAAATAAAGACAGGCCAAGTGGCCTAGGGTTCACTCCTTCTACTCTCTCTACTGGTGCACTTCTCAGTTGTGTCTCTCAATGTACCATGGTGTGAGCTATGGTACAGTACCCCAGCCCCTGAGACCAGACAGACCATATAAAGACATAATACGTTGCACAAGGAGGGGGGGTGACCTCAGTTTGACCTTATCACCATGGAAACGAGATTCTTGACCTTCGTCCCTCCACTCTTTTAGTACCAAGCGTCCTACCCAGACCCGCCCACCTCTACTGCGTCCTGACTTAAAGCTTTTCATGGCATTCACATAAGGGTGACACGTCACAGTTTATTATATTTCCAAAATGAGGTAAAATTGTTACTAGGCCTTCAGTACAGAGTGTGAAAATCCTGGTTCCTATACTGTAAGAATACAGCAAACTTGATGCTGCCTTATAATAGATATTTATGACGTAAATTATGATTTAATGAATTATTGGAATGTCCCGGTCAGGAGGCATTTTTATGTCATAGCCTATAAAGCCTAATTGGCATAGCTTTGCCAATAAAAAAACTCAACCTAAAAGTCGGGAAAACTAAAGTAGCATCTCCCTGAGTCTGGGTAATATCTAATTCGAAGCATTGTAACGTAATCTTATAGGCCCCCTATATTCTATGTGCCTGCTCAGCTATCTGTTACATGTCTATAGGCATTAAAGGGCATTTTATAAATGCCCTGATTTTTTATACCACCCTTCAAGATGGCGACAACAAGGAGACGCTTAGGGAGTGATCATTATTTATCAACAGGGGGGGTTGTGGGTTTTCGCGCAGACGTGTGGAAATTTTTTACGCCCCCCTCGATCGCCTCCCCCCCGCGCCGGAGGCGCAGAGAGTTTTCGTGCCCCTCTTTGATCTATAGTAGCGCGGGCTTTTTTGCTAAAAAGAGGGTGAATTTTTTTAGCCCCCCCTCAAGAGGGGTCAAAATTTTTTAGCCCCCCCTCGGGAGGAGTCTGAAAATTTTACGCCCCCCCCCCGTTGATAAATAATGACCACTCCCTTAGTAAAGAAAGCAACGCAGTGTGGGCCGTTCCATGGAGACGCTTGCACGGGTCCTTCCTACCAAGCATTATCGAAGTCATAACTCTGGTGTACGGTTCCATGGCGCATGGCCCTTAAGTCTTATGGCACCATGTCATTTGGCACCATGTCACATGGCCGAAATATTAGTGGCCGAAATGACATATGGCCGAAATGACATATGGCTGAAATGTCAGATGGCCGAAATGTCAGATGGCCGAAATGTCACTGAATTCCATACTTCTCCAACCTGATCCAGTGGACAGATTGTTGAATCAACTTATTTTAAATGTTTGTATACATGTATCAAAAGTTGATTTGAAGTTCAATGTTGGACCTTCAATCTTGTTTATATATTCATCCCATTTATAGCTTTCTCCTCATTTCGAGTGGATATCCCAACTTGAATCATTGAAATTGTCATTTATTATTTAATGTTGACAACCCATTGACGGCCCCCATTCACAATACAACACCATACAACACCATACCACACCAGTACCACACCATACAACACCATACAACACCATACAACACCAGTACCACACCAGTACCAACACCAGTACCACACCAGTACCACACCAGTACCACACCATACAACACCATACATACAACACCATAATGTTCAAAATCTTAGTCAGATGTTAGTCAAAAAGGTTAACTTTCTAACAATACCTAGTCAAAAGCACGTGCCTATGTGTCCAAGTTTTTCTTAGTCAAATACGACTAACCATTAGTCAAAGTGCACAACTTGCCTTTGCTTGCCTGATTTTCACTAAGATTCCTTAGTGGTTTTGACTAAGTATGCAATCTAATAATGGTGAGTGTAAGCTCTGTATAGGATCCACACCCCACAAAAAATAATCTCATCATTTAGGAAGCATACATGTGAAATGCCTCACATCATTTTCATTAGAGCCCTGGAGTCAATTACTCTGGGTTTCCCACAAAGAAGCAGATACATCTGTGGATATTTTACTTATAAATTCCCACAGAAAAGGTGTAATTATCTGTCTATCTAGTTTATTTAACAAATCATTAAACTATCTGACATATTTTGCCAAGCTTGATGTTATATTGAATTGTGAAAGCCTCAAAATTATACAGCGCCTGAAAATCCCCATCATTTTGACATCCATCGAATAGTTTATGGTACACAGGCAACAGAAAAATCCTGTTTCAAACCACGCTGCCACCTGGTGTGTAAAGGCAATACTATGCCAATATAGCTTAGTCAAATTCACTAAGAGATCTTAGTCAAAGTGACTAAGTGACAGTGACTTAGATAAGTTAGCTTGCCTGAAACTCCCAGCAGATACCTTATTCAAGATTGTGGTTGGAGAGAGAAACTGATATGGGTAGTCAATGTGACTAAAATAAACTAGACATTGTTAGTCACACATTAGTCATATGTACTAACTAAGATTATTTGGGCGTTTTGACTAAGTTAAGTTAGACTGACTAACATGGATTTTTTTCTGTGCATAAAGGGTTAGGGCCCTAGAGTGGGGGGGGTCCCATGTACCTTGTCAAATTTAAGAAGCGACCTTTGACCGTGCCTATTATTCTAAGGGCCGAGTAATTTATTGCCCGGTGTGGGGGTGGGGCATTTTGAAAAAGAGCCCCTTGGTGGGGGGGGGAGCAAAACCCAATAAACCGCCACACGGGGGTGGGGGAACTAAATTCCTGCGCATATCCGATTTTCTTTCTTTTTTTTTGAGGGTGGTCATTTTGCCCCCCCCCCCAGCTGGCAATAAATGACTCGGCCCTAAAGCCGGGCCCTATTAATAAAAGTCCCTTGTCCTGGGATCCGGAGTCGTAGGCCGGAGGGCCTGGGCTGTCCGGGGTAAATTTGAGAGCGAGTTGGCCTATAGGGCTGACCCGGGATCCCGGGCCCGGGATACATTATCAACCAATGAAATAATTTACTTCATTCACTGCAGAATTTTTTGGGTACATTATGTAACACCTGGTAACCATCATGCAGGCTGTTATCAGTGCTTATCTCACCAGGTCCCAGATCAAGCAATGGCGGACCCACTGGACCTCAGTACCGAGCCTCCGGCCCCTGCACTCCCATAAAAAAGTGATATCCATGCTCGTTCCCGAAAGCAGGAAACAAGGGTCTTTTTTTCACTCTCTCCCAATGTCCCTGGAAAAAGAAAAGGGGGTCTATTTTTTTTTCAAAAATACACTCCTTCAATTTAAAAAAAGGGGCTCTTTTTCGAAGGACAAAGTCATTAAACTTTGATTAAAGGGCTATACTTTTCCTTAAAATCCAATGCTAAGGTCTAGGGACTCTAACAGGAGGAGAAGCGTTTGGAATGCAATATCAAATAACACCACAGGTCCTGGTGTGAGGGCCTGGAGGGCTGAGCAAGACTCCACCCTGGAATGGTGTCAATCTCCAAGCACCCTTCCCCCACATTCCTTATGTACTAGAAGTACAGTATATGGTTTGAAGGTGGATAGTGTTTTGTATACAAACAAAAAGTGGGAAGGGCAAGAAATCCACAGGTTCAATACTGTGTAGCTATTCTTCAGGCACTCTGCATATCCCTCCCTACACATCACCCCCTTTATATCCCTTACCCTATCCCTCCTATGTGCCTCTCCCTCTTCTGCCTATCCCCTCCCTCTTCTGCACATCCCACCCTATCCCTCATCTACATATCCCTTATACCCTTTCATTAAACCTGTCTACCCTTCCTTTTGCCTCTCTCTCTTCTACCTATCCCCCTCCCCTCTCCTGCATACCACCACCCTATCGCTCATCTACATGTCCCTCATACCCTTTCATTCCATTTGCCTATCCCTCCCTGTGCCTCCCCCGCCTCTACCTGCCCCCTCCCTACATACCCCCACCCTATCCCTCATTTACATGTATTTGTATTTTTTAATTCCACCTGCCTATCCCTCTTCTGCACACCCCATCCTATCGCTCATCTACATATCCCTTATACCAATTCATTTCACCTGCCTATCCCTCTATGTGCCTCTCCCCCTTCTGCCTAACCCCCTCTCCTCTTCTGCACATCCCAACCCATTCCTCATTTGCATACCACTCATTCCCTTTCATTCCACCTGCCTATCCTACCCTGTGCCTCTCCCTCTTATACATATCACCCTCCCCTCCCCTCTGCCATATACTCCTACCCTATCCCTCATCTACCTATATCACTTGTACCCCTTCATTTCACCTGCCTATCTCTCCCTGTGCCTCTCCCTCTTCTAACTATCCACCCTCCCCTCTACTAAAAACCTCCATCCTATCCCCCATCTACATATCCCTTATACCCTCAGTCCACCTACCTATCCCTCCCTGTGCTTCTCCACCTTCTACCCATCCTCTTCCCCTTTCATGCATGCCCCCACCCTATCTACCTGTCCCTTATATCTGTCACCCCCTATCTATACCTCATGAATCCATCAGGTAACCCTTGAACTACCTATCCCTTTTTATACCTATCTTTTCTCTCCATTCAACCTAGTATCCCTCCAATGCAGAGGCATAGGAAGCAAATCTTCATTGGGGGGGGGGCCCAGGGGGGCCCCACCAGAGCCATCATAAATTGCCAGCTTGAGCGCGCTGGTGTTGATGCATCACTATATTGGATTTATATAAAAGAATACTCCTTGATGACTTATCTTTAAACAAAGTTGCCATTTTCCCTATTTTAATTACATATTTGTCCAATTTAAGTGCTGAGCTGTGGGAATCTTGTACATTTTATAGAGGGGCTTGATTCATTTTGGGGGGGCCTAAACATATTCAGGCCCAACCTCCTCTGTGATTGGGGGGGCCTAGGCCCCCCTGCCCCCCCCTTTTCCTACGCCCCTGCAATGCGTACTATGCCTGTCTATCCATCTGCCTATCCCTTTCCTTCATCTACCTATCCCCCTGTCAATCTTTCCCCTACCTACCTTTGACGATTTCCCTCATCCACATATCACTTGTACCCATCCTACTCCTTTCTATCCCCTGCCTGTCCCTTCACCTACCTATCCCTCCCAATGTATATGTCTCCTCTATTCTCTACCTATCCCTTTCATGCTTACTTACTCTCTGACTGGTCATCTGTTTCCCTATCCCTCTCTATTCCTCTCAGTCCTCTATCTATCCCCTCTCCTCTTCCCTCCATAGGCCCTCCATACCCCACTGGCACCCTATACCTATTTTACCTATCACTTATATCTATCCATCCCCTTCCTACATCCAAAATCCACCCCCTGTCCCTTGAACTACATATCCTTGTCAATACCTATCTTTCCTACCCACTCTACCTATCCCTCCAATAGTCTGCCTGTCTATCAATCTGCCTAGCGCTCTCCTTCTACATATCCCCCTGCCTACCCGCTACCTATCCCTCATTTACCTATTCCCCATCCATCGGTGGGCCTATAGCTTGGGACACACCTCGCCCGCTCGCCCTCTGTTTGGCGCTGTTTGCAAGAATAGTATAGGTTCCCTAGGATATGTTACTCCATAGAGTCCTATAGTGCAAGCCACCCCCCTCTACCCCCCCTTAAAAGTAGGCTACCTTTTGTGTTCAGTACTGAGTCCTGTGTAAGATAAGGGAGTTTATGGAGATGTCAGGAATCTTTATCAGAGTGATATCAAATGGAAACAATGGGCCACCTATACCAGAAACTCCTGCTGAATCCGAAATTTGTGGTATTGATTCTCAAAATTTGGCCAAAGGTACCTAAAAATGAGGTTTGATGATGAGAATATTTTAAAAATGTACAAAAGTTATATTGAAAATGATTTGAACTTTTTATAGATGCAATATGCTAATCAAAGTCAGTACCTCAATCTACATATCCCAATGTTTGCCTATCCCAACCTGACAAATACTCTGCCTGCATATGGCTCTGCCTCTCCAACATACTGCCTATCCCTTAGTCTGCCTATCACTCATACTACCTATCCCTTGAAACATCTAGAGTTTAATTAGGTTTTCCCTCAAATGGCTTAAAGGATTAAAGTTTACCCCTCACCTTTGTACCTAATTTTCTCTGTACATTCTTACCATTAGTCTACCTATCCTCAATCTGCCTATCATTCACTTCACCTATCCCTCATGGTGACTATCCCCTAACTCTTCACATCCCTCATATTTGACTGGCACATATGTGATATTACCTAGCACCAATGTATCTTTTGAATATGCTCACCTTACAAGGTACCCTCCGTGCCTATCTCTTAAACTGTTTATTATCTATCCTCCTTGCTACCCATCCTCTTCAATACCTATCCCTCAAGCTCACTTTATAGCTTTCCTACCTATCACAGCTTGATCAGCTGGGATAGCTCACATCTAACCTTTATTATGATCTCTTAGTCAACCTATCCCCTAAAGAAAAAATCCAACAGCCTACCTCAAGCATACATCTACTGATCACTCATGTAATATATCATTGAGGTTACCTATCCTTCAGGGTGCCTATCCTTCATGGTATATAGCCTTCAGTCTACCTAACCAGCTATCTATGTATCTCTCACCTTGTATTCTATTCTTTCTACCTTTATAATAGCTCTTATAGTCCATGCCTTCTGAAATATACCTATCGCTCATTGTACCTATCCTCAAGTCTGCATATCACTCATGTTTACCTTACATATCCCTCAGCCCATTGAATTATCATGCTTTTCTTAAATGCCTCACCATGGCTATCATTAGACTAGTTAACTTCCTATCCTACATGTCTGTTGTTTATTCCCCTCTTCCTATTCTCCATGCTGCATATCATTCATGCTATCCCACTTGACAACAAAACATTTTTTAAGGTAATAAACTGAGGGCTCTATACCATGAAGGATAGGTAGCCTGAAGGATAGGTAGCCTGAAGGATATATAGCATGAGTGATAGGTAGATGTATGCGTGAGGTAGAATGTTAAATTTGTTCCTTAGGGGAGAGGTTGGCTAAGAGATCAAAATGAAGGTTGGTTGTGAGCTATCCCAGCTGAACATGAGGGATAGGTATTGAAGAGGATGGGTAGCAAGGAGGATAGGTAGCATGTGTAATAAACAGTTTAAGAGATAGGCATAGAGAGTACCTTGTGAAGTGAGCATATTCAAAAGGTACATTGGTGATAGGTAATATCACAGATGTGCCAGTCAAACATGAGGGATGTGAAGAGTTGGGGGATAGTCACCATGAGGGATAGGTAAAGTGAATGATAGGCAGATTGAGGATAGGTAGACTAATGGTAAGAATGTACAGAGAAAATTAGGTACAAAGGTGAGGGGTAAACTTTAATCCTTTAAGCCATTTGAGGGAAAACCTAATTAAACTCTAGATGTTTCAAGGGATAGGTACATGTAGTATGAGTGATAGGTAGACTAAGGGATAGGCAGTATGTTGGAGAGGCAGAGCCATACACAGGTAGAGTACTTGTCAGGTTGAGATAGGCAGACATTGGGATTTGTAGATTGAGGTATTGACTTTGATTAGCATGTTGCATCTATAAAAATTTCAAATCATTTTCAATATAACTTTTGTACATTTTTAAAATATTCTCATCATCAAACCTCATTTTTAGGTACTTTTGGTCAAATTTTGAGAATCAAGATCACAAATTTTGGATTCAGCAGGAGTTTTTGGTATAGGTGGCCCCTTGTTTCCATTTGATATCATTCTGATAAAGATTCCTGACATCTCTATAAACCCCCTTATCCTACATAGGACTCAATACTGAACACAAGGTGGTACCACCCTAAATCAGGTCACTTCCGGGTAGAATGGTAAAAGTCCTGCACTAAATACAGTCAATTTTTCACTTCTAGGGCTATAAAATGGGTTCTAAACAGGTTGTCTGTGTATATATTGGCATTAAAATTATCCTGGAGGCTTGGAGAATATTTTTAAAAAAAGATTGGAAAAGAATGAAAATAATTTAGATCATTTACTGCGGACCAAAGGGACCTATGATAGATGTGTAGTGACTCAGGTGGCAGACCACAAAATCACATCGGTGGTTTCCATGGCGATTTGCGAAAAATCTGATTGCACTTTGTTATGACAGACCTAGTGTATGATTTTTGCCATTTCAAAAGCTACAATCTGGTATATTTGGCTTAGTTCTGAGGAAATTTTAAGTATTTGAAATATTTTGTCAAGTGTCAGTGATAGTGGATTTTTTCTGGTCGCAGCGCATATTTAGGGTGGTACCACCTTAACAGGGGATGGGATTATGCAAGGATCAGCAGAAATCTGTGCCATTTTTTTCCCCTTAACCCTATTATTTTTAAAATCATCATTGCTTATTAGTGTTTAGGCCCTGTCCTACATGGATAATGAGGTGTTAAACTGTAGATTTGCTTTGATTTGACCCTAAAATCGCATGATTTTCATTGAATATAGGCCCCAAAACTGGCTTTTTACTGTTCAGGCCATCGAGGGTATATCAGGGGAATTTCCAGTTCTTAGCTAAATTTGAAGAAATGGGTACATTTTTAACAAGGTACATGTCAGCTCTGACACTGGATATCAAGGTATGGGTTCAAGCAATAGATAGGGTGCCTAATTGATCAGAATTCTATTGTTTGTTATTGGTTGCCATGGCAACATAACAGCTTGTCATTGTTCGTTATGCCCAATTTAGGCCCAAAAGAGCCATTTTGGCTTCAAAAATGACCATAATTTCGGCATTTTTATTGTTTCTACTGCTTTCCCTAATTTCCTGAGACTTAAGTGGGATATTCTGGCATAAAATAGATGGTTTGAGGCACGTTTGGAGGTACATTTGACAGGACATAGTGCAATCAGATTTTTCGCTACATTCGATTGAAGATGGATACCCTAAAACGGGACATTTTTTGAGCAATTTGTGCCTGCGCACACCAGACCATGGTCTCAATAGGCCCAAATTACCAAAAAAATGACGTTTTTAGGCAGAATTTCAGGGTTGTTTCCGACTAAAGGGACTTAAAATATTGTATTCATGAAGGAATTTTGTGGTAACCATGGCAACCAAAAAAACAAACTTTTCTGTTAACAGGGGATGGGATTATGCAAGGATCAGCAGAAATCTGTGCCATTTTTTTCCCCTTAACCCTATTTTTTTTTAAATCATCATTACTTATTAGTGTTTAGGCCCTGTCCTACATGGATAATGAGGTGTTAAACTGTAGATTTGCCTTGATTTGACCCTAAAATCGCATGATTTTCATTGAATATAGGCCCCAAAACTGGCTTTTTACTGTTCAGGCCATCGAGGGTATATCAGGGGAATTTCCAGTTCTTAGCTAAATTTGAAGAAATGGGTACATTTTTAACAAGGTACATGTCAGCTCTGACACTGGATATCAAGGTATGGGTTCAAGCAATAGATAGGGTGCCTAATTGATCAGAATTCTATTGTTTGTTATTGGTTGCCATGGCAACATAACAGCTTGTCATTGTTCGTTATGCCCAATTTAGGCCCAAAAGAGCCATTTTGGCTTCAAAAATGACCATAATTTCGGCATTTTTATTGTTTCTACTGCTTTTCCTAATTTCCTGAGACTTAAGTGGGATATTCTGGCATAAAATAGATGGTTTGAGGCACGTTTGGAGGTACATTTGACAGGACATAGTGCAATCAGATTTTTCGCTACATTCGATTGAAGATGGATACCCTAAAACGGGACATTTTTTGAGCAATTTGTGCCTGCGCACACCAGACCATGGTCTCAATAGGCCCAAATTACCAAAAAAATGTCGTTTTTAGGCAGAATTTCAGGGTTGTTTCCGACTAAAGGGACTTAAAATATTGTATTTATGAAGGAATTTTGTGGTAACCATGGCAACCAAAAAAAACAAACTTTTCTGTTAACAGGGGATGGGATTATGCAAGGATCAGCAGAAATCTGTGCCATTTTTTTCCCCTTAACCCTATTTTTTTTAAAATCATCATTACTTATTAGTGTTTAGGCCCTGTCCTACATGGATAATGAGGTGTTAAACTGTAGATTTGCCTTGATTTGACCCTAAAATCATGTGATTTTCATTGAATATAGGCCCCAAAACTGGCTTTTTACTGTTCAGGCCATCGAGGGTATATCAGGGGAATTTCCAGTTCTTAGCTAAATTTGAAGAAATGGGTACATTTTTAACAAGGTACATGTCAGCTCTGACACTGGATATCAAGGTATGGGTTCAAGCAATAGATAGGGTGCCTAATTGATCAGAATTCTATTGTTTGTTATTGGTTGCCATGGCAACATAACAGCTTGTCATTGTTCGTTATGCCCAATTTAGGCCCAAAAGAGCCATTTTGGCTTCAAAAATGACCATAATTGGGCATTTTTATTGTTTCTACTGCTTTCCCTAATTTCCTGAGACTTAAGTGGGATATTCTGGCATAAAATAGATGGTTTGAGGCACGTTTGGAGGTACATTTGACAGGACATAGTTCAATCAGATTTTTCGCTACATTCGATTGAAGATGGATACCCTAAAACGGGACATTTTTTGAGCAATTTGTGCCTGCGCACACCAGACCATGGTCTCAATAGGCCCAAATTACCAAAAAAATGTTGTTTTTAGGCAGAATTTCAGGGTTGTTTCCGACTAAAGGGACTTAAAATATTGTATTTATGAAGGAATTTTGTGGTAACCATGGCAACCGAAAAAACAAACTTTTCTGTTAAGGTGGTACCACCCTAAATCAGGTCACTTCCGGGTAGAATGGTAAAAGTCCTGCACTAAATACAGTCAATTTTTCACTTCTAGGGCTATAAAATGGGTTCTAAACAGGTTGTCTGTGTATATATTGGCATTAAAATTATCCTGGAGGCTTGGAGAATATTTTTAAAAAAAAGATTGGAAAAGAATGAAAATAATTTAGATCATTTACTGCGGACCAAAGGGACCTATGATAGATGTGTAGTGACTCAGGTGGCAGACCACAAAATCACATCGGTGGTTTCCATGGCGATTTGCGAAAAATCTGATTGCACTTTGTTATGACAGACCTAGTGTATGATTTTTGCCATTTCAAAAGCTACAATCTGGTATATTTGGCTTAGTTCTGAGGAAATTTTAAGTATTTGAAATATTTTGTCAAGTGTCAGTGATAGTGGATTTTTTCGGGTCGCAGCACATATTTAGGGTGGTACCACCACAAAAGGGAGCCTACTTTGAAGGGGGGGTAGAGGGGGGGGTCTGTTACACTGTGTCCATAGGTAAAGCTCTGAGTTTCACCTCCTATCTATTGAAGCTTCTTGCTGTTTGGCCGTAGCTCTTTGGTTTGGCGCGGCACTTTTAGTTCACTGTCTGACTTCAAGATGGCAGCAGGGATCATTTTTACACCGGAAGCCCTCATGCAGGGTGCCAGTGTGAGAGTAAACGAAGCAACGATCCCGACGACGGAAATGACCCGTATGACCCCATGGATAGGTGGCATGATGGGAATGGCTGTACTCACTGTGCCGCGCTTCTGACATCCTGATCCTCTGAGTTGTAGACTGGGACAGCTGTGTTCTCCAGGCCTTTAGATCTACAGCATTTCACATAACATCAGGTGAGTAAATTATCTTTCAATATAGTCTTTTCAGCGAAGGCAGTCCTGTGGTGGAGATCTCTACCGTAGTGTAAACAAGAGGCAGCTCACACTGCAGAGTAGGGGGAAGACTACTTAGGGAGTGGTCATTATTTATCAACGGGGGGGGGGTTGAGGGTGGGGCGTAAAATTTTCAGACCCCTCCAGAGGGCGCTGCGACCCGAAAAAATCCACTATCACTGACACTTGACAAAATATTTCAAATACTTAAAATTTCCTCAGAACTAAGCCAAATATACCAGATTGTAGCTTTTGAAATGGCAAAAATCATACACTAGGTCTGTCATAACAAAGTGCAATCAGATTTTTCGCAAATCGCCATGGAAACCACCGATGTGATTTTGTGGTCTGCCACCTGAGTCACTACACATCTATCATAGGTCCCTTTGGTCCGCAGTAAATGATCTAAATTATTTTCATTCTTTTCCAATCTTTTTTTAAAAATATTCTCCAAGCCTCCAGGATAATTTTAATGCCAATATATACACAGACAACCTGTTTAGAACCCATTTTATAGCCCTGGAAGTGAAAAATTGACTGTATTTAGTGCAGGACTTTTACCATTCTACCCGGAAGTGACCTGATTTAGGGTGGTACCACCTTAACAGAAAAGTTTGTTTTTTTGGTTGCCATGGTTACCACAAAATTCCTTCATAAATACAATATTTTAAGTCCCTTTAGTCGGAAACAACCCTGAAATTCTGCCTAAAAACAACATTTTTTTGGTAATTTGGGCCTATTGAGACCATGGTCTGGTGTGCGCAGGCACAAATTGTTAAAAAAATGTCCCGTTTAGGGTATCCATCTTCAATCGAATGCAGCGAAAAATCTGATTGAACTATGTCCTGTCAAATGTACCTCCAAACGTGCCTCAAACCATCTATTTTATGCCAGAATATCCCACTTAAGTCTCAGGAAATTAGGGAAAGCAGTAGAAACAATAAAAATGCCCAATTATGGTCATTTTTGAAGCCAAAATGGCTCTTTTGGGCCTAAATTGGGCATAACGAACAATGACAAGCTGTTATGTTGCCATGGCAACCAATAACAAACAATAGAATTCTGATCAATTAGGCACCCTATCTATTGCTTGAACCCATACCTTGATATCCAGTGTCAGAGCTGACATGTACCTTGTTAAAAATGTACCCATTTCTTCAAATTTAGCTAAGAACTGGAAATTCCCCTGATATACCCTTGATGGCCTGAACAGTAAAAAGCCAGTTTTGGGGCCTATATTCAATGAAAATCATGCGATTTTAGGGTCAAATCAAAGCAAATCTACAGTTTAACACCTCATTATCCATGTAGGACAGGGCCTAAACACTAATAAGTAATGATGATTTTAAAAAAAAATAGGGTTAAGGAGAAAAAAATGGCACAGATTTCTGCTGATCCTTGCATAATCCCATCCCCTGTTAAGGTGGTACCACCCTAAATATGCGCTACGACCCGAAAAAATCCACTATCACTGACACTTGACAAAATATTTCAAATACTTAAAATTTCCTCAGAACTAAGCCAAATATACCAGATTGTAGCTTTTGAAATGGCAAAAATCATACACTAGGTCTGTCATAACAAAGTGCAATCAGATTTTTCGCAAATCGCCATGGAAACCACCGATGTGATTTTGTGGTCTGCCACCTGAGTCACTACACATCTATCATAGGTCCCTTTGGTCCGCAGTAAATGATCTAAATTATTTTCATTCTTTTCCAATCTTTTTTTAAAAATATTCTCCAAGCCTCCAGGATAATTTTATTGCCAATATATACACAGACAACCTGTTTAGAACCCATTTTATAGCCCTAGAAGTGAAAAATTGACTGTATTTAGTGCAGGACTTTTACCATTCTACCCGGAAGTGACCTGATTTAGGGTGGTACCACCTTGTGTTCAGTATTGAGTCCTATGTAGGATAAGGGGGTTTATAGAGATGTCAGGAATCTTTATCAGAATGATATCAAATGGAAACAAGGGGCCACCTATACCAAAAACTCCTGCTGAATCCAAAATTTGTGATCTTGATTCTCAAAATTTGACCAAAAGTACCTAAAAATGAGGTTTGATGATGAGAATATTTTAAAAATGTACAAAAGTTATATTGCTGAAGGTGATACAGGTATGTAGGCTGACTGTAGGACACTGAAGCATCATGTACAGGTAGGTACCGGTAGTCTGAAGGTGATACAGGTATGTAGGGTGACTGTAGGACACTGATGTATCATGTACAGGTAGGTACCAGTAGTCTGAAGGTCATACAGGTATGTAGGGTGACTGCAGGACACTGAAGCATCATGTACAGGTAGGTACCGGTAGTCTGAAGGTGATACAGGTATGTAGGGTGACTGTAGGACACTGAAGCATCATGTACAGGTAGGTACCGGTAGTCTGAAGGTCATACAGGTATGTAGGCTGACTGTAGGACACTGATGTATCATGTACAGGTAGGTACCGGTAGTCTGAAGGTCATACAGGTATGTAGGCTGACTGTAGGACACTGATGCATCATGTACAGGTAGGTACCGGTAGTCTGAAGGTGATACAGGTATGTAGGGTGACTGTAGGACACTGAAGCATCATGTACAGGTAGGTAACGGTAGTCTGAAGGTGATACAGGTATGTAGGGTGACTGTAGGACACTGAAGCATCATGTACAGGTAGGTAACGGTAGTCTGAAGGTGATACAGGTATGTAGAGTGACTGTAGGACACTGATGCATCATGTACAGGTAGGTAACGGTAGTCTGAAGGTGATACAGGTATGTAGGGTTACTGTAAGACACTGAAGCATCATGTACAGGTAGGTACCGGTAGTCTGAAGGTGATACAGGTATGTAGGCTGACTGTAGGACACTGATGCATCATGTACAGGTAGGTACCGGTAGTCTGAAGGTCATACAGGTATGTAGGCTGACTGTAGGACACTGAAGCATCATGTACAGGTAGGTACCAGTAGTCTGAAGGTGATACAGGTATGTAGGGTGACTGTAGGACACTGAAGCATCATGTACAGGTAGGTACCAGTAGTCTGAAGGTCATACAGGTATGTAGGCTGACTGTAGGACACTGAAGCATCATGTACAGGTAGGTACCGGTACACCACCTGTAGAGTAACTATCACTCACCTGTATAAGACAATCATCTAGAAAACCTGTGCCATTCAGCATTGCCTCTATGCAGCATTGCCCCATAGAGGATATGTGGGCAATGTGTCAATCAGCATTGCAGCGTAGCGGATATATTGCTAATGTGCCATTCAGCATTGCCCCATAGAGGATATATGTGGGCAATGTGCCATTCAGCACTGCACCATAGAGCATATATCCCAGCAAATTGTCGTTATCTGTCGCCATGATTGGTCATCAATGGTGACTCCTTTCTGAGTGATAACTCACTGCGTCATCTTTCGCCACTGTGTGTCAGTCTCACATGGCATGACAATTTATCACAACAGTCACCAACATGATCTCACTCACTGCGTGAGTATGTGCCACCCCTTGTCATCCCTCACAAAGCATGGTGACTTATCACCACCATCGCCAACATGGATCTAACTCACTGCGTGAGTATGTGCCACTGCCTGTCAACTCTCACTCAGAATGGCGGCTTATCACAAGCATCGCCAACATGGATCTGACTCACTGTGTGATTATGTACCACTCCCGTGCCACTGGCATCAACTCTCACACAAAATGGCGACTTATCACTACCATTGCCAACATTGGTCTCACTCAATGCGTGAACTTGTGTCACTCCATGTCAATGATCTCTAAGGATTGCATCATCTGTCACTCACTCTCACTCAGAATGGCAACTTATCACCACCATTGCCAGCCTTTGTCTCACTCAATGCGTGAATTTGTGTCACTCCAAGTCAATGCTCTCTGAGGATTGCATCATCCGTCACTCACTCTCACTCACAGTGGCAACTTATCACCACCATTGCCAAAGTTGTTGAGACAGCACCACTGTTCAACATGTAGCCTATCTAGGAAGTGTGGGCATGAAGTATAAGTCCCATACTTATCAAATGTGCTTTGTTTCACACTGATTTCCATGTAATACTTCAGAGTTGAATCAAACAAGATTATATAGAGAGAATATCAATTGAATTTAGATAGAGGTATCCTTAAATTAAAAGCAACTATCCATAAACACCTTTTCTCTGGTTACAGGAAAAATACATAGGGAAATATCAACATGAACACCTTGTCTGTGGTTAGAGGGAAGATACATATGGCAATACCTTCTCTGGCAAAACATACTTTGATCTGGCAGATGTGAGGCTGCATGATTACCAATGTCGATGATCATGAGCTTTTCATCTAACGCCTTGCCATCCCTGGTGAGTGTGAGTCATCACGATCCTCGCCAACCGTGGTGAACATGCTCTATGGCATGGTGTGCGTTTCATCTAGCGAGGTGAGTGATCACTCGTGTCGCCATCCCTGGTGAGTGTGGGTGATCAAGATCCTCACCATCTGTGGTGAACCTGTGCTATCACGAGGTACGCGTTTTATCCAGCGAGGTGACTGATCACAATCCTTGCCATCCGTGGTGAATGTGCATTATGACGGGGTGTGCGTCTCATCTAGCGAAGTGAGTGATCACTCATGTCGCCATCCCTGGTGAGGATGAGTGATCACGATCCTCGCCATCCCTGGTGAACATGTGCTATGACGAGGTGCGTGTTTCGTCTAGCGAGGTGAGTGATCACCCGCGTCGCCATCCCTGGTGAGTCTGAGTGATCACCATCCTCGCCATCTGAGGTGAGGCCATGTGATCACCACCATTGCTATTCCTGGTGATCTTGTGCTATAGCGACGTCGTGTTCCATCTAGCGACATGTGTGAGCCACTTCACACAGGTTGACGAGGAGTCACGACAATTTGCTGGGATTGGTAATGTGCCAATCACAACCACCCCATAGAGGATATGTGGGCAAAGTGCCATTCAGCAGTGCACCATAGAGCATATATTGGTAATGTGCCAATCACAATCACCCCATAGAAGATATGTGGGCAATGTGCCATTCAGCACTGCACCATAGAGCATATATTGGTAATGTGCCAATCACAATCACCCCATAGAAGATATGTGGGCAAAGTGCCATTCAGCAGTGCACCATAGAGCATATATTGGTAATATGCCAATCACAATCACCCCATACAAGATATGTGGGCAATGTGTCAATCAGCAGTGCACCATAGAGCATATATTGGTAATGTGCCAATCAAAATCACCACATAGAGGATATGTGGGCAATGTGCCATTCAGCAGTGCACCATAGAGCATATATTGGTAATGTGCAAATCACAATCACCCCATAGAGGATATGTGGGCAATGTGCCATTCAGCAGTGCACCATAGAGCATATATTGGTAATATGCCAATCACAATCACCCCATAGAAGATATGTGGGCAATATGTCAATCAGCAGTGCACCATAGAGCATATATTAGTAATGTGCCAATCAAAATCACCACATAGAGGAATGTGGGCAATGTGCCATTCAGCACTGCACCATAGAGCATATATTGGTAATGTGCCAATCACAATCACCCCATAGAGGATATGTGGGCAAAGTGCCATTCAGCAGTGCACCATAGAGCATATATTGGTAATGTGCCAATCAAAATCACCACATAGAGGATATGTGGGCAAAGTGCCATTCAGCAGTGCACCATAGAGCATATATTGGTAATATGCCAATCACAATCACCCCATAGAAGATATGTGGGCAATGTGTCAATCAGCAGTGCACCATAGAGCATATATTGGTAATGTGCCAATCACAATCACCACATAGAAGATATGTGGGCAATGTGTCAATCAGCAGTGCACCATAGAGCATATATTGGTAATGTGCCAATCAAAATCACCACATAGAGGATATGTGGGCAAAGTGCCATTCAGCAGTGCACCATAGAGCATATATTGGTAATATGCCAATCACAATCACCCCATAGAAGATATGTGGGCAATGTGTCAATCAGCAGTGCACCATAGAGCATATATTGGTAATGTGCCAATCAAAATCAACACATAGAGGATATGTGGGCTATGTGTCAATCAGCAGTGCACCTTAGCAGATATATTGCGAATCTGCCATTCAGCATTGCCCCATAGAGAATATGTGGGCAATGGCCTAACTATGGATAACACCATGAATATCATTATACATCTGCCCTTTAGAGAAATTCCCACTATTTCCCATATTATGTGGCTATCCATAGTGAACCAATTGTAGATAATGGATATTCCATGGGACATCTATGTCATCAGTGCCTAACTAAGGATAACACAAAGAATATCATTATACATCTGCCATCTAGAGAAATTCCCACTATTTCCCATATTATGTGGCTATCCATAGTGAACCAATTGCAGATAATGGATATTCCATGGGACATCTATGTCATCAGTGTCTAACTATGGATAACACCATGAATATCATTATACATCTGCCCTTTAGAGAAATTCCCACTATTTCCCATATTATGTGGCTATCCATAGTGAACCAATTGTAGATAATGGATATTCCATGGGACATCTATGTAATCAGTGCCTAACTAAGGATAACACAAAGAATATCATTATACATCTGCCATCTAGAGAAATTCCCACTATTTCCCATATTATGTGGCTATCCATAGTGAACCAATTGCAGATAATGGATATTCCATGGGACATCTATGTAATCAGTGCCTAACTATGGATAACACCATGAATATCATTATACATCTGCCCTTTAGAGAAATTCCCACTATTTCCAATATAATGTGGCTATCCATAGGCAACCAATTGCAGATAATGGATATTCCATGGGGCATCTATGTCATCAGTGCCTAACTATGGATAACACCATGAATATCATTATACATCTGCCCTTTAGAGAAATTTAAACTATTTCCCATATTTTGTGGCTATCCATAGTGAACCACTTGCAGATAATGGATATTCCATGGGACATCTATGTAATCAGTGACTAACTATGGATAACACCATGAATATTGTAATAAACATCGGCCGGTGGCTCGGCGGTGGCCACCAAATCTCGGCGGTGGGTTCACACGGTGGCCGCTAGGGGGCGCGTCGGCGGTGACGTCACAGCTTTGTGACGTCACCATCGGCGGCCAGGGCTATAAAATGCCGTGTTCGGTGGTTTTCTAGCAGACGCGATCAGACACTCAGGTGGCCTACGTGAAAGCCTTCCTAAGGAAGTTCGGTGGCTGGTTTCTAGTCCATGAACAGAGTGGCGTATCTAAGCAAATATAAGTACCAGTATCAGTAGAAGCAAGTAACTGATGAGAAGTGCCTGTTAGTCCCTGAGGTCTCTAAGAAATAAAACAACACCAACAGCTGTAACTTTATATTCCATTCTTTATACAAGTTGTCGACAATATCATCTGCCCTTTAGAGAAATTCGTAGGGAAACATGGGTTTTAAATGCAAAATTAGACATTAAATCGTGCTGATATCCACCCCAAACCGTGCGTTATCCACCCCATACCATGTAATATCCACCTTGCAACTGGGCACATTACAGTGCCCTGGGGGCATTATCCTACCACCTCCATAAAGTTTTATAAGCCCCTGGGGGCATCACCCTTTCAATGTATTTAGCTGCAGCTTTAGGAACTTGGCCGATCTTATTATGTGGCTATCCATAGTGAACCAATTGCAGATAATGGATATTCCATGGGACATCTATGTCATCAGTGCCTAACTATGAATAACACCATGAATATCACTATACATCTGCCCTTTAGAGAAATTCCCACTATTTCCCATATTATATGGCTATACATAGTGAACCAATTGCAGATAATGGATATTCCATGGGACATCTATGTCATCAGTGCCTAACTATGGATAACACCATGAATATCATTATACTGCAGCTTTAGGAACTTGGCCGATCTTAGATACAATTACAAGTATGGAGGTGGTTGGTGGGACCAATGGCCAATCTGTCCACTTTTGTACCAACATAAATTCATATAGGCCATGCCAGGAATCGAACCTGGATACCACACACCTACCATACCTGTAATTATCACTTCTGTGTGGTACCTATCACTTACCCACACACCTGTAGGGTATATAATACTCCCCTGCACACCTGTAGGGCAACTCCAACTCACCTGTACCATCTGAATGGTACTTACCTCTCACCTACATACCTGTAGAGTAACTATCACTCACCTGTACCACCTGTAGGGTACCTACCACGCACCTACACTACTTGTAGGCAACCTATCACTCACCTGTACCACTTGTAGGGTACCTACCGCAAAGCTACACCACTTGTAGGCTACCTATCACTCACCTGTACCACCTGTAGGCTACCTATCACTCACCTGTACCACCTGTAGAGTAACTATCACTCACCTGTATCACCTGTAGAGTAACTATCACTCACCTGTACCACCTGTAGGGTACCTACCATGCACCTTCACCACCTGTAGGCTATCTGTCACTCACCTGTACCACTTGTAGGGTACCACCTGTACCACCTGTAGGCTACCTACCATGCATCTACACCACCTGTAGAGTAACTATCACTCACCTGTACCACCTGTAGAGTAACTATCACTCACCTGTACCACCTGTAGGGTACCTACCATGCACCTACACCACCTGTAGAGTAACTATCACTCACCTGTACCACCTGTAGAGTAACTATCACTCACCTGTACCACCTGTAGGATACCTACCATGCACCTACACCACCTGTAGGCTATCTGTCACTCACCTGTACCACTTGTAGGGTACCTACCACACACCTACACTACTGGTAGGCTACCTGACACTCACTTGTACCACCTGTAGGGTACCTACCATGCACCTACACCACCTGTAGGCTATCTGTCACTCACCTGTACCACTTGTCGGGTACCTACCACACACCTACACTACTGGTAGGCTACCTATCACTCACCTGTACAACCTGTAGGGTACCTACCATGCACCTACACCACCTGTAGAGTAGCTATCACTCACCTGTACCACCTGTAGAGTAACTATCACTCACCTGTACCACCTGTAGAGTACCTACCATGCACCTACACCACCTGTAGAGTAACTATCACTCACCTGTACCACCTGTAGAGTAACTATAACTCACCTGTACCACCTGTAGGCTACCTACCATGCACCTGTACCAACTGTAGGCTACCTACCATGCACCTACACCACCTTTAGAGTAACTATCACTCACCTGTACCACCTGTAGAGTAACTATCGCTCACCTGTACCACCTGTAGAGTAACTATCACTCACCTGTACCACATGTAGGGTACCTACCATGCACCTACACCACCTGTAGAGTAACTATCACTCACCTGTACCACCTGAAGGATACCTACCACTCACCTGTACCACCTGTAGGCTACCTACCATGCACCTACACCACCTTTAGAGTAACTATCACTCACCTGTACCACCTGTAGAGTAACTATCACTCACCTGTACCACCTGTAGGCTACCTATCACTCACCTGTACCACCTGTAGAGTAACTATCACTCACCTGTACCACCTGTAGGGTACCTACCATGCACCTTCACCACCTGTAGTCTATCTGTCACTCACCTGTACCACTTGTAGGGTACCTACCACACACCTACACTACTGGTAGGCTACCTATCACTCACCTGTACCACCTGTAGAGTAAGTATCACTCACCTGTACCACCTGTAGGGTACCTACCATGCACCTTCACCACCTGTAGGCTATCTGTCACTCACCTGTACCACTTGTAGGGTACCTACCACCACCTACATTACTGGTAGGCTACCTATCACTCACCTGTACCACCTGTAGAGTAACTATCACTCACCTGTGACACCTGTAGAGTACCTACCATGCACCTACACACATGTAGGGTACCTACCACTCACCTGTACCAACTGTAGGGTACCTACCATGCACCTCCATCACCTGTAGAGTAACTATCACTCACCTGTACCACCTGTAGGGTACCTTACATGCACCTACACCACCTGTAGGCTATCTGTCACTCACCTGTACCACTTGTAGGGTACCTACCACACACCTCCACTACTGGTAGGCTACCTATCACTCACCTGTACCACCTGTAGGGTACCTACCATGCACTTACACCACCTGTAGAGTAATTATCACTCACCTGTACCACTTGTAGGGTACCTACCACATACCTACACTACTTGTAGGCTACCTATCACTCACCTGTACCACCTGTAGGGTACCTACCATGCACTTACTCCACCTGTAGGCTATCTGTCACTCACCTGTACCACTTGTAGGGTACCTACCACACACCTACACTACTGGTAGGCTACCTATCACTCACCTGTACCACCTGTAGGGTACCTACCATGCACCTACACCACCTGTAGAGTAGCTATCACTCACCTGTACCACCTGTAGAGTAACTATCACTCACCTGTACCACCTGTAGGCTACCTACCATGCACCTTCACCACCTGTAGGCTATATGTCACTCACCTGTACCACTTGTAAGGTACCTACCACATACCTACACTTCTGGTAGGCTACCTATCACTCACCTGTACCACCTATAGAGTAACTATCACTCACCTGTACCACCTGTAGAGTACCTACCATGCACCTACACACATGTAGGGTACCTACCACTCACCTGTACCACCTGTAGGGTACCTACGATGCACCTGTACTACCTGTAGAGTAACTATCACTCACCTGTACCACCTGTAGGGTACCTACCATGCACCTACACCACCTGTAGGCTATCTGTCACTCACCTGTACCACCTGTAGGGTACATACCATGCACCTACACCACCTGCAGAGTAATTATCACTCACCTGTACCACTTGTAGGGTACCTACCACATACCTACACTACTTGTAGGCTACCTATCACTCACCCGTACCACCTGTAGGGTACCTACCATGCACTTACACCACCTGTAGGCTATCTGTCACTCACCTGTACCACTTGTAGGGTACCTACCACACACCTACAATACTGGTAGGCTACCTATCACTCACCTGTACAACCTGTAGGGTACCTACCATGCACCTACACCACCTGTAGAGTAACTATCACTCACCTGTACCACCTGTAGGCTACCTATCACTCACCTGTACCACCTGTAGAGTAACTATCACTCACCTGTACCACCTGTAGGCTACCTACCATGCACCTACACCACCTGTAGAGTAACTATCACTCACCTGTACCACCTGTAGGGTACCTACCATGCACCTACACCACCTGTAGAGTAACTATCACTCACCTGTACCACCTGTAGAGTAACTATCACTCACCTGTACCACCTGTAGGATACCTACCATGCACCTACACCACCTGTAGGCTATCTGTCACTCACCTGTACCACTTGTAGGGTACCTACCACACACCTACACTACTGGTAGGCTACCTGACACTCACCTGTACCACCTGTAGGGTACCTACCATGCACCTACACCACCTGTAGGCTATCTGTCACTCACCTGTACCACTTGTCGGGTACCTACCACACACCTACACTACTGGTAGGCTACCTATCACTCACCTGTACAACCTGTAGGGTACCTACCATGCACCTACACCACCTGTAGAGTAATTATCACTCACCTGTACCAATTGTAGAGTAACTATCACTCACCTGTACCACCTGTAGAGTACCTACCATGCACCTACACCACCTGTAGAGTAACTATCACTCACCTGTACCACCTGTAGAGTAACTATAACTCACCTGTACCACCTGTAGGCTACCTACCATGCACCTGTACCACCTGTAGCCTACCTACCATGCACCTACACCACCTTTAGAGTAACTATTACTCACCTGTACCACCTGTAGAGTAACTATCACTCACCTGTACCACCTGTAGAGTAACTATCACTCACCTGTACCACCTGTAGAGTAACTATCACTCACCTGTACCACCTGTAGGGTACCTACCATGCACCTACACCACCTGTAGGCTATCTGTCACTCACCTGTACCACCTGTAGGGTACCTACCATGCACCTACACCACCTGTAGGCTATCTGTCACTCACCTGTACCACTTGTAGGGTACCTACCACACACCTACACTACTGGTAGGCTACCTATCACTCACCTGTACCACCTGTAGGGTACCTACCATGCACCTACACCACCTGTAGAGTAATTATCACAAACCTGTACGACTTGTAGGGTACCTACCACATACCTACACTACTTGTAGGCTACCTATCACTCACCCGTACCACCTGTAGGGTACCTACCATGCACTTACACCACCTGTAGGCTATCTGTCACTCACCTGTACCACTTGTAGGGTACCTACCACACACCTACAATACTGGTAGGCTACCTATCACTCACCTGTACAACCTGTAGGGTACCTACCATGCACCTACACCACCTGTAGTGTAACTATCACTCACCTGTACCACCTGTAGGCTACCTATCACTCACCTGTACCACCTGTAGGCTACCTACCATGCACCTACACCACCTGTAGAGTAACTATCACTCACCTGTACCACCTGTAGAGTAACTATCACTCACCTGTACCACCTGTAGGATACCTACCACTCACCTGTACCACCTGTAGGCTACCTACCATGCACCTACACCACCTTTAGAGTAACTATCACTCACCTGTACCACCTGTCGAGTAACTATCACTCACCTGTACCACCTGTAGAGTAACTATCACTCACCTGTACCACCTGTAGGCTACCTATCACTCACCTGTACCACCTGTAGAGTAACTATCACTCACCTGTACCACTTGAAGGGTACCTACCACACACCTACACTACTGGTAGGCTACCTATCACTCACCTGTACCACCTGTAGAGTAACTATCACTCACCTGTACCACCTGTAGAGTAACTATAACTCAACTGTACCACCTGTAGGCTACCTACCATGCACCTGTACCACCTGTAGCCTACCTACCATGCACCTACACCACCTTTAGAGTAACTATTACTCACCTGTACCACCTGTAGAGTAACTATCACTCACCTGTACCACCTGTAGAGTAACTATCACTCACCTGTACCACCTGTAAAGTAACTATCACTCACCTGTACCACCTGTAGGCTACCTACCATGCACCTACACCACCTGTAGAGTAACTATCACTCACCTGTACCACCTGTAGGGTACCTACCATGCACCTACACCACCTGTAGGCTATCTGTCACTCACCTGTACCACCTGTAGGGTACCTACCATGCACCTACACCACCTGTAGGCTATCTGTCACTCACCTGTACCACTTGTAGGGTACCTACCACACACCTACACTACTGGTAGGCTACCTATCACTCACCTGTACCACCTGTAGGGTACCTACCATGCACCTACACCACCTGTAGAGTAACTATCACTCACCTGTACCACCTGTAGGATACCTACCACTCACCTGTACCACCTGTAGGCTACCTACCATGCACCTACACTACCTTTAGAGTAACTATCACTCACCTGTACCACCTGTCGAGTAACTATCACTCACCTGTACCACCTGTAGAGTAACTATCACTCACCTGTACCACCTGTAGGCTACCTATCACTCACCTGTACCACCTGTAGAGTAACTATCACTCACCTGTACCACTTGAAGGGTACCTACCACACACCTACACTACTGGTAGGCTACCTATCACTCACCTGTACCACCTGTAGAGTAACTATCACTCACCTGTACCACCTGTAGAGTAACTATAACTCACCTGTACCACCTGTAGGCTACCTACCATGCACCTGTACCACCTGTAGCCTACCTACCATGCACCTACACCACCTTTAGAGTAACTATTACTCACCTGTACCACCTGTAGAGTAACTATCACTCACCTGTACCACCTGTAGAGTAACTATCACTCACCTGTACCACCTGTAGAGTAACTATCACTCACCTGTACCACCTGTAGGGTACCTACCATGCACCTACACCACCTGTAGGCTATCTGTCACTCACCTGTACCACCTGTAGGGTACCTACCATGCACCTACACCACCTGTAGGCTATCTGTCACTCACCTGTACCACTTGTAGGGTACCTACCACACACCTACACTACTGGTAGGCTACCTATCACTCACCTGTACCACCTGTAGGGTACCTACCATGCACCTACACCACCTGTAGAGTAATTATCACAAACCTGTACGACTTGTAGGGTACCTACCACATACCTACACTACTTGTAGGCTACCTATCACTCACCCGTACCACCTGTAGGGTACCTACCATGCACTTACACCACCTGTAGGCTATCTGTCACTCACCTGTACCACTTGTAGGGTACCTACCACACACCTACAATACTGGTAGGCTACCTATCACTCACCTGTACAACCTGTAGGGTACCTACCATGCACCTACACCACCTGTAGTGTAACTATCACTCACCTGTACCACCTGTAGGCTACCTATCACTCACCTGTACCACCTGTAAAGTAACTATCACTCACCTGTACCACCTGTAGGCTACCTACCATGCACCTACACCACCTGTAGAGTAACTATCACTCACCTGTACCACCTGTAGAGTAACTATCACTCACCTGTACCACCTGTAGGATACCTACCACTCACCTGTACCACCTGTAGGCTACCTACCATGCACCTACACCACCTTTAGAGTAACTATCACTCACCTGTACCACCTGTCGAGTAACTATCACTCACCTGTACCACCTGTAGAGTAACTATCACTCACCTGTACCACCTGTAGGCTACCTATCACTCACCTGTACCACCTGTAGAGTAACTATCACTCACCTGTACCACTTGAAGGGTACCTACCACACACCTACACTACTGGTAGGCTACCTATCACTCACCTGTACCACCTGTAGAGTAACTATCACTCACCTGTACCACCTGTAGGCTACCTATCACTCACCTGTACCACCTGTAGAGTAACTATCACTCACCTGTACCACCTGTAGGCTACCTACCATGCACCTTCACCACCTGTAGGCTATCTGTCACTCACCTGTACCACTTGTAAGGTACCTACCACATACCTACCCTACTGGTAGGCTACCTATCACTCACCTGTACCACCTGTAGAGTAACTATCACTCACCTGTACCACCTGTAGAGTACCTACCATGCACCTACACACATGTAGGGTACCTACCACTCACCTGTACCACCTATAGGGTACCTACCATGCCCCTACACCACCTGTAGAGAAACTATCACTCACCTGTACCACCTGTAGGGTACCTACCATGCACCTACACCACCTGTAGGCTATCTGTCACTCACCTGTACCACTTGTAGGGTACCTACCACGCATCTACACTACTTGTAGGCTACCTTTCACTCACCTGTACCACCTGTAGGTTACATATACCATGCACCTACACCACCTGCAGAGTAATTATCACTCACCTGTACCACTTGTAGGGTACCTACCACATACCTACACTATTTGTAGGCTACCTATCACTCACCTGTACCACCTGTAGAGTAACTATCACTCACCTACAGACCTGTAGGGTACCTTTTACTCACCTACACCACCTGTACACAGGCGTAGAGTACCTATCATCCACCTTATAAATACTATAAAAATTATACCAAATTGTTTCCACTGGTTAGACATTACACTTTTAGCGAGAATGCTGTACCATATGGCTAAAATATTTATTTGTAATTTTCTTGAATAAACAGGCTTTCTAAATGCTAGGTTCCATGTTCCTGTGATAATCTTCCACATAAAGGCAGTAGACACATTTGGCAACCTTCCTAGGATGAAAAGAAAAAGTTCAATACTAAAAGGAGATCCTAAAAAAAATTCCTTTTCATCAGGACCTAAGCCAGACTCTCACAAACAACAACATTCAATGGCTAGCTATATGTCTTTACTTTAACTTTGACCTTAAAATTAATGCATTCAGTTCAATTAAAGGGAGCTCAGACTCAGATATGTTGTCCAGTATTTAATCTTACGGACGTTTATGCTCGGTCCCTATTTTGTAGGGTGTGACAGCTCTCTCCTATATGGCCTCCATGGGTTCCCTAATCCCCTCACAGCTTTGATACTTTAACCTATCACAGCAGGGACATGTGGCTGTGTCCTGCTGGTCCCTAAGCAACCATTATACCAAATCTTCCAAATTTAAAAACCAGCTTCACAAAAATATTGAAAAATTTTGAAAGTCGTAACATGTTCCCTCACTTTAAACCTTGAACCGCACTTTACTTCTCGTGCCCTGCCCTTATTTTCTGTTTCTCAGTCTACCCAGTCATATATCCTATGAAACCCATAAACCTAAACCACCCTGGCACCAGCTTTTTGTTATGCATCCCCTCTCTACTGCCCCACCTTTTTATATTATGGATGTTTTCTATTGGCCACTGGCCAATATGGCCAAAGACCATATCCTGCGCCACCGCCCACAGCTCCCCTAATATAACTGTACACCTTCTATTCTCCCACTTATACAAGAGACCCTCTGCTATCCTTCCCTGTCGTTATTGGCCTCTACCTATCTTTTCCCCTTGAAAGATTACACCCCAATTAAAACAGTTGCCAAAAATTTCCTGTTTCCACCATGTTCCCCAACTTATGACTTTAATCACCTGTATATTACTTTCCTTAACAACTTAATAGATATTCCTACATACCCAAGCCCCATCAGCTTAAACCTCATGTAGGCCACCTCACAGGTACCCAGCAGCTGTCATGTGAACATCTAATATTTATCACGGACTATTTACTCCCCAACCACCATCCATCATTGCCTTCCTAGCTCCACAAGAATAGGAAAAAAAATTTTCATTTCATACCAGGACAAAAGTTGCTTCAGCAGAGCTTAAACAGTGATAAGAAGTAAAATCATTCTGAGTAATACATACTGAAAGTTTTTCCAATGACCTAAAAATTCATCTCTCATTCTAGAGGAATGTTTGATCATATGTGCTGCCCTGGGTGTTGCGTACAAGGGGAGTGACGTACAACATGCTGTTCACCACACCCGTGAATTCTGTATGCTTTGTTGTTATAGGTAGAATAATAGAGGTTACTAGTCTAATAAGAGCTAATAATCATGGTTCATTTTTCAAAATGAAAAAAATTTCAGTAAGGATTTTGTTGATACCTAGACCTTATCAAAAGCTTACTCATACAATATTTCTTCTCTAGTTCTGCAAGGCATCCAATTTTCTAAATAATGGTAAGAGGCCATCACAATTTCGAAAACCTCTTTGTCATGTTAAGCTTGCATAGTGCGGACAGTTTGTGAGTCATGTATTGTTTTCCTTCAGTGAGGTGTGATGTCCCTTTCCTCAATTGTTAACCGCTTTGTTTTCAGGATGCATGGTTTTGCCCTGCTCACCCTGCATGGGCCAGTCAGTTTCTCCAGCTGTACTACCCAGTGGGCACGCTTCTTTGTTCACTGGAGCAGTTGCGTCCTTGCTGAGGAAAATCCTACAATGATATATAAGACAATAAGAGTAACTGTTAGAAGAGTATGGTTATCAAATTGTAGTTCTGTATATTTGGACACATTACTTAAGTGAGAGATTTATATAGCCAAATATGAATGACTCATGTAATTGTTATGACATTTTAAATAGTAGCCCCTAAGACATTAGACCCATGGATTTAGCAAAACATTGAAAAATTAACATGTGTATTAGATAATGCAAAAGCATTGAGTAAACTGATTAACATTAAAGTCCAACCCAGTGTTCAGGAATCCTTTCTAAAGCCGAGCAGGTATGAGAAATGGTATAGACACAATGCCTGATATATATGGAGAGAACTCAATTCTTGCAACTCATAACATATAACAAAACCCTGAACAGTACAATATATACAAAAACCATCAACTTAATAAAACATGACAACAAATGACTTCAGTCACATTTTTCTACATCACACCATGCTATGATTAATTTTTTTTGGCTCCTGACAACACTTTCCTCTGACTTTCATAAGGATAGGATAATTTGCCTAAGCCCAGAGAACTCACTGGTCTCTGAATATTAAGAAATTATCCCATTATTCTAAATTACACAATTTCACAGAGGAATGTGTCGGTGCCCGCACATATGTGCACCACACACACCCGAGGGATAGGAAAGAGGAGAAATAGATCCTTTTAAGTGGGCTAGGCAAGCCCGCCACTTGACAGGACACCAGCTGCCCACATGCTCACCCCAAGCCACAAGAAACCCCAAGTTTGTCACCTTTTACGAATCTGGTATGCCCACTGGAAGAATGGAAGGAGAATTCCTCCTTCATGGACTCCCAAAGAAGTTATTCTGCTCCTTTATGCCCTCACATGAAGGTCCCCACTCCACAGGGGGGAGAGAGTTGAGATGGGTAGACAAACCACGGCCTTTGATCATCCAGACATGATTCACTGATGGGGGACTCCCATGGCAAAAGACAAGGATGTAGGCCCGGGCCTGCTCATAAAGACACCAGCTGCCCACATGCTCATCCCAATCCACAAGAAAACCGGAGTTTGTCATCTTTTACACCCACTGGTAGAATGGAAGGAGATTCCCTCCTTCTTAGACTCCTAATGAAGTTATTCTGCACCTCCATGCCCTCACATGAAGGTCCGCACTCCACAAGGGGGGAAAGGTATTAGGCTAATACAATCATCATGGTTTGCAATTAACTTGCCAGATCTACTTTTTCCTTTAGATGATTCAAGGCGTTGGTTGCTTGTCCAAGTCCATATGACTAGGACTATCAGGAGCACCATTAAGTCTACACTAGATTAAAAAGTACCATAAAATCCAAGTTCAGATACAAGACAACTCGAAAGCATCAAATCTACATATATTGAATTTTAATTTGAACAATTTGAGAATCATGAATTAAACCTTTACCCAAGGTAATTGCGAATCACAAAGTAAGTTATTTGCTGTAATTATTCTAGATCATTTGATAAGTCACAACTACATGCACATAGACTAGGTACCCAATTATCACAATACCCTACAGACTAATATTAGTAAATCATAGTGCCCCTGTACTGTGCTAAATATCAAAAGTTAGATTTACAGAAAAGCAACAGGCTATTCAGGAAAAAAAAGGCAAGATACAGAATAGCATGATTTCACAGTGGGACACAGGCTTTTAGTGTCAGCCAATTGCTTGACACTGTTTGTACAGAGTTGATTTTTGTTTGGTTACCATTCAACCTTTGGTGACTGCTTGATTGCAAGCCTTGAGTTCAAATAAGTGATAATTAGAGTTGGTGGTATATGCTGTTATATGCATATGGGAACATCAGCAATATCAATATGGATGTAAACATGAAAAAGGATATGAATGTGAGTATGAATATGAATATGAAGCGGCGCGATTTCCACACCTGCTTCTCATTGTCAATTATAACCCAAGTTCAACCTTATATTTTCTATCTTCATCACACCCTCTTTGAATTTTACCTTTGTCGAAGCTTTCTGAATCTCCTCAGGTAGAGTATTCCAGAGAGCCACCCCTCTGTACCATGGTGATCTTTTATAGTGTCTAGTTATAACCCTAGGTAGTTCAAAAACAATCTTCTTTTGAGACCTTGTATTATAAGATTGTGGTCTATTTAACACAGTCTTTAATTTCTTACACATTAAGCATAATAATAGCATGTCAAATCTTTTCTCTAACCCTGGAACCTTACAAATTCCATGCAATTCCTTCACACTATACTGTCTAATATTGCATTTCAGACAAACTATAAGAGCTCTATTTTGCAGTCGTAATGCCGCAAGACCATCCTCATTACAACTAGTACATATAAATGAACAATATTCTATAATTGGTCTAATTGTACAACAGTATATCTTTACACTTTGCTCTTGTGTTAAAGATTTTCTTAACTTAGGAAACCTAAATAGTTTATTGCATACATTTCTTTTAATAATTTTAATCTGTTTATCAAAACTAAGTTTACTGTCAATATGTACACCTAGATATGGAAAGAAGGTGACAGTTTGCACAGTGTTGCCATTGAAGTCTATAGTAGAATCCGGACATCTTTTTAATTTATGACCACTACAAAACCACATAAATTTTGTTTTAGTTGGATTTACTGTTAGTCTGTTTTTGATAACCCAACGCTTAAAGTTAATTACATCTTCATTCAAATTCTCATTAACCAAGTCTACATATTTGTTAGAACTATAAATCACGATGTCATCAGCATACAGTTTAATCTTGCTTTTTTTTTAAGACCTTAACAACATCATCAATATATAGGACAAACAACAGGGGACCTAAAACTGATCCTTGAGGGACACCGTAATCAATATCTTGGTTTGAGGACAATTTATTACCATAGCTAGTTCGTTGTTTTCTATTTTCCAGGTAACTTTTAAACCATAGAAAATTATATTTACTCAAACCAAGTCTACTGAGTTTAATTAGCAATTTTGAATATAATACACTGTCAAATGCTTTAGTGAAGTCTATAAATAGAGCCCCTGTTATCAGACCATTGTTTCTACATTCACAAAGTCAAAAGTGGCATCACCAGTACCTGTCCCTTTTTTGTAACCATATTGGTTTTCACAAAAAGTACCATTTTTCTTCATACTTTCACATAAGTAATAATACAACTTTAAGTTCCACAACATTCCATGACACATGGCCACCCTGAAAATATAAGAGTGGCTGTAGTGGAGTTAGACCTAGGGCCATGCATGCAATTGCATTTCATGACACAAGCTGCATTTAGGCTTAAAGTGGGGAGGCTAGTGATTGCATCTCAAAGCACTTAGCCATCACCCATAGCTATAAACCTCAAATAGAGATTGTGATTTATACATACAATCATAATACATCCCCATATAGAAGAGGTTATAACCATGGTTGATACAGATGTTATCATACAGTATATGATGTTATTTTCCAATGTGCATGGACTTTTGTGATCGAATGCCCTATAATGGGATGGGTGAGGGGGGACTGCTCAGCTCAATGAGCTCCCCGCTGGCTGACTGATGAACTGCTGGTTGTGGGTTATGGTGTGAAATTGTGTCCGCATGGTTAAGTAGAATTCTCGCCCACTCAATGAGTAAATCGCTGGAAGGATGCAAGCCATCAATATCCAGGGTACTATAATCGTGCTTCCGACGGCCATGGTTACATTTGTGCGTGGGACGCGAAATCCATGGTGTGGTGCATTTCCCCAATTGGTGGTTGACTCTATCAACATTCCGGTTGATGGCCCAGATAGCGTTATTCAAGACATCCTGAGAGTTTGCTGGAGGGCGATAGGCACACTTCCTTGTGATCATCCCTGTTATACTGCATAGAATGATACGAGATGTGGGGAAGTGAGAATGTAACTTTTCAACTGTTCTCTTGATGGTGGAATTTATGTGTGTGATGAGACTTTTGCTGTCAATCCAGTTAAAGTGGTACCTTCTCCTGACATATTTGTCGCATGTGGTGACATCATTAATGCCTCCCAGGATATAAACAATGGCAGTTGGATCCTCCAGGAGAATTTTCTCAGCCTCTTTGCATAGGAACTCAAGATCAGCGCCTGAGTGATCATGCACTTCTATATTCAAATAGTCATATTCTTTGTTTTCCTCTGTGTGCTTCTTTTGTACCTTGTTTAGTTCAATCTTAAGTAATTTGCCCCTAGTGACATAATGGATGGTTGACATGATGATCGATAGGGATTGGCGGAGGTGAATAAGACTTATGAACTGGAAAGGAGAAGTATACCATGCTATAAGGAAGGATTAGACTGAAAGATGAATTTAGTTAAGGGTGAGATACCATAGTGGCCGATTTATCTGTACACCTTTGTGCTACTTGAGGTACACCTACTCACCTGCACACTACCGAGAGGTGACCCTAGACACATATGCTAACTTACAGTGATGAAAGTCCTTAGGAAGTTTCGTGAAATGAGGATTCTCCTTTTACCTGGAATTTATCTCTTTTCTTTTTAGTAAAATAGATATTTTTCTACATTGCCCATAATTCCTTTTTTATAAATTGGAATATATCATCAAAATACTGGATATTTGTTAAGATCACTCAGTCTGGCTTGAGTTACTACTGTGAGGTCCCTCATTCCTAATAAGCCCCTACAGGCCTACTCTCTATGTTTCCAGTCTGGCCAGTCACAGACACACACACACTCAATCTGTACAACCAGTCCATCAGGAGACCCACCACAGACTCCCCTTACTGAGCCTTGCCCCCTCTAGTATTTACTGAAACCCCATAGTTGAGAAAAAAGGTCCCCAGACAGCTGTATTCATACTCCATAGGACTGGCACGAGCTTGTATACAGACTAGGAGTGTCATCGATACCCACCAAATTGATACATTGTGATTTACGAAATTGCGATTATCGCATTGATAAAAGCATTATATCGATACAATTATTTGTGCCCTAAATAACTAGACTTCAGGCTTTCTAAATCTGAAAGAATTTTGTAAATACTCCTATTAGAACCGAAGTTATGGTCAAAAGTGTGTTGTCTAATCACCTAAGGCCACATGAAATAATAAGTTAAGATAGGATTATTCAAAAAAATATTTGAATATGAAGAGAAGATATAAATCGAATCTTATACGCCAAACAAAATGCTGCTGGCTCTTATACGCAGGAGGTAAATTGCCTTGAGTTTGGGGTGCGCCTTATAGGGGGGTATTTTTACTAGACAGTACTAAACTGACAAAAATCTGCCCTCGGGTGGGGGTGCCTTTTATGCGAAACAGCCCCCCTGTGAGTTGGGGGGGCCCTTATACGCGGGAGGTTACGGTACCTTGTAATTGGAGTATCTGAGAAATTCTCTCACTGTTACAAAGCTCATATACTAGTCATTTCGGTGCAGTGATGGGACACAGATGCAGTGATGGTGGAACATGGATGCAGCAATATTGGACACTTATGCAGCAATGGTGGGACATGGATGCAACGATAGTGGGACATTGATGTGGTGATGGTGTTACATGGATGCAGCAATGTTGGTATATGGATGCAGCAATGGTCTTACAATATGGATGCAGCGACGGTGGTAGATGGATGCTGCGATGGGAACACAGTAGCAGGAATGGTGGGACATTGATATAGCAATAGTGGGACATTGATCCATGTTTTTTCATTCATGTTGAACCAGGCAGTGCTGCAGCATAATTTAGCAAAAAAAAATAGTTAATATGTGTATGTCTATGTGTAGGTGTATATTGGCTGGGCTTATATAGTGCATTAAGCACTTTAGTATGTTATATATACCAGCTGCCTGATGTGGGTGCATAGCGATTGCATTTCAAAGTGCTAAAAGCAACAACCAGTTTACAGCATTAAATATTGAATAACCAATAGAGCCCGGGAGGATTTAAGAAAAGTCTATGTCTCGGTGAGGTGTAGCCTGATGGCGTTTTCCTCCATTGCATAAAATAGCGCATCTGCTACCTGCTCATAGTGATCCTGCTGGGAGTGCAGGCCATCACTCATTTTACCATATTGATGTACCCATCGTTGTTTGCCCGATTGCCAGTGGTGTACAGTGTTGTCGATCTTTGGTGTTGCCCAGCTACCAGTGCTGTTCAGGGTGTGGATGTTCTTATTGAGCAATAGTATGGTGTCATCCATTACCGGCTGTACAGGGTGGGGTGTCTGTAACCCATTAAACATGCCCATAGACATGCCCATTACAGGGCAGATGATTATAGCTGTATGTGGGGATATAAGGGATGCACACCAGATGATATATTGGCACTCAGCCAGCAGTAGCATTGCCCCTTTGGCTGGGTCAGTGTGAGTGACCTTCACCTTCTTCTGTTTACTTCAGCTATATGATTGATAATCTATTTATGAACTTAAAAATTCACCAGAATGCACCATTTCATTCAAAATTTAAAAAGAAATTCCCGGGGCCATGCCCCCAGACCCCTAGCCACTATAAGCAGCTCTGTAATGCCAACATGGAGAGACGATACCTATTCAGTCTACCAGACCCCCTATATTGCTGTGCTTTACTTGCAAACCCTAGCCACTATAAGCAGCTCTGTAATGCCAACATGGAGGGACGATACCTATTCAGTCTACCAGACCCCCTATATTGCTGTGCTTTACTTGCAAAGTAAATTGGGATAACTTAAAATGCCCCCCCGCTCCCCCCCCCCATTAATGAAGCTCTAGCCATCTACCCTCTAGGGCTAGGGGCCAGGCTAGGATTTGTCCCTGAACCCCAAGATCATATGTTAAGGGGTGGCGGAACTGGGGGGCAAGACTATGTTTTTGCCCCCCCCCCAACTTTTTGCAGAAAATTGTGACTTTTCAGGGCAATACCAATGTCAATTTATAGGGCATACAATTTGAATCCAATACATGATCCAATTATACTTGTAGAACTCCCCAAACGCACCATTTTACCCTGAAAATCCAAAAATTTTCCCTTGCCGGAGATATATGAAAAATATGGGATCTACTAGGCTAAGATCCACATGATCAAAAGTCCTGACAGAAAGAAGATGGAGCAAGTTAGGTCTAAGACCTAAAAGACCCGAGTTTTTAATGCAATTTTCAATGCTATTTTCAATTCAATTTTCAATATTCAATCAGATATTGACAAATAGTGAGTGATTACTGACATATGTTGATGAACTGCTGACCAATAATGAGCAATTTCTAACATGTATTGACTAATTGCTGACAAATAATGCATTATTACTGATATATTTTGACAAATAGTGAGTAATAACTAACAAAATTTTTATATTGACTTATTGCTGACAAATAGTAACTTCTAACATAAATTGACTAATTGCTGACAAATAGTGCATTATTACTGACATATTTGGACTAATTACTGACAAAAGTGAGTAATTACTAACATAAATTGACTAATTGCTGACAAATAGTGCATTATTACTGACATATTTGCTGACAATGCATCATGACATCCATAAAAGGGTTAACTGCACATCAATGCATCGGGGTTAACTGTGTATCAATGCATCATGCCATCCATAAAGGGTTAAGTGCATCAATGCATCAGGTTATCCATGAAGGGTTAACTGTGTATGAATGCATCATGGCATTCATAAAGGGTTAAATGTACATCAATGCATCATGCCATTCATAAAGGGTTAAATGTGCATCAATACATCATGCCATTCATAAAAGGTTAAATGTGCATCAATGCATCATGCTATCCATAAATGATTGATTGATTGATTTGTGTTTTACAGCACTTTAGCGGCACTAAGTGCTATCCTGTGCTTCACAGGTTGATAATTTAACAAAGGAAAGTGTCAGTGCCCACGCATATGTGCACCACACACATTCTGAGGGCATAGGAAAGAGGAGATATAGACCCTTTTAAGTGGGCTAGGGAAGCCCGATGCTATCCATAAAGGGTTAACTGTGCATCAATGCATCATGCTATCCATAAAGGGTTAACTGTGCATCAATGCATCATGCTATCCATAAAGGGTTAATTGTGCATCAATGCATCATGCTATCCATAAAGGGTTAACTGTGCATCAATGCTACATGCCATTCATAAAGGCTTAAAGTGAATCAATGCATCATGCCATTCATAAAGGGTTAACTGTGCATCAATCATGCTACATGCCATTCATAAAGGCTTAAAGTGAATCAATGCATCATGCCATTCATAAAGGGTTAAATATGCATCAATGCATTATGCCATTCATAAAGGGTTAACTGTGTATCAATGCATTATGCCATTCATAAAGGGTTAAATGTGCATCAATGCATCATGCCATTCATAAAGGGTTAAATATGCATCAATGCATCATGCCATTCATGTCTAAGACCATAGAATAATAAAAACACAAATTAAAACACAATTTAAAACACAGAATGACGTCAACATTTTCAATTAAACACCATAGAACGGAGAGGTGAAAAGGCCTTGATAGATTCAGTCCTGAGTTATTTGGGTACAAGTGCTCTCTGATAGCTATCAGTGTAGCATGCTGGAAATCAGCTCAAGAAATGGCTGCACACATTCTACATCCTGCAATATCTGTATATAGAGGACCTATATGTACCCCCTCCCCCTCACACACACACAGAGACCGGCTGGACACTGTGTGAAGGGGAAGGCATCCACAGTTTGGCAGCTTAGGCCCTACTGTAGTGTAGGGAGCATTGCATGCAGGCAATCCACTTGTGGCATGGGCAGAACTACCATAAATAGTCCTACAATATATCTGATACCAATACAATTTACAAATTATTCTATACCAATTTGCAATGGTCGATTTATGGTGCACATTACCCCTATACGCAAAAACCTTCGGCGAAAACGTGTACACTAGAAGTAGACCCGAGGTCGAACCTCAGGTCTAATAAAGTCTATTGGTAGATCTGGGGTAACACAGAGGGAAATTGTGTCAGAAGTTGCTTGAGAATGCACCATTAGGGAGTGGTCATTATTTATCAACAGGGGGGGGTGGGTTTAAGGGGGGCATAAAATTTGCAGACCCCTACCGAAGGGGGGTCTAAAAAAATGTTGACCCCTCTTGAGGGGGGTATAAAAAATTTACCCTCTTTTTAGCAAAAAAACTAACTATACTATAGATCAAAGAGGGGCGCAAAAACTCTCCACACCTCCGGCGCTGGGGTTGCAAAAAATTTTGACTACCATCGAGGGGGGGGCATAAAAATTTGTTTGCGCATCCGCGCGAAAAACCCACCACCCCCCCTTGTTGATAAATAATGACCACTCCATTATCCCAAATCCCAAAATTTTCCCTTGCGGGATATATATGAAAAATATGGGATCTACTAGGCTAAGATCCACATGATCAAAAGTCCTGACAGAAAGATAAAGTCTATTGGTAGATCTGGGGTAACACAGAGGGAAATTGTGTCAGAAGTTGCTTGAGAATGCACCATTAGGGAGTAGTAACATGGGGGGGTGGTGGGTTTGAGGGGGGCATAACATTTTCAGACCCCTCCCGAGGGGGGGTTAAAAAATTGTAAACCCCTCTTGAGGGGGGGCTCAAAAAATTCACCCTCTTTTTAGCAAAAATCTAACTATACTATAGATCAAAGAGGGGTGCAAAAACTCTCCACGCCTCTGGCGCGGGGGTGCAAAAAATTTTTACTACTATAAGGGGGGGGCCGTAAAAATTTGTTTGCGCATCCGTGCAAAAAACCCACCACCCCCCCTTGTTGATAAATAATGACCACTCCATTATGGTGTCTAGATTTTCAAGTTTTTTTTGGGAGGGCAGGGCAGGGCTTCAATTTAATGTCATGTAGAGATTCTCTACAGGATTTTTCTGAATTTTAGGCCTATAGATAGGAGGGGGGGAATTCATTAGAGCCCACAGAATGCATCTTCTTTCCTCAAAATGCACCAGAATGCACCTGTGTGGCCCTCAAAATTCAAAATCCCCCAATCACCATTGTCACAACTATGAATCCAATATGTCAAAAATGCTTTTGCTTACCCCCCCCCCCCCATTTCGGATGTGTAGGGGGGGGTCACAGGCACTAGGCCTACCTGACCTTTGCCCCCCCCCAACTTTCAAATGTTTCCGCTCCCCATGATGTTGGCATCTCTGAGACTTCGCAGTGGATTTTTACAAAATTAGGGAGTGGTCATTATTTATCAACAGGGGTCTGGTGGGTTTAAGGGGGGGCGTAAAAAATTCAGACCCCTCCCAAGGGGGGGGCTAAAAATATTTTGAGCCCTCTTGAGGGGGGGGCTAAAATAATTTACCCTCTTTTTAGCAAAAAAGCCTGCTTTTGGGGAGTATGCAAGACTAAGAATTATGAATGTCCGATTTATATAAATGTTGAATATTGTACGTGGAACTGGGAGGATGGCCTGTGCAAGATGTGACAGTGTGTAGCTTGCTTTACTGTGGCAATCTACCACCCTATACAAAATCCCGACTTTCTCCCAATACATTTGCTTCATCAAAAAATCCTTTTCACTAGTAACAGTAAGAATGTAGGGGAATATGCAAATCTATGAATTATTAAGGTCTGATTTATATAAGGGAGTGGTCATTTTTTATCAACAGGGGGGTGGTGTGTTTAAGGGGGGGCGTAAAATTTTCAGACCCTCCTGAGGAGGGGGGGTAAAAAAAATTTGACCCCTCTTGAGGGGGGGCTAAAAAAATTCACCCTCTTTTTAGCAAAAAAGCCCACGCCGTCAAGGGGGGCGTAAATATTTTCCGCACGTGCGCGCGAAAACCCACCACCCCCCCTGTTGATAAATAATGACCACTCCAGTCACTACTTCCACTTCCACATTAGATTTTAAACATTTAGGGAGTGGTCATTATTTATCAACAGGGGGGTGGTGGGTTTTCGCGCGGATGCACGAAAATTTTTTATGCCCCCCTTGGCGACAGTCAAAAATGTTTTTACCCCCCCTCCTCAGGAGGGTCTGAAAATTTTACGCCCCCCCCTTAAACACACCACCCCCCCTGTTGATAAAAAATGACCACTCCCTTATATAAATCAGACCTTAATAATTCATAGATTTGCATATTCCCCTACATTCCTACTGTTACTAGTGAAAAGGATTTTTTGATGAAGCAAATGTATTGGGAGAAAGTCGGGATTTTGTAAAGGGTGGTAGATTGCCACAGTAAAGCAAGCTACACACTGTCACATCTTGCACAGGCCATCCTCCCAGTTCCACGTACAATATTCAACATTTATATAAATCGGACATTCATAATTCTTAGTCTTGCATACTCCCCAAAAGCAGGCTTTTTTGCTAAAAAGAGGGTAAATTTTTTTAGCCCCCCCCTCAAGAGGGCTCAAAATATTTTTAGCCCCCCCTTGGGAGGGGTCTGAATTTTTTACGCCCCCCCTTAAACCCACCAGCCCCCTGTTGATAAATAATGACCACTCCCTAATTTTGTAAAAATCCACTGCGAAGTCTCAGAGATGCCAACATCATGGGGAGCGGAAACATTTGAAAGTTGGGGGGGGGCAAAGGTCAGGTAGGCCTAGTGCCTGTGACCCCCCCCTACACCTCCGAAATGGGGGGGGGGGTAAGCGAAAGCATTTTTGACATATTGGATTCATAGTTGTGACAATGGTGATTGGGGGATTTTGAATTTTGAGGGCCACACAGGTGCATTCTGGTGCATTTTGAGGAAAGAAGATGCATTCTGTGGGCTCTAATGAATTTCCCCCCTCCTATCTATAGGCCTAAAATTCAGAAGAATCCTGTAGAGAATCTCTACATGACATTAAATTGAAGCCCTGCCCTGCCCTCCCAAAAAAAACTTGAAAATCTAGACACCATAATGGAGTGGTCATTATTTATCAACAAGGGGGGGTGGTGGGTTTTTCGCACGTATGCGCAAACAAATTTTTACGCCCCCCCCTTATAGTAGTCAAAATTTTTTGCACCCCGCGCCAGAGGCGTGGAGAGTTTTTGCACCCCTCTTTGATCTATAGTATAGTTAGATTTTTGCTAAAAAGAGGGTGAATTTTTTGAGCCCCCCCTCAAGAGGGGTTTACAATTTTTTAACCCCCCCCTCGGGAGGGGTCTGAAAATTTTATGCCCCCCTTAAACCCACCACCCCCCCATGTTACTACTCCCTAATGGTGCATTCTCAAGCAACTTCTGACACAATTTCCCTCTGTGTTACCCCAGATCTACCAATAGACTTTATCTTTCTGTCAGGACTTTTGATCATGTGGATCTTAGCCTAGTAGATCCCATATTTTTCATATATATCCCGCAAGGGAAAATTTTGGGATTTGGGATAATGGAGTGGTCATTATTTATCAACAAGGGGGGGTGGTGGGTTTTTCACGCGGATGCGCAAACAAATTTTTATGCCCCCCCCTCGATGGTAGTCAAAATTTTTTGCAACCCCAGCGCCAGAGGTGTGGAGAGTTTTTGCGCCCCTCTTTGATCTATAGTATAGTTAGTTTTTTTGCTAAAAAGAGGGTAAATTTTTTATACCCCCCTCAAGAGGGGTCAACATTTTTTTAGCCCCCCCCCTTCGGTAGGGGTCTGCAAATTTTATGCCCCCCTTAAACCCACCACCCCCCCTGTTGATAAATAATGACCACTCCCTAATGGTGCATTCTCAAGCAACTTCTGACACAATTTCCCTCTGTGTTACCCCAGATCTACCAATAGACTTTATTAGATCTGAGGTTCGACCTCGGGTCTACTTCTAGTGTACACGTTTTCGCCGAAGCTTTTTGCGTATAGGGGTAATGTGCACCATAAATCGACCATTGCAAATTGGTATAGAATAATTTGTAAATTGTATTGGTATCAGATATATTGTAGGACTATTTATGGTAGTTCTGCCCATGCCACAAGTGGATTGCCTGCATGCAATGCTCCCTACACTACAGTAGGGCCTAAGCTGCCAAACTGTGGATGCCTTCCCCTTCACACAGTGTCCAGCCGGTCTCTGTGTGTGTGTGAGGGGGAGGGGGTACATATAGGTCCTCTATATACAGATATTGCAGGATGTAGAATGTGTGCAGCCATTTCTTGAGCTGATTTCCAGCATGCTACACTGATAGCTATCAGAGAGCACTTGTACCCAAATAACTCAGGACTGAATCTATCAAGGCCTTTTCACCTCTCCGTTCTATGGTGTTTAATTGAAAATGTTGACGTCATTCTGTGTTTTAAATTGTGTTTTAATTTGTGTTTTTATTATTCTATGGTCTTAGACATGAATGGCATGATGCATTGATGCATATTTAACCCTTTATGAATGGCATGATGCATTGATGCACATTTAACCCTTTATGAATGGCATAATGCATTGATACACAGTTAACCCTTTATGAATGGCATAATGCATTGATGCATATTTAACCCTTTATGAATGGCATGATGCATTGATTCACTTTAAGCCTTTATGAATGGCATGTAGCATGATTGATGCACAGTTAACCCTTTATGAATGGCATGATGCATTGATTCACTTTAAGCCTTTATGAATGGCATGTAGCATTGATGCACAGTTAACCCTTTATGGATAGCATGATGCATTGATGCACAGTTAACCCTTTATGGATAGCATGATGCATTGATGCACAGTTAACCCTTTATGGATAGCATCGGGCTTCCCTAGCCCACTTAAAAGGGTCTATATCTCCTCTTTCCTATCCCCTCAGAATGTGTGTGGTGCACATATGCGTGGGCACTGACACATTCCTTTGTTAAATTATCAACCTGTGAAGCACGGGATAGCCACTTAGTGCCGCTAAAGTGCTGTAAAACACAAATCAATCAATCAATCATTTATGGATAGCATGATGCATTGATGCACATTTAACCCTTTATGAATGGCATGATGTATTGATGCACATTTAACACTTTATGAATGGCATGATGCATTGATGTACATTTAACCCTTTATGAATGGCATGATGCATTGATACACAGTTAACCCTTCATGGATAACCTGATGCATTGATGCACTTAACCCTTTATGGATGGCATGATGCATTGATACACAGTTAACCCCTTAGGGATAGCATGATGCATTGATGCACAGTCAACCCTTTATTGATAGACAAGGCATTGATGTGCAGTTAACCCTTTTATGGATGTCATGATGCATTGTCAGCAAATATGTCAGTAATAATGCACTATTTGTCAGCAATTAGTCAATTTATGTTAGTAATTACTCACTTTTGTCAGTAATTAGTCCAAATATGTCAGTAATAATGCACTATTTGTCAGCAATTAGTCAATTTATGTTAGTAATTACTATTTGTCAGCAATAAGTCAATATAAAAATTTTGTTAGTTATTACTCACTATTTGTCAAAATATATCAGTAATAATGCATTATTTGTCAGCAATTAGTCAATACATGTTAGAAATTGCTCATTATTGGTCAGCAGTTCATCAACATATGTCAGTAATCACTCACTATTTGTCAATATCTAATTGAATATTGAAAATTGAATTGAAAATAGCATTGAAAATTGCATTAAAAACTCGGGTCTTTTAGGTCTTAGACCTAACTTGCTCCATCTTCTTTCTGTCAGGACTTTTGATCATGTGGATCTTAGCCTAGTAGATCCCATATTTTTCATATATCTCCCGCAAGGGAAAATTTTTGGATTTTCAGGGTAAAATGGTGCGTTTGGGGAGTTCTACAAGTATAATTGGATCATGTATTGGATTCAAATTGTATGCCCTATAAATTGACATTGGTATTGCCCTGAAAAGTCACAATTTTCTGCAAAAAGTTGGGGGGGGCAAAAACATAGTCTTGCCCCCCAGTTCCGCCACCCCTTTACATATGATCTTGGGGTTCAGGGACAAAGCCTAGCCTGGCCCCTAGCCCTAGAGGGTAGATGGCTAGAGCTTCATTAATGGGGGGGAGCGGGGGGGCATTTTAAGTTATCCCAATTTACTTTGCAAGTAAAGCACAGCAATATAGGGGGTCTGGTAGACTGAATAGGTATCGTCCCTCCATGTTGGCATTACAGAGCTGCTTATAGTGGCTAGGGTTTGCAAGTAAAGCACAGCAATATAGGGGGTCTGGTAGACTGAATAGGTATCGTCTCTCCATGTTGGCATTACAGAGCTGCTTATAGTGGCTAGGGGTCTGGGGGCATGGCCCCGGGAATTTCTTTTTAAATTTTGAATGAAATGGTGCATTCTTGTGAATTTTTAAGTTCATAAATAGATTATCAATCATATAGCTGAAGTAAACAGAAGAAGGTGAAGGTCACTCACACTGACCCAGCCAAAGGGGCAATGCTACTGCTGGCTGAGTGCCAATATATCATCTGGTGTGCATCCCTTATATCCCCACATACAGCTATAATCATCTGCCCTGTAATGGGCATGTCTATGGGCATGTTTAATGGGTTACAGACACCCCACCCTGTACAGCCGGTAATGGATGACACCATACTATTGCTCAATAAGAACATCCACACCCTGAACAGCACTGGTAGCTGGGCAACACCAAAGATCGACAACACTGTACACCACTGGCAATCGGGCAAACAACGATGGGTACATCAATATGGTAAAATGAGAGATGGCCTGCACTCCCAGCAGGATCACTATGAGCAGGTAGCAGATGCGCTATTTTATGCAATGGAGGAAAACGCCATCAGGCTACACCTCACCGAGACATAGACTTTTCTTAAATCCTCCCGGGCTCTATTGGTTATTCAATATTTAATGCTGTAAACTGGTTGTTGCTTTTAGCACTTTGAAATGCAATCGCTATGCACCCACATCAGGCAGCTGGTATATATAACATACTAAAGTGCTTAATGCACTATATAAGCCCAGCCAATATACACCTACACATAGACATACACATATTAACTATTTTTTTTTGCTAAATTATGCTGCAGCACTGCCTGGTTCAACATGAATGAAAAAACATGGATCAATGTCCCACTATTGCTATATCAATGTCCCACCATTCCTGCTACTGTGTTCCCATCGCAGCATCCATCTACCACCGTCGCTGCATCCATATTGTAAGACCATTGCTGCATCCATATACCAACATTGCTGCATCCATGTAACACCATCACCACATCAATGTCCCACTATCGTTGCATCCATGTCCCACCATTGCTGCATAAGTGTCCAATATTGCTGCATCCATGTTCCACCATCACTGCATCTGTGTCCCATCACTGCACCAAAATGACTAGTATATGAGCTTTGTAACAGTGAGAGAATTTCTCAGATACTCCAATTACAAGGTACCGTAACCTCCCGCGTATAAGGGCCCCCCCAACTCACAGGGGGGCTGTTTCGCATAAAAGGCACCCCCCGAGGGCAGATTTTTGTCAGTTTAGTACTGTCTAGTAAAAATACCCCCCTATAAGGCGCACCCCAAACTCAAGGCAATTTACCTCCTGCGTATAAGAGCCAGCAGCATTTTGTTTGGCGTATAAGATGCGATTTATATCTTCTCTTCATATTCAAATATTTTTTTGAATAATCCTATCTTAACTTATTATTTCATGTGGCCTTAGGTGATTAGACAACACACTTTTGACCATAACTTCGGTTCTAATAGGAGTATTTACAAAATTCTTTCAGATTTAGAAAGCCTAAAGTCTAGTTATTTAGGGCACAAATAATTGTATCGATATAATGCTTTTATCAATGCGATAATCGCAATTTCGTAAATCACAATGTATCAATTTGGTGGGTATCGATGACACTCCTAGTCTGTATACAAGCTTGTGCCAGTCCTATGGAGTATGAATACAGCTGTCTGGGGACCTTTTTTCTCAACTATGGGGTTTCAGTAAATACTAGAGGGGGCAAGGCTCAGTAAGGGGAGTCTGTGGTGGGTCTCCTGATGGACTGGTTGTACAGATTGAGTGTGTGTGTGTCTGTGACTGGCCAGACTGGAAACATAGAGAGTAGGCCTGTAGGGGCTTATTAGGAATGAGGGACCTCACACTAGTAACTCAAGCCAGACTGAGTGATCTTAACAAATATCCAGTATTTTGATGATGTATTCCAATTGTATAAAAAAGGAATTATGGGCAATGTAGAAAAATATCTATTTTACTAAAAAGAAAAGAGATAAATTCCAGGTAAAAGGAGAATCCTCATTTCACGAAACTTCCTAAGGACTTTCATCACTGTAAGTTAGCATATGTGTCTAGGGTCACCTCTCGGTAGTGTGCAGGTGAGTAGGTGTACCTCAAGTAGCACAAAGGTGTACAGATAAATGGCCACTATGGTATCTCACCCTTAACTAAATTCATCTTTCAGTCTAATCCTTCCTTATAGCATGGTATACTTCTCCTTTCCAGTTCATAAGTCTTATTCACCTCCGCCAATCCCTATCGATCATCATGTCAACCATCCATTATGTCACTAGGGGCAAATTACTTAAGATTGAACTAAACAAGGTACAAAAGAAGCACACAGAGAAAAAAACAAAGAATATGACTATTTGAATATAGAAGTGCATGATCACTCAGGCACCGATATTGAGTTCCTATGCAAAGAGGCTGAGAAAATTCTCCTGGAGGATCCAACTGCCATTGTTTATATCCTGGGAGGCATTAATGATGTCACCACACGCGACAAATATGTCAGGAGAAGGTACCACTTTAACTGGATTGACAGCAAAAGTCTCATCACACACATAAATTCCACCATCAAGAGAACAGTTGAAAAGTTACATTCTCACTTCCCCACATCTCGTATCATTCTATGCAGTATAACAGGGATGATCACAAGGAAGTGTGCCTATCGCCCTCCAGCAAACTCTCAGGATGTCTTGAATAACGCTATCTGGGCCATCAACCGGAATGTTGATAGAGTCAACCACCAATTGGGGAAATGCACCACACCATGGATTTCGCGTCCCACGCACAAATGTAACCATGGCCGTCGGAAGCACGATTATAGTACCCTGGATATTGATGGCTTGCATCCTTCCAGCGATTTACTCATTGAGTGGGCGAGAATTCTACTTAACCATGCGGACACAATTTCACACCATAACCCACAACCAGCAGTTCATCAGTCAGCCAGCGGGGAGCTCATTGAGCTGAGCAGTCCCCCCTCACCCATCCCATTATAGGGCATTTGATCACAAAAGTCCATGCACATTGGAAAATAACATCATATACTGTATGATAACATCTGTATCAACCATGGTTATAACCTCTTCTATATGGGGATGTATTATGATTGTATGTATAAATCACAATCTCTATTTGAGGTTTATAGCTATGGGTGATGGCTAAGTGCTTTGAGATGCAATCACTAGCCTCCCCACTTTAAGCCTAAATGCAGCTTGTGTCATGAAATGCAATTGCATGCATGGCCCTAGGTCTAACTCCACTACAGCCACTCTTATATTTTCAGGGTGGCCATGTGTCATGGAATGTTGTGGAACTTAAAGTTGTATTATTACTTATGTGAAAGTATGAAGAAAAATGGTACTTTTTGTGAAAACCAATATGGTTACAAAAAAGGGACAGGTACTGGTGATGCCACTTTTGACTTTGTGAATGTAGAAACAATGGTCTGATAACAGGGGCTCTATTTATAGACTTCACTAAAGCATTTGACAGTGTATTATATTCAAAATTGCTAATTAAACTCAGTAGACTTGGTTTGAGTAAATATAATTTTCTATGGTTTAAAAGTTACCTGGAAAATAGAAAACAACGAACTAGCTATGGTAATAAATTGTCCTCAAACCAAGATATTGATTACGGTGTCCCTCAAGGATAAGTTTTAGGTCCCCTGTTGTTTGTCCTATATATTGATGATGTTGTTAAGGTCTTAAAAAAAAGCAAGATTAAACTGTATGCTGATGACATCGTGATTTATAGTTCTAACAAATATGTAGACTTGGTTAATGAGAATTTGAATGAAGATGTAATTAACTTTAAGCGTTGGGTTATCGAAAACAGACTAACAGTAAATCCAACTAAAACAAAATTTATGTGGTTTTGTAGTGGTCATAAATTAAAAAGATGTCCAGATTCTACTATAGACTTCAATGGCAACACTGTGCAAACTGTCACCTTCTTTCCATATCTAGGTGTACATATTGACAGTAAACTTAGTTTTGATAAACAGATTAAAATTATTAAAAGAAATGTATGCAATAAACTATTTAGGTTTCCTAAGTTAAGAAAATCTTTAACACAAGAGCAAAGTGTAAAGATATACTGTTGTACAATTAGACCAATTATAGAATATTGTTCATTTATATGTACTAGTTGTAATGAGGATGGTCTTGCGGCATTACGACTGCAAAATAGAGCTCTTATAGTTTGTCTGAAATGCAATATTAGACAGTATAGTGTGAAGGAATTGCATGGAATTTGTAAGGTTCCAGGGTTAGAGAAAAGATTTGACATGCTATTATTATGCTTAATGTGTAAGAAATCAAAGACTGTGTTAAATAGACCACAATCTTATAATACAAGGTCTCAAAAGAAGATTGTTTTTGAACTACCTAGGGTTATAACTAGACACTATAAAAGATCACCATGGTACAGAGGGGTGGCTCTCTGGAATACTCTACCTGAGGAGATTCAGAAAGCTTCGACAAAGGTAAAATTTAAAGAGGGTGTGATGAAGATAGAAAATATAAGGTTGAACTTGGGTTATAATTGACAATGAGAAGCAGGTGTGGAAATCGCGCCGCTTCATATTCATATTCATACTCACATTCATATCCTTTTTCATGTTTACATCCATATTGATATTGCTGATGTTCCCATATGCATATAACAGCTTATACCACTATTCTGGCACCTGCCTTACTGTTATGCCCTCTCCTACCAGTGCATTATGAGAGCATATACGCACATGTGCTTTTTTGGGATTTTTGGATATACTTTTTCGAGGTCAAGTTGGACTTAGAATATTTTGGGAGACGCTGGCGGACATAGAAATTTAGTCTCGCCATTGTTTCAAGGTGAAAAATCGTCCAAACTCGTACAAGGATTGAACCCCGGCCGCAGTGGTGGTAGGCGAAGGCCTTAGCAATTGCGCTACACTGAACGGTGATGAAACCCAATGCGAAGGTAAATAAGTTCTAACCTGGAGTCCTAGCCGTATGTTTTCAATCAGTTTTCGTCCTGAATCCAAGCTTTTCATGTTATAATATTGAAACCCCAAGAAGTTTTCGATCCATAGACGAGGAATGCGTGCTAATTTTCTCCATTTTCTTCGATATAAATAAGAATCCATTGATTTTTCCAACGTACGCCGGTCGCGGTCCGGCCATTCCCACCCGCCTTCTTGTCCGACGAAAGTGTGTCAGTGGCCCGGATGTAGATATAGGTCAACTGCTCGTCGTACGAGGAAGACGTCGAAAATTTCGGAACGGTTTGGAAAATCAATGGATTCTTATTTATTTTGAAGATATCTGACATATCAAGCATGGAGTACTGATCTACAGTGTCTAAGGATATGTATGTTTTAATTTGAAAACTTGTCATGGTTGGATTCTATACGAAAAGTGACTGTATACACAGCGGTACCTCTCCCGGCAAGGAACAAAAACAATGGCTTCGCGCAGAGCGCTGACCCAGGCCGTATCGCTTGCTTTTACAAAATGCCTTCTCGTGGCTATATTCTGTGGATATCAGGTAAGAAATTAATACAAAATGGAGGAAAAGGTGGTATAAATGCAATATGGCATAAATATGAGTAGTATATACATGCAAACTGAGCGCAATGGATTAGCTACTAACTAGGTCATGACCTACTGGTAGACCGGAAGTGACCTAGTTTTAACCAATCAGAGGGCTGGATTTGACAGGAAGTGACGTCATAAGGTCATGACCTAGTTTTTTCGACCAATCAGAGAGCTGGATTTCATTTGACCTAGTGACCTGACCTAGTTGCATAAATTAAAAGAATTGTGCAATACCTAGAGCTGACCTACTTACAAACCGGAAGTGACCTACTAACCTACTTGCAAAAACGTATGACCTACGTATGAGGGTGTATTGTGCAATCCTTGAAAGAAATTACACAATAACCATGACTCATTTTCTGATGCAATGTTCCTATGAATTTACGCAATACTTATGACTCATTATTTTGATATGAGATTAAATGCAACAAAGACACAACTCGGTTTTTTAATTCAATTTTTTTATTTTTTCTTCCTATCAGAGTACATGCTAGGTATGAATCATTATAATCAGATATGCTTTGCAAGCAGAGTACATGGATATTATATGGAAAATGAATTCTTGTTGCAGTACCAACTGCACCCGGTCTTGGCTGGAGTAGGACTTTGACTACGGTCCTCTAAGGCCCGCATTCTCTCCATTAAATCCTTCAAGGCTTTTCTTCCTATGTCGTTCTCCTCCAGGGCTACCACTTTGTCCATTAACTCGGCCATGATGATAAGAATCTTGTCTATTACTTCCGCCGTGCTCTGAAGCCCGTCTATCACGTCCAGTTCACGTTTAACTTTTCCTTTCACCAAAAGATTGCTCACGTCTGCTTTAACTGCTACTTCTTCTGGACTCATCTCGAAATTCATTGCCTCTTCTTCTCTCTTTTTCTCAGGAAGGGCCTGACTATTTTGTCCATTAAGTTGAAGGGGACCTGAGAAAACCTTTTCACAGTGTGGTGTGGATCCTTGGTCCGACATGTTTCTATGAGGAAGTTAATGCAGTGGGCTCCACACGTTTTAGCGTAAAAGTTTTGCACTTGTTTTCTGCTGAACGACCCGTGACCATCTGACGACTTTTGCATGAACCTCTGGTGATATATAGTAAACGGAGGTAAGCCATAGGGATCAAAGTAGAATACATTCCCGTTATGAGAAACGTAAAATGCCACCCAGTGCTGACCAGGTTTAGAGCTTGGATCTGTGTTACTGACGAAACATGTAGAGGGAATTGGTTTTTTAGGACATTGATTACTGGCAAAAGTTCCCAGGTAGAAACGCCTTGTGTGTGGATGGTTTCCCAGTGCACCTGTTATGTCTGAAGTTCTCATTTTTTTTCTCAGTTCATGTGGTAGTCTGTGACAGGAAGACAGTCAGCCGTTAGTTGGATGTTGTTGTCGTAGAAGGAACACAAGACGGCAGATATGGCGTGAGTAGTCGGGGCGGCAAACCTAAGGGAAATGCCCAGCTTTCCTTGCTTGATGAGATTTATACGACTGTCTTCAGGTGCTCTGTCTGGGGTGAGGTCGAAAACAAAGAAGGAATATCCATCTTTGAAATCTTCCAAAGTTATGCCACAGTCTTGCCCCAAAGCCGACAGCCCACTGTCTATGAACATTTGACTGTAGGCTCTGATGCAGTTGCCTGTTTCGAAGTCGGTCTTCAACTCAAACTTTTGATCGTCATATCTCACGCATATTTCCTTCACGTTGAAATGCCTGCAGTTGAAAGGATTTTCTGTCTTAGTCCCAGCAGCTGCTGTTTCCTTTATCATACACAAGACTATCCTGGTGGGGATCTGAGTAGTGTCAGGTTGAGTCCAACTGTAGTCTTGTGAGCCACCGTCCAAAGTGTGTTTAGTTACTTTACACCTGGCTATGTGATAGTTGAAAGGGCCCCAATGTGGATTCCTGACACTGCTGACGTGAGTTTTCACCACCTCGTCGTCGACACATTTTTGGAGAAGTGTCATTTCAGCTTTGGTGATTTTGACCCAGTAGTTTTGATCGGCTGCTTGCATCATGTAGTAATTGGGCTGATTTTTTTCGAATATGAACTTGATTTCACAGTTCGGAGGCAGCACCTTGCACTGTTTAATTAAATCCAGGTGCGGCTTCATTACTAAGGCATGCTTGTTGCGGGCACTGAACTCTGCTCTCCGTGCCGTCCATCCAGCATTTTCGCCCGCTCTGGCTTCCATGTGACCACAGGTGTCTTTCATGTACTTTTGACACCCTTTCAACCGAGTCTCTTTTTCTTCTTTGTTGCAACAAATTGTGTCCAAAATGTAGGCCTTGAGACCATAGTCTTCATTGTTGCCGGTGACTTTCTCCCCATTTATCAGCAACTGGCAGGAAGCAAAGAGAGCGTGTGCCAAGTTGTTGACTGGAGCAGCTTCTATGCCTACGGCAAGGTGAGTTGTTCCGTCTGCCGCCACGGCTTCCAGTTCCATGTACAGCTCAGTTTCTGAGAGGTCTGTGTACAGGTTGCTTGGTTCGAAGGTGAAGTCAAATGATTCAGTGTGTGGAGTCAGGGAATTGTTGGTAGTTTTGGTTATTTTTTGACACTTTAATATGTCCTTTTGAGTGACAGGCAAGGCGTGTAGGTCTAGTTCACCTACTGCACATACCTGACCCTTGGGATGAAGGAGACTCATGACTAGAACAAGGTCCTTCCTCTAGCTTGTCCTCTGCCTCTGCCGCGTTGCCCCTTACGTCCTCCGCGCTTGCCGGTTGCTCGTCGTTTGACTGGAGGAGGTTTAGATGTACCTTTTATGTATCCTTGAGCAGAAGAAGCAGCCCTTTTGAGTAAGTTCTTCCCTGTAGCTTTACTTCTCCTAACTACACTTTTCTTGAAGCCTTTTCCTGTTACCATGTCGGACAAGACTCCAGCTCCTGTAGTAAGCAAGGCTTTGCCTGCAGATTTGGCAGCTGAGCGTCCTATTTTACTTAAGAGGGGAACAGCTCCTCTCAGTAAACCACCTATTAACGAACCAAGTCCGTGCCCTCTTTGTCTGCCCCTGCCACCGTACGCTGGTAAAGCACCGTTCCCAAACTGTGATTTTCTGTAGTATTCAGCGTACTGACCCCTAGGGGCCAGGTATGGAGGTGTTCCATAGTAGTGAAGCATGGTAATATACTCCTATCCTTGAAGAGGTCTGAAGGCAAGTACCACCGACACTGATCCGCTTTCAAATGGTATAGGTTCCCCAGTCTTGTCTCTTAAGTATATCCCTATCTGTCTGAAGGTGGTTTTAGTGACTGGCAGATATATCAAGTTCTGGAAACTTATGGTCTGCATGTCACCGTTGTAGCGATTTATGTTGATTTGCCTCAGAAGGGGTGCTTTAGAGTCACCCACAAGACTGTGCTTGACTATGTCAGAGTACACGAAAGCACATCGACTTTTGTACTGAAGGTCTACCACGTAGGGGCTTTGTGTTTTTCCACTTAGGAAAACACTTCCGTCAAAACCTAATTGTTTCCCTAAGTTTTCTGGGAGTTGCATGACCACACCAGGAGGCAAGGAAACTACACTTTTCATTGTGTATTTGTTGTAGTGAAACACGGTGGCTTTGTTGTTTTTCCTGTAGTTTCTTAGTTTTCTCACCAACATGCTCTGTAGTTTATTTATGGTCCTGTTCAAGTATCCTATCAACTCTGAGTTGCTTTCCAGGTTCACACCTTCTAAGGCAAACATATTGTAGATACTACCTTCCTTGAAGTAATACTTAGACAGGTATCTGCTAATTTCCTTGAAGCGTGTACATATTTTCACAGCCTGTAACTGACTGGGAGAGAGCGGAGAAACATTAGCAGAGTCTGTGAAGACGGCCTTTTCTTCAAAAAAAGAAAGAGACCTTTTTTCCCTGTCATCCATAGACATCACTTCAGCCACAGCCGGCGATATTTCCCTTTTCTCTCTGCCTGCCGTGTCACGCTCCCCCTCAGCCTCCTCCTCTTCCTTTTCCTCCTTCTCTGGCGTGGGTTGGTTAGAAGTGAATCCTCCAGATGGCGTCTCAGTCGCAGCAGCAGGAGTTGGTGGACTTTCACTTGCAGGACCAGCAGGAGGAATGGTTTCAGTCGATCCCACAGGGTTGACATGACGTAGGTTTTTTGTTATTTTTACTCCTCTCTTCAAAGCAGATTGGGCTGATAAATTTGATGTAGAGCTTGAAGCTCTACTGAAGACACTATGGGCTCCTGGTTTTTCCAGAGGAAAAAATTCTCTTCTGCGTTTGTTCAATAAAGCTACTACAGAGCGGAGGTTGTTTGTCAGGTCGTTTTCTCCCTGTACCAAGAGAATGGGTTCTTCTTTGACGTTGTACCACGTGGTAGGACAGGTTATTTCTTGAAGAGCACACTCTAACTGAGTAGGAGAGTTAATGTATTCTGCCAAAATTGTATTGTAACTAGTTAAAGTGTTGTCAGGAAAAACGTTCATAGATGAGTTACTAGGTAAAGTTAAGGTAAACGCCATTTGTTTATGTTCTTGACAGGTTCCCAAGAGTTAAACTTGTCTCCATAACCCTTCCACTTGATCAAGGCTTCTCTTTTCTTGCCTTTTCCTCTGTATTTTACTATTTTTTCTATGTTGTAGCGTCTTCCGTGACGGACTTGCACCTTCTGAACTTCAGGTTCGTAGAAGCTTCCTTTTATCTCTTCTCCAAGGAGATCTTTCAGGTGGTACCCTTTGGGCGAAATGTTGTCGACTGTGTATATTTCCTCAGTCCAGTTAGGTTCGTACCCTCTGTTAAATGTTTTCTTTGTTTTCAACATTCGCACTTGATTTTTTCTCTTCAACTGAAGGACAGGAACTTTTTTCTTTTGAGGTTGATCGTACAACCTGTAGAACAAGACTTCAGAGTTGTCTTTATTTATGTCTGAAGGGGCAGCTCCTAAGGATTTGTGGTAAGTCAAATTGTAGGACTTAACCAAGTCGGGCAGCAAGTCAACCCATTTGTAGTTATTGAAATGAGAGAAACATCTCCACATTTTTCCTTGTAAAGTAGAGTTGAACCTTTCGGCTAAGGCACACTTCACGTCGTCGTTTTCTCCTGTGAAAAAATTGATTTTTTGATCTTCACAGTGTTTTTTGAAAATTTTGTTGACAAACTCTTTGCCCTTGTCAGTTTGAATTTGTTGAGGTTTTCTTTCTTTGCTCATTTTTTTGAAAGCCTCTGTCACGTCGTCAGCTCTCTTACTTTTCACAGGTTGTCCAAAACCATACCTTGAAAAAACATCTATTCCCGCTAGAATGTACTGGTATCCTTTGTTTTCCTTTGAAAATTCTCGCATGTCTATGAGGTCAAGTTGCCACTGTTTGTCTATCCCCCATGTTTGTGTTTTTCTTCTTGGAAATCTTCTCTTGTAAGGTTTGTGTCTGGTGTAAGCGTCTACATCTTCCAAAGCTTGTTCTATGTTTTTTTTCTTTGTTTTCTTGAAGTGATGACGTTGAAGTTTAGATACGCTGGTGAAACTTCCAGGTTGTTTAGGATCTGTGTAAAACCTGAGGACATCTTTTTTCAAAGCCTTGTGCGCCATATAAACTTACGTCCAGTTCCTTTTTGACTTACTTTCCTCTTCTTAATAGGGGAAGCTCTTTTCAAGGGACTGGCAGCAAAGGAAGGACTGTGCCCTGCAAAAGCCGACTTGTTTTTGACAAATTTTAAGGTGGGGTTCAGCCTTTTAACTGCTCTCATGAAAACCTGGCTTCCTTTAGGTTGGTCCTTTTTCAAAGACTTTGGTCGGGCAGCAAAAGCTAACAAATCTGTTATGTCAGTTCCAGGCACACGTTCCCCGTTAACATATATTTCTCCGTCTCTGTTCCAATTCAAAATTTCACTTCCGTGACGAGATAATTCTCTGTAGAGATTTTTAGCAGTCTGTAACTTGCAGGTATTCTTTCTTTTATGTCGGCGTCCATACCCTCTGTGTTGTCTCTTGCACGAGGTTTAAAGCCTTCCTCCCCTTTGAACTCGTCTACACTGTCTCCGTCTGAATCGTCAGGAAGTGGTGGATCGTCTCTAGTCTCTGTGAAAGTGTGGTCATCATCGTCGTCGCCGTCGTCGGTGTCTTCTAAAGAATTGTTTACACCCCCAGCTACTGCTGCTGCTCCTGCAGGGCCTTGTCCTACTGCTCGACCAGGATAGGGACCTTCCCTACGTTGTCCTAAGGCCTTGGCTTTTTTAGTTAAAATTCCCGACTTTATCATAAGTTGATTGTACTGCCTTAACTTTTCCTTAAGTTTGAGGTTAGGAGAGTTAAGCACCTCATGTGCTTTACTTTGAAGGTGGTTCAGGACTTGAACCAGGCTGGAATCAGGAGTTAAACCTTCTCTTAAAAGTTGAGTGCTGTAGTACTGGTCTTGAACACTAGGTCCAGGCTGGGGAGGAGAGGAAGGACTAACAAAAGAAGGTTTTTTTTCTCGGGGAACAAGATCCGCCCTTACGAGGGCCATCCTTGAATAAGACATGATTTTTTATCGACGTGCTCCTATGAGACCTGTTATCAGGGGTAAGGCGAGGCCCAAAATGGTTCCCAAAAATCCACCCTTTTGCTCAAAGGTTTTCCTCTTCTGCTTAACGGTAGCCTTGTGCCTTGTGACTGACTTGAGTTCTTTCTTGTAGGGTGATAAACGTTTGACTGCGTCGGACTCGTTACGCAACAGGTTTTTGTTCATTACGATGACGCAAATTTGACTCATCAACCTAATGACCTCATCGCTGAGACCTTTGATAATGTGGGAACACTCTGCCGAGGAACACTTGGATATGTGTTTCAACAAGTGGTAATGTTTCCTAATTGTTTTAAATTTTCCTCCAGAAGGAGATCTTTTGGTCACCATTCTATCTTTTTCTTTTCGAAGCTGAAGCTTGAGGAATGAAAACCAAGGTGTTCCAAGGAGTTGTTATGCTGTTTCTTACCCTAAGCTCGTTAGGTGTGCTCTGCTTAAAGTCCAATAGGATGTATGAATGTTTCTCTTTGGTTTCTGAGTTATATACCTCCGTCAAAAAGGATTTCTGTCCTGGAAAGGCCTGTTTGCTTATGTGCCCTATCTGACTCATGTCTCTAGGGTTTTTAAAAACAACTAGGTAGTGTGCATTTAAGCTCAAGGTTCTGAAGGCAGGATTGTTGAAAAACAAGTTTTGAGTAACAAAAATTACACTTAAACTGCGATGGTGAGAGCCCACAGTGAAAAGTTTCATTATGGTGGGAACGTACTCGGGATCCATGAGATCGTCTATTACGACCAGTCCATGTTTAGTCACGTCTCTTTCATCCTCGAACAAAAAGTTTTCTGAAAGAAGACCTTTGTTAAACTTAACCCCCAACTTCGCCATTTCGTCGAATCCATCTTGCCATTGACTGTAGCAGTAGTATATGTCGTGTATTTTTGGAGTAACAAGCTTGTCTACACCTTTAATCAACTTGAAAACAAGTTGACTTTTCCCACAAGAAGTAGGTCCAGCTATGATCATTGTGAAGGGGCTTTGTAGACGTGGGTCAAAAATGATCTCCTTTTCCTTGTGATCCATGTTGGACGATATCTTAAACCAAAGTGACCAAAGGAGCAACCTCGTCCTCTTTTAAACCAGTAGAACCCTTGTTCAAACCTTCCACGTAAAGAGCTACATCAGAAAGTCCCATGTTGTATAGACTGGCTATTAGGCAGCTTGGATGAGATATTTCTCTATATTTCCAAACCATCAGAACTTCGAAAACAGGATTTGTGACACCTTTTTTCCCTGGAACAGGGGTGGATATCAGGTTAAGCTCGTGGTCGCTCAATCCAAGTTGAGTTCCCAGTTTCCTCCAGTCAAGCATCTTGAACTTGTCTGCCAGGTTAACGAACAAAGTATTAACTTTCCACTGTTCTGGAGGAATTTCACAATGGTCCACTACGTTGTAATATCCCATGTACCATCTACAATAATCAGTTAGATCGTAACGACCTATGTCACTTAATGCATGTCTCAATACCATCCACTTGCAACGCACGTTCTTTCTGCTCCATGAAATAAGCATTTCTCTCCCCATAGAACGAAGAGACGGTATTTTTTCCATGTAATCCATTAAACTTAGTCTAAGTCCTAAGTAAACCCCTAATCGAGGGTAGTCTTTTTCAGATATTTTTTCACTGACCTTGAATAACAACTCGTCCGAAAGGTGAAACTCCATAGCGTCCAAATAAAAGGTGTTGAGCAAGTAAGGTAGGCAGGTAGGAAGGCAGGTAGGTTACGACAGGCTAGAAAGCATACAGTTGACTTATATAGGGTAGGGTAGGGTAGGGTAGGGTAGGGTAGGGTAGGGTAGGGTAGGGTAGGTGGGTAGGTGGTTTAGGTGGGTGGGTGGGTGGGTGGGTTAGGTGGGTTATTTGGGCGGCCAGCCCGGGCCAACAAGCCCCAAACCCCCCATACTTGAGGGGTGCCCCCACCCCCCCACCCCATAGTTTTTTAAACCCAACCCCACCCTTTCCTACCCTACCCTACCCTACCCTACCCTACCCTATATTATCCTACCCTATTCTATCCTATTCTATATATCTCTCCCATTCCCTTCCCCCTGTTTAGGTAAGCATGTTACATCGTTCTTCGTTCGTTTAAATTTGTTATGACGTTGAGTGTAAAGCGAGCTGATTGTGGTGAAAACAGTGAGTAAGGGAGATAAGCTGGGTGCACCACATAGCCAGATAAAACCAAACTTTTTCTTTCTCCTCTACACTGAAACGATCCAGGGACGATGATGGGATGTGAAATATGGGGCAGGAGGAAAACAAAGTTTTGGTTTCTAAGCACTCAGCTAGAAGTTCCAAAATAGACATGAAGAAATGAAGACGCTGGTTAAGTAGGCGGGGATTTTCTTTGGCGTGATGCTCTTCTGCCGCTTTCAATGCTTCCAAATGGAAGGGGTTTTTCAGTGGGCCCTTTCCCTTTCTTCCATGCTTCAGGGCATAACCCAAGGTTTCCACAGCTGAAAATTTCGACAAGTTATAACTCAAAACCATTTTCCTCAAGGTTTTTCTGTCTTTGGATGTAAAACTTGATTGCACTGAAGAAAAAACTAAGTATAATTTTTTCCGGTGAAGAACACATTCTTTCAAGTATTTGCACACGTACCTGAAACAAATTGAAGAGCAACATATAATTTCATTTCTTTCCCTCACGTATGTCAGAACTTGAGTGTCGTCGGGGTGACGTTGTTCTAATACACGCTGCAGGGAGTAACGCGACATAGTAGGGCGAAGGTTGTCGTGTCAAATAACGATGGTTTAGTCCCCGTTTAACCTTTATAGGAAACCTGTCAGTCTTTCCTTATCGCACTTTCCTGAAATGATTTATTGCTCAAGGACGAAACAAACGTCAGGGTCAGTGCCTGAGCGTTCTGAAAAGAGGGGAAAACATGTGGAAGGGTGGGTTTGGCCCAGGGGCCTTACCCGGAGGATCATCGTTTATTTTTGTTCAGTTTTATTAGGAGGACCAAAAATTAGATACGGGGTAGGCTGTTACCACCTTCAGCTGACCTTTTTCATGGGAGGTAGTTATTTCAGTTATAACTCTCACAACATGACAGCATCCATGGTAATTGTGTCCAATTTCTGTCCTGAATCCTCTTTCATAGAAAATTTTTGAACCTAAAGAGTGTGTAATTTTGTCTGGGTGAAGTAAAGTTGCTTTAATTAAAGCCTTCACCATAGTAGAATCGATGAAAACTGAATTACCAGGCCCTCCCCCCAAAGGTTGATCCCTTAGAAAAAAGGGTTTTTGTCTGTCTGAAATGAATTTCTTTGAACTTCCAGAGGAAATGGAATGTCTAGACATCAAGTGTACCATGGCACCATGTCCCAAAAGAACACCTGAAAAAAAACTTTCCCCATTTTCTGAGATAAGTTTTTTCACAGAGGGTCCACCAGGAACCAATGCAGTGGTTTGGTTGTGCAGAAAGCATTGTTTGAAGTTACAGTTAGGAGGGATGTAAAGATCCCTGTTCAAATTTTCAGGACAGAATTTCCACACAGCCCACACCTTACCTTCTTCTACGCCCCTCCTGATGTCTGAAATAAACACCTCCTGACGCCTTTTGTGACCTACGGTCAAAGACAAAGGCAAAGGACAAAAGTTAGCCATGTCTGCTTGAGAGAAGCTAGTTCTGATAAATGACGAATGGTCTACGTTAATTACAGAATGGTAACAACAAGATTCGTTTTACAAGCCTCACCCTGAACGTTGACTGAACGTTATCACGTTTTTTATTTGAGTTAAGCTTTTTACTTTTTTTCCAAAACAACACTGACTAAGTGTAAAACATACTATGAATGGAAAAGCACGGTTATCTACGACTCATGGACGTGGTTGTACGTTATCTGAACGACAAGGGAACGTCCCAGCATCGTATCAGGATAGTTACTATAAAGTAGACTTGAGCTGCTCGATCTTCATCAAACCTTTTCTGACGTTTGTCTGCTGTTCGCCGTCCTGCTCCTGCACCTTCCAGCCCTGCCACCCTTTCATCTTCAAGGAGAACAATGCCTGGTCGCATGAAGACGGGACTTAGTGTCAGGAGAGGAGGAGCTAAAAAACTGGCTCCACTAACTTTTACTACTTCTAAACAGACAGAGGAAAAGGCGTCGGGCATCGCCCCTCCTCCTACCTCTCCAGCCTCACCTGATAAACCACCTGCAACTCCTGCTCAGCTTCCAACTGAAGTGCCTGATGCAGGAGAACAGGAAGCCGCTCTTGCAGCTCTTCATGGCGAAATCACTGATTTCCTGGATCGCGTCCGGGATCGCTCTCCTCAGGAAGCTGGCGACGGCGATTTTGACATCAGGGAATACATCAATCCCCCGGCACCTTTGAACTACCAACCCCCCACTGAAGCACCTACGTCCGCCTCTTACTCACCCGTGACTCCGGAGGAACCTTCTCCCCAGGTCAGTCCAATAAAGGTTATAGACCTTACAACCTCATCACCGGCAGTTAAACCCATAGAAGTGGTGGACTTAACACAAGGGACACCTTCACCTGCTCACCGCGGGGGGTATTCGCAGGTAGAGGTTATAGATTTAACCGGCCCTTCTCCTCTGTACTCTCTCCCGGTTCCGGTAGAGGAGCTGCTTCTTAAAAGCCCGCCGGAAAAAAGAAACTGTTCCAGTGAGAGAGAAGGGGAGCCTAAGAAAAAAAGACAGAAGCGCGCCTACCACAAGAAAACCCCTGTCTCTACCCCTGCTTCAGTTTCCTCAGCGACTTCATCCTATGGTGCCGAGCCAATTGGTTCTGTCCCAGGTGTTCCTTCTCCTAAAGACAAGTCACACAGGCAAAAGTTTGGGGAGGGCACTGCCCCCAGTTCTTCCAGCAAGCTTGTGGGCTTTAGGTCAGTGCCTTTGGTGGTAAAAAAGTGGCCTGCTCGATTTGGTTTCCAAGAAAAGTCACCTGCCCCCAACCAAGGTTTTTATCCGGAAGGGGATAACAACGCCTGCATAGAAATATACAGGGAACCTAGCATCAGGGGAGTATGCTTGAGAACCTACCTGGACAAACCTTACGAGCGGTGCTTAAACCTAGAGGCGCGTGAATTCAGGAACTTAGTGGACCAGATAGAGTGCATCCTAGGAAAGTACAAGGAGTTACACCGCCTAGCTGCCCTTGGAGAGAGGAAGGTGGATAATCTTTTGTTGTCCTTGAACCAAGACTGCACCGACCCCAGTGGAGGCCGGGCTATGGTCCTGGTAAACTTGTACAAGGGAACTCCTAAAGTTCACATAGGAACAACCAGCTACGTAGAGGAAATGAATGCCTCGGTGTCTTCCAGCTTCAGAATGCCCCCCTCAGCCACACACTGCGGACACACTGTGTCCCCCTTCATTCTGGAGGACATAAAATCACGAGTTGGTCCCTTCCTAGACGAAACGACCGATTTCTACTCTGGGTAAGTGGTCAACTTTGTATAGTGTCTGGTCAACAGCTCCTTGTTCAGTGCTTTTACATTATCATGTATATCAGCTAATTTGTAGTTAGATTTAGATGTACTCCGTTTTTAGTCAACATAGCCCAGCGTAGGTTTAAGTTCCATATGTACTCCATGTATACTTAGGTTAGGTTTTAGTTATAAGTTTGTATATAGAACATAAAGTGAAACAAGAAAAAGAAACCTTAAAAAAAAATGCCGCCCAAAAAGGTAAAACAACTTTACACCGTCAACTGTCCAATGTGTAACACCCCTAGACCTCCACGTTTGGTTACTGTAGAAAACAGTGGAAAAACTTTATGTAACTCAGATTCTTGTAGAAGAGAAACTTTTTCCGACAGCTTAGAACTTCCAAAAGAAATAGAAAAAAATTCTTTGCATAAAAGCAGTTACCGTGACAACTTCAAGTCCATAGCTTCAGGTTTGGCTGTGCTTGGTAAGCTTCAGTCCATTTTCAACGTCAGAATGACAAGTTTCAACAAAGACTTGGGAGCCAAACAGGTAATAGAGGCGCTTACCTCTATTCATAGAAATCAAGTTATGGCTTACAAAGTGGCTGTCTCTTTTGGAAGGTTGTTGTCTTCCTCTAAGGAGGAAGAAGAAGAAGAGAAAGTCATGTACTTTCATGCTTCTGCCAACAACTCGTCTTTGTTCTATGACAGTGAAAGTCATAGAGACCCTTACATTTTTATAAGGGACGACAAAGACTTTGCAGAGTGTTTAGATTTAATAGAAAACAACATTAAAGAAGACACTCAAAGACCCTCTACTAAATGGAGTGTAATAGGCAACGTGAACGCCAACATCACACTGATAAGGGCTACGGGAGGAGAATATCTTTTAGGTAAAATGAAAACTGTTCCACCAGGTTTAAGACAAAGAGGAATGCAACACTTTCACAGAGACCCTAAAACCAAAAGGGCGTACAAGGACAACTTGTGTTTCTTTAGATGTCTGTCTTTCTTCCTGTATGAATCTTTAGAAAAAACTCAAGAGCTTTTCCTTGAAGCCTATCCAGGGGTGAACAAGGAGACTTTTGAGGGTGTTAACATAAGAGATTTAGACAGGTTAGAAAAAATGTTTGAAGTTAACATAAGAATCTTTTACCTTCCCTCTTTTGGTAAAAGAAAGGGGCGACCTAAAATTATAAGGTCAAACATGTGTTCATCCAAAAAAATCATGAACTTGAACTTGCACAGAAACCATGTAAGTTTAATAACTAACATGGGACTGTATGGTAAAATGTACCCCTGTGAAAAGTGTCATAAAGTTTTCACTCGTAGCTTCCTTTTGAAACAACACAATGGGGTGAAAAAAGATTGCACCAAAGTCAGCTTCAGGTACAAAGGTGGAGCATACAATCCATCCAAAACAGTTTTTCAAGTTTTAGAGGAACTGGGAATAGTTTGTTCACCTGAGAAAAAAATATACCCCTATAAAATTGTTTTTGACTTTGAAAGCTATTTCGTCCAACCTGAAAATTCGTCCCCAGAAAATGCTAACACTGTGATAGAAAAAACTCACATACCCCTTTCTGCCAGTGTAGCTTCTGATTTTCCTGGGCATACAGAACCAGTGTGTTTTGTCAGAAATTCCAACAGGGACGACGATCCTTTGGTTAAAAATGTGTTGGAACACATAAACAACTTGGGGCAGTTAATAGGAGAACAGGTGAAAGAGAATTTTAGAGATGTTTTAGACGGACTAGACTCTCTAGAAGAAAAACAAAAGGAACTAGAACATAAAGCTAGCAAAGTTTTTCCAGCAAAGAACAAAAAAAATCCCAAAAAAAAAATCTCCCATGTTCTTGAAGAGAAGGAAAAACTTCTTACCTACATAGAAAGAGTCCCTGTTCTAGGTTTCAACTCTGGAAAGTATGACATTAATTTGATAAAAAAGGAATTTCATTCTTTTTTTATAGACACAGACAAAACAGAAATGAAAACCATAAAAAAATGCAACAAGTACATAGCAGTGTACACAGACCATCTTCTTTTCCTTGACATGTTTAACTATTTGGCTCCAGGTTATTCCTACGCAAACTACCTGAAAGCCTTTCTAAAAGGGAAAGCTGAAAAAGGTTTTTTTCCCTACGAGTGGATGGACAACATAAGAAAACTGAACAACAAAGCTCTTCCTCCACGCCACTGCTTCTACAGTTCTTTGTCGGGTGGTGGAATAAGCAAAGAAGATTATCTTGAATGTAAAAAGGTCTGGAAAGAAAACAAAATGAAAACTATGAAGGACTACTTGATATATTACAACAACCTGGATGTTAAACCCTTTGTTTTAGCCATAAACAAGCACACAAAATTTTTTATAGATCGTGGGGTAGACATGTTCAAAGACGGTTTAACTTTGCCAGGTTTAACCTTGAAGTTTCTTTTCAACAACACTGCACCTAATGCCACTCCTTACATTCTTTTTGGTGAGAAAGAAAAGGATGTTCACTCCTTGCTCAGACGCAACTTAGTAGGGGGTCCCTCTATTATTTTTCACAGACATCACAAAAGTGGAGAAACAAGAATAAGACAAAAAAAATACGGGTCACAAAGCAAAGTATGCAGACACATAGTAGGGGTAGATGCTAACAGCTTGTACCTAAAGTGCATGGGTGAAGAGCACTGCACAGGTTATTATGTGGTGCGCAGGAAAGAAAACGATTTTCAAGCTGTTTGCAGTCAACAAATTAGCTACTCAGCCACAGAATGGTTGCGATACAAAACTGTGACAGACAAAGTCAAGATATTACACCAATACAACTACGGGGAAGTAGTATTGGGTTCAAGGAAAATAAAAGTGGACGGTTATAATCCAGCTTCAAAAAAAGTATACCAGTTTCACGGGTGCTACTGGCATGGTCACATATGTCACCTCACTAAATCAGTTTTGAGAGACCCCAATGGAAAGGCATGGTTAGAAGAAAAAAACCAAAATACCATTTTGACTACCCTATATCTTCAATCGTTAGGTTACCAAGTAGAGGAAAAGTATGAGTGTATGTGGTTGAAAGAAAAAACTGAAAACTTGTGCAGAGAAACAAAAAGTGAATGGGAAATTAAAAGACCGTTGTGCCAAGGCAGAAAAAGTCAGGATGAAATACTGAGAGGGGTTTCTAAAGGAACAACTTTTGGACTTATCCAGGTAGACATAGAAACACCTGAATCCTTGAAAGAAAAATTCAGTGAAATGACACCTATTTTCAAAAACTGTTTAGTAGGAAAAAAAGACGTAGGTGAACATATGAAACGTTACCTGGAAGCAGCAGGTAAGCTAAAACAACCGCAACGCCAACTTATAGGCAGCTACCACGCAGAGGGAATTTTGTTGGGAACTCCTCTCTTGAAGTGGTACCTGGAGAAAGGTTTGGTAGTTACGACAGTACACCTTCTCGTAGAATACACTCCAGAACAGACTTTTTTACCCTTCATGGACGAAGTAACCAAAGCTAGGAGGAAGGGCGACGAAAATATAGACTGTAAGATTTTGTCAGATCTGTACAAACTTTTGGGAAATGGTTCATACGGAAAAAACATATGCAACAAACAAAACTTTGTTCAAACAAAGTATCTTCACCCCTCTAAGGCAAGACGTTTGGCCATGCACTGGTCAGTGCAAGATGTGCAAGACATAAGTGACAACACGGTAGAACTGTCCTGTTTGCCCACCTCCATCACCTACGATCTCCCAGTTCAAATAGGGTTCATGGTATACCAATATGCCAAACTTAAAATGTTGGCTTTCTATTACGACTTTCTCCTTGAATACATAGACGAGAAAGATTTTGAAATGTGTGAAATGGACACTGACAGTTTTTACTTTGCTTTAAGTGCAGAGAAAATAGAAGACGTAATTATTCCTGAAAAACCTGAAGCTTTCTTCAGAGAACGTCACAAATGGTTGCCCTCTGAATCATGTGACAACAGTCACCACAGAGAGACCTATGTTCAGACCAAAGTTTTGGGTGAGCTGTGGCTGCCTCAACCATGCTGTAAGAGCCGTCTGGCGTTTGACAAGAGAACCCCCGGGTTATTCAAAGTGGAGTGGGAAGGTGATGAAATGACTGCCTTGAACTCCAAATGTTACATAGGCACAGGAGTAAATGTGCCCGTTAAAATGAGTTGCAAAGGTGTAATTCAAAAACAAAACCCCCTGACCACTGACAAGTACAAAGAAGTACTGGACAGTGAAAATGTTGTCACGGTAGTCAACAAAGGATTTAAAGTAGTTAACCACAGCGTTACGACTTACTCTCAAAGGAAACAAGGTCTAACCTATCAGTACATAAAGAGACAAGTATGTGAAGACGGTGTAAGCACCCTACCCCTTTCTATATAAAAAATGGTTTCTTTTTCTAGTTTCACTTCCAGTTGTACATTTCGTTGAAAGAAAAAAATTTTAAACAAATTGTTCAAATGAACAAATTTCCTTCATAGAAAACAGTGTTAAAATGGAAAATGTTCATTTGAAAAATTGTTCAAACGAACATTTGTTCAAATGAACATTTTTCCCCATAGAAAACAGTGTTAAAATGGAAAATGTTCATATGAACAATTGTTCAAACGAACATTTGTTCAAATGAACATTTTTCCCCATAGAAAACAGTGTTAAAATGGAAAATGTTCATTTGAACAATTGTTCAAACGAACATTTGTTCAAATGAACATTTTTTCCCATAGAAAACAGTGTTAAATGGAAAATGTTCATTTGAACAATTGTTCAAACGAACATTTGTTTAAATGAACATTTTTTTCCATAGAAAACAGTGTTAAACTGGAAAATATTTTTTGTTCAAATGAACATTTTTCAAATAAAAAACAAAGGTAAAAAAAAATGTGTACTGTATCATGAAAAAAAACTAATAAAAAAGTAAGAAAAGTGAACTGTATCACCCAAAAATAAAAAAAAAACTTTTCACAAAAGTGAACGCTGTACATGTTCACGACAAAAAATAAAAAATCCGGCGCTGAAGAAATTAAGTTGGAACAGAAAAAAAGTGGTACCAGATTTCTTAACTCATAGCGTCACGTTCACCAGATTATTAGTATCTGGTTAGATTTAAGCAACCATTTTAACATGGAAAGTTTAGAAGCTATGCTTGTGGAGCAAACCACAGAAACTCCACCTTATGACTATTACATGCGTCCAGTTTTACAAAGTGTTGCTTCATATAATCAAGCTTCTTCTATAACACCTGACAATGATATAAGTTCTGTAGCATGTGGATGTTCAGAGAATTTCTTTTGGGAAATAATACCTGCAGAAAACATTGGTTATTTTAGAGGAGCTGAACCAGACACTGTTGACCACTGTATAACTAGTGTTAAAATGTACAAATATTTCTCTTCAGCTTTTTGGGACGCCTACAGAAACTGCATGTACTATTGTCGAGTGAAAAAAGTTAACTTGATAATGCATGATTGGTGTATAGGAGTATATCAATTGCACACTGAACCTGGCTGCCCAAGACACTACACAAGGTACACTTTAGGAAGTGTAAGAAAGTTTGCTCTTACTCTCCAAGAGTTAGAATGTAATCCCATAGTAGGAGTGTTTTGTCAGTGTAATTGTAAACTGGAAGTATCTGCTATTGCTAAAACTATTTGTTTCACATGTCTGCAGGTCTCTCTGGAACTTCATGCCTTAAGTATACCTGGAGTGAAAAATCATTTCTCCTTTGAGGTAAACTTTAAGGATGGTTTTTTATCTGGTCTTTTACCTGGACCCAAAAACAGTCAAACTTACTTCCTGGCCCAGGCTTTGTTCGAGCATGCTATATCTAACATAGCCAAACTTAACAGTTATTGTTTCCACAACACATGGAAAACTAGTCTCACTGGCCAAAGCTGGTATCAAGCAAGTAAATTCACACACAACAAATGTTTTTGTAGTATATGTGCACGCCCCGGAAATGGAAAATCTGTTTTCATCTGTAAATATTGTGTCTAATAAAAATATAATCTGTTATGTGAAATAAATGAGTTGTGTTTTATTTTAATGCATGAAATGAAGAGACATAACAAAATGAGTCATAAGTATTGCGTAAATCCATAAAAGTATTGCATCAGAACATTGTGTAAATTCTTACAAGCATTGCGCAATGCACCCTCATACGTAGGTCATACGTTTTTGCAAGTAGGTTAGTAGGTCACTTCCGGTTTGCAAGTAGGTCAGCTCTAGGTATTGCACAATTCTTTTAATTTATGTAACTAGGTCAGGTCACTAGGTCAAATGAAATCCAGCTCTCTGATTGGTCGAAAAAACTAGGTCATGACCTTATGACGTCACTTCCTGTCAAATCCAGCCCTCTGATTGGCTGAAACTAGGTCACTTCCAGTCTACCAGTAGGTCATGACCTAGTTAGTAGCTAATCCATTGCGCTCAGTTTGCATGTATATACTACTAATATGCCAGCACACGGGTGGTATATTGACGATATTGCACTCGGCCTAACGGCCTCGTGCAATATTCGTCAATATACCACCCTTGTGCTGCCATATTTATGCTATATTCCATTAATATACCACCAACTCTAATTATCACTTATTTGAACTCAATGCTTGCAATCAAGCAGTCACCAAAGGTTGCATGGTAACCAAACAAAAATCAACTCTGTACAAACAGTGTCAAGCAATTGGCTGACACTAAAAGCCTGTGTCCCACTGTGAAATCATGCTATTCTGTATCTTGCCTTTTTTTTCCTGAATAGCCTGTTGCTTTTCTGTAAATCTAACTTTTGATATTTAGCACAGTACAGGGGCATTATGATTTACTAATATTAGTCTGTAGGGTATTGTGATAATTGGGTACCTAGTCTATGTGCATGTAGTTGTGACTAATCAAATGATCTAGAATAATTACAGCAAATAACTTACTTTGTGATTCGCAATTACCTTGGGTAAAGGTTTAATTCATGATTCTCAAATTGTTCAAATTAAAATTCAATATATGTAGATTTGATGCTTTCGAGTTGTCTTGTATCTGAACTTGGATTTTATGGTACTTTTTAATCTAGTGTAGACTTAATGGTGCTCCTGATAGTCCTAGTCATATGGACTTGGACAAGCAACCAACACCTTGAATCATCTAAAGGAAAAAGTAGATCTGGCAAGTTAATTGCAAACCATGATGATTGTATTAGCCTAATACCTTCCCCCCTTGTGGAGTGCGGACCTTCATGTGAGGGCATGGAGGTGCAGAATAACTTCATTAGGAGTCTAAGAAGGAGGGAATCTCCTTCCATTCTACCAGTGGGTGTAAAAGATGACAAACTCCGGTTTTCTTGTGGATTGGGATGAGCATGTGGGCAGCTGGTGTCTTTATGAGTAGGCCCGGGCCTACATCCTTGTCTTTTGCCATGGGAGTCCCCCATCAGTGAATCATGTCTGGATGATCAAAGGCCGTGGTTTGTCTACCCATCTCAACTCTCTCCCCCCTGTGGAGTGGGGACCTTCATGTGAGGGCATAAAGGAGCAGAATAACTTCATTGGGAGTCCATGAAGGAGGAATTCTCCTTCCATTCTTCCAGTGGGCATACCAGATTCGTAAAAGGTGACAAACTTGGGGTTTCTTGTGGCTTGGGGTGAGCATGTGGGCAGCTGGTGTCCTGTCAAGTGGCGGGCTTGCCTAGCCCACTTAAAAGGATCTATTTCTCCTCTTTCCTATCCCTCGGGTGTGTGTGGTGCACATATGTGCGGGCACCGACACATTCCTCTGTGAAATTGTGTAATTTAGAATAATGGGATAATTTCTTAATATTCAGAGACCAGTGAGTTCTCTTGGCTTAGGCAAATTATCCTATCCTTATGAAAGTCAGAGGAAAGTGTTGTCAGGAGCCAAAAAAAATTAATCATAGCATGGTGTGATGTAGAAAAATGTGACTGAAGTCATTTGTTGTCATGTTTTATTAAGTTGATGGTTTTTGTATATATTGTACTGTTCAGGGTTTTGTTATATGTTATGTGTTGCAAGAATTGAGTTCTCTCCACATATATCAGGCATTGTGTCTATACCATTTCTCATACCTGCTCGGCTTTAGAAAGGATTCCTGAACACTGGATTGGACTTTAATGTTAATCAGTTTACTCAATGCTTTTGCATTATCTAATACACATGTTAATTTTTCAATGTTTTGCTAAATCCATGGGTCTAATGTCTTAGGGGCTACTATTTAAAATGTCATAACAATTACATGAGTCATTCATATTTGGCTATATAAATCTCTCACTTAAGTAATGTGTCCAAATATACAGAACTACAATTTGATAACCATACTCTTCTAACAGTTACTCTTATTGTCTTATATATCATTGTAGGATTTTCCTCAGCAAGGACGCAACTGCTCCAGTGAACAAAGAAGCGTGCCCACTGGGTAGTACAGCTGGAGAAACTGACTGGCCCATGCAGGGTGAGCAGGGCAAAACCATGCATCCTGAAAACAAAGCGGTTAACAATTGAGGAAAGGGACAACACACCTCACTGAAGGAAAACAATACATGACTCACAAACTGTCCGCACTATGCAAGCTTAACATGACAAAGAGGTTTTCGAAATTGTGATGGCCTCTTACCATTATTTAGAAAATTGGATGCCTTGCAGAACTAGAGAAGAAATATTGTATGAGTAAGCTTTTGATAAGGTCTAGGTATCAACAAAATCCTTACTGAAATTTTTTTCATTTTGAAAAATGAACCATGATTATTAGCTCTTATTAGACTAGTAACCTCTATTATTCTACCTATAACAACAAAGCATACAGAATTCACGGGTGTGGTGAACAGCATGTTGTATGTCACTCCCCTTGTACGCAACACCCAGGGCAGCACATATGATCAAACATTCCTCTAGAATGAGAGATGAATTTTTAGGTCATTGGAAAAACTTTCAGTATGTATTACTCAGAATGATTTTACTTCTTATCACTGTTTAAGCTCTGCTGAAGCAACTTTTGTCCTGGTATGAAATGAAAATTTTTTTTCCTATTCTTGTGGAGCTAGGAAGGCAATGATGGATGGTAGTTTGGGAGTAAATAGTCCGTGATAAATATTAGATGTTCACATGACAGCTGCTGGGTACCTGTGAGGTGGCCTACATGAGGTTTAAGCTGATGGGGCTTGGGTATGTAGGAATATCTATTAAGTTGTTAAGGAAAGTAATATACAGGTGATTAAAGTCATAAGTTGGGGAACATGGTGGAAACAGGAAATTTTTGGCAACTGTTTTAATTGGGGTGTAATCTTTCAAGGGGAAAAGATAGGTAGAGGCCAATAACGACAGGGAAGGATAGCAGAGGGTCTCTTGTATAAGTGGGAGAATAGAAGGTGTACAGTTATATTAGGGGAGCTGTGGGCGGTGGCGCAGGATATGGTCTTTGGCCATATTGGCCAGTGGCCAATAGAAAACATCCATAATATAAAAAGGTGGGGCAGTAGAGAGGGGATGCATAACAAAAAGCTGGTGCCAGGGTGGTTTAGGTTTATGGGTTTCATAGGATATATGACTGGGTAGACTGAGAAACAGAAAATAAGGGCAGGGCACGAGAAGTAAAGTGCGGTTCAAGGTTTAAAGTGAGGGAACATGTTACGACTTTCAAAATTTTTCAATATTTTTGTGAAGCTGGTTTTTAAATTTGGAAGATTTGGTATAATGGTTGCTTAGGGACCAGCAGGACACAGCCACATGTCCCTGCTGTGATAGGTTAAAGTATCAAAGCTGTGAGGGGATTAGGGAACCCATGGAGGCCATATAGGAGAGAGCTTTCACACCCTACAAAATAGGGACCGAGCATAAACGTCCGTAAGATTAAATACTGGACAACATATCTGAGTCTGAGCTCCCTTTAATTGAACTGAATGCATTAATTTTAAGGTCAAAGTTAAAGTAAAGACATATAGCTAGCCATTGAATGTTGTTGTTTGTGAGAGTCCTTGGCTTAGGTCCTGATGAAAAGGAATTTTTTTAGGATCTCCTTTTAGTATTGAACTTTTTCTTTTCATCCTAGGAAGGTTGCCAAATGTGTCTACTGCCTATATGTGGAAGATTATCACAGGAACATGGAACCTAGCATTTAGAAAGCCTGTTTATTCAAGAAAATTACAAATAAATATTTTAGCCATATGGTACAGCATTCTCGCTAAAAGTGTAATGTCTAACCAGTGGGAACAATTTGGTATAATTTTTATGGTATTTATAAGGTGGATGATAGGTACTCTACGCCTGTGTACAGGTGGTGTAGGTGAGTAATAGGTACCCTACAGGTCTGTAGGTGGGTGCTAGGTACCCTACAAGTGGTACAGGTGAGTGATAGGTACCCTACAAGTGGTGTAGGTGAGTAATAGGTACCCTACAGACCTGTAGGTGGGTGCTAGGTACCCCAAAGATGGTAGGTGGCTAGTAGGTACCATTAAGGTAGTACAGGTGAGTGATAGGTACCCTACAGTGTGTACATGGGTAGTATCTATCATTCAGGTGGTACAGATAAGTGATAGGTAACCTGTGGTACAAGTGTGTGATAGGTAGCCTACAGGTGGTACAGGTGAGTGATATTTACTCTACAGGTGGTGTAGGTGCATGGTAGGTACTCTACAGGTGGTACAGGTGAGTGATAGTTACTCTACAGGTGGTACAGGTGAGTGATAGTTACTCTACAGGTGGTACAGGTGAGTGATAGTTAGCCTACAAGTATTGTAGGTATGTGGTAGGTACCCTACAAGTGGTACAGGTGAGTGATAATTACTCTGCAGGTGGTGTAGGTGCATGGTATGTACCCTACAGGTGGTACAGGTGAGTGACAGATAGCCTACAGGTGGTGTAGGTGCATGGTAGGTAGCCTACAGGTGGTACAGGTGAGTGGTAGGTACCCTTCATGTGTGTAGGTGCATGGTAGGTACTCTACAGGTGGTACAGGTGAGTGATAGTTACTCTACAGGTGGTACAGGTGAGTGATAGGTAGCCTACCAGTAGTGTAGGTGTGTGGTAGGTACCCTACAAGTGGTACAGGTGAGTGACAGATAGCCTACAGGTGGTGAAGGTGCATGGTAGGTATCCTACAGGTGGTACAGGTGAGTGATAGGTAGCCTACAAGTAGTGTAGGTATGAGGTAGGTACCCTACAAGTGGTACAGGTGAGTGATAATTACTCTGCAGGTGGTGTAGGTGCATGGTATGTACCCTACAGGTGGTACAGGTGAGTGATAGGTAGCCTACAAGTAGTGTAGATGCGTGGTAGGTACCCTACAAGTGGTATAGGTGAGTGATAGTTACTCTACAGGTGGTGTAGGTGCATGGTAGGTAGCCTACAGGTGGTACAGGTGAGTGGTAGGTACCCTTCATGTGTGTAGGTGCATGGTAGGTACTCTACAGGTGGTACAGGTGAGTGATAGTTACTCTAAAGGTGGTACAGGTGAGTGATAGGTAGCCTACAGGTGGTACAGGTGAGTGATAGTTACTCTACAGGTGGTACAGGTGAGTGATAGTTACTCAACAGGTGGTACAGGTGAGTGATAGTTACCCTACAGGTGGTGTAGGTGCATGGTAGGTACCCTACAGGTGGTACAGGTGAGTGATAGGTAGCCTACAAGTAGTGTAGGTATGTGGTAGGTACCCTACAAGTGGTACAGGTCAGTGTTAATTACTCTACAGGTGGTGTAGGTGCATGGTAGGTACCCTACAGGTGGTACAGGTGAGTGATAGGTAGCCTACCAGTAGTGGAGGTCTGTGGAAGGTACCCTACAAGTGGTACAGGTGAGTGACAGATAGCCTACAGGTGGTGTAGGTGCATGGTAGGTACTCTATAGGTGGTACAGGTGAGTGACAGATAGCCTACAGGTGGTGTAGGTGCATGGAAGGTACCCTACAGGTGATACAGGTGAGTGATAGTTACTCTACAGGTGGTACAGGTGCATGGTAGGTACTCTACAGGTGGTACAGGTGCATGGTAGGTACCCTACAGGTGGTACAGGTGAGTTATAGTTACTCTACAGGTGGTACAGGTGAGTGATAGTTACTCTACAGGTGGTACAGGTGCATGGTAGGTACTCTACAGGTGGTACAGGTGCATGGTAGGTACCCTACAGGTGGTACAGGTGAGTGATAGTTACTCTTCAGGTGGTGTAGGTGCATGGTAGGTACCCTACAGGTGGTACAGGTGAGTGATAGTTACTCTACAGTGGTGAAGGTGCATGGTAGGTACCCTACAGGTGGTACAGGTGAGTGATAGTTACTCTACAGGTGGTACAGGTGAGTGATAGTTACTCTACAGGTGGTACAGGTGAGTGATAGTTAGCCTACAAGTAGTGTAGGTATGTGGTAGGTACCCTACAGGTGGTACAGGTGAGTGATAGTTACTCTACAGTGGTGAAGGTGCATGGTAGGTACCCTACAGGTGGTACAGGTGAGTGAAAGGTAGCCTACCAGTAGTGGAGGTGTGTGGTAGGTACCCTACAAGTGGTACAGGTGAGTGACAGATAGCCTACAGGTGGAGTAAGTGCATGGTAGGTACCCTACAGGTGGTACAGGTGAGTGATAGGTAGCCTACAAGTCGTGTAGGTAGGTGGTAGGTACCCTACAAGTGGTACAGGTCAGTGTTAATTACTCTACAGGTGGTGTAGGTGCATGGTAGGTACCCTACAGGTGGTACAGGTGAGTGATAGGTAGCCTACCAGTAGTGGAGGTCTGTGGAAGGTACCCTACAAGTGGTACAGGTGAGTGACAGATAGCCTACAGGTGGTGAAGGTGCATGGTAGGTACCCTACAGGTGGTACAGGTGAGTGATAGTTACTCTACAGGTGGTGTAGGTGCATGGTAGGTACCCTACAGGTGGTGTAGGTGCATGGTATGTACCCTACAGGTGGTGTAGGTGCATGGTATGTACCCTACAGGTGGTGTAGGTGCATGGTAGGTACCCTACAGGTGGTGAAGGTGCATGGTGGTACAGGTGCATGGTAGGTGAGTGATAGGTACCCTACAGGTGGTGTAGGTGCATGGTATGTACCCTACAGGTGGTGTAGGTGCATGGTAGGTACCCTACAGGTGGTGAAGGTGCATGGTAGGTACCCTACAGGTGGTGTAGGAGCATGGTATGTACCCTACAGGTGGTGCAGGTGAGTGATAGTTACTCTACAGGTGTTGTAGGTGCATGGTAGGTACCCTACAGGTGGTACAGGTGAGTGATAGTTACTCTACAGGTGGTACAGGTGCATCGTAGGTAACCTACAGGTGGTACAGGTGAGTGGTAGGTACCCTACATGTGTGTAAGTGCATGGCAGGTACTCTACAGGTGGTACAGGTGAGTGATAGTTACTCTACAGGTGGTACAGGTGAGTGATAGGTAGCCTACCAGTAGTGTAGGTGTGTGGTAGGTACCCTACAAGTGGTACAGGTGAGTGACAGATAGCCTACAGGTGGTGAAGGTGCATGGTAGGTACCCTACAGGTGGTACAGGTGAGTGATAGTTACTCTACAGGTGGTACAGGTGAGTGATAGTTACTCTACAGGTGGTACAGGTGAGTGATAGGTAGCCTACAGGTGGTACAGGTGAGTGATAGTTACTCTACACGTGGTACAGGTGAGTGATAGGTAGCCTACAGGTGGTACAGGTGAGTGATAGTTACTCTACAGGTGGTACAGGTGAGTGATAGTTACTCTACAGGTGGTACAGGTGAGTGATAGTTACTCTAAAGGTGGTGTAGGTGCATGGTAGGTAGCCTACAGGTGGTACAGGTGAGTGGTAGGTATCCTACAGGTGGTACAGGTGAGTGATAGTTACTCTACAGGTGGTACAGGTGAGTGATAGTTACTCTACAGGTGGTGTAGGTGCATGGTAGGTAGCCTACAGGTGGTACAGGTGAGTGATAGGTAGCCTACAGGTGGTACAGGTGAGTGATAGTTACTCTACAGGTGGTGTAGGTGCATGGTAGGTACTCTACAGGTGGTACAGGTGAGTGATAGTTACTCTACAGGTGGTGTAGGTGCATGGTAGGTACTCTACAGGTGGTACAGGTGAGTGATAGTTACTCTACAGGTGGTACAGGTGAGTGATAGCTACTCTACAGGTGGTGTAGGTGCATGGTAGGTACCCTACAGGTTGTACAGGTGAGTGATAGGTAGCCTACCAGTAGTGTAGGTGTGTGGTAGGTACCCTACAAGTGGTACAGGTGAGTGACAGATAGCCTACAGGTGGTGTAGGTGCATGGTAGGTACCCTACAGGTGGTACAGGTGAGTGTCAGGTAGCCTACCAGTAGTGTAGGTGTGTGGTAGGTACCCTACAAGTGGTACAGGTGAGTGACAGATAGCCTACAGGTGGTGTAGGTGCATGGTAGGTATCCTACAGGTGGTACAGGTGAGTGATAGTTACTCTACAGGTGGTACAGGTGAGTGATAGTTACTCTACAGGTGCTGTAGGTGCATGGTAGGTAGCCTACAGGTGGTACAGGTGGTACCCTACAAGTGGTACAGGTGAGTGACAGATAGCCTACAGGTGGTGAAGGTGCATGGTAGGTACCCTACAGGTGGTACAGGTGAGTGATAGTTACTCTACAGGTGGTACAGGTGAGTGATAGTTACTCTACAGGTGGTACAGGTACAGAGTGATAGGTAGCCTACAGGTGGTACAGGTGAGTGATAGGTAGCCTACAAGTGGTGTAGTTTTGTGGTAGGTACCCTACAAGTGGTAAAGGTGAGTGATAGGTTGCCTACAAGTAGTGTAGGTGCGTGGTAGGTACCCTACAGGTGGTACAGGTGAGTGATAGTTACTCTACAGGTATGTAGGTGAGAGGTAAGTACCATTCAGGTGGTACAGGTGAGTTGGAGTTGCCCTACAGGTGTGCAGGGGAGTATTATATACCCTACAGGTGTGTGGGTAAGTGATAGGTACCACACAGAAGTGATAATTACAGGTATGCTAGGTGTGTGGTATCCAGGTTCGATTCCTGGCATGGCCTATATGAATTTATGTTGGTACAAAAGTGGACAGATTGGCCATTGGTCCCACCAACCACATCCATACTTGTAATTATATCTAAGATCGGCCAAGTTCCTAAAGCTGCAGCTAAATCCATTGAAAGGGTGATGCCCCCAGGGGCTTATAAAACTTTATGGAGGAGGTAGGATAATGCCCCCAGGGCACTGTAATGTGCCCAGATGCAAGGTGGATATTGCATGGTATGGGGTGGATAACGCACGGTTTGGGGTGGATATCAGCACGATTTAATGTCTAATTTTGCATTTAAAACCCATGTTTCCCTACGAATTTCTCTAAAGGGCAGATGATATTGTCGACAACTTGTATAAAGAATGGAATATAAAGTTACAGCCGTTGTTGTTGTTTTATTTCTTAGAGACCTCAAGGACTAACAGGCACTTCTCATCAGTTACTTGCTTCTACTGATACTGGTACTTATATTTGCTTAGATACGCCACTCTGTTCATGGACTAGAAACCAGCCACCGAACTTCCTTAGGAAGGCTTTCACGTAGGCCACCTGAGTGTCTGATCGTGTCTGCTAGAAAACCACCAAACACGGCATTTTATAGCCCTGGCCGCCGATGGTGACGTCACAAAGCTGTGACGTCACCGCCGACGCGCCCCCTAGCGGCCACCGTGTGAACCCACCGCCGAGCCACCGGCCGATGTTTATTACAATATTCATGGTGTTATCCATAGTTAGGCACTGATTACATAGATGTCCCATGGAATATCCATTATCTGCAAGTGGTTCACTATGGATAGCCACAAAATATGGGAAATAGTTTAAATTTCTCTAAAGGGCAGATGTATAATGATATTCATGGTGTTATCCATAGTTAGGCACTGATGACATAGATGCCCCATGGAATATCCATTATCTGCAATTGGTTGCCTATGGATAGCCACATTATATTGGAAACAGTGGGAATTTCTCTAAAGGGCAGATGTATAATGATATTCATGGTGTTATCCATAGTTAGGCACTGATGACGTAGATGTCCCATGGAATATCCATTATCTGCAATTGGTTCACTATGGATAGCCACATAATATGGGAAATAGTGGGAATTTCTCTAAAGGGCAGATGTATAATGATATTCATGGTGTTATCCATAGTTAGGCACTGATGACGTAGATGTCCCATGGAATATCCATTATCTGCAATTGGTTCACTATGGATAGCCATATAATATGGGAAATAGTGGGAATTTCTCTAAAGGGCAGATGTATAGTGATATTCATGGTGTTATCCATAGTTAGGCACTGATGACATAGATGTCCCATGGAATATCCATTATCTGCAATTGGTTCACTATGGATAGCCACATAATATGGGAAATAGTGGGAATTTCTCTAAAGGGCAGATGTATAATGATATTCATGGTGTTATCCATAGTTAGGCCATTGCCCACATATTCTCTATGGGGCAATGCTGAATGGCAGATTCGCAATATATCTGCTAAGGTGCACTGCTGATTGACACATAGCCCACATATCCTCTATGTGGTGATTTTGATTGGCACATTACCAATATATGCTCTATGGTGCACTGCTGATTGACACATTGCCCACATATCTTCTATGGGGTGATTGTGATTGGCATATTACCAATATATGCTCTATGGTGCACTGCTGAATGGCACTTTGCCCACATATCCTCTATGGGGTGATTGTGATTGGCACATTACCAATATATGCTCTATGGTGCACTGCTGAATGGCACATTGCCCACATATCCTCTATGTGGTGATTGTGATTGGCACATTACCAATATATGCTCTATGGTGCACTGCTGAATGGCACTTTGCCCACATATCCTCTATGGGGTGATTGTGATTGGCACATTACCAATATATGCTCTATGGTGCACTGCTGAATGGCACATTGCCCACATATCTTCTATGGGGTGATTGTGATTGGCACATTACCAATATATGCTCTATGGTGCACTGCTGAATGGCACTTTGCCCACATATCCTCTATGGGGTGGTTGTGATTGGCACATTACCAATATATGCTCTATGGTGCAGTGCTGAATGGCACATTGCCCACATATATCCTCTATGGGGCAATGCTGAATGGCACATTAGCAATATATCCGCTACGCTGCAATGCTGATTGACACATTGCCCACATATCCTCTATGGGGCAATGCTGCATAGAGGCAATGCTGAATGGCACAGGTTTTCTAGATGATTGTCTTATACAGGAGCAATTACAGTAGTTATTTTTTTGCAGTGGCATTAGGAACTTGGACATTCTATTATCACAAGTATGGAGGTGTTTGGCGGGACCAATGGCCGATTTGTCCACTTTAGCACCAGCATAGATTCGTATAGGCCATGCCAGGAATCGAACCTGGATACCACACACCTGACATACCTGTAATTATTTTTGTATCATGAATAAGAGTGCATGTGGGACATCAACCCCTTATAATAAAAACGGCATTTATTTATGGGAAGGCTAGCACTGCTTTAACATTTGTATTTAGATGGCACCTATCATCCACATATATCAGAGGCCAATACAATACATGTGTACTACAGACGATATATGGGCAATTGGCCATTTAACATTGCCCCATAGAGGATAATATATTGATAATGTGCTAATCAGGACTGCTCCATAGGGGATATATTGGTTATGTGCCGATTAGCATTATACCATAGCACATATAATTATTGGTTATGTGCCAATCAGCATTGCACCATAGAGGATGTATGGGCAATTGGCCAATTACCATTGCACCATAGAGGACATATTCGCAATTGACCAATCAGTATTGCCCCATAGAGGATACAGGTGGTACAGGTGAGTGATAGTTACTCTACAGGTGGTGTACCGGTACCTACCTGTACATGATGCTTCAGTGTCCTACAGTCACCCTACATACCTGTATCACCTTCAGACTACAGGTACCTAGCTGTACATGATACATCAGTGTCCTACAGTCAGCCTACATACCTGTATGACCTTCAGACTACCGGTACCTACCTGTACATGATGCTTTAGTGTCCTACAGTCACCCTACATACCTGTATCACCTTCAGACTACCGGTACCTACCTGTACATGATGCATCAGTGTCCTACAGTCACCCTACATACCTGTATCACCTTCAGACTACCGGTACCTACCTGTACATGATGCATCAGTGTCCTACAGTCACCCTACATACCTGTATGACCTTCAGACTACCGGTACCTACCTGTACATGATGCTTCAGTGTCCTACAGTCACCCTACATACCTGTATCACCTTCAGACTACCGGTACCTACCTGTACATGATGCTTCAGTGTCCTACAGTCAGCCTACATACCTGTATGACCTTCAGACTACTGGTACCTACATGTACATGATGCTTCAGTGTCCTACAGTCAGCCTACATACCTGTATCACCTTCAGACTACCGGTACCTACCTGTACATGATGCTTCAGTGTCCTACAGTCACCCTACATACCTGTATCACCTTCAGACTACCGGTACCTACCTGTACATGATGCTTCAGTGTCTTACAGTCACCCTACATACCTGTATCACCTTCAGACTACCGTTACCTACCTGTACATGATACATTAGTGTCCTACAGTCAGCCTACATACCTGTATGACCTTCAGACTACCGGTACCTACCTGTACATGATGCTTCAGTGTCCTACAGTCACCCTACATACCTGTCTGACCTTCAGACTACCGGTACCTACCTGTACATGATGCTTCAGTGTCCTACAGTCAGCCTACATACCTGTATCACCTTCAGACTACCGGTACCTACCTGTACATGATGCATCAGTGTCCTACAGTCAGCCTACATACCTGTATGACCTTCAGACTACCGGTACCTACCTGTACATGATGCTTCAGTGTCCTACAGTCACCCTACATACCTGTATGACCTTCAGACTACTGGTACCTACCTGTACATGATGCTTCAGTGTCGTACAGTCACCCTACATACCTCTATGACCTTCAGACTACTGGTACCTACAATGGTTTACCTCCCCCCAAAAACAGCACCACTACTCAGCTTCAGGGCACCTACCACTCACCTCCACTAGCTGAAATTGGCCATAAGGGTTGCGACTCACCTACCCATGATTATTCTGGAGTTGCATTCATATGCATCTGTACAACAAAGCATGTCTCCCCCTTTTATTGGAAGATTTAATTATCTGTTTAGATATTCACTTATCTTTTCAGATAATCGGGCCCTAGCGGAAAGTACTCTGGGTTACTGGTGCATATATTTTTCATATGCTTGTACACTGCCTTTTACATATAATATCAAACTTCTCTTATGCTTTCTTTTGATATCTATTAGCAAAGCAATATGAAGCAATTTCTGTAGATCTAACCCAGAAGACATTCCTTGAGCGGTATTCATGCTATTCTTAAACACAAATAGTGCTCATGGCTCTTTTCTTGTACAACCAGGATATCACTTTTAATAGTGCAGGGAACCAAAGGATCTCACCATTGTGCCCATTCATGAAAGAGCCATCAAACATGAATGCCAGATCTTTTTCTTCTAAATGTACTGTACATGCCACACTTTTAATGAGCAAAAGACGAGTATCATTATGTATCCTGATAACATTGCAAGTTATCCAACATAGACAACATGCAGTTTTTCATCTGGCATTGAAGTAAAAATACCTGAATTATAACTGCAATGTTTCCAGTTACACTTGCACCCTAATTACAGTAGTATTGTGCTATTGATGTGCAGTATTATTGTCATGCACCTTCTGTGAACTGGCTGCATGACAAAATGATGACAGAAGCAACAGCTACAAATGCCCCTCTTCATAAAACTACTTGTAATTGGTGACAATAGAAAATATGACCTAGTGTTCAACTGTGGCTATATTATAAAATGATATGACAATATGCAGTCTTTCATCTGGCATTGAAGTAAAAATACCTGAATCATAACTGCAATGTCTCTCAAAAGTCACAGTCACACCCTCAGAACCTTTACACTTAAAGTCAAGTGTCACAGTTTAACAGCTACACTTGCTCAACAACAGCTAAAAAGGAACAGCAACAACAGCTAGACATGAGAGAGAGACAGAGTCCATAAAATACAATTTGGTAAGGTAGTAAGCTCTTGTATTGGCATTCACATCTCAAGCAATAGCTACAAATGCCCCTGTTCATAAAGCTACTTGTAATTGGTGAAAATAGAATGCAACATTTCTGTGGCAATGATTCAAGTGATATTTCTGCTTAGAAAATATGACCTAGTGTTCAAGTGTGGCTATATTATAAAATGATATGACAATATGCAGTCTTTCATCTGGCATTGAAGTAAAAATACCTGAATCATAACTGCAATGTCTCTCAAAGGTCACACTCACACCCTCAGAACTTTTACACTTAAAATCAGGAGTCTCAGCTTAACAGCTACACTTGATCAAAAACAATTGGGTAAGTTAGTAAGCATAATCTCTATGGAGCACATTCAGTGAACTGGCTCCATAAACTTAACACCCCTGTGATGACTAGTCCTAAGACAACATGCAGTTCTTGAACTCGCATTTATGTCCGAACACCTAAATAGTATCTAAAATCTTTTACCTCCATCAGGTCTACAATTTTCTTCTCCTTTTAACAGTGACACTGACTCAATAAATATTTTCTAAAATGATATGACAATATGCAGTATTTCATCTGGCATTGAAGTAAAAATACCTGAATCATAACTGCAATGTCTTCACACCGTTAGTACTATCAATAACTTTACACAAGAAATGAACCTGTCCATAATAATATACTGGGCAATGATATTATGCACTATGTCTTTGGCACATGTTCAGTGAACTGGAATACATGTAAAGAACATGGTTTAGTGTTCAACTGTGACCTTACTCTAAAATTACATTCTTTTTGATCTGGCATTGAAGTAAAAATACCAAAATCATAACTACCATGTCTCCCAACAGTCACAGTTGCATCCTTTACTCTGTCAGAAGCATTAAACTTATATTAAAAGGCGATAGTGTAAACAACTAATACTACCGTAAACTCCCGCGTATAAGACGCGTCCTCTACGCCAAACAAAATGCTGGGGAGTTTTATAGCTTTCTCTAAAGTTGGGGGGGCGTCTTATATGAGGGGTAATTTTTCTATAGAAATGTACTAATAGTGCAAATTCCATCCTTAAAATGTGTGTCTTATACGCGAAAATGCTTCCCCCAAGAAGGGGGTGCGTCCTATACGCGCACCGCGTCTTCTACGCGGGAGATTACGGTAATAGAGATAACAAATCATTGTGTCTGGGTTTAGCCTTTTGCCAAATTCTATCAAATGCTTACTGATGGCACAGAAGTGCAATCTTCAATTTCTGCCTGTGTTTCTCTGCTTTCTTGGTATTCCATATATTGATGAAATACTGGACGAAGTGCTCCTGAGTCATCTGCCGTGCTGGATATTTGATGCACTGTATAAAACTGTTAAATTGCTCTGCTATTTCTGAGTTTATCTTCTCAGAACCAAGAAGCCTTGATCCCTCATACACCTTGCTGCACTTGTGTGAATAACCATGGAAGATATCATGGGAAAATTGAACATCATTGTAGTACCCAGATTCACGGTTTAAACAATACTCTTGAAGTCCACATGCAAAATCATAGCATATCTTCTCAGGAGGTGATTCGAGATGTGTATATAGAGAGACTGCTGGATCTTTTCTCCCTTCAGATCCAGGAATCATGTGGAACCCATAGCAATGCCCATGCAAGGGGCAAAACCAAAGGAAAAGGTAGGATGTTCCCTTTTTCCCTACTTGGGGATAGATTTTACTGCAGTGTTCATTAGTTCTAGGAGGATCATCATGGTTCTTTTGCTGTTGCTGTTGGTCGTCAACGGAGAATTTTCTAACTGATCTGAGTTTTTCTCCAGATGGGGAGAAGTAGTAGGCCCTTCCATATTTGGGTGGGTTATATGTGCCTGGTTGTGGAAGTGCTTGTTCCTGAGGGATGCATGTTCCATGCAGGTTCACTACTCGCTGGATAAGGAACATCAGGAGCCTAGATACATCTCGGTGTGGTGCTCCTAACCCATTATCAGCAGCATAAGTTGATGCGGCAAATAACTCACGCATTTCAGGGGAATATTTCCTCATGTTCTGAAGAACAGTGTTGAACAATAGATCGCCATTCTCCACTACATTGGTCTGTGTGACATGTTGAATCAGTGTCCTCAGCTCCTGTGTGTATTTGAAGGGTAGGATGGCAGACACAGGAGAATCAGATGCCAGAATCTTGAAGAAATGGCAGAGTGCGAGCCTTTCATTTAAGGAGATGTCGTCATTGATCCTACGTAATGACGGACGGGCAGCTGGAGGTAACCCTTTCTCTGCTAGCCTTGTCAATTCTTGAATTTCTTGCTCACTAGTTTGCTTTCCATGGAGATGGTTGTTTGCTATCTGACATACTGCATCTCTTGCCATACGGACATCAGCGTCTCCTATGCCATCATGGTAGTACATAAAACACCGATCATACCTACGCTGTGGTGTTTCAATGATAGCATTGGTGTCTGATTGCTCTATTGGAGTTACTTGCTGGTGCCGGAATGAAATACCAATTTTCGTACCATCGCAGCCAAGTACTTTAGGTTGGGTAAGACATACGCTGCAAGGCTTCCGGAAATCAATCTTTTGGTTAGCAGCCCAACTAAACCACCAATTTATGAACACACTAGGTGACATAAATGCTTTACTCTCTGCTACCGATGAGTACATCATGGTCATTGCTGAACAAAATCCTGTGAAGGATTGGCGACCATGTGTTACCATGTGAATAAAGTACCAACCTATCTCATCACCGGCACATGTCTCAGTGGTTTCTTTCCTTCATCCCAGAGCTGTTCACATCTTCGAGATAAGCATAAGCGCCTGTACACGGTAATTTCTACTGGGGCATGCATTGTGTACAGTTTCATCGAGCGCATATATTCAATTATACCTTGTGGAGAGTTTTCATCCGTCCAGCCAGCAGTACACTGACATGTCTGTTCAGGTACTGGTGGAATCTTCTTTGGTCCCTTTAAACAGCCATTCACACGTGGAACACAGTCTTCATTCCTGTCATTAAGTGCCTGTCTATCTGCTATAGCTAATCTTAGTTGTGCACAACCATGTGGAACTGCAGAATGTGTGCTGCGGCACTTGTATGTGTACAGTCCACTTTGTGTGTTAAAAGATATGTCTGCATCAGTGACCTGCACATCTGGAATTGGGTCTGCCTCTGGTTCATTAATGCCATCATGGACGTGATCATCTTCCTCGTCATCATGCGCACCTTCCTTGTCATCATGTGATGGATCTTCTGGCGAGATGAACTGTTTCCACTCGTCATAATGTTCCCTCATAATCATTAAGTGAGGACACACCTCACCCTTATTAAGCCAGGTCACCTTTCTTTTGGGGCATGTGCCAAATTTACATCGATTCAATTGGCAAGATATAGTGTTTGTTTTTGTGCGCTCCATGTAAGTAAGGTGTACAAAGGAACACATATCACCTACAAGCACACTGAATTTCATTGTTTTGCCAGATGGACATTGCACAAAAGGTCTAGCAAGATAATTCTTTGCTGAAGAGAAGAGTTGTTGCATTTGAGTTGGAGGATCAGTTGCATTGTCACATTCCTGTTTGAGGAGTCTACAATGAACACAAGTAATCTCACCGTCTTCTAAGCTGAGGCCTCTCTTTTCAGATTCTTCCACAAGCTCCCTGTAAATGCCACACTCACATATGTAGTGGGCACCAGTTTCAACAGCTATCCTCTGACAGTGGATAAACTCAGTAGGCTTGAAAAGCCCTGTTGTATCGTCAATGTCATTCATCATTAGTATATCCTGAGCTGGAGTTGAATAGCGCCAGCATAGTTTGCCATTTTGAACAAGCTGAGAGCAATAATTGTCATACAAGGATGAACTACCTGTGCTCATGTTTGCTGCTGGCAGTTGATCTTCTTGCAGTGCTTGATCACTGCATCATGTGTCATTTTTCGAGTTTTCTGCCGCGGTGCTGCTCTTTCATTGACATTTATTGGACGACGAGGCTCATGGGGTTCAATAGGATCTTGAGGGTCGTCCATGTCTTGGTCTTCTTCTGGTGCTGGCTTGCAGAGTTCTCGGCAAGCATCCTGCAGAGTTGCAACCCGCTTACGAAAACACTTTGCCCATATGATCTTTCCTCTGATGGACCAGGGGCACTTGTCCAGAACAGGCAATTTGTGTGCAAACTTGAACGACTTTGGCTTGGACTGTGGGTAATTTGGAATAAGAGACACTGCATCACATTGTTCCTGAAGAGAAGCATAACCAGGAAGATGATCCTGAAGAAGAGGAGCTACATCCTGTTTGTTGTATGGTGCACCATGAACTGGCTGATTCTGGAACATTTCCTGTAGTCGAGTTTTACAAGGTTCGAGTGACCCAGAACAATGAATATACCTGGATGAAGAGACAAACCAAAATAGAAAGTCACTTATTTGCACAAAAATAATTGCACTGCACAGTCTTGAAACTTGCACTTGAGACTATGGTAAAACCTGATAGGATGCGATGAGCTCTAAGGCCTGATAACAAATATGAATTATGCTAAAATTATGTAGGAAATACACAAATAACCCTCCTTTGGTCATATGATGCATAAATGTTACCGTAACTCACCAGGGTTATCCAGGGCTAGATGCATGCATTATGACAAATCTACAGAATTGATACACAAACTCCCAGAGGGTCATCATGAACCAATGGGCATTATGCACTCTTGCATAAAACATACTCTTAACATCTTCATCAATATCGGAAAAATAACAATATCGGAAAGTCTTGAAATAGAATAGATCCCTCATGAGCCACCCTGCCTTTTGTGTAGAGCCATGAGTGGCAAATAGTGCATATGCCTGTCATGCATTGATTAACACTAGGTACTGATGACCCTAACCCATGACGTAAGATTTAAGTTTTAAGAGAAATAACTCACCATCTGTCAGTAAGATGGTCTAGGACTTGTTGGTGGCCTGCATACTTGGTGTGGACAACCATTTCCAGAAATTCACAATCTTGATCAGTTCCATTCATGCTGTCTATGAGTTGAATGATGAGGTTCTTTACACATCCTTGCTTCTCCGACAGATTGCGTTTATAAGCCATATCAGGGCGAAGTTTTTGTCCCTTTTTCCTGTGAAAAATATGGAACTTGTGTAAGATAATGCAACCCAAAACAGGTAACGGTAATTAGGATCGGTGAATGGGTTGTGTGATATCAGCTAGCTACACTTTAGGTAACCCAAATCTGTAGTCATTTTCATTTATTCATATTTGGTAAATGGTATGTGATAACGCTTCTTACTTGATAATGAAGTAAAGGCCATTTGCCTAAGAGAATTATTACATTAACCTTTCCTTGATAAGGAGTAAAGTATAATTTAAACTAGCCCCTAAGAAATAGATGGGCTATAAGATTGATCAAGCCCATAGATATGAAGAATTCATGCCATGGTAAAACTAAAAAAAGGTGAAATATTCTCTTATGTGGTGATAGCTATAGATTCAGTCCTGAAAGAAGTTCGTGAGGAGCAATATGAAGGACATGTAAAGAATGATAAAAGGCAATATTCCAGAGGACAGGTCCTAACACAGGCTCTGAAACAAAGGGAATGAATGCAATTTAACATACAATTCTCAAATCAGAAAAATATCTGCAGGCATTTCCATTCCTGAAAATGTATTACTGTTAGGTGCACATTGTGACAAGAAAACATCAAACGCATTAATCAACTGACAGATGAGGGTAAAACAACCAAACCTAAGAACTATTGAAAAATAGTCAAAATGCAACAACAGTATATCAGAAATGAATCATACTGGTTTTTCAATTTCTGCTGCAGCTGGTGTTGTATGTCTTCTTCAGTATACCTGTGACCACACTGCACCTCTAGTTGAATTTGGAAGGGTGTTTGATATCAAGTCACGTACTGCTGGAAATGCTGTTCTATAGCCACCTGATGCTATGTAACGCAGGTACACTTGGCCATGTACTTGAAATGCTGCGAGATAGAATACGCCATCACAGCACTTCGGGAAGGATGCCATTTCCAGAAGAGCTTCCTCTAAGGTGACAAGCACCTTCAAATCCAATGTTGAATGAAGATCCTTGATCATGTCATGTTCAAGGCTTACGAAGGGAGCACACACTTGAATGTTGTGAAACAAGTTAGTCATTGATGTAGACTCTAGTGTACCAACATTGTCTACTCTGTTTGAGGTTGATGCAACATCCAGTCGTAAACGCTTTGGTGCCTGAATATGGGAATTATATCGGGAATAAAAAACTAATTAACATATCCCTGTTAGAACATGGGTGATAGTAATGTGCATCATGGGGGTTACTCTTAATGTGCTCTGATATAGAGTGTATGCAATATATGTAGGTATCTCCTAAGGACAAAATAGACTTAAGTTGACACCATGGCTAAATTAATGGTGACTTCAGTAAACACCAAAACCCCACATCTCCCACTTAATTTGTGAATGGGGTTTGGGTAAAAATAAAAGACCTCCGGTGGTAGATGACATATGCAGGTGATAGATAACATGTGCAGGTGATTGATAACATGTGCAGGTGATAGATGACATGTGCAGGTGATAGATAACATGATCAGGAGGTAGATGCTTTGATAAGGCGGTTGATGACATGTTTAGGTGGTAGATGACATGTGCAGGAGGTAGATGATATAATTAGTGTTAGATGACATGTGCAGGAGGTAGATGCAGTTTGCATGTGGGCAGCTGGTGTCCATATGTGCAGGCCCAGGCCTACATGCTTGTCTTTTTTTATGGGTTTCCACCTCTGTGAACCACGTCTGAGTTTGTTTGTTTGTTTAGTTTTACGTCTGCAGGCCATCTTGGAACTCAGACATTACACGTCTGAGTGATCAAAGGCTGTGGTTTGTCTGGCCCTGCCTATGGGACCAGGCAAATAAAAGAACACTTGCTATCCTTCGAAAAGAGTAGGGGAATGAAGCCTGATAGCGGGTTTCCCCCTCAGCCCTCCACATAGATGCCGTCATTCATCTCATAGATTCAGTCATCCATAGATGCAGTCACCACTGTGTCACTATCACCTGAACACGTCATCTACCTCCTACACAAGCAGTATATAATTACCTGTCTAGCTGTATGGACAAGCAGCTTTTAAATACCTGTCCAGACTGAGAAAGAAAGGACTGAGTGTCCGATCTAACCTGAGTAGGTCTCGTGAAATACCGCGACATAAAACTATTCAAACAACCAACCAACCAACCAGATGCTGTGTGCAGGTGGAAGATGACATGTGTAGGTGGTAGATGACATGTTCAGGTGGTAGATGAGACATGCAGGTGATAGATGACATGATCAGGAGGTAGAAAACGTGTTAAGGTGATAGATGACATAATCAGGTGGGAGATCACATTGTCAGGTGGTAGATGACATGTGCAGTTGATAGATGTCTTGTGCAGGTGGAAGATGACATGTGCAGTTGACAGATAACATGTGCAGGTGATAGATGACATTTGCAGAAGATAGATGACATGTTCAGGAGGTAGGTGAAGTGTGCAGATAGTAGATGACATGTTCAGGTGGTAGATGACATGTGCAGAAGATAGATGACATGTTCAGGAGGTAGGTGAAGTGTGCAGATAGTAGATGACATGTTCAGGTGGTAGATGACATGTGCAGAAGATAGATGACATGTTCAGAAGGTAGGTGAAGTGTGAAGATGGTAGATGAAGTTTCCAGGTGATAGATGACATGTGCAGGTGATAGATGACATGTGCAGGTGATAGATGACATGTGCAGGTGGTAGATGGCATGTTCAGGTGGTAGATAACATGTGCAGGAGGTAGATGACAAGTTTAAGTGGTATATGACATGATAAGGTGGTAGATAACATGGTCAGGTGATGATCATGATCATGTCATCTATAACCTGAACACGTCATCTACCTCCTACACATGTCATCTATCACTTAAACATGCATCTACTGCCTGAGCATGTCATCTTCAACCTGCACACAGCATCTACCTCCTGCATAATATTATATCACCTATCATCTGAACACGTCATCTACCCCCTGCACACTTCATCTACTCCCTGCACACTTCATCTACATGTCATCTATTACTTACACATACCATCTATCGTCTGAACATGTCATCTACCACCTCCACATGTCATCTAACACCTGAACATGTCATCTACCACCTGAACATGTCATCTAACCCAAACATGTCATCTAACACTCATGCACATGTCATCTACAACCTTAACATAATATCTACCAATTGAACATGTCATCTATTAAGCTAATAGATGATGCATATCGGGGCCCTAGGGCTGTATATGCTGTATATACCTGAGCCGCGGAGCGGCGAGGGTATATACAGCATATACAGCCCGTGGGGCCCCGATATGCATCACCTAATAGGTTTATACCACCATTTCCTCCATTTTGTATCAATTTCTTACCTGATTTCCACAGAATATAGCCACGAGAAGACATTTTGTAAGTGCAAGCGATACGGCCCGGGTCCGCTCTGCGCGAAGCCATTGTTTTTGTTCCTTGCCGGGAGGGTTACGCCGTGTTCACACTCACTTTTCGTATGGAATCCAACCATGACATGTTATAATATTAAAATCCCAAGAAGTATTCGATCCATAGACGAGGAATGCGTGCTAATTTTCTCCATTTTCTTCAATATAAATGAGAATCCATTGATTTTTCCATCGTAAGCGAGTCGCGGTCCGGCCATTCCCACCCGCCTCCTTGTCCGGCGAAAGTGTGTCAGTGGCCCGGATGTGGATATAGGTCATCCGCTCGCCGTACAAGAAAGACGCCGAAACAATGGCTTCGCGCAGAGCGGCCACGGGAAAATCAATGGATTCTTATTTATATCGAAGAAAATGGAGAAAACTAGCACGCATTCCTCTTCTATGGATCAAAAACTTCTTAGGATTTTAATATAATAACATGACAAGCTTGGAATCAAGATGAAATCTGACTGCAACCTTACCACTAGGACCTCAGGTTAGAATTTATTTATTTTCGCATTGTGTTTCATCACCGTTCAGTGTGGCGCTATGGCTAAGGTCTTCGCCTACCACCACTGCGGCCGGGGTTCGATCCTCATACCAGTTGGGACGATTTTTCACATTGAAACAATGGCGAGACAAAATTTCTATGTCCGCCAGCGCTCCAAAAATATTCTAAGTCCAACGTGACCTCGAAAAAGTATATACCAAAAATTTCAAAAAAGCACAAGTGTGGTATATGCAGAATAATGCACGGCTAAACTGCATATAAACCCACCGGAAGTGCCGAAATCGTGGTATAACACCTGAACATGCCATCTACATCCTGAACATGTCATAGACTACCTTCACATCTACATCAACTTAAGTTAGCACTAGTATCTCCTACTGTTCTAAAAACAAATTCATAGGGCCTTACCTGTATGTCATCTCCTGAAATGTCATCAAGTTGCTCTGCTCGGCTCTCTGCTGTTGTGATTGCCTGAGTTTGCACTGTATCCTCCTGTGCCTGTAAACAGTAATGGTAAGTTTGAGTGGGTTATCTTGAGCTGGCGAACATCATGGTGCTCTTCATTTTTAACTCTGATGAATATTTACCCTATATATAAAAATGGTTTAGTAGATCGCTGGTTATAAATGTTCTATTTTTGACTGCTTCAGCCTCTGGTACTCATGGGGTACCAGATGAAGCAAAATTTTTAGGCTGTGAAGCAGTGAGGAAAATGCCAGCTAACTCGACCTATCCAATCAAAGTCGTAGGAGAAATATTTCCATGATAGAATCATCAATTTTCTATTGGTTTTTGCTTTCATTATCAGTCATGAATTATTATTTAGTTATTTTGATGAAGAAAAAACATTACAGCCTCAAAGTTCTTTTAAAACTGAAATGGCCGCCATCTTGGGCCTCCATTCAAGTAGATCGGAGCTCCTCATGATGGACTCCCCAGGTGTAGCTTCTCAACTACACCATACACCTAGAGAGTACTCATCGATACCTTCATTTTGATATGTCATACATTAAAATCAGACTATTAGTTCCCGAGAAATTACAGATAAAGTAACCTCCGAGAGAATCTGCTGGGAGAGTGCAAAATTGTTTATTGGTGCTATGAGATCGGTTGCTAAGATAAGCCCCGCTAAGATAAGAGCTTCTGGGGTACTTAAGACACAAGGGGGCAGCATACAAGTACACAGGGGCGTGGGAAGCAGTTTCAGAGTGGATGGGACCAGGGGGTTTTCTGCAATTTTTGACCCCTACCATGCACCTACACCCTCCACCTCCACCTACAGTAGAGTAACTATCACTCACCTGTACCACCTGTAGAGTAACTATCACTCACCTGTACCACCTGTAGGGTACCTACCATGCACCTACACCACCTGTAGAGTAACTATCACTCATCTGTACCACCTGTAGGGTACCTACCATGCACCTACACCACCTGTAGGCTATCTGTCACTCACCTGTACCACTTGTAGGGTACCTACCACACACCTACACTACTGGTAGGTTACCTATCACTCACCTGTACCACCTGTAGGGTACATACCATGCACCTACACCACCTGCAGAGTAATTATCACTCACCTGTACCACCTGTAGAGTAACTATCACTCACCTGTACCACCTGTAGGGTACCTACCATGCACCTACACCACCTGTAGAGTAATTATCACTCACCTGTACCACTTGTAGGGTACCTACCACGCGCCTACACTACTTGTAGGCTACCTATCACTCACCTGTACCACCTGCAGAGTAACTATCACTCACCTGTACCACCTGCAGAGTAACTATCACTCACCTGTACCACCTGTAGAGTAACTATCACTCACCTGTACCACCTGTAGAGTAACTATAACTCACCTGTACCACCTGTAGGGTACCTACCATGCACCTACACCACCTGTAGAGTAACTATCACTCACCTGTACCACCTGTAGGCTACCTACCATGCACCTACACCACCTGTAGGCTATCTGTCACTCACCTGTACCACTTGTAGGGTACATACCACACACCTACACTACTGGTAGGCTACCTATCACTCACCTGTACAACCTGTAGAGTACCTACCATGCACCTACACCACCTGTAGAGTAGCTATCACTCACCTGTACCACTTGTAGGGTACCTACCACGCGCCTACACTACTTGTAGGCTACCTATCACTCACCTGTACCACCTGTAGAGTAACTATCACTCACCTGTACCACCTGTAGGGTACCTACCATGCACCTACACCACCTGTAGAGTAACTATCACTCACCTGTACCACCTGTAGAGTAACTATCACTCACCTGTACCACCTGTAGGGTACCTACCATGCACCTACACCACCTGTAGGCTATCTGTCACTCACCTGTACCACTTGTAGGGTACCTACCACACACCTACACTACTGGTAGGCTACCTATCACTCACCTGTACCACCTGTAGAGTACCTACCATGCACTTACACCACCTGTAGAGTAATTATCACTCACCTGTACCACTTGTAGGGTACCTACCACACGCCTACACTACTTGTAGGCTACCTATCACTCACCTGTACCACCTGTAGGGTACCTACCATACACCTACACCACCTGTAGAGTAATTATCACTCACCTGTACCACCTGTAGGGTACCTACCATGCACCTACACCACCTGTAGAGTAACTATCACTGACCTGTACCACCTGTAGGGTACCTACCATACACCTACACCACCTGTAGAGTAACTATAACTCACCTGTACCACCTGTAGGGTACCTACCATGCACCTACACCACCTGTAGAGTAACTATCACTGACCTGTACCACCTGTAGGGTACCTACCATTCACCTACACCACCTGTAGAGTAACTATCACTCACCTGTACCACCTGTAGGGTACCTACCATGCACCTACACCACCTGTAGAGTAACTATCACTGACCTGTACCACCTGTAGGGTACCTACCATTCACCTACACCACCTGTAGAGTAACTATCACTCACCTGTACCACTTGTAGGGTACCTACCACGCGCCTACACTACTTGTAGGCTACCTATCACTCACCTGTACCACCTGCAGAGTAACTATCACCCACCTGTACCACCTGCAGAGTAACTAACTCACCTGTACCACCTGTAGGCTACCTACCATGCACCTACACCACCTGTAGAGTAACTATCACTGACCTGTACCACCTGTAGGGTACCTACCATTCACCTACACCACCTGTAGAGTAACTATCACTCACCTGTACCACCTGTAGGGTACCTACCATGCACCTACACCACCTGTAGAGTAACTATCACTCACCTGTACCACCTGTAGGGTACCTACCATTCACCTACACCACCTGTAGAGTAACTATCACTCACCTGTACCACCTGTAGGGTACCTACCATGCACCTACACCACCTGTAGAGTAACTATCACTCACCTGTACCACCTGTAGAGTAACTATCACTCACCTGTACCACCTGTAGGCTACCTATCACTCACCTGTACCACCTGTAGAGTAACTATCACTCACCTGTACCACCTGTAGGCTACCTACCATGCACCTTCACCACCTGTAGGCTATCTGTCACTCACCTGTACCACTTGTAGGTTACCTACCACACACCTACACTACTGGTAGGCTACCTATCACTCACCTGTACCACCTGTAGGGTACCTACCATGCACCTACACCACCTGTAGAGTAACTATCACTCACCTGTACCACCTGTAGAGTAACTATCACTCACCTGTACCACCTGTAGGGTACCTACCATGCACCTACACCACCGGTAGAGTAAGTATCACTCACCTGTACCACCTGTCAGACCTAGGGGGGGTTACATCGTACATGCAGTGCAGTGCTCGAAAATGGCGAGCAAAGTGTAGAGAAATTGGGGGGGGTCTGGGGGCATGCCCCCAGGGCCCAGGAAAATTTAGAAATTTAGGGGTGAAATGGGCTATTCTGGTGACTTTTACTAAGTTTTAGAGCTATACATTTATAGCTTGATAACCATGATTTTGAAGCTCTTGATCCCTATTTTCCGGGACATACACCCTTCCGTGCGGGACATGAAACACGTGAGATTTGCAACTGGAGAATAGTCTATTAGATTCCCCAAAGCCCAAGCCTGTTTTTACGACGTTGTCCACTTAGGGAGTGGTCATTATTTATCAACAGGGGGGGTGGTGGGTTTGAGGAGGGGGCGTAAAATTTTCAGACCCCTCCCGAGGGGGGGGCTAAAAAAATTCACCCTCTTTTTAGCGAAAACTCTCCGTGCCTCCGGTGAGGGGGGCGCAAAACATTTTGACTGCCGTCGAGGTGGGGTGTAAAAAATTTTCGCGCGTCCGGGCGAAAACCCACCACCCCCCCTGTTGATAAATAATGACCACTCCCTTAACATAAATCCGGAAGTGGCGCTGGAAGTAAAGTTGCAGTACGGGAGACGTTGACCAATCAGAGAACGTCATGGGGTTCTCTCGAGGACTATTTCTATGGTGTGACCTCAAGAAGTCAGCGTAGTCATGTACTACAGCTCTTCTGGTCACGTGATCTAGCATTAATCTCGAACAAGATAAGTAAGGCCGTACAAACCATGGTTACATACTTCAAGCTCTAATAGAATTTGAAAAAAAACGACAACCCTAATGATACTGTCCCTACGCCGTAGAACTATGTTTGCCAAAAATGTTATTTTATAAAAATTGCATCAAGGCTATTTGCTCTGACAGTGACGCTCGTGAGTCTGGACTACACCGACTTCTTGAGAATTACTACTTGCGATATGATAGGCCTATAAAGGGAGTGGTCATTATTTATCAACAGGAGGGGTGGTGGGTTTGAGGGGGAGTATAAAAAATTCAGACCCCTTCCGAGGGGGGCTAAAAAGATTTTGACCCGTCTTGAGGGGAGGGCCAAAAAAAATTAAAGCAAAAAAGCCTGCACGCTACTATAGAACAAAGAGGGCGCGAAAATTAATCTAGGTGGGGTGCAAAAAAATTTAACTGCCTTCAAGGGGGGGGCGTAAATTTTTTTTCGCACATCCGCACAAAAACTACCAGGCCTACACAAAAACCCACCACCCCCCTGTTTATAATGGCCACTCCCTAATACATGTTACTTTTTTCTATCATGTAAGGGAGTGGTCATTATTTATCAACAGGAGGGGGTGGTGGGTTTTCGTGCGCATGCGCGGAAATTTTTTATGCCCCCCCTCGACGGCAGTCAAAATTTTTTGCGCCCCCCGTGCCAGAGGCGCGGAAAGTTTTCACGGCCAATATCATTGCGCTCCTTCCACCACTGCTGTAGCCACACCTTGATGGTGACCTGTACTATCCGACCATCTCCACCATCACCTTGGGCTCCCATACACTGCTGGACTTCTACCACCCCCTGCAGGAGAGAAGTACAGACGACCAGGAGGACCTATCCCACACTGGAGCAGAGGTCAGTACATTTATAGCTCTCAGTGAGTTAGATAAGTGGACATTTTAGTTCCGGGTATCTGCCATATATCTAAATATCTTTTGAGTACCAAGTACATGCAATTGCTGACACGATCTATATCCGATACTGATGTGCTACCATAAGCCGTTTAGTCAAAACTGGTCGCTTCCACCCATTGGATGCACCACCACTTAGTATTGCAGAATTCAAAGAGAATTTATTTCAGTATAAAACCTGATTTATTTGACAGGCCTCTGCTCCAAAGACAGACTTCTCCCAGCGACATCTAACATCCATACTGCTAGAAAGGCGGAGTCTCGTGCTAGTCAAAGACGACATGTTTCACACCTACCTGCACGGTATCCGTGAGGTTACCTCTGACACACTCACCGATAAGGTAGCCAATCTATCAATGTGCACCGCTCAGACTGCAGACACCCTACAGCGGGGTAGGCGCATCTCTCTCACCATCAGGCACGTCCCCAAAGTACTCAAACTCAGACTAGGCTTTTGTAGGAGATAACAATTACACTGCATCATCTTTGCCAGTTCATGGAGTTATAAATTATTGTTAAGAGTTAATAAATATTGGTTATATATTTTTTTATGACTAAACATGGGCATATCCGTTATGATGTATGCTTACATAAAAGAATATACTTGAAACCATGTAGCTGTACATATGCCAGTACTTCGTTTTAGTAGTTGTACCGATATTTTTATGGATTTACAGGCATCTATATCTCTTATAAATTGGCAGTGGCATTCAAAAGAGTGTATGTGATACGTTCGTTTGATATAACTGCCTTTAAAATGCAAGTTACCAAATGTGGGTTATATTGTATTCAGGTATTGGTCTGTTTTATTTTTTTGAATTGTAGGTGCTTTAATTACCACACGTGAAAGAATGTAAAAAGTATTGTTTATTTGACAATTGCTATGTACAAGTTGAACTTAATTTCAACTATTATCAGATACGACACCTATATAATAAACACACGAGAACTGATATACCGGTATATAATACCAACATGGGCCTACATGGTGTCCTAATGGATGCATAGGATTCATATATGCTAAGACTAAGTATGTATTAAACATCCAGATAAAATTTGGAAATATGAACATGGTTCAAGCATTTAATTAAGTTTCTACATTAAAATGAAAGAATCATATATTTGCTCTGTGTTAAATTGTATAACTACATTACACTATCAATTACAAACCCGCACATCAACAAAAGTCGCATTGATAACCTTATCAAGACCTACAGCTTTTAGCTTTTTATAACATCCTTCCTAAAATCACTGTTTTTTGGGGGGTTTTTTTGTTTGTTTTTTTTACTTAAACCCCAATGAAACAACCAGTTTCGTTTATTTCTCCCCAGCAGTCCCCCAGGATATACAACCATGTAGAGGCGTTTGTGTGCCCAACGAAAGGGCTTTGTGAACCTTTAGTTATTCTGAGGAAGCTCGTGTGTACAAAGAGCTGTTCATTCTCTTCTTGTAAAGACAGGATTTTGAACTTAGTGAGTGCCCATCGGAATTAAAAGAATAGTCACCATAGCCTGAACTTGATGATAGTGAAAACTCCATCGTAAATCCACTCTCTGCTTGGGAGACTTGTAAAGCAGTCAGTGTTTCCGCACACGGCCACTGATCATTGCTAAGGCAAATGAAGAACCAAGGAAGGACAAGACTTGGTCAGTTTGACTCCACTGTGGGTTGATTGCGCCTTTACTAATTCCAGTGTCTTCCCATCGTGAGCCCCCCAATTGTTTCAACAGTCTTGCTCCATTAGCAGTGAGCTGCTCCCATGGGATATAAATTCCTGCTAGTCATCATCTTCTGTCAGGTTCCTGAGGTAGTCTATAATTACTATTACAGGAGCGGCAAAGGTGAAGATTGTGGCTACAAGGGCTACGTACCACGCCCAGCCCAGCTTACATGAGTTGGCGCCGTATGTTTCATCTTTTGTGATAAAGTATTCTTGGTACTGTGTGGCAAACACACCAACTGCTATCACCTGGAATATAACTGTCAAAAGAAATAATACCATTTTTAGTATTACATGTATTCCAAATATGTACTGGGAAGGTATACCAGGGCATCTGGTTTAGATCAGATCGATCCCTTTTAAAGATTTTAGCAGTACAGTGACTGATCAGGATTCCGGTTTTCGTACTGTTCATAATTTACTTCTTTGACTGGAATTTATATGATTTGATTTTTTTTTGCTAAAAATTGACTCAAAAACCATATGGTATCCTATGTTTGAAGAATCTAATTTTGTTGAGAAGGGAGCAATACCTCTGTCTTCAATTTATGACGACAGTTGAAATGAGTAAACTGTAAAAGTGGTTTCTTACCAACAAGCAGGCTAGAGGCGAGGGCACATGCTAACATGAGCATGCTTTCCATACTTGCGAAAATGTAGGCACCAAAGATTCCCACCGTACCCAAAATACCAACAAAGGCCAAAGTGCTGAATGACTGGCAGGCTGTAAATCTGTAAATGGATGAAAAAAAATATGATAAACCTTAATGCATGTACAGGTTTTAGGTATTACAAAAAATCTGCCTTGAAAATTATATTCTTTTTAAACAAAATGGTAGATGAGGGTGGGTTCTTCGAAGTATAAGGGGCGGGGCAACCTTTTTACCCACCCACCCCACCCCTTCTTAGAGAACTGTAACCAGCCTACTCTAGTGTAATGACTCATATCACTTGGTAAAGATTAAACTCCAAATGGACACATGCATTAATTCATGGGCAAGTACCATGAAACCTCATGTAACTGCCATAAATGTACAAGCTGGATCTGGACTTGAATAAAAAAAAAAGTGGCTCCTGAGCCTTGGGAAATAGTACTGGTGATTTATTTGTGTCCAGGCCAATCCTGTAAGACACAGGCAGTCTCTGAAATAGTCTATACACCGTGGCTTATATACAGGCATTTACAGTCCAGGTACAGGTATAGAGTTCCTGAATGGATCAATCTCCCTACCTCCATAACTGCCCAAGTCGATGAAGTCACTACAGGACTGCCCTCCAATATATCCAGACACACAGTAACGCCACATGCCAATGTATTCATCCCGTTTCACCTTATTAAGGTCTGTACGACCCCAGTAAGGAGCTGCAAAGGCTATGGTGAAGAGTAGGGCGGCCACAATGAGGAAGGCCATGGATGACTTCTTCACACACGACCAGCTGGGTTTCACCCCGCCCTTGGGCAAAGCCCCTGAGAACCGGTGTTCCTTCATCTTGATGTCTTGTACTCAAATGCCATTCATACTGTACCCACTAGACACCTGTTTGTCTGGAATGGGGCTGAAAGTTGTGGTGCTTGTAGCTTAATTCCTCCACCGTGATGGCTTGTTTAGTAGTGTGTGGGAGACGTATCAACTAGGTCAGGCTGTGGAGCAAGGTCCACCCAGGTGTCTCCCTACTAACTGATATGGTCATTCCCCATGTTCAGGTGTAAACTCTTTATCTAAGTGGGTCATGTACAAAGAGACAGGCTCAGCTATTATATTGACTGCAGAAAGATGAATGGATTGTAACAGATGTTAGGATTGGGGTTTCTTAAGTGTCCAGAGCAGAAATAGTCGGCCTCTGCCCAAAAATAAATGTGGATTCTCCTTGGGGGAGGGGCAAAAGAACAATAGGGGTCTCGGGGGGGGGGAGGGGGAGTCTCTAGACAGTTATTCAGTTGATTCCTGTGCATAGCCCCACCGATAAGCTGGCAACAGCGTGATCGAGGGTAAATAGACAAGTTAATGAATACATGCCGGCATCCGAGTTAAAAGAAAAAAAGAGAGATATAAGCTTTCTGAAAAATTTATTTGTCTATCTATATTACAATGTTTTCTATATGGGAACAATCAGATCTAAGTTCCACCGAGTATAAACCTCACTTACATTATTTACACAAATCTCTGAGTGTTATGACGAAGTCGAGTTACCAAAACTAATACACATGTGTACAAGATTTAACTCAAATCAATTAATGCATAAATAGATGCGGATTTGACTATCAAATCAACAAATTACTGTTTCGTTTTCTCGTTTTCCAAGCATCAAGGGCCTGTATATAAGACGTATATAATTATGTACTAGTGGTAGATGTAAAAAAAAAAGAGAAAAAATAAACAGAAACCGTTAATGTATATGAAATACCAGTATACTAAACATTCGTAATACAGAAAGGGTATATTGGTAAGCAAAGGGGAAAATGATTTATTTGATTATTATATACATTTACAACTGATAGCTATGTATATAGTAATCGGACTTTCATCTCACTATTTACATTTGGCTTTGGACAGCTTTGCCTCCTGCTAACGGAATGTTTGATAAATGTATGAAGTATGGATGGAGCACTTTGCCTGGAATCTTAGTTTAAACAGTCTCAAGTTCAGGTTACTTTAGATGTAGCAAGAGAGCGGCAAAAATACCTTTGCATTACTATAGGTTAAAAGAGTGCGTTCGCATGCAATTTTCGGCCCTTCAGGGGGGCCAAAAATAATTTGACCCTTGAGAGGGGGGGGCAAAATTGTTTTCGCCTGTCTGCACACAAACCCACCAGCCCCCCCCTGTTAAAAAAATGATCACTCCCTAAGTATCCCACAGTACAGGGGCTTGCCAAGTTCTGGGAGATTCACTTTACTAGTACTTGTACGCATTTCTATCCACAGATCCCTGGCTCAATATATTACATTCCACAGTTTGTGTCGGAGAAAGAAGAAGAATATCTCATCCGTCAGGTGGATGATGCCCCGAAACCAAAATGGACGCAATTATTGAATAGACGTCTGCAGAATTGGGGTAAGATAGGGCGTAGCATATAAATTAGATATATTGATATGTATTACATTGGTGTTCAAACTTTAATACCTTTAATATTAAAAAACATACATAGATAGAACTAAACGACCGTGGTGTACGAGGTGGTCGATCCACCACGAGGGAGTTGTCTCCCTCGTGGTGGATCGGCCACCGAGGACACCAGGGGAGTTTAGTTCTATATTTATTTTATGTTTTTAGAGGGTTTAATTAACTGAAAATTAGCAAAATCCGTTACCGTAGTTCACCGCACGAGCACCGGTCCGCCATTTTGAATCTTTACACACAGCCAGAATGAGGCTGCAGTGGTGGATCTGCCGCTGTGGTGGATCGACACACGTTACGCCACTGGGGGTGTGGCGATCGGCCGCGCAATGCTATCTCTATGGGAAGAAGTTATTCACATAAAATAAAACGTATTCAATGATATCTCCTCTCTTTTTGCCACAGGTGGTATACCACATCAGAAAGGAATGGTTGCAGAGCCCATACCGGAGGTGCGTACACATTATTACCCTCTAGATAAGGCGCAGCTTCTTTGAGAAAGGGGGAGAGGGGTGCATAGGGGATTTCACGCACACTGGGTTGCTGAGAGCGTAAACAAACATCCCTCTATCAGATTTCTATGTTCCATAATGAAACACTTGGATGATAACTTCCACATGATAATTATTCACCAACCATCTAAAATATGGGATATGAATGCTGTCTGGTAACTGAAAGTCTCTTTTTTCACTAGGATTGTCCATGATCTTCAATTAACCTTTTTTTCAAATTTCAGTGGCTCAACAGATACTGCTGTAAGATCACAGAACTCGGCGTATTTGAAGGGAAGAAAGCTAACCACGTATTGATAAATGAGTACAAGCCAGGACAAGGCATCATGGTAAGGATATGACCCCTTAACGGATACACGTGTCCACATGTTATGCTGTTGTCGCATGCCCTTTTCTCGCCCTAAATTGTCCAGTATTCACTCAAAGAACTCTGGTTGTTAGCCATTCCAGGAATACTCTGAAATTATTACCATCTATGACGTACTTATTCACTTACTCGCTCGCTGGCCCAGGGCCCTTATTACGTCAAATACGGTACTTGGATTTCGTGATTTACCCTCCATTCGGTAATATTATTGGCTCAGGGACTCCCTGAGTCAAGGTTGCCAGGTAGGCAGGATCCATTTCAAAATTCATGACATCTAAATTTAAATCTTATTTTTAGATAAGAATTCAAATTCATTTTGTCACAAAATCACATGAGTGAATAGAAAACAGTTGTATGTTCGCATTATATCAAGTTTCACCACAAAAAAAGTGTTTTTGTTTGTCAAAATAAGGTTGAAAAAAGGAGTGCCAAAAAATGGGTAGGGTGTTAACCATCCCCGAGCCATGTGTGTTTCAATGTACTACACCCATTCATTGACTGTGGCAACATCATAATATCATTGCGCTCCTTCCACCACTGCTGTAGCCACACCTGGATGGTGACCTGTACTATCCGACCGTCTCCACCATCACCTTGGGCTCCCATACACTGCTGGACTTCTACCACCCCCTGCAGGAGAGAAGTACAGACGACCAGGAGGACCTTTCCCACACTGGAGCAGAGGTCATTACATTTATAGCTCTCAGTGAGTTAGATAAGTGGACATTTTAGTACCGGGTATCTGCCATATATCTAAATATCTTTTGAGTACCAAGTACATGCAATTGCTGACACGATCTATATCCGATACTGATGTGCTACCATAAGCCGTTTAGTCAAAACTGGTCGCTTCCACCCATTGGATGCACCACCACTTAGTATTGCAGAATTCAAAGAGAATTTATTTCAGTATAAAACCTGATTTATTTGACAGGCCTCTGCTCCAAAGACAGACTTCTCCCAGCGACATCTAACATCCATACTGCTAGAAAGGCGGAGTCTCGTGCTAGTCAAAGACGACATGTTTCACACCTACCTGCACGGTATCCGTGAGGTTACCTCTGACACACTCACCGATAAGGTAGCCAATCTATCAATGTGCACCGCTCAGACTGCAGACACCCTACAGCGGGGTAGGCGCATCTCTCTCACCATCAGGCACGTCCCCAAAGTACTCAAACTCAGACTAGGCTTTGGTAGGAGATAACAATTACACTGCATCATCTTTGCCAGTTCATGGAGTTATAAATTATTGTTAAGAGTTAATAAATATTGGTTATATATTTTTTTATGACTAAACATGGGCATATCCGTTATGATGTATGCTTACATAAAAGAATATACTTGAAACCATGTAGCTGTACATATGCCAGTACTTCGTCTTAGTAGTTGTACAGATATTTTTATGGATTTACAGGCATCTATATCTCTTATAAATTGGCAGTGGCATTCAAAAGAGTGTATGTGATACGTTCGTTTGATATAACTGCCTTTAAAATGCAAGTTACCAAATGTGGGTTATATTGTATTCAGGTATTGGTCTGTTTTATTTTTTTGAATTGTAGGTGCTTTAATTACCACACGTGAAAGAATGTAGAAAGTATTGTTTATTTGACAATTGCTATGTACAAGTTGAACTTAATTTCAACTATTATCAGATACGACACCTATATAATAAACACACGAGAACTGATATACCGGTATATAATACCAACATGGGCCTACATGGTGTCCTAATGGATGCATAGGATTCATATATGCTAAGACTAAGTATGTATTAAACATCCAGATAAAATTTGGAAATATGAACATGGTTCAAGCATTTAATTAAGTTTCTACATTAAAATGAAAGAATCATATATTTGCTCTGTGTTAAATTGTATAACTACATTACACTATCAATTACAAACCCGCACATCAACAAAAGTCGCATTGATAACCTTATCAAGACCTACAGCTTTTAGCTTTTTATAACATCCTTCCTAAAAGTCGCTGTTTTTTTGGGTTTTTTTTTTGTTTGTTTTTTTTACTTAAACCCCAATGAAACAACCGGTTTCGTTTATTTCTCCCCAGCAGTCCCCCGGGATATACAACCATGTAGAGGCGTTTGTGTGCCCAACGAAAGGGCTTTGTGAACCTTTAGTTATTCTGAGGAAGCTCGTTTATGTGTACAAAGAGCTGTTCATTCTCTTCTTGTAAAGACAGGATTTTGAACTTAGTGAGTGCCCATCGGAATTAAAAGAATAGTCACCATAGCCTGAACTTGATGATAGTGAAAACTCCATTGTAAATCCACTCTCTGCTTGGGAGACTTGTAAAGCAGTCAGTGTTTCCGCACACGGCCACTGATCATTGCTAAGGCAAATGAAGAACCAAGGAAGGACAAGACTTGGTCAGTTTGACTCCACCGTGGGTTGATTGCGCCTTTACTAATTCCAGTGTCTTCCCATCGTGAGCCCCCCAATTGTTTCAACAGTCTTGCTCCATTAGCAGTGAGCTGCTCCCATGGGATATGATTATAATAAATTCCTGCTAGTCATCATCTTCTGTCAGGTTCCTGAGGTAGTCTATGATTACTATTACAGGAGCGGCAAAGGTGAAGATTGTGGCTACAAGGGCTACGTACCACGCCCAGCCCAGCTTACATGAGTTGGCGCCGTATGTTTCATCTTTTGTGATAAAGTATTCTTGGTACTGTGTGGCAAACACACCAACTGCTATCACCTGGAATATAACTGTCAAAAAAAATAATACCATTTTTAGTATTACATGTATTCCAAATATGTACTGGGAAGGTATACCAGGGCATCTGGTTTAGATCAGATCGATCCCTTTTAAAGATTTTAGCAGTACAGTGACTGATCAGGATTCCGGTTTTCGTACTGTTCATAATTTACTTCTTTGACTGGAATTTATATGATTTGATTTTTTTTGCTAAAAATTGACTCAAAAACCATATGGTATCCTATGTTTGAAGAATCTAATTTTGTTGAGAAGGGAGCAATACCTCTGTCTTCAATTTATGACAACAGTTGAAATGAGTAAACTGTAAAAGTGGTTTCTTACCAACAAGCAGGCTAGAGGCGAGGGCACATGCTAACATGAGCATGCTTTCCATACTTGCGAAAATGTAGGCACCAAAGATTCCCACCGTACCCAAAATACCAACAAAGGCCAAAGTGCTGAATGACTGGCAGGCTTTCAGCCAATCTGTAAATGGATGAAAATAAATATGATAAACCTTAATGCATGTACAGGTTTTAGGTATTACAAAAAATCTGCCTTGAAAATTATATTCTTTTTAAACAAAATGGTAGATGAGGGTGGGTTCTTCGAAGTATAAGGGGCAGGGCAACCTTTTTACCCACCCACCCCACCCCTTCTTAGAGAACTGTAACCAGCCTACTCTAGTGTAATGACTCATATCACTTGGTATAGATTAAACTCCAAATGGACACATGCATTAATTCATGGGCAAGTACCATGAAACCTCATGTAACTGCCATAAATGTACAAGCTGGATCTGGACTTGAATAAAAAAAAAAGTGGCTCCTGAGCCTTGGGAAATAGTACTGGTGATTTATTTGTGTCCAGGCCAATCCTGTAAGACAGTCTCTGAAATAGTCTATACACCGTGGCTTATATACAGGCATTTACAGTCCAGGTACAGGTATAGAGTTCCTGAATGGATCAATCTCCCTACCTCCATAACTGCCCAAGTTGATGAAGTCACTACAGGACTGCCCTCCAATATATCCAGACACACAGTAACGCCACATGCCAATGTATTCATCCCGTTTCACCTTATTAAGGTCTGTACGACCCCAGTAAGGAGCTGCAAAGGCTATGGTGAAGAGTAGGGCGGCCACAATGAGGAAGGCCATGGATGACTTCTTCACCCACGACCAGCTGGGTTTCACCCCGCCCTTGGGCAAAGCCCCTGAGTACCGGTGTTCCTTCATCTTGATGTCTTGTACTCAAATACCATTCATACTGTACCCACTAGACACCTGTTTGTCTGGAATGGGGCTGAAAGTTGTGGTGCTTGTAGCTTAATTCCTCCACCGTGATGGCTTGTTTAGTAGTGTGTGGGAGACGTATCAACTAGGTCAGGCTGTGGAGCAAGGTCCACCCAGGTGTCTCCCTACTAACTGATATGGTCATTCCCCGTGTTCAGGTGTAAACTCTTTATCTAAGTGGGTCATGTACAAAGAGACAGGCTCAGCTATTATATTGACTGCAGAAAGATGAATGGATTGTAACAGATGTTAGGATTGGGGTTTCTTAAGTGTCCAGAGCAGAAATAGTCGGCCTCTGCCCAAAAATAAATGTGGATTCTCCTTGGGGGAGGGGCAAAAGAACAATAGGGGTCTCGGGGGGGGGAGGGGGAGTCTCTAGACAGTTATTCAGTTGATTCCTGTGCATAGCCCCACCGATAAGCTGGCAACAGCGTGATCGAGGGTAAATAGACAAGTTAATGAATACATGCCGGCATCCGAGTTAAAAGAAAAAAAGAGAGATATAAGCTTTCTGAAAAATTTATTTGTCTATCTATATTACAATGTTTTCTATATGGGAACAATCAGATCTAAGTTCCACCGAGTATTAACCTCACTTACATTATTTACACAAATCTCTGAGTGTTATGACGAAGTCGAGTTACCAAAACTAATACACATGTGTACAAGATTTAACTCAAATCAATTAATGCATAAATAGATGCGGATTTGACTATCAAATCAACAAATTACTGTTTCGTTTTCTCGTTTTCCAAGCATCAAGGGCCTGTATATAAGACGTATATAATTATGTACTAGTGGTAGATGTAAAAAAAAAAGAGAAAAAATAAACAGAAACCGTTAATGTATATGAAATACCAGTATACTAAACATTCGTAATACAGAAAGGGTATATTGGTAAGCAAAGGGGAAAATGATTTATTTGATTATTATATACATTTACAACTGATAGCTATGTATATAGTAATCGGACTTTCATCTCACTATTTACATTTGGCTTTGGACAGCTTTGCCTCCTGCTAACGGAATGTTTGATAAACGTATGAAGTATGGATGGAGCACTTTGCCTGGAATCTTAGTTTAAACAGTCTCAAGTTCAGGTTACTTTAGATGTAGCAAGAGAGCGGCAAAAATACCTTTGCATTACTATAGGTTAAATGAGTGCGTTCGCATGCAATTTTCGGCCCTTCAGGGGGGCCAAAAATAATTTGACCCTTGAGAGGGGGGGGGGCAAAATTGTTTTCGCCTGTCTGCACACAAACCCACCACCCCCCCCCCTGTTAAAAAAATGATCACTCCCTAAGTATCCCACAGTACAGGGGCTTGCCAAGTTCTGGGAGATTCACTTTACTAGTACTTGTACGCATTTCTATCCACAGATCCCTGGCTCAATATATTACATTCCACAGTTTGTGTCGGAGAAAGAAGAAGAATATCTCATCCGTCAGGTGGATGATGCCCCGAAACCAAAATGGACGCAATTATTGAATAGACGTCTGCAGAATTGGGGTAAGATAGGGCGTAGCATATAAATTAGATATATTGATATGTATTACATTGGTGTTCAAACTTTAATATCTTTTAATATTAAAAAACATACATAGATAGAACTAAACGACCGTGGTGTACGAGGTGGTCGATCCACCACGAGGGAGTTGTCTCCCTCGTGGTGGATCGGCCACCGAGGACACCAGGGGAGTTTAGTTCTATATTTATTTTATGTTTTTAGAGGGTTTAATTAACTGAAAATTAGCAAAATCCGTTACCGTAGTTCACCGCACGAGCGCCGGTCCGCCATTTTGAATCTTTACACACAGCCAGAATGAGGCTGCAGTGGTGGATCTGCCGCTGTGGTGGATCGACACACGTTACGCCACTGGGGGTGTGGCGATCGGCCGCGCAATGCTATCTCTACGGGAAGAAGTTATTCACATAAAATAAAACGTATTCAATGATATCTCCTCTCTTTTTGCCACAGGTGGTTTACCACATCAGAAAGGAATGGTTGCAGAGCCCATACCAGAGGTGCGTACACATTATTACCCTCTAGATAAGGCGCAGCTTCTTTGAGAAAGGGGGAGAGGGGTGCATAGGGGATTTCACGCACACTGGGTTGCTGAGAGCGTAAACAAACATCCCTTTATCAGATTTCTATGTTCCATAATGAAACACTTGGATGATAACTTCCACATGATAATTATTCACCAACCATCTAAAATATGGGATATGAATGCTGTCTGGTAACTGAAAGTCTCTTTTTTCACTAGGATTGTCCATGATCTTCAATTAACCTTTTTTTCAAATTTCAGTGGCTCAACAGATACTGCTGTAAGATCACAGAACTCGGCGTATTTGAAGGGAAGAAAGCTAACCACGTATTGATAAATGAGTACAAGCCAGGACAAGGCATCATGGTAAGGATATGACCCCATAACGGATACACGTGTCCACATGTTACGCTGTTGTCGCATGCCCTTTTTTCGCCCTGAATTGTCCAGTATTCACTCAAAGAACTCTGGTTGTTAGCCATTCCAGGAATACTCTGAAATTATTACCATCTATGACGTACTTATTCACTTACTCGCTCGCTGGCCCAGGGCCCTTATTACGTCAAATACGGTACTTGGATTTCGTGATTTACCCTCCATTTGGTAATATTATTGGCTCAGGGACTCCCTGAGTCAAGGTTGCCAGGTAGGCAGGATCCATTTCAAAATTCATGACATCTAAATTTAAATCTTATTTTTAGATAAGAATTCAAATTCATTTTGTCACAAAATCACATGAGTGAATAGAAAACAGTTGTATGTTCGCATTATATCAAGTTTCACCACAAAAAAAGTGTTTTTGTTTGTCAAAATAAGGTTGAAAAAAGGAGTGCCAAAAAATGGGTAGGGTGTTAACCATCCCCGAGCCATGTGTGTTTCAATGTACTACACCCATTCATTGACTGTGGCAACATCATAATATCATTGCGCTCCTTCCACCACTGCTGTAGCCACACCTGGATGGTGACCTGTACTATCCGACCGTCTCCACCATCACCTTGGGCTCCCATACACTGCTGGACTTCTACCACCCCCTGCAGGAGAGAAGTACAGACGACCAGGAGGACCTATCCCACACTGGAGCAGAGGTCAGTACATTTATAGCTCTCAGTGAGTTAGATAAGTGGACATTTTAGTACCGGGTATCTGCCATATATCTAAATATCTTTTGAGTACCAAGTACATGCAATTGCTGACACGATCTATATCCGATACTGATGTGCTACCATAAGCCGTTTAGTCAAAACTGGTCGCTTCCACCCATTGGATGCACCACCACTTAGTATTGCAGAATTCAAAGAGAATTTATTTCAGTATAAAACCTGATTTATTTGACAGGCCTCTGCTCCAAAGACAGACTTCTCCCAGCGACATCTAACATCCATACTGCTAGAAAGGCGGAGTCTCGTGCTAGTCAAAGACGACATGTTTCACACCTACCTGCACGGTATCCGTGAGGTTACCTCTGACACACTCACCGATAAGGTAGCCAATCTATCAATGTGCACCGCTCAGACTGCAGACACCCTACAGCGGGGTAGGCGCATCTCTCTCACCATCAGGCACGTCCCCAAAGTACTCAAACTCAGACTAGGCTTTGGTAGGAGATAACAATTACACTGCATCATCTTTGCCAGTTCATGGAGTTATAAATTATTGTTAAGAGTTAATAAATATTGGTTATATATTTTTTTATGACTAAACATGGGCATATCCGTTATGATGTATGCTTACATAAAAGAATATACTTGAAACCATGTAGCTGTACATATGCCAGTACTTCGTCTTAGTAGTTGTACAGATATTTTTATGGATTTACAGGCATCTATATCTCTTATAAATTGGCAGTGGCATTCAAAAGAGTGTATGTGATACGTTCGTTTGATATAACTGCCTTTAAAATGCAAGTTACCAAATGTGGGTTATATTGTATTCAGGTATTGGTCTGTTTTATTTTTTTGAATTGTAGGTGCTTTAATTACCACACGTGAAAGAATGTAGAAAGTATTGTTTATTTGACAATTGCTATGTACAAGTTGAACTTAATTTCAACTATTATCAGATACGACACCTATATAATAAACACGCGAGAACTGATATACCGGTATATAATACCAACATGGGCCTACATGGTGTCCTAATGGATGCATAGGATTCATATATGCTAAGACTAAGTATGTATTAAACATCCAGATAAAATTTGGAAATATGAACATGGTTCAAGCATTTAATTAAGTTTCTACATTAAAATGAAAAAATCATATATTTGCTCTGTGTTAAATTGTATAACTACATTACACTATCAATTACAAACCCGCACATCAACAAAAGTCGCATTGATAACCTTATCAAGACCTACAGCTTTTAGCTTTTTATAACATCCTTCCTAAAAGTCGCTGTTTTTTTGGGGTTTTTTTTTGTTTGTTTTTTTTACTTAAACCCCAATGAAACAACCGGTTTCGTTTATTTCTCCCCAGCAGTCCCCCGGGATATACAACCATGTAGAGGCGTTTGTGTGCCCAACGAAAGGGCTTTGTGAACCTTTAGTTATTCTGAGGAAGCTCGTTTATGTGTACAAAGAGCTGTTCATTCTCTTCTTGTAAAGACAGGATTTTGAACTTAGTGAGTGCCCATCGGAATTAAAAGAATAGTCACCATAGCCTGAACTTGATGATAGTGAAAACTCCATTGTAAATCCACTCTCTGCTTGGGAGACTTGTAAAGCAGTCAGTGTTTCCGCACACGGCCACTGATCATTGCTAAGGCAAATGAAGAACCAAGGAAGGACAAGACTTGGTCAGTTTGACTCCACCGTGGGTTGATTGCGCCTTTACTAATTCCAGTGTCTTCCCATCGTGAGCCCCCCAATTGTTTCAACAGTCTTGCTCCATTAGCAGTGAGCTGCTCCCATGGGATATGATTATAATAAATTCCTGCTAGTCATCATCTTCTGTCAGGTTCCTGAGGTAGTCTATGATTACTATTACAGGAGCGGCAAAGGTGAAGATTGTGGCTACAAGGGCTACGTACCACGCCCAGCCCAGCTTACATGAGTTGGCGCCGTATGTTTCATCTTTTGTGATAAAGTATTCTTGGTACTGTGTGGCAAACACACCAACTGCTATCACCTGGAATATAACTGTCAAAAGAAATAATACCATTTTTAGTATTACATGTATTCCAAATATGTACTGGGAAGGTATACCAGGGCATCTGGTTTAGATCAGATCGATCCCTTTTAAAGATTTTAGCAGTACAGTGACTGATCAGGATTCCGGTTTTCGTACTGTTCATAATTTACTTCTTTGACTGGAATTTATATGATTTGATTTTTTTTTGCTAAAAATTGACTCAAAAACCATATGGTATCCTATGTTTGAAGAATCTAATTTTGTTGAGAAGGGAGCAATACCTCTGTCTTCAATTTATGACGACAGTTGAAATGAGTAAACTGTAAAAGTGGTTTCTTACCAACAAGCAGGCTAGAGGCGAGGGCACATGCTAACATGAGCATGCTTTCCATACTTGCGAAAATGTAGGCACCAAAGATTCCCACCGTACCCAAAATACCAACAAAGGCCAAAGTGCTGAATGACTGGCAGGCTTTCAGCCAATCTGTAAATGGATGAAAATAAATATGATAAACCTTAATGCATGTACAGGTTTTAGGTATTACAAAAAATCTGCCTTGAAAATTATATTCTTTTTAAACAAAATGGTAGATGAGGGTGGGTTCTTCGAAGTATAAGGGGCAGGGCAACCTTTTTACCCACCCACCCCACCCCTTCTTAGAGAACTGTAACCAGCCTACTCTAGTGTAATGACTCATATCACTTGGTATAGATTAAACTCCAAATGGACACATGCATTAATTCATGGGCAAGTACCATGAAACCTCATGTAACTGCCATAAATGTACAAGCTGGATCTGGACTTGAATAAAAAAAAAGTGGCTCCTGAGCCTTGGGAAATAGTACTGGTGATTTATTTGTGTCCAGGCCAATCCTGTAAGACACAGGCAGTCTCTGAAATAGTCTATACACCGTGGCTTATATACAGGCATTTACAGTCCAGGTACAGGTATAGAGTTCCTGAATGGATCAATCTCCCTACCTCCATAACTGCCCAAGTCGATGAAGTCACTACAGGACTGCCCTCCAATATATCCAGACACACAGTAACGCCACATGCCAATGTATTCATCCCGTTTCACCTTATTAAGGTCTGTACGACCCCAGTAAGGAGCTGCAAAGGCTATGGTGAAGAGTAGGGCGGCCACAATGAGGAAGGCCATGGATGACTTCTTCACCCACGACCAGCTGGGTTTCACCCCGCCCTTGGGCAAAGCCCCTGAGAACCGGTGTTCCTTCATCTTGATGTCTTGTACTCAAATGCCATTCATACTGTACCCACTAGACACCTGTTTGTCTGGAATGGGGCTGAAAGTTGTGGTGCTTGTAGCTTAATTCCTCCACCGTGATGGCTTGTTTAGTAGTGTGTGGGAGACGTATCAACTAGGTCAGGCTGTGGAGCAAGGTCCACCCAGGTGTCTCCCTACTAACTGATATGGTCATTCCCCGTGTTCAGGTGTAAACTCTTTATCTAAGTGGGTCATGTACAAAGAGACAGGCTCAGCTATTATATTGACTGCAGAAAGATGAATGGATTGTAACAGATGTTAGGATTGGGGTTTCTTAAGTGTCCAGAGCAGAAATAGTCGGCCTCTGCCCAAAAATAAATGTGGATTCTCCTTGGGGGAGGGGCAAAAGAACAATAGGGGTCTCGGGGGGGGGAGGGGGAGTCTCTAGACAGTTATTCACTTGATTCCTGTGCATAGCCCCACCGATAAGCTGGCAACAGCGTGATCGAGGGTAAATAGACAAGTTAATGAATACATGCCGGCATCCGAGTTAAAAGAAAAAAAGAGAGATATAAGCTTTCTGAAAAATTTATTTGTCTATCTATATTACAATGTTTTCTATATGGGAACAATCAGATCTAAGTTCCACCGAGTATAAACCTCACTTACATTATTTACACAAATCTCTGAGTGTTATGACGAAGTCGAGTTACCAAAACTAATACACATGTGTACAAGATTTAACTCAAATCAATTAATGCATAAATAGATGCGGATTTGACTATCAAATCAACAAATTACTGTTTCGTTTTCTCGTTTTCCAAGCATCAAGGGCCTGTATATAAGACGTATATAATTATGTACTAGTGGTAGATGTAAAAAAAAAAGAGAAAAAATAAACAGAAACCGTTAATGTATATGAAATACCAGTATACTAAACATTCGTAATACAGAAAGGGTATATTGGTAAGCAAAGGGGAAAATGATTTATTTGATTATTATATACATTTACAACTGATAGCTATGTATATAGTAATCGGACTTTCATCTCACTATTTACATTTGGCTTTGGACAGCTTTGCCTCCTGCTAACGGAATGTTTGATAAATGTATGAAGTATGGATGGAGCACTTTGCCTGGAATCTTAGTTTAAACAGTCTCAAGTTCAGGTTACTTTAGATGTAGCAAGAGAGCGGCAAAAATACCTTTGCATTACTATAGGTTAAAAGAGTGCGTTCGCAGGCAATTTTCGGCCCTTCAGGGGGGCCAAAAATAATTTGACCCTTGAGAGGGGGGGGCAAAATTGTTTTCGCCTGTCTGCACACAAACCCACCAGCCCCCCCCCCTGTTAAAAAAATGATCACTCCCTAAGTATCCCACAGTACAGGGGCTTGCCAAGTTCTGGGAGATTCACTTTACTAGTACTTGTACGCATTTCTATCCACAGATCCCTGGCTCAATATATTACATTCCACAGTTTGTGTCGGAGAAAGAAGAAGAATATCTCATCCGTCAGGTGGATGATGCCCCGAAACCAAAATGGACGCAATTATTGAATAGACGTCTGCAGAATTGGGGTAAGATAGGGCGTAGCATATAAATTAGATATATTGATATGTATTACATTGGTGTTCAAACTTTAATACCTTTAATATTAAAAAACATACATAGATAGAACTAAACGACCGTGGTGTACGAGGTGGTCGATCCACCACGAGGGAGTTGTCTCCCTCGTGGTGGATCGGCCACCGAGGACACCAGGGGAGTTTAGTTCTATATTTATTTTATGTTTTTAGAGGGTTTAATTAACTGAAAATTAGCAAAATCCGTTACCGTAGTTCACCGCACGAGCACCGGTCCGCCATTTTGAATCTTTACACACAGCCAGAATGAGGCTGCAGTGGTGGATCTGCCGCTGTGGTGGATCGACACACGTTACGCCACTGGGGGTGTGGCGATCGGCCGCGCAATGCTATCTCTATGGGAAGAAGTTATTCACATAAAATAAAACGTATTCAATGATATCTCCTCTCTTTTTGCCACAGGTGGTATACCACATCAGAAAGGAATGGTTGCAGAGCCCATACCGGAGGTGCGTACACATTATTACCCTCTAGATAAGGCGCAGCTTCTTTGAGAAAGGGGGAGAGGGGTGCATAGGGGATTTCACGCACACTGGGTTGCTGAGAGCGTAAACAAACATCCCTTTATCAGATTTCTATGTTCCATAATGAAACACTTGGATGATAACTTCCACATGATAATTATTCACCAACCATCTAAAATATGGGATATGAATGCTGTCTGGTAACTGAAAGTCTCTTTTTTCACTAGGATTGTCCATGATCTTCAATTAACCTTTTTTTCAAATTTCAGTGGCTCAACAGATACTGCTGTAAGATCACAGAACTCGGCGTATTTAAAGGGAAGAAAGCTAACCACGTATTGATAAATGAGTACAAGCCAGGACAAGGCATCATGGTAAGGATATGACCCCTTAACGGATACACGTGTCCACATGTTATGCTGTTGTCGCATGCCCTTTTCTCGCCCTGAATTGTCCAGTATTCACTCAAAGAACTCTGGTTGTTAGCCATTCCAGGAATACTCTGAAATTATTACCATCTATGACGTACTTATTCACTTACTCGCTCGCTGGCCCAGGGCCCTTATTACGTCAAATACGGTACTTGGATTTCGTGATTTACCCTCCATTCGGTAATATTATTGGCTCAGGGACTCCCTGAGTCAAGGTTGCCAGGTAGGCAGGATCCATTTCAAAATTCATGACATCTAAATTTAAATCTTATTTTTAGATAAGAATTCAAATTCATTTTGTCACAAAATCACATGAGTGAATAGAAAACAGTTGTATGTTCGCATTATATCAAGTTTCACCACAAAAAAAGTGTTTTTGTTTGTCAAAATAAGGTTGAAAAAAGGAGTGCCAAAAAATGGGTAGGGTGTTAACCATCCCCGAGCCATGTGTGTTTCAATGTACTACACCCATTCATTGACTGTGGCAACATCATAATATCATTGCGCTCCTTCCACCACTGCTGTAGCCACACCTGGATGGTGACCTGTACTATCCGACCGTCTCCACCATCACCTTGGGCTCCCATACACTGCTGGACTTCTACCACCCCCTGCAGGAGAGAAGTACAGACGACCAGGAGGACCTTTCCCACACTGGAGCAGAGGTCAGTACATTTATAGCTCTCAGTGAGTTAGATAAGTGGACATTTTAGTACCGGGTATCTGCCATATATCTAAATATCTTTTGAGTACCAAGTACATGCAATTGCTGACACGATCTATATCCGATACTGATGTGCTACCATAAGCCGTTTAGTCAAAACTGGTCGCTTCCACCCATTGGATGCACCACCACTTAGTATTGCAGAATTCAAAGAGAATTTATTTCAGTATAAAACCTGATTTATTTGACAGGCCTCTGCTCCAAAGACAGACTTCTCCCAGCGACATCTAACATCCATACTGCTAGAAAGGCGGAGTTTGTGCTAGTCAAAGACGACATGTTTCACACCTACCTGCACGGTATCCGTGAGGTTACCTCTGACACACTCACCGATAAGGTAGCCAATCTATCAATGTGCACCGCTCAGACTGCAGACACCCTACAGCGGGGTAGGCGCATCTCTCTCACCATCAGGCACGTCCCCAAAGTACTCAAACTCAGACTAGGCTTTGGTAGGAGATAACAATTACACTGCATCATCTTTGCCAGTTCATGGAGTTATAAATTATTGTTAAGAGTTAATAAATATTGGTTATATATTTTTTTATGACTAAACATGGGCATATTCGTTATGATGTATGCTTACATAAAAGAATATACTTGAAACCATGTAGCTGTACATATGCCAGTACTTCGTCTTAGTAGTTGTACAGATATTTTTATGGATTTACAGGCATCTATATACGTTCGTTTGATATAACTGCCTTTAAAATGCAAGTTACCAAATGTGGGTTATATTGTATTCAGGTATTGGTCTGTTTTATTTTTTTGAATTGTAGGTGCTTTAATTACCACACGTGAAAGAATGTAGAAAGTATTGTTTATTTGACAATTGCTATGTACAAGTTGAACTTAATTTCAACTATTATCAGATACGACACCTATATAATAAACACGCGAGAACTGATATACCGGTATATAATACCAACATGGGCCTACATGGTGTCCTAATGGATGCATAGGATTCATATATGCTAAGACTAAGTATGTATTAAACATCCAGATAAAATTTGGAAATATGAACATGGTTCAAGCATTTAATTAAGTTTCTACATTAAAATGAAAGAATCATATATTTGCTCTGTGTTAAATTGTATAACTACATTACACTATCAATTACAAACCCGCACATCAACAAAAGTCGCATTGATAACCTTATCAAGACCTACAGCTTTTAGCTTTTTATAACATCCTTCCTAAAAGTCGCTGTTTTTTGGGGGTTTTTTTTGTTTGTTTTTTTTACTTAAACCCCAATGAAACAACCGGTTTCGTTTATTTCTCCCCAGCAGTCCCCCGGGATATACAACCATGTAGAGGCGTTTGTGTGCCCAACGAAAGGGCTTTGTGAACCTTTAGTTATTCTGAGGAAGCTCGTTTATGTGTACAAAGAGCTGTTCATTCTCTTCTTGTAAAGACAGGATTTTGAACTTAGTGAGTGCCCATCGGAATTAAAAGAATAGTCACCATAGCCTGAACTTGATGATAGTGAAAACTCCATCGTAAATCCACTCTCTGCTTGGGAGACTTGTAAAGCAGTCAGTGTTTCCGCACACGGCCACTGATCATTGCTAAGGCAAATGAAGAACCAAGGAAGGACAAGACTTGGTCAGTTTGACTCCACTGTGGGTTGATTGCGCCTTTACTAATTCCAGTGTCTTCCCATCGTGAGCCCCCCAATTGTTTCAACAGTCTTGCTCCATTAGCAGTGAGCTGCTCCCATGGGATATGATTATAATAAATTCCTGCTAGTCATCATCTTCTGTCAGGTTCCTGAGGTAGTCTATGATTACTATTACAGGAGCGGCAAAGGTGAAGATTGTGGCTACAAGGGCTACGTACCACGCCCAGCCCAGCTTACATGAGTTGGCGCCGTATGTTTCATCTTTTGTGATAAAGTATTCTTGGTACTGTGTGGCAAACACACCAACTGCTATCACCTGGAATATAACTGTCAAAAGAAATAATACCATTTTTAGTATTACATGTATTCCAAATATGTACTGGGAAGGTATACCAGGGCATCTGGTTTAGATCAGATCGATCCCTTTTAAAGATTTTAGCAGTACAGTGACTGATCAGGATTCCGGTTTTCGTACTGTTCATAATTTACTTCTTTGACTGGAATTTATATGATTTGATTTTTTTTTGCTAAAAATTGACTCAAAAACCATATGGTATCCTATGTTTGAAGAATCTAATTTTGTTGAGAAGGGAGCAATACCTCTGTCTTCAATTTATGACGACAGTTGAAATGAGTAAACTGTAAAAGTGGTTTCTTACCAACAAGTAGGCTAGAGGCGAGGGCACATGCTAACATGAGCATGCTTTCCATACTTGCGAAAATGTAGGCACCAAAGATTCCCACCGTACCCAAAATACCAACAAAGGCCAAAGTGCTGAATGACTGGCAGGCTTTCAGCCAATCTGTAAATGGATGAAAAAAAATATGATAAACCTTAATGCATGTACAGGTTTTAGGTATTACAAAAAATCTGCCTTGAAAATTATATTCTTTTTAAACAAAATGGTAGATGAGGGTGGGTTCTTCGAAGTATAAGGGGCAGGGCAACCTTTTTACCCACCCACCCCACCCCTTCTTAGAGAACTGTAACCAGCCTACTCTAGTGTAATGACTCATATCACTTGGTATAGATTAAACTCCAAATGGACACATGCATTAATTCATGGGCAAGTACCATGAAACCTCATGTAACTGCCATAAATGTACAAGCTGGATCTGGACTTGAATAAAAAAAAAGTGGCTCCTGAGCCTTGGGAAATAGTACTGGTGATTTATTTGTGTCCAGGCCAATCCTGTAAGACACAGGCAGTCTCTGAAATAGTCTATACACCGTGGCTTATATACAGGCATTTACAGTCCAGGTACAGTATAGAGTTCCTGAATGGATCAATCTCCCTACCTCCATAACTGCCCAAGTCGATGAAGTCACTACAGGACTGCCCTCCAATATATCCAGACACACAGTAACGCCACATGCCAATGTATTCATCCCGTTTCACCTTATTAAGGTCTGTACGACCCCAGTAAGGAGCTGCAAAGGCTATGGTGAAGAGTAGGGCGGCCACAATGAGGAAGGCCATGGATGACTTCTTCACCCACGACCAGCTGGGTTTCACCCCGCCCTTGGGCAAAGCCCCTGAGTACCGGTGTTCCTTCATCTTGATGTCTTGTACTCAAATACCATTCATACTGTACCCACTAGACACCTGTTTGTCTGGAATGGGGCTGAAAGTTGTGGTGCTTGTAGCTTAATTCCTCCACCGTGATGGCTTGTTTAGTAGTGTGTGGGAGACGTATCAACTAGGTCAGGCTGTGGAGCAAGGTCCACCCAGGTGTCTCCCTACTAACTGATATGGTCATTCCCCGTGTTCAGGTGTAAACTCTTTATCTAAGTGGGTCATGTACAAAGAGACAGGCTCAGCTATTATATTGACTGCAGAAAGATGAATGGATTGTAACAGATGTTAGGATTGGGGTTTCTTAAGTGTCCAGAGCAGAAATAGTCGGCCTCTGCCCAAAAATAAATGTGGATTCTCCTTGGGGGAGGGGCAAAAGAACAATAGGGGTCTCGGGGGGGGAGGGGGAGTCTCTAGACAGTTATTCAGTTGATTCCTGTGCATAGCCCCACCGATAAGCTGGCAACAGCGTGATCGAGGGTAAATAGACAAGTTAATGAATACATGCCGGCATCCGAGTTAAAAGAAAAAAAGAGAGATATAAGCTTTCTGAAAAATTTATTTGTCTATCTATATTACAATGTTTTCTATATGGGAACAATCAGATCTAAGTTCCACCGAGTATTAACCTCACTTACATTATTTACACAAATCTCTGAGTGTTATGACGAAGTCGAGTTACCAAAACTAATACACATGTGTACAAGATTTAACTCAAATCAATTAATGCATAAATAGATGCGGATTTGACTATCAAATCAACAAATTACTGTTTCGTTTTCTCGTTTTCCAAGCATCAAGGGCCTGTATATAAGACGTATATAATTATGTACTAGTGGTAGATGTAAAAAAAAAAGAGAAAAAATAAACAGAAACCGTTAATGTATATGAAATACCAGTATACTAAACATTCGTAATACAGAAAGGGTATATTGGTAAGCAAAGGGGAAAATGATTTATTTGATTATTATATACATTTACAACTGATAGCTATGTATATAGTAATCGGACTTTCATCTCACTATTTACATTTGGCTTTGGACAGCTTTGCCTCCTGCTAACGGAATGTTTGATAAACGTATAAAGTATGGATGGAGCACTTTGCCTGGAATCTTAGTTTAAACAGTCTCAAGTTCAGGTTACTTTAGATGTAGCAAGAGAGCGGCAAAAATACCTTTGCATTACTATAGGTTAAAAGAGTGCGTTCGCATGCAATTTTCGGCCCTTCAGGGGGGCCAAAAATAATTTGACCCTTGAGAGGGGGGGGGCAAAATTGTTTTCGCCTGTCTGCACACAAACCCACCACCCCCCCCCCTGTTAAAAAAATGATCACTCCCTAAGTATCCCACAGTACAGGGGCTTGCCAAGTTCGGGGAGATTCACTTTACTAGTACTTGTACGCATTTCTATCCACAGATCCCTGGCTCAATATATTACATTCCACAGTTTGTGTCGGAGAAAGAAGAAGAATATCTCATCCGTCAGGTGGATGATGCCCCGAAACCAAAATGGACGCAATTATTGAATAGACATCTGCAGAATTGAGGTAAGATAGGGCGTAGCATATAAATTAGATATATTGATATGTATTACATTGGTGTTCAAACTTTAATATCTTTTAATATTAAAAAACATACATAGATAGAACTAAACGACCGTGGTGTACGAGGTGGTCGATCCACCACGAGGGAGTTGTCTCCCTCATGGTGGATCGGCCACCGAGGACACCAGGGGAGTTTAGTTCTATATTTATTTTATGTTTTTAGAGGGTTTAATTAACTGAAAATTAGCAAAATCCGTTACCGTAGTTCACCGCACGAGCGCCGGTCCGCCATTTTGAATCTTTACACACAGCCAGAATGAGGCTGCAGTGGTGGATCTGCCGCTGTGGTGGATCGACACACGTTACGCCACTGGGGGTGTGGCGATCGGCCGCGCAATGCTATCTCTACGGGAAGAAGTTATTCACATAAAATAAAACGTATTCAATGATATCTCCTCTCTTTTTGCCACAGGTGGTTTACCACATCAGAAAGGAATGGTTGCAGAGCCCATACCGGAGGTGCGTACACATTATTACCCTCTAGATAAGGCGCAGCTTCTTTGAGAAAGGGGGAGAGGGGTGCATAGGGGATTTCACGCACACTGGGTTGCTGAGAGCGTAAACAAACATCCCTTTATCAGATTTCTATGTTCCATAATGAAACACTTGGATGATAACTTCCACATGATAATTATTCACCAACCATCTAAAATATGGGATATGAATGCTGTCTGGTAACTGAAAGTCTCTTTTTTCACTAGGATTGTCCATGATCTTCAATTAACCTTTTTTTCAAATTTCAGTGGCTCAACAGATACTGCTGTAAGATCACAGAACTCGGCGTATTTGAAGGGAAGAAAGCTAACCACGTATTGATAAATGAGTACAAGCCAGGACAAGGCATCATGGTAAGGATATGACCCCATAACGGATACACGTGTCCACATGTTACGCTGTTGTCGCATGCCCTTTTTTCGCCCTGAATTGTCCAGTATTCACTCAAAGAACTCTGGTTGTTAGCCATTCCAGGAATACTCTGAAATTATTACCATCTATGACGTACTTATTCACTTACTCGCTCGCTGGCCCAGGGCCCTTATTACGTCAAATACGGTACTTGGATTTCGTGATTTACCCTCCATTTGGTAATATTATTGGCTCAGGGACTCCCTGAGTCAAGGTTGCCAGGTAGGCAGGATCCATTTCAAAATTCATGACATCTAAATTTAAATCTTATTTTTAGATAAGAATTCAAATTCATTTTGTCACAAAATCACATGAGTGAATAGAAAACAGTTGTATGTTCGCATTATATCAAGTTTCACCACAAAAAAAGTGTCTTTGTTTGTCAAAATAAGGTTGAAAAAATGGAGTGCCAAAAAATGGGTAGGGTGTTAACCATCCCCGAGCCATGTGTGTTTCAATGTACTACACCCATTCATTGACTGTGGCAACATCATAATCAGTGCGCTCCTTCCACCACTGCTGTAGCCACACCTGGATGGTGACCTGTACTATCCGACCGTCTCCACCATCACCTTGGGCTCCCATACACTGCTGGACTTCTACCACCCCCTGCAGGAGAGAAGTACAGACGACCAGGAGGACCTATCCCACACTGGAGCAGAGGTCAGTACATTTATAGCTCTCAGTGAGTTAGATAAGTGGACATTTTAGTACCGGGTATCTGCCATATATCTAAATATCTTTTGAGTACCAAGTACATGCAATTGCTGACATGATCTATATCCGATACTGATGTGCTACCATAAGCCGTTTAGTCAAAACTGGTCGCTTCCACCCATTGGATGCACCACCACTTAGTATTGCAGAATTCAAAGAGAATTTATTTCAGTATAAAACCTGATTTATTTGACAGGCCTCTGCTCCAAAGACAGACTTCTCCCAGCGACATCTAACATCCATACTGCTAGAAAGGCGGAGTCTCGTGCTAGTCAAAGACGACATGTTTCACACCTACCTGCACGGTATCCGTGAGGTTACCTCTGACACACTCACCGATAAGGTAGCCAATCTATCAATGTGCACCGCTCAGACTGCAGACACCCTACAGCGGGGTAGGCGCATCTCTCTCACCATCAGGCACGTCCCTAAAGTACTCAAACTCAGACTAGGCTTTGGTAGGAGATAACAATTACACTGCATCATCTTTGCCAGTTCATGGAGTTATAAATTATTGTTAAGAGTTAATAAATATTGGTTATATATTTTTTTATGACTAAACATGGGCATATCCGTTATGATGTATGCTTACATAAAAGAATATACTTGAAACCATGTAGCTGTACATATGCCAGTACTTCGTCTTAGTAGTTGTACAGATATTTTTATGGATTTACAGGCATCTATATCTCTTATAAATTGGCAGTGGCATTCAAAAGAGTGTATGTGATACGTTCGTTTGATATAACTGCCTTTAAAATGCAAGTTACCAAATGTGGGTTATATTGTATTCAGGTATTGGTCTGTTTTATTTTTTTGAATTGTAGGTGCTTTAATTACCACACGTGAAAGAATGTAGAAAGTATTGTTTATTTGACAATTGCTATGTACAAGTTGAACTTAATTTCAACTATTATCAGATACGACACCTATATAATAAACACACGAGAACTGATATACCGGTATATAATACCAACATGGGCCTACATGGTGTCCTAATGGATGCATAGGATTCATATATGCCAAGACTAAGTATGTATTAAACATCCAGATAAAATTTGGAAATATGAACATGGTTCAAGCATTTAATTAAGTTTCTACATTAAAATGAAAAAATCATATATTTGCTCTGTGTTAAATTGTATAACTACATTACACTATCAATTACAAACCCGCACATCAACAAAAGTCGCATTGATAACCTTATCAAGACCTACAGCTTTTAGCTTTTTATAACATCCTTCCTAAAAGTCGCTGTTTTTTGGGGTTTTTTTTTGTTTGTTTTTTTTACTTAAACCCCAATGAAACAACCGGTTTCGTTTATTTCTCCCCAGCAGTCCCCCGGGATATACAACCATGTAGAGGCGTTTGTGTGCCCAACGAAAGGGCTTTGTGAACCTTTAGTTATTCTGAGGAAGCTCGTTTATGTGTACAAAGAGCTGTTCATTCTCTTCTTGTAAAGACAGGATTTTGAACTTAGTGAGTGCCCATCGGAATTAAAAGAATAGTCACCATAGCCTGAACTTGATGATAGTGAAAACTCCATCGTAAATCCACTCTCTGCTTGGGAGACTTGTAAAGCAGTCAGTGTTTCCGCACACGGCCACTGATCATTGCTAAGGCAAATGAAGAACCAAGGAAGGACAAGACTTGGTCAGTTTGACTTCACCGTGGGTTGATTGCGCCTTTACTAATTCCAGTGTCTTCCCATCGTGAGCCCCCCAATTGTTTCAACAGTCTTGCTCCATTAGCAGTGAGCTGCTCCCATGGGATATGATTATAATAAATTCCTGCTAGTCATCATCTTCTGTCAGGTTCCTGAGGTAGTCTATGATTACTATTACAGGAGCGGCAAAGGTGAAGATTGTGGCTACAAGGGCTACGTACCATGCCCAGCCCAGCTTACATGAGTTGGCGCCGTATGTTTCATCTTTTGTGATAAAGTATTCTTGGTACTGTGTGGCAAACACACCAACTGCTATCACCTGGAATATAACTGTCAAAAAAAATAATACCATTTTTAGTATTACATGTATTCCAAATATGTACTGGGAAGGTATACCAGGGCATCTGGTTTAGATCAGATCGATCCCTTTTAAAGATTTTAGCAGTACAGTGACTGATCAGGATTCCGGTTTTCGTACTGTTCATAATTTACTTCTTTGACTGGAATTTATATGATTTGATTTTTTTTTGCTAAAAATTGACTCAAAAACCATATGGTATCCTATGTTTGAAGAATCTAATTTTGTTGAGAAGGGAGCAATACCTCTGTCTTCAATTTATGACAACAGTTGAAATGAGTAAACTGTAAAAGTGGTTTCTTACCAACAAGCAGGCTAGAGGCGAGGGCACATGCTAACATGAGCATGCTTTCCATACTTGCGAAAATGTAGGCACCAAAGATTCCCACCGTACCCAAAATACCAACAAAGGCCAAAGTGCTGAATGACTGGCAGGCTTTCAGCCAATCTGTAAATGGATGAAAATAAATATGATAAACCTTAATGCATGTACAGGTTTTAGGTATTACAAAAAATCTGCCTTGAAAATTATATTCTTTTTAAACAAAATGGTAGATGAGGGTGGGTTCTTCGAAGTATAAGGGGCAGGGCAACCTTTTTACCCACCCACCCCACCCCTTCTTAGAGAACTGTAACCAGCCTACTCTAGTGTAATGACTCATATCACTTGGTATAGATTAAACTCCAAATGGACACATGCATTAATTCATGGGCAAGTACCATGAAACCTCATGTAACTGCCATAAATGTACAAGCTGGATCTGGACTTGAATAAAAAAAAAAGTGGCTCCTGAGCCTTGGGAAATAGTACTGGTGATTTATTTGTGTCCAGGCCAATCCTGTAAGACAGTCTCTGAAATAGTCTATACACCGTGGCTTATATACAGGCATTTACAGTCCAGGTACAGGTATAGAGTTCCTGAATGGATCAATCTCCCTACCTCCATAACTGCCCAAGTCGATGAAGTCACTACAGGACTGCCCTCCAATATATCCAGACACACAGTAACGCCACATGCCAATGTATTCATCCCGTTTCACCTTATTAAGGTCTGTACGACCCCAGTAAGGAGCTGCAAAGGCTATGGTGAAGAGTAGGGCGGCCACAATGAGGAAGGCCATGGATGACTTCTTCACCCACGACCAGCTGGGTTTCACCCCGCCCTTGGGCAAAGCCCCTGAGTACCGGTGTTCCTTCATCTTGATGTCTTGTACTCAAATACCATTCATACTGTACCCACTAGACACCTGTTTGTCTGGAATGGGGCTGAAAGTTGTGGTGCTTGTAGCTTAATTCCTCCACCGTGATGGCTTGTTTAGTAGTGTGTGGGAGACGTATCAACTAGGTCAGGCTGTGGAGCAAGGTCCACCCAGGTGTCTCCCTACTAACTGATATGGTCATTCCCCGTGTTCAGGTGTAAACTCTTTATCTAAGTGGGTCATGTACAAAGAGACAGGCTCAGCTATTATATTGACTGCAGAAAGATGAATGGATTGTAACAGATGTTAGGATTGGGGTTTCTTAAGTGTCCAGAGCAGAAATAGTCGGCCTCTGCCCAAAAATAAATGTGGATTCTCCTTGGGGGAGGGGCAAAAGAACAATAGGGGTCTCGGGGGGGGGAGGGGGAGTCTCTAGACAGTTATTCAGTTGATTCCTGTGCATAGCCCCACCGATAAGCTGGCAACAGCGTGATCGAGGGTAAATAGACAAGTTAATGAATACATGCCGGCATCCGAGTTAAAAGAAAAAAAGAGAGATATAAGCTTTCTGAAAAATTTATTTGTCTATCTATATTACAATGTTTTCTATATGGGAACAATCAGATCTAAGTTCCACCGAGTATTAACCTCACTTACATTATTTACACAAATCTCTGAGTGTTATGACGAAGTCGAGTTACCAAAACTAATACACATGTGTACAAGATTTAACTCAAATCAATTAATGCATAAATACTTGCGGATTTGACTATCAAATCAACAAATTACTGTTTCGTTTTCTCGTTTTCCAAGCATCAAGGGCCTGTATATAAGACGTATATAATTATGTACTAGTGGTAGGTGTAAAAAAAAAAGAGAAAAAATAAACAGAAACCGTTAATGTATATGAAATACCAGTATACTAAACATTCGTAATACAGAAAGGGTATATTGGTAAGCAAAGGGGAAAATGATTTATTTGATTATTATATACATTTACAACTGATAGCTATGTATATAGTAATTGGACTTTCATCTCACTATTTACATTTGGCTTTGGACAGCTTTGCCTCCTGCTAACGGAATGTTTGATAAACGTATGAAGTATGGATGGAGCACTTTGCCTGGAATCTTAGTTTAAACAGTCTCAAGTTCAGGTTACTTTAGATGTGGTGTAGGGGCCGGCATCGTTGTATATATATTAGTGCCGTTCATCCGAGAGACGTGTTCGTGTGGTGCTTGTTCCTTCTATGCCAGCTAGGTGTCGCTTTGCGATACCCCCTTGGTACAAGAGGGGGCAGCACCATGCCTCGCGTCCAGCTTCTACTAAGAAGCCGGACGAGCGGCAGAAGGGGACTGGACGTGGTCCAGTCAAGACGCTCAGTATAACCTGTTGAAACATTGAATAAAGTCCTACCCGAGAGGTAGGGGTATCCGGGGCTTTGCCCAACCCGAACTACTCGTGTTGTGTTGGTATCTCTAGTGATAAGCGAGCCAACGAGCCACCCAACATATAAGTCGATACAAACCATTACACTGGTGCCGTGACCAGTTGGTTCGGGGGTGGAGCGCGGCCACATTGGCCGAAAGCCTCGGGAAACCCGAAGCGGATCCCCCCAGCCCTGGGCTAGAGGGATTCGAAGAGGATGACTTTACATCCCAGCATCTGTTGTTAGACTGGAAACCCGGTCAACAACAAATGTAAAATTCAGAGGGTGTCCGAACTGTTTTCTCGACACCCGGTCTGATGGACGGTGCCACCACTGATGGAAGTGGCATCGTAAGATTGTATCCGGGTACACCCCAGACGGCGGCACCGGATACAGGATTGTTTAGGGGGGTATTAAGACCCCCAACTTTGGACTTGAGCGATTGGTCCCAAGTGATAACTAGCAGGCGCCAGCTGGGTCCTATGGTACCAGCAGGCTCGGCTAGTAGCTTGGGTACCCCAATGGCACAAAGCCCTATTCAGCGTACCGCGACCCCCCCGGTAACGGTACCAGAAGGGGCAAACGGAGTAGCCCCATTAATGACATCGTTGGACCATGATAGCGACGATGGTAAAGCTATAAAGGACCCATTGGTCCCGGAAGCAAACCCGAAGACTAAGCCTCGGGATGCCGAACCGAGAAACTCGGAAAAGCATTTCCTGGGCCTACCTTTGGACGAAGGCTTGTCTGACTCCATGTTCAACCCTGGAGGCAGCCGCAAGTCGATTTACGGACGTCGAATGGGCCCCGGGTATAAAACTACCTCGGCCTATTTGAAAGCCAAAGAGCAGGTAGAGTTACAGGCTAAGAGGCAACATGAACAATTCATGGCAGCCCAATTAAAAATAGAAGAGGAAACTAAATCTCAGATTGGCAAATTACGATCCGTTGAACAGGAGGCGATTCTAAAAGAATCCGACCTGAAATATCGTCTAACTTCCGTAGCCCATCGATTGGAGCGAAAGGAGAAAGACGAACGAGAAAGGGAGAAAAGATTGGCTGAGTTGGAACTCGAAGAAGCCAATAAGCTCAGAGCAATCGAAAAGGCTAGAGCCGAGGAGGTTGCTAAGGCCCGGGATCTAAACAAACTACAATCCGAGTTGCATGCCATGGAGGAGAAGTTAAAGAAACTTCAACTCCGAAAGGCAGAGACAGAGGCCAAGCTGGTCTTGGAACAATCCGAGATCAGGAGGGAGACCAATGAGTACCAGAGGTCTCAGAAGGAGAAAGGTGAAAAGTATCGTCTACTAAAGGATACTTTTAAGCGAGAGGCATTGGCCGCTCAAGAGGAGCGAAACCGAGCTGTTGCAGAAAATGAGAAGATTCGATCCGAGATCTTATCAGAAAACGCACAGCTGAGGGAGGAACAGCGAAACCTGACTACAGATGTAGCAACCCTCACAATAAATAAGTCTGCTATGGAGAGTTATTTACAGGAGCAAGAGCAAGCGAATGCTCCTCCTGCGAGTAAGGACGCAAACCCGAACTCGACGTTTGTTAAACAGGGTGACCCAGTCTCCTGTTCTACACCTAAGCATCCGCAATACAATCCTTTTGTCAATGACAATGCGACGCGGAATGTAGATCAAGGGGGAGTTTATATCAGAACCCAAGATAAGCATGGCCGAACTAGTAGAGTCCGGATAAGTGAAGTCCCCATAGTCCACAACTTAGACCCAGACTATGCACCCCGGGATGCCTCCGACAGTAGCGCGGAGACTAGTGGTTTCCACATACATGTGGATCAGACCGAAAGTGTTGGGTTGGGAGCTGGTAATGACAGCGGCCAACAAACTCCATCGAACGATGGCAGTCAGTCAACGGGAAACCAGCCGTCCGACGGCGGCCACCAAGGCGCACAAGGGGGGGCGGTGCTACGGGTACCACAGGTAGCAGTAGTACCTCGGGTACCGGCCCTAACCAGGGGGGTGCAGGCTATACGAACCACAGTGGTTCACAGTGGACGTATACACAGCCGCCGCCACCACCTCCACCGGGCAACACAAGCTTCGGTGGTATAGGGGGCAATCGAACCTTGAACGAAACCAAGGCGATTGAATGGAGCAAACAGCAATGCACCAGATTGATGTATGCTCATAATTCCGCCCGAAGGGTAGCCGTGATTCCTAAGGAATATGACGGTACTCGACCATGGAAAGAGTGGTTTGAAGATTTCATCGATGTGATGAATTGTAATGGGTGGACCCCATACGAGGCCAAGCCGCATCTAGTGAGATGCTTGAAAGGCGGACCGGGTCGCATGGCTGTAGAGCAATGGCGGACCTGGTACGGTCTCGTAGGGAGTTTCGAGCAGTTAGTGGAATCTGCTAGCGGACTGTTATGTAACATGGTCAAGGAGGATCCGATGGTCCGCTTTAAGAAACGTACGCAGAAGCCTAATGAAGCTTTTAGAGCATACGGTATGGAACTCCATGCCCTGCTAAGCAAGGCCAGACCCGGTACTGAAAACCAGGACTGGAATATGGACGATTTGATTACACAATTCGTCAAGGGTTTGAGAGACCGAGACGAGCAGATTGCTGCGAGGGATGCCTGGAAAGAAGGCATAACATTGCACGGCATATTTAATGGTATAGATATGGCCGTGAAGAAGCGAACGATGTTAGCAGGGGACATACCGAATGCCAGCGGCTCGGTTCCCCTAGCATCAGTAGTCCAGCAGTCTGAGGTAAATATTACCTCTGACGACTTTGAATTGATTGAAATCGAACAGGAGGACGGCACCTTCTGTTCGATGCAACTAAGGAAAAATGCTTCAGGTAGGAAGTATATTACAAGGAAGGCATTCAATAAGCCAAGGGATTCTAGACCATCATCCGAGGTCAAGAGTGACCCGAAAGTTGGCGAGAAGGCAGCCAAGCCTCTTGTAAGCACTGATAAAGCGAAGGGTCAGTCTCCGGACATGACCAAACTTATGGAGGATATGTGTAAGAAAATTACAGATGCCCTCCAAGCCAGTCGGCAGAGACCCAGAGTGGATCGCCGAACGGTTAAATGTTTCAGGTGCCAGCGCATGGGACACTACTCCTCCGAATGTACCGCTGCTAAGCCGGTAATGGCCGCCTTCTATGAAGCCGAGGACAACGGCGAAGGAAGGGAGAACGCTACGGATTCCACTGATGTGGAAAACTAGTGGGGGTTGTATCCACGGCATTGGGTATAACCCCGGGGAAGAACGAATGCCAAAATGCTACCGGGGGTGACCCGGTGGAAGATTTCGAATCAAATTCACCTGGAGGCCGGGTGGCTGTGGGTGCGCACCCCTGCACCTTGGCCAGGGCCAGGGACCCCAGTGCTTATGTGTATGGGAGTGAACATATGGAGGCGAGTGGCCGCACTGGGGGAGAGGAAGGATGGATCAAAGAGTTGATCCGAGTGTGTGGGACACGCCTTCCCCCAAGTCATCCGTGTCTGGAATTTTTGAGAGGACTCGGATTGAATCTTGGTGATTCGGGAGACTTTCACCAGTTTACCAGCAACCCCTCTCCTTTAGGGGGGAGACGGTGGTATGTACCCATATCTGTGGAAGGCCGGGTAGGTGAATTCTTGGTGGATACCGGAGCCAGCCACTCCTGTGTGTCCAAAAGATTCTTCGACTCGGTGGCCGGCAGCCATGAGAACCTCAAAACGGGGGTAAATGCTTGCACAGCCGACGGAAGCAGTATGCGTACTTTTGGTAGGACGTTTATGCCTATCCGTATAGGAGGCAAAGAATTTGTTCTTTCGCCAACTATAGCAGAGGTTAGTGATGACGGAATCCTCGGACTGGATTTTGCAAGCTTATATGGGGCCGTCTTGGACCCGAGGGATGGTATGATGAGTATACGGAACCCGTATGGCTTGCATGTCCAATGCGTATTGAGACAAGTGTCTTCGGTTGCATCAGTGATACACATGGTGAAGATCCCACCGGGTACCACTTGCGACGTCCTTTGTGGCGGATCAATGGCCCAAAGGAATGAAACTGGAGTCTATGAACCCGACTCAGTGGATACATTAGTGGCTAATGCAGCTTGGACTGTATTACCCATGACTAACAGAAGTGCCTAAGTGGTCTATTTGAAGCGAGGCGACAGTGTGGGTAGGATGAGTTCGGTTGAACACGTCGCCGAGGCTAGGTTCAATAAACCACTAAACCCCGTTAGTAAGCATCCATTGGATGAAGAATTCCAAAAGCTGATTGACCAATCAGATCTACAGAATACGGAGGATAAGGATTGCCTAGCGAAACTCCTACAAAAGTACGAGAGTGCTTTTGGTAGGGAAGGAGGACCGGTGGGTAGATCCGACAAGGTGTTGCACACCATAGATGTGGGCAACGAGAAACCATTTAAAATCCCGTATCGTAGACTTCCTCTCAAGAAGAAGTTAATTTGCGAACAGGAAATACAAAACGGCTGGACCTAGGGGTCATCGTGCCCAGCTCGAGTCCCTGGTCCAGCCCTGTTTGTATGACCACTAAGAAAGACGGTACAATCCGCTTTTGTGTCGACTACCGAAAACTGAACGGTATGACAAAGAAGAACTCGTATCCCTTACCAAGGATAGACGAGACGTTAGATAGCTTGGGCGGGAACCAATGGTTCTGTACCTTGGACTTACAATCCGGGTACTGGCAGATACCGATGCACCCTGATGACATGGAGAAAACAGCGTTCTCCAGTCATATGGGGCTATTCGAGTATAATGTCTTACCCTTCGGATTGTGTAACGCCCCCGCTACATTCGAGGCCATGATGGAATCCTTGTTGAGTGATCTTTTGTGGAAGAAATGCTTGGTCTACTTAGACGATGTTGTCGTGTTCGGCAAGTCGTTTAGGGAATGCCATGCAAATCTGCAATTGGTACTCGACCGGATACTATCAAACGGTCTAAAACTCAAACCCAAGAAATGTAACCTGTTTAAGAAAACAATCACATACTTGGGAAGGATCATCATCCCCAACGGGGTGAGCGCAGATCCGGAGAAATTAGAAGCTGTAGAGAATTGGGAAAGACCCACGAGTGCTAAGGAGGTGAGATCATTTCTAGGATTTTGTTCCTATTACTGTGATTTCATACCGAATTACTCTCGTGTCAGCTTTCCCATGCAGTGCTTAGCTCACTGGACCCCGGGTAGGACACGGGACCCATTCCCATGGACCAGCGAGCAAGAAGAATCTTTTAATAAAATAAAAGATTTGTTTAGGAACACACCCGTGTTGAAATATCCCACTCCCGAGGGACATTTTATCTTAGACACCGATGCGAGCAATGATGCAATAGGGGCAGCTCTCTCTCAGGTCCAGGAGGGAGTCGAAGTCCCAATAGCATTCGCTAGCAACACGCTAAGCAAGACCCAGCGTAATTACTGTACCACCAAGCGGGAACTTCTCGCGGTGGTGGTGTATACGAAGAAGTTTAAGCATTTCCTCTGGGGAAGTGACATCACTTTAAGAACAGACCATTCGTCTCTTAGGTGGCTCCTTAACTTTAAGGACGCCGAGGGGATGATTGGACGATGGTTAGCTCATCTATCCGAGTTTGGATTGGAGCATAAACAAATAGAGCACCGACCCGGTGCTAAACACATCAATGCGGATGCCTTGTCAAGGCGACCTATCCGAAGGTGCCAAAATGCCACTTGTGAAGACTGCGGGGCCCACAATGCTGTGGTAGCCGGGTTGGTATTTAATTATACCACCCCCCGTATCCCCTGGGAGGAGGCTGTATGTAGCTATCTCGATTGGTCCCCGGAGACCATCAAGAAGTTCCAACAGTCGGATCCCACCACCGCGCGCATAATGGAATACCTACGGTCAGGTATTAAACCGGCAAGGCCGCTAGTATCCCTAGAAGATAGGGAAGCGAGGCGATTGCTAGCCCAATGGACCGAGCTAGAGATCCGAGATGGCATACTCTGTAGGTGGAAGACAACTCCCACCAACAGTAGGCTGTTGCAAATAGTGATACCCGCCCCGATGAGGAGGGATATCATGTATTATTGCCATGGTCACCAAACAAGCGGCCATTTCGGTAAGAAGAGGTCAATAGAGCGCCTACAAAGGCATTACTACTGGCCTGGAATGAGAGGCGACCTGCTCCGGTGGATCGCCACTTGCCCGGATTGTTGTAAAAACAAACCGGGACCCGGCCGGGGAAAGCAACCCTTATCAATTGTTTGGTGTCAGGTTCGCTCGAGTGGCGATAGACATCATCAGCGGGATCAAGACGACGCCCTGGGACAATACTTGCATGATGGTCGTCACCGACTATTACACCAAGTATACCCGGGTGTTCCCTCTTCCTAATCACAAAGCCGCCACATGCGCGGAGGCGTTTGTGAAAGGCTGGGTGCTGCATTTGGGTGTTCCCCTTATGATGCACAGCGACCAAGGAAGAGAGTTCGAGTCAGAGCTGTGGCAGGAAATGTGCCATTACCTAGCCATTTGCAAAACTCGAACAAACCCATACCGACCCCAGTCGGATGGGCAGGTAGAGCGGTTCAACAGAACCCTGATACAAGTGCTAAAGCCCCTGGTCAATACCCACCAGGATGACTGGGATGAACAGTGTGAGTTTGTAGTACATGCCTACAACAACACTGTCCATTCATCTACTATTTGCACTCCAAACATGCTAGTGTTCGGCGAGGACATCATAATGCCCGCCGACTTAGTGTATGGAGTGGTTGGGATAGACCCGGAGGCGCCCTGCACCGTGTTGTTTGTGGAGTCGTTAAGGGATAGGTTCAAACAGGCATACGAGGCCATTCGGAAAGAACTGCTGAAGAGTGCGAAGTGGCAGAAGGTGGGCTATGACACCAATGCCAAACGAATTCGTTACAATGTTGGGGACAAAGTACTAAGGTACTACGAGCCGCTAGAACGGCTGAAGCTCGTAACGCCCTGGGAAGGTCCATTTAAAATTATTCGCATCATCTCCGAGTCTACGGTGATGATGGAGAACTGGTAGGAAATGGAAGACGGATGTCGGAAAACTTCGGCCCTGGAAGGGACGCGAAGAGGCGGAGAGGGAGTTCGGTTACCAACCACCTGAGTCTGTCCCTAGTGGACCTAGCGTGGTAGTACCGATGAAGCGCCCTAGAGGCCGGCCGAGAAAAATGCCGGAAGACAAGGTAATGGTGAAAAAGAAGACGAAGGCCAGGAAACGACCTAATCGTAAGAAAAGGAAAAATGTCTCGCTGAGTGAAGGCATTACGTATGGGAAAGTTCCCGCCGTGGCTAAGCGGAACCCAGAAAAGGCCGTACGTAAAGCCGGGAAGAATAAAAGGCTAACCGAAGGCGTTAGACGCAGTCCCCGGTTGAGGTCTGCTGTAACCTAACTCAGTACACAACGAGCTGCTGCGTGTTGTCCGCCGTAGGCGGTTAACATACGTTCCACGGCTGGAGATGCCGAACGCGCCCCCCCGGGTAGCTGTATCCCGTGAGTGGCGGTCGGATTAACCGGTACATTCGCTTTGAAGCGTTGTATACACCGCCAAGCTCCAGACGATAGCACTCGGGTAGTAGGCCGCGTCTCGCATGTCGAGTCGAATGTTAGTTCGGATCTAGTTCCCTATTGTTCATAACTAGAGCGGACTCGTGGTGGTAGGACGCCACCCGTTTTCGCTCTGGTTAGTGTTGGCGGTAGACAGCCTCTAGCTGTTGTGTTAGCTTCCCCTAACCATAAAACTTTGTTGGACGAATCCTTCGGGAGGAGTCCAACACATTTGCCAATTCTACATTGGAAGTCGCCCTCAGTGCCATGGCACAGGGGACGATTGACGCCGCGCGTCAGTCAGCCAACGTTCTGTTGGAGCAAGGCGAGGACCCGAAGGTCCCGTCTCGGGTCGAGGAGTCTATGGACTCTTCGACTGAGGAGGCAGCCCTGACGCTTTCGGCGATGGCCGAGGCCACCGACCAGGAGAGGATGCCTCCTCCACCACCACCGCGCCCGGAGCCCGCGTCTACGGCAGCAGCTCCGGGTGAGATCGATGTCCTAGACATCCCTATGTATCCTCCGGGATACAAGACTCGCATCGAGCGTATGGCCCACGTCGATGAAGAAGCCGGTGTCGTGTACACCTCCTTGGGGACTTACATCCCCATGCACGCCTCCATGTTCGGATACGGACCGCTGGCGGCGAAACCAGGCGTGCCCGATGCCATACCAGACGACTTCAAGACTCTGGTTATGGACTCGTGCAGCGACGAGTTGGCTGACAGCATGCCAGTCTCTTGGCTCCGCAACTATCGGAAGTTGGCGGAGAAGATGGCGGTCAAGGAGAACTTGGCCCGAGCAGTACTGATCTCCGAAGGCATCACCCGGAAGGCCGCGGAGTTAAGAGAGTCTGAATCCGACATGGATACAGACTCTACAGTCACTCTCTCGTCGATGGAAACCGGCCGGGTCAAGCGATTGACCCACAAACCTGCACCAAAGGGTCCTCTCACCGAGAGTGACCTGGAGGTTGAAGACCTGAGGATCGCCATCGAGAGGTCCACATCCGAGAAGGAACCGGGTGCCGAAATACCAGAGGCGCCTGGCGAGATCTCGGAGGAGGACATCTCGCGTCAGCAGGCTGCTGTTGAAGCCAAACGAGCCGAGCTCGTCAAGCAGCAGAAGGAGCTCACCGCAGCTCGTCGGGCCCACCGGAAACAGCAGGCCCAAAGTAAGGCGAAGGCTTCCTCCGACTCCGACTCCCCGGTCAGTAGTAGGAGAAGCCCTCGTTCAAAGGACAAGGATCCGCGACAGTCGGATTCTAGTCCCGAGGTACCGGCGCAGCCAGCCAAGGTCGTGCGCCGGAAGAAGAAAAATGGAGCGAAAGCGTCTCCGGCGGAGCCCACGCCCCCCACCAAGTCGAGGGGTAAGGGCGACCCGAAGACGCCCGCCTCCAAATCACCAGCAACCACAGTAGCCACCTCGGTTACTGCAGCTTCCACTGCCAGCACCAGCGGGGCAAGCGCCAAGTCCTCTACCAAGGCTTCGACTGGTACTACTACCACCAGCCGAGCCGGCCGTAGGGGAGAAGGCATTTACACGGACAGTGAGGGGAGCGAGAGCGACCCAGAGCTGCCCGAGTCAGCCAGATCTGATTTGGAGTCCGTGACAACGTGGGAAGAGATGACCACGGATGTCCCCAAGGATGACAATCAGAAATGGATGTGGAAGAATGCAGCCGAGGGGTTCAAAGAACGGACTCCCCGCTGCTTAGCGGACTGTGCTTACGACACAGTCCACTACATGTGTCCGGGCGCCGTCAATAAGGACGGTGATAGCGACGACGAGGAGTGGATGAAGTCCGGCCCCTCGGATACGCCAGTAGGTAAATTCTACCTCATTTGGATTGACCAGCTCAAATCCAAATTGGGGTCTATCTACAGCTATGAGGCCCGGACGAAAGTCCAATGGGCGATGACCCAATGGGGGCCATCCGGCAACCGCCGGAGGTGCCCATTCGAATCGTGCCAGCTGGCTCTCACGGGAGAGAAGGTGTTTGAGACGAAGCCTCGCTTCGCTCGACACATTGTGGAGCACCGTATGCACCACAAGCCGCTGATGATGTGTGTGCTCGGAGACCGTCCGAGCAAACTATGTGACAGCTCGTTCTCAACTAACCGGCGCCGGGACATGGCTCTGCATCTGCAGAAAGCCCATGGTACCGGCCTGGAAAAGACGAGGAAACGGGCCCTCAAGTGCTTCAACGAGCTCCTAGCTAACTGGGCCTCGTTGAGCGTGAAAGACATCAAGGAGCAGGCATTCGAGACCGGATTCTGCTCATGGAAGAGTGGCAACTTGTTGGCCTTCTTCCAGATCAACTTCTCCTCCACCAAGTTCGGGATGCCCAGCGAGGTGCACCTGAAAGTGAAGAAGTGGAGGGGAGATGACAAGCGGGAGAAGGCCAAAGCCCGCTCGAAGGGTCCTAATGGAGGCACAGCCACGGCTACTGGTGCTTCCAAAAGGACCCGCGCAGACCGGTCCGTAAGCCCTTCGGGTAATAAGGACCAGCCTAGACCAGCCAACCCAGCTGATCGTCGCGAGTCGGGACAACAGGTCTCGGCTCTGGATATGCCCAGCAACCAAACCCGTAGGGCGGTTAGCCAGGCGGCCACCCAGGCCACACCCATAACACCTGCACCCGCGGAGCAACCCCCGGGCGAAGCCTCTGGCAGCCAGGATGATGGGGGCGAGATCTTCGCTCCCCCATCCGGGTATACATCTTGGTGGGCTGGAGAGGGATCTTCCGGCAAGCGCCCCACGTACAGTGAGTACGCGGCGAAGTTCCCTTCCATGGGACCAGCGGGACCCGAATCTCAGGTCCTAACCCCCTTGGGCCGGTCTAAACCCCGGGGTAGAGGCCGTGGTGGAATGGAGTCCACCCGAGCTCCCCCGGGCGGTGGCCGTGGCCGAGGAGGTATTACAGTTGAGGGCCCGTCTGTCCCTCCAGCAGGCGCTCCGTCTGCCACTGTGGAGGCCGCCGCGCCCCCACCAGTTATAGTTCCACCAACGGCCCCTCGGGTGTCCGTTATGGAATTAATCTCAGGTACCCTGTCAGGTCTTCAGGATCCGAACACGTTTGTTGACCACCGCGATGTCCAAACGGCTCAGATCCAGAATGACCTGATGGCGGAATGGCAGGCATTGCATCGCCAGAAGTCAGTCGACTACTGGCGTGTGATGACTGAAGCCACCTTCAACCTGGTCTACGAGATCCAGAAGAGGGAGGAAGAGAAAATTCGGGTCCAGGAAAGGAGGAATGTCGAGGAGGCACTCCAATCCTGCCGGCGCCAGCAGTTGGAAGCTGAAAAGCTTAAGCAGTTCCACCGTGCTGAGAACGTCAGGTACATCCACAGGTACAAGGAGGCTGACCTCAAGTTCTTCCTCGCATTGGGAAGCACTTAGAAGAGTGGGACGGCTTTCCGTCGTCCCTATGCTTCGCCCCGGCTGCCCCACCGGTCCCGGCTGCTCCACCGGTTCCGACTGCTCCGCCGGTTCCGGCTGCTCCACCAGTTCCGGCTGCTCCTCCCGCCCCGGCTGCTCCATCCGCCCCGGTTGCTCTACCTGCACCCGAGGCAATGGACAGTCCGTCCGTGGTGATGAGCGCTCTGAGCTTGGGGAGCGACACGCCCAGCGAGGCTTCCACGCTGCTCTCGGTGAGCAGTTGCAGCAGCTCGGCTCCGTCTGCCTCAGCGGAGTCGGCTGAGAAGATGGACACGGATCCGGAAGATCTTTAAGTGTCCATCTGATGGTTTCTTATTGTACCCGAGGGTAAAGGCATCTATCACGCCAGAGGTACTTATCCTTACACTGGACTCGCTGATCTGGGACGGAACCTGCAGTGAAGATGGACGCTAACCCGAGACACCAAAAAGGATTGCTACACCTAACCGGGGCTCCATCTTCCCACCTTCATCAGGGCACAACATAACAGCAACGTGGCTTGCCACCACATACATGTCGCCGGGTGGAGCTGCAGAAACCAGTCGTTCCAGATTCGCCGGAAGTCCGGTATTTTGTAAGGGCGATCCTACTACCCTGGTAGGACGTCTAATATTATCAGTATTAATATCTTATGTAAAGCTATTTTTATATATAATATTTATATTCTTGTAATTAAATCAAACAAAATTTTTCTCGGGTTATTTACCCCACCTCGGGTCGGTTAGTTACTACTATAAAATACGGTTAATACCATTTCACTACACATCTACAACCTTTTATTGCGTCTCTAATACTATAATAACACTGTAACATTGTTACCATCTACTACCCTAGGTCGATGGTGCATAAGGCACCACTTCCTAATTGTTATTATTAGTTACTTCGGGTTATATGCGACGATGCCTCATCATGTACATATTATTTATTATGCCCCTTAATGTTCTATTTTCTATACGAACACTTATGTATAGACATACCTATTCGTGTATTATTTATTATTGTATAAAGTTAACAATAGGTATTTATTGAATACACCCAACCCTAGGTATAGTCTAGTTGGGGGTGGTGTAGGGGCCGGCATCGTTGTATATATATTAGTGCCGTTCATCCGAGAGACGTGTTCGTGTGGTGCTTGTTCCTTCTATGCCAGCTAGGTGTCGCTTTGCGATACCCCGTTGGTACAAGAGGGGGCAGCACCATGCCTCGCGTCCAGCTTCTACTAAGAAGCCGGACGAGCGGCAGAAGGGGACTGGACGTGGTCCAGTCAAGACGCTCAGTATAACCTGTTGAAACATTGAATAAAGTCCTACCCGAGAGGTAGGGGTATCCGGGGCTTTGCCCAACCCGAACTACTCGTGTTGTGTTGGTATCTCTAGTGATAAGCGAGCCAACGAGCCACCCAACATATAAGTCAATACGAACCATTACAGTAGCAAGAGAGCGGTCAAAGTTAATGGAAACATGAAATTATCAAATACAGGTTCCTAAAATAAAGGTCATCTATAAGTACTGCTAGTACTGAAGACCTTCAGAACTTATCATAGATCTCAGGGAGAGGTTGAAGAATTTAGTCTCTGAGCATGTCATTGTATATATGATATGAGAGGAGAGGGACTGACAACTGATACTCTACTACAGTCTAAACTTACAGGTAATATTATTGAAGCTCTAATTTGCCTCTGACACTACATTTCAAGGTGAAGAAGATTAGCAAACAGCATAAACATGGGCAGTTCTCATCTCTTTTTTCTTCATAAGAGACACACAGTTCTCCACTAGACGTGACAGAGGCGGGTATTTGTGGTGCATCACAGCACCCTTGGGTGGACAGTATGGACGGACTGTGGTCTGCCTATAGTCTCTGGGAAAAGAGACATAGCATGTCTCTGGACAAAAGGACGCATAGGGCACCAGTGTGTCTCAAATACTGTATACATAAACTGTAGAGAGCAATACACCGAGAAAGTAAAGGGTTAGACGTTTAGAAGGTATGATAATAGGAGATACCACCATGTATAAAGTCGTCAAAATTTGAAGAAAAAAAATCTGGTAAAGGCGAAAAATTATAAATACAGCTGATACCAAATTCGACGAGGTGCAAAAAGGGTGTAACTCTGACACTGTAAAGTACTGCACTTGCTACCTTCTTGCACTAGGGCGACAAAATTGGATCCATCGAGATATTTCATGTGTGGAGATTCATTTTTGTTTGAAAAACAATATCGTACCAATGAAAGCATGCATTTATATAGTTATTGAGATGTAACCTCCTTCCACTGTTATCTACAGAATCTAGTTTGTATCAAAATAGACTAAAAATGTCAATATGCAAAACCTATATATATATGTACATGTGATAACAAGTATGAAATGGCTATCTCTTTCCATTGGAATGCGTATATACAGCATATTTTCTCAAATATTGCAAATAAGTCAGCAGGTTATCTTCATTGATATGAGTTGTCGGTGATACATGAGTAAGTGGGAAATTTCAGCTGTTTGAAACTGAGCCATCCCAGCAATTGCTTTGTACCGGCTGGTATTATGGGGCTGTGTGCATATATGTAGAACAGAGATGCCACCTTTCCGGGTTTACCAGGAATTCCTGGTTTTGATCCCAAGATTTCTGTATCAAATTATGTTAAATTCCTGGAAAAAATGTGTCAAAAGTCCCGTTTTCCTGGAATTTGTCGGCCAGTGAGTGGCATCTCTGGTAGAAGTTACACCCATCTTATAGCTCACAAACCTATCCAGTACATGTCTCTATAAAATCTATCCTCTTTTATAGAAATGAGAATGCTGGGGGTACTTTAATACAAACATTGACAAAAACAGAATTGCTCTGGAAGATAAGCCTAATTTCTAGACCCCATAGGGTACACACTTAACTATACTACCCGGTAATGAACGTATGTCTCCCAACCCGATACCTACATGTATCTGGTATTTCTCTTATGAGGTTCAATTTGAAATATGAGAGCTATGCACACACTCAATAAATCTTAATTGATTCAATACATTTACTCATAAAGAAATGAAACTTTAACATTTCAATCCCATCACACAGGGATTCTATTGATACAACACTTAGACCTAAGTGTAGAAGTGAAGGCACCTATACATCCAATACAGCATACACTCTATATAAACTCATCCAAACTAGACATCTTCTCCAAAGAGCATTTCTATCAAAAGAAGGCCTGTAGATGCGAACGTTAGACATAAACTGCACAATCCAACGTAGAAGGCCCAGCCCAGCATGCCGGCATCGTTACTGTATGATGGATCTCTGTTGGGGAACCACTCCCAGTATCGGTCGCCGAACACTGCTATGGAGATCAGCATAAACAGGGCTGGAATAAAGACAAAACAAGTTATTCCAATTGTTCACCAGGAATTAGATAGAGCTGATTACTTTACACGTTCAACTGTATACCGGTAGTAATTATGTCAATGACTGGGAAAAGATTGATGAAGTGTTACCCAAAGTAGTTTAAAAAAGATGCTGTGCAAACTCCACATTGGCCCAATTCTTTCTGATGTCGTCTAACCTTGATAAGGCCACACCAAATGAAAAAGTTGTTGTATGGATTTCCGGCACCTTACTTTCTAAAATACAAATTTTATTTTTATTTGAAAAATTCCATTTCTTTGGATCCCGCCTGCCACATTTTCTGGGAAATTTGACTTTTTTTTTTTTTTTTCTTTAGAAAAAGAACTTCATGGTTCAACCAAAGAAGTTACAGAAATGTCTACCAGTGTTGATTCCAGTATTTATGGTGTGCTTAGAAGCTAAAATATACATCTGAGCAAAGGCCCAAAAAAAAAATCTAAAAAAAAAATCGCCCTCTCCACATTTTGGCTATGCAAAATCCAAAGTCAAATACATTTTCCTAGAAAAATAAAAAAAAAATTTCGGCCTCCCGCCCCATTTTCTAAAACAGAAAATCCATAGACCATTTTTTTTTTTAATTTGGTGTGGCCTAAAGCCATATATACTCACTTGTAACACCACCCAAAGCCATTCCAATGATGAGAACTTTGTTATCTGCGTCACCTGGTGCAAAGCTGTGTTTGGCAGCAACACCTAAGGTAGCTATCATGGTGAACATGGCCAGCGTCATGAAGGCCTGGCAGCACTTCATCCAGTCTGTCATGGAATAAAAGGTGATATATCGTGAGTACAGAGTCAGGAATGGCAGCACTTTCATAAGGAACAGAAAGTCACACACCAACATATATACTTTATGTATGCAATATACAACCATAATGATCCGACAGCATTCTACATTGTCCTTAAGGAACTGGGTATATTTTCTCCTCTACATTTACAAACGAGGGTGCATGGGAAATGGCCAGCTATGAACATTGTTTCCATCTATATCATTTTGGTACATTTTGATCATCTACTTTCATAGGTTTTTATCAAATTTCCAGTCCAAGGGTTCTCTTATGGAGGCCATAACATGGTTTTATAGTTTCTATAACATGATTTCATAGTTGACAAATCGGGCACCTCACCACTGGTTGTGTAGTCTATAAAGTCTGAGCAGTCCGATCCACCACCTTTAGGCACTGTGCAGAACCTCCATAGTCCATAGTGGTCTTTCCGGCTGACTACCTCTGTGTTGGTCTGTGCCCAGTTGGGGGCAGCAAAAGATATAATGTGCAAGAGCACGGCGAACACAAGGCACAACGCCGCTAACTTGGAGTAATATGAACCCTCTAATAAACCCATAGTGAAAAGGGGGTGCAGTCAATCCTTAGTAAGAGTCACCTTTATATGGTTTCAACTACAGTCCTTATGAAAGCTGGTGGGACGTTGACAGCTGATGTGTTTGTAGGTACACTTGATCACATCACCAGATGCAGCTGCAAGCATGTATTTACTAATGTGGGTCCAAATACCGTATTATCTGAGAAACTGGAAATAGAGAGAAAAGGGGATTTTTAAATCGATTGTTTAAAATTGTTCAATACAAACATCTGGTAATTGCTACAAATGATCTGTACAAAAGTGAGCATTTAGTACATACCCATTTCATATGATCTGAATTGCAGAAAGGTGTGCTTTTGTGTGAGGAGGACAGTGGTTGGTCCTGAGCGGGCAGGGGATTTTTTTTTATACAATGGTAGAAAAAAAACTAAAATTAAAAAGAAAGGAAAACGACCCCATATCTAAATCTGGCACACCCCCAATGTTGGAAATCAAGGGCAATTTATGATGCTCTAGCGAAAACTGCCCCAGCACCCCATGCCACCGAGCAATTTACGACTCGTCCTTGGTAAATTTATTGTCTCTTCAGGCATACACTTGATCCCGTGTTAACAAAGGGGGCCGTGGTGGAGATGCGAGCAGTCAATACCTCACCAGCTGTGGGGAGTATACCAGGCTTTCCACAGGCCCCATATACATAATAGTACATCATACTTGGTCGTGCAATTCACCGAAAATTGTTATACTAACGTATGCCATCTGCAGTCCAGAATGGACAACCCCAGATTGTATTTATTCTGGCATGATATTTAGAACTAAATGTATACATACATGTGTATTGTGGTAATTAAGTAAAAGGATGCATTAAATTAGAGAAGCACTCACGGTTTTAAAATCACCCGAGAAATGACTCGAAAATCATGGGCAAGTGTGTCAATTTACAGATTTACAGATAAACTATAAACCATTTCGGAGGTCTACTTCAAGTTTCCCTGAAGTCATATGGTCAGATGTGGGGTTATAAAAGTTTTACATATTCTCGGGAGCAGAACCCGGGTTGCTGGGGACCTGGCAAAGGGTCAAATTATAAAGGCAATGTACTAGATAAAGTAACCTTTTTGCTGTTTTCTTTTCTAATATTAGGATCAGAAAATAGCGCATCAAGTAATAAGTATGTAATGCAAATTTCTAATGTCTTTTAAATTTTGTAATGCATTTTGCTGTGGGGTGTTTAGATATTTTCAGATAAGGGTGTTAGCACCTTTTTCTAGTACATTTCCTATATAAAATAATGCTTCATGAGAAGACTTATCAGTAGGGAGATAAGGCTGATAAGGGCCGCGCTGGATGCTATGACATCACTGCTGCGGTCAAGAATAGAGACAATAATTCTTGGAAGCAGCAGTGACGTCACACGGGCCAGAACAGCCCTTATCTCCCCAAAGATAGAAGTCCTCCAGAAGGCTTAAATGTAGGCCTACTAGAAAAAGATGTTAAAATCCTTAAGTGTCAAAAAAGATCTAGACTCCCTACAGTAAAAAGGAATAGAAATCTTAAGCGTATTCACAATCTTAATCACATGACTGATGTATTATATTCCAATCCTTCCAGGTCCTTAGGCCAAAAAAAATATTGTTTGTTTCAGGTACCCTGATCCTACCTAGAAAAACAAGGACGACCCTGGAATTAAAAAAAGAATTACATGTTGTTGGGCAATATATCAGTCATTTTAGCTGTCCCCATGTTGCGGTGACTCGATCCAGAGTCACTGTGACTTGTGCCTATTGCTATTGCGCCTCGCGTAGATCATTTTAGCTGTAGCTGGTAACCGGCGAATAGCACGTCCATATTCACTCTCCGACCGCAGCTCGATCATCCGTACCTCCTTCCCTCTCTGCGCCCACCTGATCACGTGACGACGTCGTGACGTCACGCACCGACGTTAGGTGGTGATCTCCACCGATTACTACGCGAACACGTAGGCAGATTATCGGGATATTGCGTGACATTTTAAGAAATAATTAGATGTGATTTATTAAAGTTTTCGTCTGACAATATATATTGGCAAACTAAAATCTAAATGATGTCCACCATCTGCTACCAGTGGTTCAGGAAATAGTCCGACGTATGGTTATGCCCTACGTTGTACGGCTTGGCACTGAATGATGGAGTTTACGAAGTGTTTACATCTGCCGATATGATGCAGCCAGTGTTTATAACTCCGACAAAGCCTGCAAGCTTAGGAAAACGAACCTGTGTCTTATGTCTGAACACACATCCATATCGGTTTTTCAATTTCCACCATGAGAAGTGTGTGGGAAAACAAATTGTGGAGGACAAGGGGAATGACCAAAACCTGCAAAGGCAAAGGATCCAGATTGTTGACAAAATGGAACAAGTGTTAGGTGTGGAAGTGGCTTCCCTGAAAAGTCATATTGATGCTGGGATTTGCGAACCCTGTTTTAATCGGAAAGAGAAGATTTACAAGTACAGAGAAGACTGTATTTCAGGGCTGCAGTACTACAAGGAGAGTGTTAGCCGTATCAAGAGACAGGGGCACTTCTCTCCAGAGATCGCGACCCCCACCGCGTCGATAGCAACTGGAGTCTCCAGACGCGATGGTAAATCCAATACACTACAGTAGCTGCAAACAACCCCATAGCAACCCCTGCTGCACAGTGGCAGTATCTACTGTCAAAGTGTTTTCTTCTAGTATTTAGGGTTTAAATAATAATATAATAAGCCTAGAAATAAAAGTCAAGAGTGTATCTTGTAGGGAATTGTCTGAAAATGCCAAAAAATATGGTCTCAATGTCATAAAAGTAAGGGAAGATGGCGTAGAAAGCTGTCAAAAAGTCGCGGAAATGCGTTTTTGTTTCCTCTGACCATAGCTTTGGCAGTATTGATGTCAAAGTTTTTTCTTCTACCGTAATCTCCCGCGTACAAGGGGCGTCTTACATGCCAAACAAAATGCTGCTGAGTCTTATATGTGGGAAGGACATTGCTTTGAGTTTGGGGTGCGCCTTATAGGGGGGGTATTTTTACTATACGGCACATGGCTATTGTATTATTGACCAATGGGAGGCATCCCTGGCATATACTGCGGAGTCGGGGGCTGAAGGTGGTAGTCATAGTGCCGTCGGGGTCTAATCGCGGCCCCCAGCTGATAATGGCTATGTGAGCTATAGAACAGTACTAAATTAACAAAAATCTGCCCTTAAAGGTGCGCCTTATACGTGGAACAGGCCTCCCTGAGTTATTACGGTAATATTTAGAGAGTGGTCATTATTTATCAACAGGGGGTTGGTTGGTGGGTTTGAGGGGGGGCGTAAAAAATTCAGACCCCTCCGGAGGGGGGCTAAAAAATTTGGACCCCTCTTGAGGGGGGGGCTAAAAAAATTTACCCTCTTTTTAGCAAAAAAGCCCGCGCGCTACTATAGATCAAAGAGGGGCGCGAAAACTGCGCGACAAAAAATTTTGACTGCCGTCGAGGGGGGGCGTAAAAGATTTTCACGCGTCTGCGCGAAAACCCACCACCCCCCCCTGTTGATAAATAATGACCACTCCCTTAAGTTTTGAGTTCACCTGGGAGAAACATGATTTTTTTTTTTCTCTTCAATTTAATAAACAAATACATGCATATTGAAGCCCAATCTCCGGTCGGCAGAAATTTCGCTCCGGGCACTCACTGTATCTCTGCGCGAACCTTCCTTGTCACTTGACTATGGGCAAAATTTGCCCATTACGCGTGGGAATGGATATCTAAATAAAGTGATGTCAGATGTCATTTAAAACGATGTAGAAGAGTTCAATTAAAGAAAACATTGAATTTAAAGGCTACAGATAACCGATCTAAGTGTGGAAGTTGAGGCGTTTAGGGAGGACTATATTTTGTGGTGTATGCAGTTGACAAAGCTGTGCGGCATATTGTAAACAGAACGCACGTGTACACGAACCGTAAGCATGTGTACACGAACCGTAAGCAAGAGAAGCATAACTATCCTTGTGCAGGCGGGAAGAGATTGCTCTTTCGTCCTTATAGGCGTAGAAATAATAGTCTGGCCATAGATTTTGATCATAGATCCATCCGACCCTCCCAACCTGTAGGCCTACATCCAACGAACACTCTCCGCCTAACCCAAAAATCCACCCAACAGTCCCCGCCTAACCCGAACATCCACTCAACACTCCCCGCCTAACCCGAACATATACCCAACACTCTCCTCCTAACCCGAACATCCACCCAACACTCTCTGCCTAACCCGAACATCCACCCAACACTCCCCGCCTAACCCGAACATCCACCCAACACTCCCCGCCTAACCCGTACATTCATCCGACCCTCCCCGTCTAACCCCTACATCCATCCAACCCTCCCACCCAGTAGGCCTACATCCACCGAACACTCCCCGCCTAACCTTAACATCCACAGCTAGAACACTCTCAGCCTAACCCGAACAATCACCCAACACTCCCCGCTTACCCGAACATCCACTGAACACTCTCCGCCTAACCCGAACATCCACCCAACACTCTCCGCCTAACCCGAACAATCACCCAACACTCCCCGCCTAACCCGAACATCCACCCAACAAGAATCGATTCAAGAGTTAAGGGGAGGGGGACATAAAAAAAATCAGACCCCTCCTGATCTGCAGGCTGGATCAGGCTGATGGGGGTCTCAAAAAATGTGAAGCTTCTAAGGGAGTGATCATTATCTTACAACTAAGTGACGAAAATCGTACGCAAACGTGCCCTTCTAATAGTAAATGCGCAAGGTTTTCCACTGAAAACAGGTGAAATTATTTTGACCCCCCCATCAGAGGGGGTCAAAAAATTCTACTTGGGGGTTTGAGGGGGGGCGTAAAAAATTCAGACCCCTCCGGAGGGGGTGAAAAAAAATTTGACCACTCTTGAGGGGGGGACTAAAAAATTATACCCTCTTTTTAGCAAAAAAGCCAACGCGCAACTATAGATCAAAGAGGGGCGCTAAAATTTTCCGCGCCTCTGGTGTGGGGGGGGGCGCAAAAAATTTTGACTGCTGTCACCACCCTAAAAGCCTTGTGGCCATCCAAAAATCACATGTCTTCCACCTTTGACCTGATATTAAAAATACTTAAAATTCTCACAGTGCTTAGCAACCTACACCACATTTTAGCTTATGAAATGAAAAAATAAGATAGGTCCACATAAGCATAGTCAGGATAGATTTTGTGCAAATTGCCATGGTAACCAGGTAGTGATTTTTGCATAGTGAGGCCTGATCAGCGCATGAATAAACATCAGGACCCTTTCACCCCAATAAACTTCCACTGAATTTATGTTTTGAACAAAATATATTCTGGGACTATTGAAACACTCCTAGTCATCATTCTGATACCAAATATTAATGGGTTTGGCCCCTCTTTCCCTCACCCTTGGGGCCAAATTCCTCAAAATAACTAAGTTCAGAAGGAACTATTTGGCCAGTAATCCCTGACGTGGTCCGATTTAGGGTGGTGACAACATAAACAGACCCTGCCAACTCTTCCAACATCAGTCCTTCCACATAATAGTTGCATTACAGTTTTGTGAGGGTTATGCTGGCTTACGACAGCACCACTTCCCTCTCGCTCTGCTGCTGGGACAGGAAGGCCTCCAGCCCGGTATTTGAGCCATCAGTATCTAACAAGACCTGTCCCTCTTCCTGGGGAATTCCTAGTATCACTCCCAAGGTCACTCACACACTGCTACCAGCCTCCCAGATCACTCGCAACCTCCTGCTGGCCTTCCTAGGATGCTCGCACACCGTCGCCGTAGCCCCTAGATCACTGGCAACCTCACACCAGACCCCCTAGATCCCTCACATATTGCCGCCGGACCCCCTGGATCATGCGCATCCTCCCACCAAACACCCTAGGTCACTCGCAACCTCCCACTGGACCCCTAGGATGCTCGCACACTGCTGCCTGCCCCAAATCACTCGCAACCTCCTGCTGGCCACCCTAGGACACTGCTGTGTAGCTCCTAGACCACTTGCAACCTTCCACGAAACCCTGTAGATCACTTGGGATATCCCACCTGACCCCCTAGGTCACTTGCATACTGCCGGCAGACCTCAGGGTCACTCGCACACTGTCCCCATACCCACTGCATCACTGGGGCTGTGTACAAATAACGTCATGCAGGAAGGGGGCAGGGGGGGTTAGGCCTGGCATGACGGAATTTTCCATATACCTTAAGCATTGCAAAATTGACCAAAAACATGACAAGGGGGGGAGTTGGGTCAAAAATGGTCCAAAAAAAGCAAGACGTCATTTGTACACAGCCCCTCTCACACACTGCTGCTGGCCCCCCTAGATCACTTGCAACCTGCTGCCGCCCCCCCCCCCCAGGACAATCGCACACTGCCGCCGGCCCCTCTAGGATACTTGCGCACTGCTGCTGGACCCCCTTGATCACTCACAACCTCCAACCAGAAACCCTAGGTCACTCGCAACATGCTGCCAGACTCAATAGGTCACTCAATGACCTAGGGAGTCTACTGGGAGGTTGCAGGTGATCTGAGAGGTCTTGGCCAGTATGCACATGATCTAGGGGGGCCAGCAGCAATGCGCGAGTGATCTAGGAGGACCAGTGGCAGATTCCCAGGTAGCACACAAAAATTTGCCGATTTTGGCCCGATGCATTGGCTCAATGTTGGGCCAACGGGCCTACTGGTCGGGCCTATGTAGGCCCGACCAGTGGCATTTGCCAAGCAAATGCCAACACTGGGCCAACGTTGGCAGGACATCGGCAAATGGTCAGCCAGGGGCCGACCATCTGCCGATGCTGATATGTGCCGACCAAAAGCCAACACTGGACCTATGTTGGCATTTGGTTGGCACCGTCGGGCCTAATTAGGCAGGGTGGGCAGCCTATGTAAAGCCGATTGTTGGGCCAACGTCGGCCCAATGTTATGCCAATGTCTCTGTGCTACCTGGGTTGAGAGTGACCTAGGGGGTCTTGGGGCAGGTTGGGATTGTCCTACGGGTGCAGTAGGAGGTTGTGAATGGTCTATGGGTGCCTGAGGCAGGTTGGGAGTGATCTAGGGGGTGTGGCAGCAGTGGGTGGACCAGCAGCAGTGTGCGAATATCCTAGGGGGTCCGGCGGCAGTGTGCGAGAGGGGCTGTGTACCGATGACGTCATGCTTTTTTGGACCATTTTTTGACCCCCCCTCCCCCCTTGTCATGTTTTTGGTCAATTTTGCAATGCTGAAGGTATATGGAAAATTAATTCTGTCATGCCAGGCCTAACCCCCCCCCCCCCCCCTCCTGCATGATGTTATTTGTACACAGCCTCAGTGATGCAGTGGGTATGGGGACTGTCGCCGTAGCCCCAAGATCACTACCAGCCTCCCAGATCACTCACAGCCTCCTGCTGGCCTTCCTAGGATGCTCGCACACTGTCGCCGTAGCCCCTAGATCACTGGCAACCTCACACCAGACCCCCTAGATCACTCACACATTGCCACCGAAACCCCTGGATCACTCGCATCCTCCCACCAAACACCCTAGGCCACTCGCAACCGCCCACTGGACCCCCTAGGATGCTCGCACACTGCTACCTGCCCCAAATCACTTGCAACCTCCTACTGGCCACCCTAGGACACTGCTGTGTAGCTCCTAGACCACTTGCAACCTTCCACGAGACCCTGTAGATCACTTGGGATATCCCACCTGACCCCCTAGGTCACTTGCATACTGCCGGCAGACCTCCAGGTCACTCGCGCACTGTCACATCCTAGGAAGGCCAGCAGGAGGTTGTGAGTGATCTGGGAGGCTGGTAGCAGTGTGTGAGTGACCTTGGGAGTGATACTAGGAATTCCCCAGGAGGAGGGACGGATCTTGTTAGATAATGATGCCTCAAATACCGGGCTGGAGGCCTTCCTGTCCCAGCAGCAGAGCGAGAGGGAAGTGGTGCTGTCGTAAGCCAGCATAACCCTCACCAAACTGGAATGCAACTATTATGTCACCTGGTGGGAGCTCTCGGCCATCATCTTCAGACTGAAGCGCTTCTGGCACTATTTACTCGGTAGGCATGTGCAGATAAGGACCAACCATCCCGCCTTGAAATGGGTTAAGGCATTTGAGGACCCTTAGGTTCAGGTGGCCCTGTGGCTCCAAGTACTGGACATGTACGACTACAGTGTAGGGCACCGACCGCCTCTCACGAATCCCCCATAGGCAGTGTGGAACGAATAATGTTGGAAGAGTTGGCAGGGTCTGTTTATGGGGTCACCACCATAAATCGGACCACTTCCGGGATAACTGGCCAAATAGTTCCTTCTGAACTTAGTCGAGGCATTCGGGGTACGGTTTTCTAGGTATCCCCAGTGCATTATGGGTAGGGTTGTCCTCGAACGCTAACTACAAACCCTTAGCTTGTTCCCTCCACCCCTGTCCACCCCAGCCAGGTCTGGCTAGGTACCAGTCCTTAACTATGCTTAGGAGGGTAGTAAATTGACTTGGGGATCAACATTGACCAACATGGGCAGGACCAATAGGGGATGGCTTTTCATAAGCTAAAATATGGTGTAGGTAGCTAAGCGCTGTGAGAATTTTAAGTACTTTTAATAACAGGTCAAAGGTGGAAGACATGTGATTTTTGGATGGCCACAAGGCTTTTGGGGTGGTGACACCAGTGACACCTTAAGGGAGTGGTCATTATATCAACAGGGGGCGGTGGGTTTTTGCGCAGATGCGCAGAAATTTTTTACACCCCCCCTTGACGGCAGTCAAAATTTATTGTGCCCCACCGCACCAGAGGGGCGGAGAATTTTCATGCCCCTCTTTGATCTATACCGGTAGTTGCCCGCTGGCTTTTTTGCTAAAAAGAGGGTATATTATTTTAGTCACCCCTCAAGAGTGGTTCATTTTTAGCCCCCCTCGGGAGGGGTCTGAATTTTTTACGCCCCCCTCAAACCTACCAGCCCCCCCCCAGGTAGAATTTTTGACCCTCTCTGATGGGGGGGGGGTCAAAATAATTTCACCTGTTTTCAGTGGAAAACCTTGCGCATTTACTATTAAAAGGGCACGTTTGCACATGATTTTTGTCATTAAGTTGTTAGATAATGATCACTCCCTTAGAAGCTCCAAAATTTTTTAGACCCCCATCAGCCTGATCCAGTCCCAACCTGCAGATCAGGAGGGGTCTGATTTTTATGTCCCCCTCCCCTTAACTCTTGAATCGATTCTTGTTGGGTGGATGTTCGGGTTAGGTGGGGAGTGTTGGGTGGATGTTCGGGTTAGGCGGGGAGTGTTGGGTGGATGTTCGGGTTAGGCGGGGAGTGTTGGGTGGATGTTCGGGTTAGGCGGGGAGTGTTGGGTGGATGTTCGGGTTAGGCGGGGAGTGTTGGGTGGATGTTCGGGTTAGGTGGGGAGTGTTGGGTGGATGTTCGGGTTAGGCGGGGACCTCGAGTGTTGGGTGGATGTTCAGGTTAGGCGGGGAGTGTTCAGTGGATGTAGGCCTACAGGGTGGCAGGGTCGGATGGATGTAGGGGTTAGACGGCAGATGAGAAATTACGAGGTTGGCAGATGAGAAATTACATCTTTTCCTTCATAGAGGTCCTTTAGACAATCTCACTGCTCTGGCTTCAACTGAAAGCCTTTCCCCGAATGTAAATTGTAAGATTGGAGAGACAGCTCGACATCTCTTTCAAACGCCATGCTTACGGTTCGTACACGTGCGTTCTGTTTACTATATGTGCGCCGTGGGCGGTGCTTAGCGTGTGACGTCAGGAAAGTAGTCCGGTAGGTTCGGGCAGAGACGAGGTTAGGAGTCGCTGCCCGGGAGAGTGATTGAAGCCCTCTTCAACCCGTTAAAATGATACCCTAATTATCCAAATCCACCTGTAAACAGCTTAAAGACCTATGTTTTACCTTTCATTTGATACTAATTTGAAGTATTTCTGACCACTAGAACCTTCAGAATCAATATTTTACAAAACACCAGTTTATCATAGAGACAGATACGGGGAGGAGGCAGCCAGATTCGGCTGACTTCGCTAACATAGGACGAGTGCTTAGCCCTCCTCCGGGCCTCCACGTACCTGTCGGCAAAGATATGATGACATCTCGTTTCTTCAGCGAATCCCACTCCCAGATACGCTCCAGTGCCTCCCGCTGCTTTGGTCTTAGCTGAAATCCGTCGCCAAAACGCTGGCAGACAGCTGAGAACAGCAAATCTAAAGTGTCTTCTTGCTGGAAAGCCATGATAGTTTTGTCGTCTGTGTTATTGACAAAAACACTGCGCCACTTACGTTCATTCATAAATGCAGAGGCTCGGACGGCACTACTTGCGCGCCGTCACGTGACCACCTGGAGGCAGAGAGGAATTATATGACGTTCTGCTTGGAGAGTGGTCCATATTCAGCCAATCAGTGGCTAGAGAAATAGTGTCTGCCTTGTGGTCAAGAGTCTCATGAAAATTCAAGGGGTTGTACCATGGGCTCTACCTAGATGGCGCCACGGTCTGATAATCACTAATGCATTGGCTAAGAGGAGGGTGAGCAGGCTCAGGGGTAAACCTGACACCAGTTACCCCTCACCCCAGCAGATTGCTGATTTACACATAGTTATCATGAGAATTTGATGGGGAATAAGCTATGGCCTGAAGCTGAGTATTCAATAAAGATATTGCTGTGGTCTGATTATGCTGACATGCATTTATCAGGGAGAATCAGGTGTTCATTCCAGCCAACACCAATGACACCAGTTACCCCTCACCTGGAATCCAGGAAGTGTGTGACTGCAGACCTGGTGTACATGCTCAGTGGCCAAGCTCCTCCCCTTTACCTGAATGTAAACATAGACCTTGTTGACATATACTTTGTGATTAAGCCAAATAAGGTGTGAATGGATGATTCCCTTTGAGAATAATGAATTTGATTCTTTCCCATGAGATATTTTGCATGGTATGTGCAAATGAGTTTGGGTGACATTGTCTAGAAACGATGCACCTAACAAAAAGGTTTTGGGGCAAGACTGAGGACTACAGAATGACACCATCTACCCCACACCAGTAGGGAGCGGTCATTTAATAGGGAGTGTTATTTAAAGGGAGTGGTCATTATTTAACAATGGGGGGGGGGGGGTGCTGGTGGGTTTGATTGGGCGCGTCAAATTTTCAGACCCCTCTTGAGGGGGGGCTAACAACATTTGTTCTCTTTTTAGCAAAAACGGCAGCAACCTACTATAGATCAAAGAGGGGCGAGAAATATCTCAGCGCCTCTGGTACGGGGGGGGGGCGCAATAAATTTTGACTGCGTTCAGGGGGGTGTAAAACATTTTCGCGCATCCGCGAAAATAACCACCAGCACCCCTGTTGATAAATAATGACCACTCCCTAAAAACCTGACTCTTTTTAGCAACAAAAACTGTGCGCTACTACAGGTCAAAGAGGGGCGTGGAAATTCTGTGTGCTGAGGGGGCACAAAACATTTGACCGTCATTGCGGGGGGGGGGGGCGTCATAATCTGTCGCACATCCTTGTCAAATTTGAATGTCCCTCCAGTACCAGGTATGGGGGGGCCGCAAATATTTGGACCGTCGAGGGCGGGAGTCTACTGGTACTGTTGGGGCATAAGGTTTTCAATAGGCTGCTTAAATTTATGCACCACCTCCCCAGCTGTTCATAAATGATAGCAGTGGGGGGTGGGGGGGGTAATAATTTTTAACCCATGACTGGGAGGGGTCAATAATTTTTAACACCTGTAGATCTATACTCTCCCCCCTAAAAATCTTAAAGGGGCCCTGGCATGGTAATGCATGCCCGCATTAAAAAGTCACGTGATCACCCCTTGACCAATCAGGCATCGCGATTTTTCTGCTAGTTCCCGCGATTTTATGATCGCTGTTTGAATCATGTTGTTAATTTTCCATGCCAGCCCCCCTTTAATTGGCCTCTGTGATCTATAAGGCCAGTATCCTGGGCAGGTCACATGATTCTGTGCCCTGTAAGCCTAATCATAGACAAGCCTTTAGGCCTACCGGTATAGACCACCTACAGGCAATTCCGCTGTTGCAACTGACCCAAGCAGAGCTAGGGTATAAATATATTTCCTGTGAACACAAAAGAGGTGTAATAGTCAGTGGAACTACATCCTGCAACACCTTACATATTACTGTATTTGTTAGTAGCCATTTTGTATTTATAATTCCACTGGAGTTAAGAGTGCTGATGCTATTGTCTTTTGTATAGATTAAGATAAATTACATTTGACCATTTGTAGCCAACCTTTCACTAGTTTAAGGACAGAAACTGTAGGGAAACTCTCCCTATGAAATGCCCTGCCATCTAGTGTGAAGATCATTCAGTGACCACATGGCCACAACAAAGCACAACAACATTGGCTCCGCCCACTTTCTAGACTAAAGCATGCAAAGAAAAATATAAGACACCCAAAATATTCATTTTTAGGGAGGATGTGTCAACTAGATTTTAATATTTCAGCCATTCTTGGTAAAAAATATTTTTTTATTGCCCTTCACTGCAGATCTGCAACTTGACCTAGTTAGACCGTTCATACTCTGATCTAGCTATACCCACACAGCCATTCTGAAACGTCGGTCGTGCTCTTGGGTTGTACGCTAATTTTCCCATTATTCTCCACGCATCGCAAACTACAAGACCCGATTTTGAGTGCAAGCGTAGAGAAGAACGTTATGGTAAGGGGAGCATGTAGATTGTCGTCCTATAAAGTCATGAAAACCTTGAAATATGTAGTTGGATCGACGCCCAACTCACATACTTGTTGTGCCTAAAACGAAGTGGCATTAGGGTATCAAACTGTGACTATGAAATATGGCACCCAGCTAACCGGGCCCTGATATATTCATTCAGAGCTCCTTTAGCGATGGTTCCGTCTAGAAAGATGAGTGAGTGTCACTGACCAGGCCAAGAGGGCCAGACTTCAGTTAGGTATGCCAGCATTGGGGCTGATATAAAGCCAGGGATCCACTGCCGCGAGTAGCACTACGAATGTTGTCGTGCGTGTGTTCTCGCAGAAAACGTTCCAGTAGTGGATTAGTTGGATCGGCGCCCAACTCACACACTTGTTGTGAGTTGGCGCTGTTGGGCGTACTGGGGCCTGAGTTTTTGAGATTGGATGCGCCTCAACATTAAGCGCACTCTCCTGCTTCTATTTCTGCTTCAATCTAGCCATAACTTACATTTCTGGATAATTTGAACCCTTAAGTTGCACCACACTCAATTTCATTAAGATCGGATATGTTTAACCTGCCTAAATTTCGATTTTAAAAATACTGACATTCTTTATTGGAGAAAAAACATGGCGGCCGTGTTGGATTTTCGGAAATGCACTCGGCAAACTTTCTGGTCCTGTAGCATATGAAATAGATGGAGTTATACTGCAATTTTTTGAAAATCTTTAGATGTGTGCCCATAGATTAATCGGCCTTCATGGTTTTGATCAATTTCAATCCTAAATATGCAAACCAAGCACATGTAAACAATGCATTTACTACTTCCGGTTTTACCTGCACAGCACCACTGTCAGTCTCAGCTACTCCTAGAGTGGTCACTGAGACCCTACGTAGTGTCATTAGAGTCTCATATCTGTGACTAGTAGTGGATATGCTGCTGCGACAGAGTTCATGCGACGTCCGAGCGACGAGCGACAACATTCGCAGAAATCAAGATGTTTTGATTCTTGCGACTGCTCTCGGACGTGTACACGCACGATTACATTCGCAGTGCTACTCGCGGCAGTGGATCCCCCACTTAAGCCTGGACTGCGTCATGGAAAACTGTGCCAGGCTTGGAAGGTTTGTGCAGGGACAGGTCTCAGTGATTAGCTTATAACCATGGGAAATATTGGAGGGTTTAACTGCCTGAGAATTTGTACCCCAAGTACACAAAATTTCCTTCAATTTAGTGTTTGATTTTTTTCACAACTCTAATTAGTTAATTAATTGTCACCTTAATTAGGTCAATGTAATCAATACCCCCTGATCAAATACATAAAGGAATTTAGGAAGTCATTCAAAAACATATAGAAGAGGTAGTATATGGTCTTAGCATCATCTCTGCCAAATATGAAGAAAATCTATCGTTGAGCACATAGTTTTCTAGGATCAACAGAAATTTGTAATTGATAATATCTGCCCAAATTAAGGGATTTTACTAACTTTTTATCTTTAAAAATTGATATTTCCACTTCAGAATGACCTGGGATGAACTGCATTGTGATGGCAAAGTTCCAGGCTTTCAGGGAATGTAAGCTTTTCCATGATACAGCAAGTTTAAAAATCAGACTAAAATCATGGAAAGGTCACACTTGTTCCTTCTTTGTACAGTTTAAAATGATGACGAAAAAAATGCCTACTTTCGATCATGAAAACCACCATAACTTCATCAATTTTCACTTCAAATGAAAAATTCCAAAAGCATATTATTACTAACATGTGACTCTAAAGGCTGTGCTAAAAGCTAAGCGATCAGACAGCTTTTCAATTTTTAGTGGCATACCTACTTCAGTTCACTGTCACTCACTGTGACTGTCAGCGACTTGCAGGTCTCAGCCATGGAAATACTTTTTCACTATATTTTAATGTAGCATGGCATGCCATAACTAGTGTGCCCCGGAAGTATTGAGCAAAAAATCCCACATATATCTTTAGGGGCAACCTCGATTTACGACATATAAAAAAAAACAACTGTACATCGATCACAAAAATCTTGAATGCTGGCCATAATTGGCATAATGTACAGACACCTGCATAATTGGCATTTTTTGCAGTGAATAAATTCAGTTCAGACCCAATCCAAACAAGCCCAAAAATGAATGGGCATCTTCGCAATAATCATGTTTTATTTTATATCATATGAATAAGTACCTACTCAGGACCAGTTATGAATTTTTACAGAGTTCTACTAAATTAGCTAACTATTTTATCCACCCAGAACTCATGTAGTATTCAGTGCCGAGGTCTTCTGTCGGTAAGGATGCACCGAGTGACCCGGGGATTTCCCTACGTGAGACCTGAAGGGACAGGTGTGCTTTTGAGGTTTTCCAAAAATTATTTTTTTATGTCCTTGAGTGTGTTTCACATCTGAATATTTACTTTCATTGCCTTGGAGAAGATCTTTCTTCTAATAAACCAGCTTCTACAGGTCAGACACCCAGCAGAGCAAGTGGCATTTTCAGGCCTCGGTCCAAGGACCTGATACCTATGTACTTAAACATTGATTTATGCAGGAAGAAATGCTAGTAGAGCCATCAAATCATACAGGGGTGTTCCCAAGAGATCCCTGACAATGTCACAAGTATGAAATGAATTCTCATGATAGCAATTATGTTGATATTGTGATGACATTGTGTGAAACATGGCAAAAAATTGCGATAAATTTCCATACCATTCGGTAAAATTGGTGATTTTTACCATAATGGCCTACCATACAAAGGGGTTCTGACCTGATTCTTATTGATACATATTTTTATCCCATTCTATGAAAGAATTATGCATGTGTTTGTGATGTGTGTTGAACTATAGACTGCCAATGGACACCCAATGGGCCTCGGACTGAGGCTTGCGGGACTGTCCGCAGCCCAGAAAATCATATCGAGAAGTGTTTTACAAGCCCCAATCCTGCCAATACAATGAAAAATATGGTCTGAAAATTCCAGAGGCTTTATTCTGGAGTAGACACCCCAATTTCTTTGAACATACCTCCATTGTTATAGGTTATTCGGGTCTAATATAGAAAATAGGCAACTTTGGCATTAAAGATTGCTACCCTAAAGTGGGATTTTAGCAATTTTCAAGTGATATTACACACCACAGATGTCTGAATCATGCTTAATCTTACATAACTAATGTAAACCAATAAAAAAAGTGCCTTTACAACAATCTCCCAGGCTTTTTCATTCAAAACACCCTTTCCGCTGCAGGTCTCAGCCATGGAAATACTTTTTCACTATATTTTAATGTAGCATGGCATGCCATAACTAGTGTGCCCCAGAGGTATTGAGCAAAAAATCCCATGTATATCTTTAGGGGCAACCTCGATTTACAACATATAAAAAAAAAACCTGTGCATCGATCACAAAAATCTTGAATACTGGCCATAAATGTACAGACACCTGCATAATTGGCATTTTTTGCAGTGAATAAATTCAGTTCAGACCCAATCCAAACAAGCCCAAAAATGAATGGGCATCTTCGCAATAATCATGTTTTATTTTATATCATATGAATAAGTACCTACTCAGGACCAGTTATGAATTTTTACAGAGTTCTACTAAATTAGCTAACTATTTTATCCACCCAGAACTCATGTAGTATTCAGTGCCGAGGTTTTCTGTTGGTAAGGATCAGTGATGCCACTTTTCCTGGTTTACCAGGAATTCCTGGTTTTCATTCAAAGATTCCTGTATTAAATTATGTTAAATTCCTGGGACCATGTGTCCAAAAGTCCAGTTTTCCTGGTTTTTGTCGGCCAGTGAGTGGCATCTCTGAAGGATGCACCGAGTGACCCGGGGATTTCCCTACGTGAGACCTGTCACTGCCACTGGTAGCGAAGTCAGTCGAATCTGGCTGCCCGCTCCCCGTATCTGTCACTATGATAAACTGGTGTTGGAAAAATATTGATTCTGAAGGTTCTACTGGACAGAATTACTTCAAATTAGTATCAAATGAAAGGTAGAAGATAGCTCTACATCACTAGAACAATGTTTTGCTTTATTCTAGTATTTTTTCTGCACATTCAGGCAGTCCACTTTTGAGTGAACTTCGTGATTCTGTCAGACCACAGTGAGCGGCCTTCAATTATTGCAGAAATACATGGATATTACCCTTTCTACTAAAATTTAGATTGAATATAACAATCATTACAATGTACACAACCATCATGTACACCTACATTTTGAGGGGATTTTGAAAAATATTGACTGGTTATTAAGAGCAGGGCAGGCTTGAAAACTTATGCAACTTTGGACCAATTTTCCTAAAAAAATATTTCTTACAGAAGTAAAAGAACCAATAGGGCTATTCTACAACATGTTATTTACCTGAATATTGTCAGTTTTTACAGCTTTAAGGCTGCGATTTCTGCGATTTTAAATCACCTGCATGTGTAATTCCAGAAAATTCATGAAAAAAATGTTCAAAGTTCATATTCCAACTCAAAATTAGAAATACTTTCACAGCTAGTAATTTAATCATACATAGATATGTTAATCTCCCAATAGTGAGCTTTAAGAAGGTGTACTTGGTTAGTAAATTGGTCCATGCAATCAAAAGTTATTAGTAATTATGTACAGCGGTGTCCAAACCCCACACAAACAGTGCATGTTTAATGGTTGTGCTTATCTAAAGATTTGTGCAAATATACAAAGAGAAGAATGACAGAATGTATTTCATATTTCCAAAACTTAAAGTTATATAAAAATGCTTCTAATGGGCGTATCAACATGATTTAAAAAGCTATGAATTGCAATTTTCAAGCTCTTTCATTTGATATATAACTCGTCTACTTCTGTTGAAGTCTACACTTTTGGGCTGACTTCGCTACCACTGGTCAGTGTCATGATCATGATGATGCCGATTCTAGTGAGCAGAACTCTGGTTGCTAGGGACCTGGCAAAGGGTCAAATTACATAGGGAATGTACTAGAAAAAGTCACCTTTTTGCCGATTTCTTTTCTAATACCGGGGTCTAGGGTTAGAAAATAATGCATCAAGCATGTTATGTGATTTTTTAATATCTTTCCGAATTTGTCATGCATTTTATCGTAGATGGTCTAGATCTTTTCTGTCTGATAAGGGTTTAACACCTTTTTCTAGTAGACTAGTACATTTCCTATTTAGTAGTGAGATAAGGCTGATAAGGGCCGCACTGGTTGCTATGAGTCTGACGTCACTGCTGCTTCCAAGAATGTCTGCCTTTGTAATGGGGGGATTCAGTTAGTCAAATTGAAATTGATTGTGGGGGGGGGGGGGGCGATAAAGAATAACAATACTTATCTAGGCACTTCCAAAGCTCAGCAAAGGGCACAGGGCAAAAATAATCTAAATCCGACCGCAGACGGGGCAGATTCTATTGGTAACCAGGGAGTGCCGATTTGACCTGATCGGGGACATCAAACATGTTTGATATTGACCGACTGGATCGGACGTCTCCCGCAGACCCCCCCAACCGAGTCGGGCCTGTCTATCCTAGTTCCTTTTCTCGGGAGCAGAACCATGGTTGCTTGGGACCTGGCAAAGGGTCAAATTATATAGGCAATGTACTAGAAAAAGTAGCCTTTTTGCTGTTTTCTTTTTAAAAATTGGGATTAGAAAATAATGCATCAAGTATGTGATGCAAATTTTGAATATCTTTCCAATTTTGGAATGCATTTTGCTGCACAATGTCTAGATCTTTTCTGATAGGGATTTCAACGCCTTTTCCTGGTACATTCCCTATTTAATTTAATCCTTCGTGAGGTTCCTTATCAGTAGGGTGATAAGCCTGATAAGGGCTGCAATAGTTGTTATGACGTCACTGCTGCTCCCTAAAATGGTAACACTCTTTCTTTTGATAAGCTGAGTGGGAACCTGCCCATCAAACCTATACTATAGCGATTATTGAGTTGGAAAGTTCAACTTATTTATCCATGATCTATTACCCAGGAATCATTCAGACAAGGACGGTGAAGTGAGACATGACAAACCACCACTGCTGCGTCCCTGGCTGCACGAGTGACCAGCGCAAGGTTAAAAACCCGGCTAAATACCCGTCATTCTCCAACATCACCTTCTGGCGCTTCCCGTCAGCATCTCACGATCCGCGTGCACGGCAGCACTGGGCAGATCTAAGTGGTAGGAGAAACGACTGTGTGACTATCCACACTAGAATCTGTTCCCGACACTTCCCCGACGGAAAACCCACTGAAAATAACCCACACCCTACTGTGTACGACTGGGACCCACGTTCTAGGAAGAAAGGTTGGGCTAGAGCAAAAACTGGCAAGAGAGGTAAACTCTAAAGTTACTTTACTATTTTAACCCAGTGTACCGGTATACTAAGTTTGGGAGAAAGCCATATGACAAACCAGGGATATAGTACCTACATTCCTATAAGTAGGCACCCCCACTTCAGTGGGACTCATTCCGCACCCAAAACAGAAAGAAAAAAACAACTTGAAATTTTTCTTTTCCTTCATTTAAGGCAATGCCTTGTAGGAGATCTACCACCAGTAATTGAATCACTATAATATACCAATTTTATGAGGCCATTTATGATTTATCAACTTTTCAAGCCAACATAAAATTGAAATCAGTGCAACGATATCTGCTTTTGTGGAATCAAACACAAAGATGTATTTTTCAGTGTCATTCTTCTCACAGTTGTGCCTTATCACCTATTTTTGTCTTCCCAGCTAAACCATCTGCATCTGCATCCACAAAGAAACCGAAAGTACCAGCTAAGAAACCGCGTCTTTCATCAGTTGATGCTTTCAACACTCCTACTGGAACAGGTAATGATATCAAATTCTACTTTACGTTACTTCCTGTATTTGACCCTATAGAACAGTACAAATCTTGCAATTTTCTAACTCATCCACACCCTCAGGGGTGTGGCTTAAAACGAATCCCTGTTTTTGTTTGCAATCTCTGTATAGAATCACGGTAAATTCTCGCGTTCAAGCTACACTCAGATATTTTAAGCTGCACACTTAGGAGAAGCTATAAGTCGGACCTAAGGCTTGATAATTGAAGATAGTATACTGTTATATAGAGCTAAATACTCAACTATGTAAGCGGCACCCTGACGTTGGGGACCGTCTATAAGCCGCAGTAGGCTTCTCAAACCTTCTGGTTTATGTATATGCCATAGCTTATATGTAGGAGATGCTACTCTATATCGTCGACTCAGTGCAACAAGGTTGTAACTGACATTTTGGTGAAATTGAGTTTTCTTCTGTTTTAACAACTATAGGCCCTTATCTACCTACTGTTGTTACAATCCTGTTTCATCACACAGGTCACTATTACTGTGAAAGTATTGAGGCTCTGTCTATAATGTTTGTGCCTACAAGCCCAAAGGCTATAAGGTTGTGTCAACTGTGTGCTTAATAATACCAAAGGTCTGAGTCCCGCGCAGACGGCTCGTTTCGCCATTGGCCACCTCCAGGTGGAGCTTACTCAGACCCTACAGTGGGTCCCTGTGGTCAGACTCCCTATACTTATAACATTGGCTGTACCGGAAGTACCTGTTTTAAGGCTGAGTTTATTTGACTTTGGGGATGAAATTCTTTGAGCATGACCCAGGAGCATGACTCTTTACCTTTTTGGAATTTCATCAATTTTCAGGAATAATAAGGGTAGGAAATGTGTACAATTGTATGGAGACACTGACCCAGATTCAGTCCACCCCCTAGCCTCCTGGGACCAGGCCCCTCACTCGGTCAGCAGCCACAGGAGTTTATGGCCAGGCAGACGGTCTCTGTTTCAGGTCCACCCTACTTCAGTGTACAGCGCCCCAAACGTCAGTTTCGGCCAGGGGCATGGTAACCTGGACCTTCAGTATTGTAACACTTCTTTTGCCTCTCCTGCAAAACTTGAAAAATGCAGATACAACCTTGTTGCACTGAGGCGACGATATCAATTTCCTACAGAAAAGTGTTCATAGTCATAGGTTTAGCCGTTTTCTTTGATTTCGTGCTTTAAAAAAAGCTGGGATTATTGTGGTAGAGCATACCCCATACAACTGATTACAACCAGGTTCCTTTTCACATATTTCTTTGGAATTCGGAAAATTTTGCTGTGATTCCTACAGGAACATATCTTTGAAATAAATCACAGTGATAAATCCAAAAGCAGGCTGCTGCAAAATCTTAGGAAATAGATATTTGCCTTGAAACGCTCATACCATAAACCTCACCTATAGGTCGACCTCAACTATAAGTCGACCCCCCAACTTAGAGCTAGAAATGCAACTTACCGTAATCTCCCGCGTATAAGGCGCAGCCCGCTTATAAGGCGCACCCCCAACTAAGGGAGGCCTGTCCCACGTATAAGGCGCACCCCTAAGAGCAGATTTTTGTTAAATTTAGTACTGTTCTATAGTAAAAATACCCCCCCCCCTATAAGGCGCACCCCAAACTCAAGGCAATGTCCCTCCCACGTATAAGACTCAGCATCATTTTGTTTGGCGTATAAGACGCGCCTTATACGTGGGAGATTACGGTATACTGAATTATGACAGCAAAAGGTAAAACCTCACCTATAAGTCGACCCCCTAACTTGAGGATTTTTGGGGCCCCTACACTCATTTCCTGACCCTTTCAATGAGTATTTTTGCCTCATATTTGCGTTAAAAATGTTGATTTATATAATTGAAACAAAAGATAACAATTTGAAATTATATAAAAGATGTTTAGAATCTAAATGTTACATCCACCCTTTGAAACATTTAATGCTAAAGAAACTATACGAAATATGAACAACTTAAGAAATGTAAGCACATGTAAAAGATATGAATGACTTATGAACTGTATACGAATAGATGAGGACCTAGATAAACTCCATGAAAAATTGATGAAAATCATGGGAAAAATGCCTAGAAATTCCCCAAAAATGTCAAAAATCCCCCCCCCCAAATAAAATTCCAGGGCCGGCCCTGTTTTGTTAGGGTCGGTAGGGTAACTGGAAACAAACCTTTTTTTATGCCTAATTTTTAAGTTTTTTATTATTTTTTTTTGAAGGGACGTCATTTTGTCAGACGAGGGTATGACCCCTGCCTGGTCCAATCAGCCTTCCTGTAAGCTTGGGCACAACCAAGAGACCCACTCTTTGAACCCAAGCCTAAAAAGAAGGAAACCCAGCCTTCCCCATCACAACCTTTTCACCAGGCTCTAAATGCTTGTCACAGATTGTGAGGAAGAACTGGGACCTTCTGATACAATCTTATCATACTAGAAAAATCTATTCCAAAGGTTTCAGAACCGTGTACAAGAAACCCAGGAATATAGGGTCCTATGTTGTCTGTGCCAAACTACCACCTCCACCCAAGGAGAAGGTGCTACCCTGTGCCAATATCTGCAGAACCAAGGGTTGTGGATATTGCACCCGGATGAACTATTCTGGGAAAATAGTGTGTGACACCACGGGCCGCACTTATTCCTCGAAAATGAATGTGTTGTAAAAGTTCCAATGTTATCTACATCTTGGGCTGCAAACTATGTGACAAGAAGTATGTAGGTCAAACAAAGGGACCCCTGATGGATCGTATTCAAACCCATTATTACAATATGTTCTTCATTTAACAATAATAAATGTATACCGACAGTGTCCGCTGTCTTTGAGGCTTATTCCTAGTATCAAATGAATGATAGGCAACATGGTAGGCAGAAAATGGCACTGCTGCTTGATAACCTGATCATGTATTTGATGTAATGAGCATAAATACCCTAATAATCACAAAGCCCCTCATACTTAATTACCGTAATCTCCCGCGTATAAGCCGCGTCTTATACGTGGGGTTTTAGTTCTCATTGGATCCACAAGGGGGACATCAAGACCTTTCTTTTGATATGTTACATGCCCGCTTAGTCATAATAAGATATAAGGGGGGCCCAGGGGGGTCCGGGGGGCTCAAGCTATACATAGGTTTTTGAATTTTGAAAATTCATTCAGTAGAACCAAAGTTATTAATTTTTCATTTTTTTGAGAATTTTCCAAAACTCTAGATGCGTCTTATACGCGCACTGCATCTTATACGCGGGAGATTACGGTACTTTAGACCAGAAATGACCCAAAATTTTAGATTAAAAAGCTGATCAAACATTTTAAGCATTACATATACATTTCAGATACCTTTTAAGTACACTGTGCCAAGATGAACGTGTAAAAACATAAGGGTGGGGTATTTTAACTATAGAACAGTACTAAACCTTCAAAAGTCAAGCCCCAGCTGTGTCTTATAGCATTTCATTCAACTCAGGGTGCACCCTATGCACAGGATGTGCCCTATATATGTGAGAGATTACGGTACTCATGTTTAGGCTTAAGTGTATACAAGCTGAAGATTCAAGGTGGTCTGGTTGGGGCCGGTCCCCTGTTTCCTATATAAACAAAGATTTGCCTCCTATGCCTTTGTTGAGGTATTACGATTCTGGTTGCTCAAAAGCCAGGTTCTGTGCAAGTTACTGCTGCTATACAAGTTCATGTGTACATGATATTGTCCCAATATGATACTCGATATTTTGTAACTTGAAAACATTTCATACTGCCATAGCTTGCATGTCCGACATTTATGGTGCACTCTGAGCTGAAGGAAATGCTACATTGTGCAGCTTAGGCCACATCAAATTAAAAAATTGGTCTATGGATTTTTCCGTTTTAGAAAAAGGCGGGAGGGCGAAATTTTTATTTTATTTTTCTAGGAAAATTTTTTTGTCTATGGATTTTGCATAACCATAATGTGGAGAGGGTGATTTTTTTTTTTTTTTTTTTTTTTGGGTGGGGTCCCTTGCTGAAAATGCTTTCTTTTTTTTCCTGGGTGCAGAATAGGCCTATATAATGAAACCAATGGCATCTTTACCTATCCAATAAGTGGTCTGCCATTTCTGTACTTTAATTGACCGATCCTGTAAGCTCCTTAAAAAAAAAAAAATGTAAGGCCACACCAAAAAAAAATAAGTTGGTCTGGCCATTCCAAATTAAAAAATTGGTCTATGGATTTTTTTTTCTAGAAAAGAGGCGGGAGGGTGAAATTTTTATTTTATTTTTCTAGGAAAATGTATTTGTCTATGGATTTTGCATGGCCAAAATATGGAGAGGGCTAATTTTTTTTTTTTTTTTTTGGTGGCGGGGGGGGGGGGCGGGGTGTCCCTTTGCTGGAAATGTTCATTTTTTTCCTAAGTGTAGAATAGGCCTTTATAAATTATCAGGGATGTAAGTCTTCAGGATTTCCTGATTTCTGAAAATTTTGAATGACATGTATTTTCCTTATATACGGTAAGTGGTAAGGAGGGCTGTTTGGAAAAAATAGAAGGCTTTTATATCAAGTAAATGTATGGCTTCCTGATTTTTGCCCATGCCTGACCTACATCCCTGTATAATGAAACCGGGGACATCTTTACCAATCTAATGAGTGGTCTGCCATTTCTGTACTGATTGATCCTTTAAGCTCCTTGGTAAAAAAAAAAAAAAAAAATTCCAGAAAATGATGCGGGCGGAATCCATAGACCAATAAATTTTCTTAAAAAATAAAAATTTGTAATTTGGAAATTAAGGTGCGGGAAATCCATAGACCAATATTTTAATCTGGTGTGGCCTGACTCCGGATTTTGGTTTTGAAAAAATGGTGCGAGCGAGCGAAAAATTTTTCTTTTCTTTTTAGGATTTTTTTGGCGTCCAATGGATTCCTTGCTGGAAAAGTGAGGCGAGCGAAAAAAAAATTATTTAAAAAAAATTATTTAAAAAAAACATTACAAAGAGAAAACTTGTAGAAAGTGAAGCGATAGAAATCCGTAGACGAGATTTTTTTCAAAGGAAAAGAAATTTGTATTTCCCAAGAGGGAAATCCGTAGACCAACTTATTTTTTTTTGGTTTGGCCTAATTTTCCAGAAAATGATGCGGGCGGAATCCATAGACCAATAAATTTTCTTAAAAAATTAAAATTTGTTTTTTGGAAAATAAGGTGCGGGAAATCCATAGACCATTATCTTAATTTGGTGTGGCCTTACTATCTATAATTTTTTTAAAAAAATCACTGCCTATAAGGTACACCTCAAACTTTGGCAGAACCTAAAAGTTCCAGTATAATGGGCGATTTATACACAATCAGTTACGGGAATTCATTTTGTATAACTATGGATAAGTTGAACTGATTCGCCAGCACTTCATTGGTGCATCATGTTTACCAATATGCATATTGCATCAGGCATTAGCAGGCCTCAAAGTGTTGATAAGTTTAGCTAAACACAAACTTGTATAGCAGCTCTAACACCTGTATGTATTTTTTACAGGTAGCACAAAAAGAACTGGTAAACGAAAAGGCACCACCCAAACTCCCCACGATCATCTTGCCACATCAGTCAATAAAAAACAGTTATCAGTCTTTATATCGGAATTGTAGATGAGCCATTAGAGATGTCTGAGGTCCAACACAAAGCTCCATTTTTCTGTAACACCTGTAAGGTCGGTTTCACGGATGAGGACGTGTTTGCGGTCCATTTAGGGAACCATGTTAGAAAAATTAAAAATTTCAATGATGGTGACTCGCTGCCCAGTGGTTCTACAACGGACAGCTCTGGGACATCTCAGAAACGGAAAAATAAATCAACACACAAAAAGCAAGTGAAAAAGACAGGTTCAGGGCTTTCGCATAAAGTTTGCCCCCAGGAGAATCTCAGCACTGATGTAGGAAAATTGAAAGAACCTCAAGTTAGTCAGGAAGATGAAAAGAACCCAGTTGAGTCTGAGAAACTTGGAACCAGAGATTTTGATGTCAGTAAAGAGCTAATAAAGGATGACAATGATGATGGTCAGCCCTCCTCATCTGAGCCGATGTTTGTCTGCCCTCAGTGTCGGGATGAGTTTACATCGTTACAAGAGTTGAGGTTCCACGGTCGTACCCATGGGTTTATAACATGTGTGATATGTGGGAAGTATTGCGGCTCTCTAATAAAGCTGGTGACTCACACCTCTCAGACACATGATGACCTCGTGCCTTGTACACAGTGTGGGCTGGGGTTAGCGACGGGCGCAGATTTAGAAAAACATTCAGTGTTACATCAGATATCATTCACAATGAACTGTGATGTCCTGAGTAAGAAAGTGTATGAATTCTATGAATTTCTGAAAGCAGTATCCAGTGAGAGTTTTGATGATTTGAATTTGACACAGGAGAGTGGGGAGGTAGAGGCTGTTACAAAACAACAGATGGACTTGGGACTGTTCCCATGGGAGACAAGTACTGTGGTAAATACTAATGAAGAACTGGAAGAATCATCACAGTGCCCAAATACTGACGATGGGAGTGAACTCAAGGAGAGCAAAAGTGACCTTAGTTCAAATACTGACTGTTCTACAAGGGAAAAAGATGGAAAGATATGGGTTTGTTTGATCTGCCGGAAATTTTGCATTGGACTTGGAGCATACAAGGATCATGTATCTGGAAAGCATGCCGCGGGGCCATTTCACACTCCAGGTGACACCATCACATGCCGTATATGCCACACAAACTTTGACACTCTGTTAGCGCGAGCACAGCACATCCAGCAGGTCCACACAGAGAGTGACAGGAGTAAACTTCTATCCTACCTCCCTTATAAATGTAACATCTGTAGTGAGCGTTTTATCAATAAAACCGGACAAAGACGCCATATCAAGACCCATCGTGAAGAATCTTTCGGTTGTGAGCGCTGTAGGGTTGTATGTCGCTCCCGTGCTGACCTTGACAACCACATGAAGTCAGCTCACATGAATCCGACACCCTTACCCCAACCTACCAGGTCCAAGACATCTTATATCTGTGAGGTCTGTGGGTTTGAAGCAAAGGCCAAGAACAAGTTGCGGGAACACTCCGCAAAACATAGCGAGGAGCGCAAGTTTGCTTGTGGATTCTGCGAAAAGAAGTTTAAGACGATACGTCGATGTAAGATGCACATGGAGCGGCATTCATCAGAGCGATCCCATCAGTGCGACCAGTGCCCTAAGAGTTTTACAACTAGGACCGACCTGAAGATGCATCTAAGGTTCCATACTGGCATCCGCCCCCACTCATGCCCCCAGTGTGGGAAAGCGTTTTACACCAATTCAAGTATGAAGATCCACAAGGAGAAGCACTGTAAAAAACGACCAACAGAGGCTGGAGGCACTAAAGGGACTAAAAAGGCAGTTACAGGGAAGAAATAGTAAGCCAGTGTGGGTATATTAAATGTAACATTTTTACAAATGTATGCATGTGTATGAAAAAAATATCAGTCAATATGGTATGAAATATTATGATATTTTGAAAATTTATGAATGTACAAATGTAGATCTATATATGTCAAACAGCATATTATGAAAACAAAGAGTCATTGTTATCATTATTGTGGTACCTCATATGTAAGCTGTTTGCAGCCAGTAATTAAAGTGAAATTTACTTCCACACTGACTTTAAGTTTCTTCGTAATAGGCATACGTTTTAGCTATATCTAAGCACGCTGTGTAGTAATTACTTTGTATGTGGCTTATTAATTTTCACTGATAAAATTGATCAAAGAAAGACCACTTATTATACAAATCCTATGTGGGCATGTTAAGGTTTAGCAAGCCAAAGATTCAAGGTGGTCTGGGTGTGGTCTTCCGGGGCCACCAAATGAAGATAAGTGTATGTTATCGAGGTATAAGGACTCTGTTTGCTCAAAAAAGCTCAAAAACAGGTAAAACTGGGTTCTGTGCTTGTTACTGCTGCTATACAAGTTGATGTATACGTGATATTATCTGAGATTAAATTTGACCTCAAAATATGTCTTACGAGCCTGCATATATTAAGGGTGCATCTCACGTATAACTCTGAAGCTAAGGCTACAAGGAGGAGCTTATTATCTATGATAAAACAAACCCTGACCATTTAGCTAAACAAAAACTTGTATAGCAGCTCTAACACCTGTATGTATTTTTTACAGGTGACACAAAAAGAACCGGTGAGCAAAAAGGCACCACCCAAACTCCTTCCCAAGATGTTCTTGTCACATCAGTTGATGAAAAAACAACAGTTAGCAGTCTTGATACTGGGTTATCTCAGTGTGAAACGTGTGTTAGCGGATTTATCACAACCACAAACCTAGAAGGTCATCTCTCTATGATTCATGGGGAACTGGATAAGAAGTCGTATATGCAACATGATGCACCATTTTTCTGTAATGCCTGCGGGGTCAGTTTCATGAATGAGGATGTGTTTGCGGTTCATCTAGGGAACCATGTTAGAAAAATTAAAGATGTCAATAAAGGTGACTCACTGCTCACTGGTTATACAGCTGTGACAATATTACAGAAAAAAAAATTAAGGAAAAAGAAGTCTAGACATAAAAAGCAAATAGGGCTTTTGTCTAAAACTGTAGCAAGGCCAATGTATGAGAGCAGGTACAGCATTACGCCGAGTTCCCTTAGGGTGTACCGAGTACCAGGTAATCCCGGGAATCTGAATGTTCAACTGGCTAATCAGACCCAGTCTGTAGTTAAACAGCTCACAAACTCTACAAATGTAGGCAGTACTCATAGCCAGGTATTGAGTGGTGGATTAGGGGCTCCTATATCTCAGACAGTGCCTGATCCAACAGGCTATAAGGTCTATAGGGTCGTGAAGCGGAAGATCAACAACATACCACAAGTGACTATCACTAGTCTGCCGACTGTCACCAGCGCTAGTTCAGCATCTGTCGAGAGTTCTGAACATGTGCAAACACCGTCTGAGCCATATTGTTATGGGGAGGAAGAAATACCAAACAATGATCAACCAGATACAAGAGCTGAGGTGAAAGAAGTTTATGAACTGCTCCCTCAGCAGAAACTCAGCAACACTGATTTAGGAAAATTGAAAGAACTACAAGTTCTTCAGGAAGATGAAATTGGTGCTAAGCAGCTCCATGAAAAGAACCCAATTGAGAGCGAGTCTGAAAAACATGGAGGAATCAGATACTGTGATGCAGGTAAACAATCAGAGAGTGATGATGATGTTCATTTGTCCTTGTCTGACCCGATCCTTGTCTGCCCTCAGTGCCAGAAAGAGCTTACATCGTTACAAGAGTTGCGGTACCACAGTCGCACTCATGGGTTCATTACATGTGTGATATGTGGGAAGTATTGTGGCTCCCTCGCACAACTTGTGACACACTCACACGATGACCTCGTGCCTTGTGCAAAGTGTGGGCTTGGGTTAAAAACGGGCGGGGATTTAGAAAAACATTCAGTGTTACATCAGATATCATTCACAATGAACTGTGATGTGCTCAGTAAGAAAGTGTATGAATTCTTTGACTTTCTGAAAGCAGTATCCAGTCAGGGTTTTGATGATTTGAATTTGGCACAGGAGAGTGGGGAGTTAGAGCCTGTTACAAATCAACAGATGGACTTAGGGCTGTTCCCATGGGAGACAAGTTCTAGGGTAAATTCCAATGAAGAACTGGAAGAATCATCACAGTACCCAAATATTGTAAAAGTTGACGATGGGAATGATCCGATGGAGAGCCAAAGCCACATCAGTTCAAATACTGACTGTGTTACTAAAGAAATAGGTAGAAAGATATGGGTTTGTTTGATATGTAGGAATGTATGCGCTGGACTTGAAATATACAAGGGTCATGTCTCAGGAAAGCATGCCGTGGGGCCTTTTCACACTTTAAGTGACATCCTGTCATGTCCTATGTGCCACACATATTTTGACACTCCATTAGCCCGAGTGCAACACATTCAGCAGGTCCACACAGAGAGTGACAGGAGTAAACTCCTCTCCTACCTCCCTTATAAATGTAACATCTGCAGTGAGCGTTTTATCAATAAAACCGGACAAAGACGCCACATCAAGACCCACTGTGAAAGTTACTTCCCTTGTGAGTTCTGTAAGGTGGTGTGTCAGTCCCAGCCTGACCTTGATAGTCACATAAAGTTAGCTCATGTGAACCAGATACCCAAACCCCAACCTCTCAGGCCTAAGAAGGCGCCACTGCTCTGCGAGGTCTGTGGTTATAAAGCCAGAACCGAGCAGAGATTGCTGCAACACACTGCGACACATAGCGAAGAGCGTAACTTTGTCTGTGAATTATGTGACTTGAGATTTAAGACGTTACCTCGTTGTAAAGCTCACATGCAGCGGCATGCTGCTGGATCACATCAGTGCGACCAGTGCCCGAAGAGGTTTGTGACTAAGACTGACCTGAAAATGCACCTTAGGTTCCATAATGACATCCGCCCCTACCCCTGCCCCCAGTGTGGCAGAGCGTTCCATACCAAACAGAACATGAGGGTCCACACGGAGAAGTACTGTAAGGGGCAGGCACCAGGGGCTGCAGGAACTAAACGGACTAAAGAGGCAATAAGAGGAAAGAAGAAATAATTAATTGATTTTGGTCCCTTGGTGTGGTTTTCGCTAAACTATACCGGGATTTTAATGATATTACCGGTAGTTGGATTAACTCTTCTTCTACCATGCATTTCGCGAGTTACTCGCCGATTTTTTGGCCGATTTCTGAGCCTCTCTTACTTCCTCAAAGCCTGGCCTAATCACACGATTTTTGGGGCTGTGCTCCATGGTATATTTTCTTTGGGTAATCCAAAGCACAGGCCTGTATATAGATTTCCCTTTAAATGGTGAATATGGGAAAGGGGAATATGGATGAGTTTTACTTTTACTTTACAATGAATTGAGCAATATTAATGGGGGAAATATGAAAAAAATTAAAGAATTCATTATTTTTTGGGGTAAAAAGTGACTTTAAGCAATTTTTCACGAAGAAAAAGATAGGAACAAAAGTGAGAACGTGTTTTGATGCATTATGGGTGAACTCCCGGTTTCCATAGCAATATGCAGCCTAGAAATTGCAACATTTGTGACTTTTGGCTGCCATGGCAACCATGGTAACCAAAAAGAACATTTTCCCTGAAAATCTTTCTGAAGATATAAACATAATGCTTATGTTATTCGTCTTACTCATGCAATTTATTTCATCATGCTAGACGAATTTTCTGCTGAAATATTTCAATTTGAAAAATGGTAGTACTGCATAGTTTCAACATCAGCAAGCCATAATAATTACCTCATATCTCTGCATTGAGGCCACATATTGGTTATTGGGGGTTCCTTACCTTTTGATCGTTTACTTCGCCTTGGAATATCTACAAAATTCTTTCAGTTTCTGAAAGCTTATTTCATTGTCTTCACGTGTAATTTCACTTCTGATTCATCTTTAAAACAAGAAATGCTGTTGTGACCGCGTAAAAAAACGCCTCCCACTGTTATTTTGTATTGTGAGACCTCATCACATGGGGCAAATGAAATCATCATAACGAACTCCCGTACCGCTTCGCGGTACCGCCGCTACGCGGCGTGGGAGGTGCTAAATAACTGGTTTAGGGGTAATCATATTTACCGTAATCTCCCGCGTATAAGGCGCACCTCGCGTATAAGACGCACCTAGAGTTTTAGAATATGGTCAAAAAAATAAAAATTCATAACTTTTGTTCTACTAAATGGATTTTGAAAATTCAAAAAGCTATGTGTAGCTAAAACACCCTGTAACCTGTTTAACCCCACTATCTCATATTCTGACTTAGAGGGAGTGTAAGATATCAAAAGAAAGGTCTTGGTGTTCCCCTTGTAGATCCAGGGAGAACAAAAACCTCCCGTACAAGACGCGCCTTATACGCGAGAGATTACGGTATGTGGAATCTGGTAGAAGAAGAGTTAAGTGTGGTTAAAAAGGTAAAGAAGAAATGATTAGCCAATATGGTATATTAACCGTACTATTTCCTTGAATGTATATGAAATGAAAAGAAATATTCAGTCAATATGCATATATTATTAGTTGTAATATTTGAACAAATGTAATAATGCATGTAAAATGTAGAAACATGTATGTTATAAAAAAAACTGTTATCATTATTGTTGTATCTTGTGTATAAGCTGTTTGCACGATATTCACCGGTTTAAGTGAAATTTAATTTCACCCTTTCTATTAAGTGCACCCCGGAGAGTGCTATACATGTAAGCGTATTCATTCTAATAAGAGCACATGTGCCGAAAATAATTTTTTTTTTATATACTCAAAACTCAATATGAAAAATAATTCTAATAAGGGCAGCCTCCCCCCCCTACCCATCCTTTTCATAGATTTGTTTCCCTTATTTGCATTTAAGGTGAAAAAACTACCGTAATCTCCCACGTATAAGGCGCAGCCCGCGTATAAGGCACACACCCAACTCAGGGAGGCCTGTCCCACGTATAAGGCGCACCCCTAAGGGCAGATTTTTGTTAAGTTAGTACTGTTCTATAGTAAAAATACCCCCCCTATAAGGTGCACCCCAAACTCAAGGCAATGTCCCTCCCACATATAAGACTCAGCAGCATTTTGTTTGGCGTATAAGATGTGCCTTATACGCGGGATATTACGGTACCTTAAAACGTCTCTCATGGGCGTCTGATGGAGGTTTACGGTAAAACTAGTACCATAAATCTCATAATTTGCATAATTTTTCATTAGGAGGAGGTGTGCTTATTCCCAGTGGTGCCACTTCTCCTGGTTTACCAGGAATTCCTGGTTTTCATTCCCAGATACCTGTATCAAATTATGTTAAATTCATGGGAAAACTTGTCCAAAAGTCCAGTTTTCCTGGTTTTTGTCGGCCAGTGAGTGGCATCTCTGATTCCTCAAAAATAGTGGGGGGGGGGGTGCGCTTATTAGAGCAGATGCGCTTATTAGAATAAATACTGTAATAATAAGGCTCACCTAAGCCACAGTTTAGTACTAATCCAATGTAATTTCACACAGATTATAATGTACACTTCCTCATTTTGGGAAAATTCTATAAGGCCATGAGGCCAAGTAAGCCTCAAATTCATGTTCAAGCTGTGACTAATATGTAAAGTATTAAACAAATCCAGGTTCGATAAAGCATGGCTAGCTCCCAGTCTGCCACATGACTGAGGCCGGTGTTAATATATGACTGGTACAATCTGATTGCAATTGTTTTTTTTTTTCACTGGAATCAAAAGTGTTCTTTATGATTAAAATACATTTGTAAATAAAACATGTTCGCTGAAGTTGTTTAAACTGGCCACCCGAAAAGGTTGTTACCAGAGTGGGGGAGAAACCTATTCATTTAGCTTGTGTGGGCTATTGGAACACGTGAGATCTAAGAATTCACCATGAAGATATACATGGTAAAAGGGGTCAGATGGCCATATAAGTGAACATGAATGCACCTAGTTCGTCATATGAAGCACATATAATTATACCGGTAGTAAAAGGTGCAGGAGAATTGGTCACCACTGAGGCTTATCATATGAGACAGACTCGAGGGTCATAACCCTCAGTGGTGACCAATTTGACTGCTCCTTTGTATTTATCTCAAGTTATATTTAGTCAGATATGTTCAAAATTCCATTTATTGATTCATTCTAATAAGCGCACACGGGCAGAAAATTAATTGTTAAATGCTCATTTTCTTAAATAAAAAAAAAATATTCTAATAAGGGCACCCCTAGATGCCTAAAAACCATTTATTTTACAGTTAAAAGTTTATTTTTACACATCTTTTGCACAAATGGACATCAGGGGGTGCGCTTATGGCCCAAAAAGAGGGGGGTGCGCTTATTAGAGCATACACATGTGCATTTATTAGAATGAATACAGTTATTTAAAATCAGAAATGTTTTTATTATGACTTATGCGACCTATTGTGATGCTTCAGCTGGCAGTGTGATAAGGGGAAGGGTTATCACACTGGGGTTTCATATGGGGCCATCATTTTCAACTTATAGCAGTAAACATACCTCAGTTTGCCTGAAGGTTTGAAAAAAAAAAACACACTATTATTCATCAAATACCAGAAAACCCCACTTATAAAATGCACCCAAAGTTCACGGCTTAGCCGCACCTTAGCTCTGAAGCGGCGCCCATTCCATACTATACCGTAATCTCCCGCGTATAAGGCGCACCTAGAGTTTGAAAATATTGCCAAAAAAATCAAAAATTCATATCTTTTGTTCTACTGAATGGATTTTAAAAATTCGAAAAGCTACATGTACCTAGGGTCCCCCAGACCCCTCTGGCCCACATTATGTCCTATTAGGACTTAGGGGAAGTGTAACATATCAAAAGAAATGTCTTGATATCCCCCTTGTGGATTTGGGGATAACTAAAACCCATCTTATAAGACGCGCCTTATACACGGGAGATTACGGTAGTATATTTATACATGAAAAACCTTGCGTATAAATCACACTCACACAAAGGGTGTGCAGTCGTCTATTATAAGCTGTGTCTTGTATGCAGGGTTTTACAGTAGTCTGTGTATACTGTAATCTCTCGCCTATAAGGCGCAGCTCGCCTATAAGGCGCACCCCCAACTCAGGGAGGTCTGTTATAACGTATAATGCGCTCCTCTGAGGGCAGATTTTTGTAAGTTTAATACTGTTCTTTAGTAAAAAAAATACCCCCCCCCCCCCTATAAGGCGCACCACAAACTCAAGGCAATTTACCTCCCACGTATAAGACCCAGCAGCATACTGTTTGGCCTATAAGAAGCGCCTTATACGCGGAGATTACGGTAGCTCAAATCTACTTACAAGTAGCAAGGAGCCTGCAAATCTCAAGGATGCAAGTCTCCAGGGTTTTCCCTGGTTTCAGGGATTTTCACGTTCCAAAGACCTACATATTTTCTATATAAAACCTCATTTAGAACCCCTATTCTAGGGGTTCTAAATGAGCATTTCAGGAATTTTTGTGGTCAGTCACTTTCATGCCTGCCTGCAATTACCTACTCCATATAACACCTGCATATTCTTTGCCAGCAGGAAGTGATGTAGCCAGAGGCATAAATGTATCAGCCATGAGCGCATACTAAAAGACTCAGGGGTGTGAAATCCCCGCCTTTAGGCGGAAATCCGCCTTTTCTATGTTCACCAGGACCATTCCTGAGATCTGTGTAAATTCACTGAGAAAATTATATACCATTTATATGGGGGGGGGGGTGACTGAAATTACATGGTCTCACAATGTTTGACACCTTCCAAAATGGTTTCTGCTGCTATCTTAATCATACAGTGAAACTTGGTTATAACAAACTCCCTTATAACGAAATTTGGATATAACAAACAAAAATGCTTAGTCACAAACCTCTCTTATACATTTCTATAGTAGAAAAACTTGGTTATAACGAAGTACTTTAGCCATAAACCTGTTTATAACGAATTAATTTTGACCCCCAAATTGGGAAAATATGCACTAAATGATTTATTTATATCAATATAACTTGTGTTCATGTCCCCAGATTAGGTATAGATGTCCTTAAACAGGCCTTAACACCTTTTAGATCTCGGCCACTGCTACAGGTGATGGGGGGTTGGGTAGATGTCCTTAAACAGGCTTTAACACCTCTTAGATCTCGCCCACTGTTACAGGTGATGGGGTGGGTAGATGTCCTTAAACAGGCATTAACACCTCTTAGATCTCAGCCACTGCTACAGGTGATGGGGTGGGTAGATGTCCTTAAACAGGCATTAACACCTCTTAGATCTCAGCCACTGTTACAGGTGATGGGGTGGGTAGATGTCCTTAAACAGGCATTAACACCTCTTAGATCTCAGCCACTGGTACAGGTGATGGGGGGGGGGGGTAGATGTCCTTAAACAGGATTTAACACCTCTTAGATCTCAGCCACTGCTACAGGTGAAGGGGGGTAGATGTCCTTAAACAGGCATTAACACCTCTTAGATCTCAGCCACTGCTACAGGTGAAGGGGGGTAGATGTCCTTAAACAGGCCTTCACACCTCTTAGATCTCGGCCACTGCTACAGGTGACAGGGTGAAGGGGGGGGTAGATGTCCTTAAACAGGCCTTAACACCTCTTAGATCTCGGCCACTGCTACAGGTGACAGGGTGAAGGGGGGGGTAGATGTCCTTAAACAGGCCTTAACACCTCTTAGATCTTGGCCACTGCTACAGGTGACAGGGTGAAGGGGGGGTAGATGTCCTTAAACAGGCCTTAACACCTCTTAGATCTTGGCCACTGCTACAGGTGACAGGGTGAAGGGGGGGTAGATGTCCTTAAACAGGCATTAACACCTCTTAGATCTCAGCCACTGGTACAGGTGATGGGGGGTGGGTAGATGTCCTTAAACAGGATTTAACACCTCTTAGATCTTGGCCACTGCTACAGGTGACAGGGTGAAGGGGGGGTAGATGTCCTTAAACAGGCCTTAACACCTCTTAGATCTTGGCCACTGCTACAGGTGACAGGGTGAAGGGGGGGGTAGATGTCCTTAAACAGGCCTTAACACCTCTTAGATCTCGGCCACTGCTACAGGTGACAGGGTGAAGGGGGGGTAGATGTCCTTAAACAGGCCTTAACACCTCTTAGATCTCAGCCACTGCTACAGGTGAAGGGGGGTAGATGTCCTTAAACAGGCCTTCACACCTCTTAGATCTCGGCCACTGCTACAGGTGACAGGGTGAAGGGGGGGGTAGATGTCCTTAAACAGGCCTTAACACCTCTTAGATCTCGGCCACTGCTACAGGTGACAGGGTGAAGGGGGGGGTAGATGTCCTTAAACAGGCCTTAACACCTCTTAGATCTTGGCCACTGCTACAGGTGACAGGGTGAAGGGGGGGTAGATGTCCTTAAACAGGCCTTAACACCTCTTAGATCTTGGCCACTGCTACAGGTGACAGGGTGAAGGGGGGGTAGATGTCCTTAAACAGGCATTAACACCTCTTAGATCTCAGCCACTGGTACAGGTGATGGGGGGTGGGTAGATGTCCTTAAACAGGATTTAACACCTCTTAGATCTTGGCCACTGCTACAGGTGACAGGGTGAAGGGGGGGTAGATGTCCTTAAACAGGCCTTAACACCTCTTAGATCTTGGCCACTGCTACAGGTGACAGGGTGAAGGGGGGGGTAGATGTCCTTAAACAGGCCTTAACACCTCTTAGATCTCGGCCACTGCTACAGGTGACAGGGTGAAGGGGGGGTAGATGTCCTTAAACAGGCCTTAACACCTCTTAGATCTCGGCCACTGCTACAGGTGACAGGGTGAAGGGGGGGGTAGATGTCCTTAAACAGGCCTTAACACCTCTTAGATCTTGGCCACTGCTACAGGTGACAGGGTGAAGGGGGGGTAGATGTCCTTAAACAGGCCTAAACACCTCTTAGATCTCGGCCACTGCTACAGGTGACAGGGTGAAGGGGGGGGGGGTAGATGTCCTTAAACAGGCCTTAACACCTCTTAGATCTCGGCCACTGCTACAGGTGACAGGGTGAAGGGGGGGGTAGATGTCCTTAAACAGGCCTTAACACCTCTTAGATCTTGGCCACTGCTACAGGTGACAGGGTGAAGGGGGGGGGGGTAGATGTCCTTAAACAGGCCTAAACACCTCTTAGATCTCAGCCACTGCTACAGGTGATGGGGGGGGGGGGTAGATGTCCTTAAACCTTTCCAAAGGGCTGAACTTGCTTACAACGAAATTTGGTTATAACGAATTTTTTGAGCCTGTAACAACTAGTTCATTGTAACCAAGTTTTACTGTATTTATTGGCTCAGAAGGTGTTATTAATCGGGCAGCCTCTGTCCCGATTACATTTAACCCCTAAGGATCCTCGCTCAAAAAATCGACCATTTTCCTATTCTAGGTACACCTGTCGCTTTGTTCTATAATGCAAAACCAGCTCTGAATACTCCAGAATGTGTACTTCTGAGTAGAGAAAATGCTCTCTTGAATGCCTACAATAGACATGCTAAGTCCCCTGTTAATTATTTCACTAACTCTACAATACTGATTTGAAAAATAAATAATATGTCACAGCATATAGGTTTTGTACATGTCTACTATGAGACACTGACATTAATCCTCTTCATCCTAATAACAAACAATCAGCTCCCTCCCACTACCCCCATACCGCATGCAGTGAGCTGTAACGTCTCCCACTTCATATAAAGACAATAGTCCAACCCAGGGTAGTTACTAACGCCTTTAATACACACTTATAATGTATACATAGGAACAATGACTGGATGATATTTAGCTTCTGCAGCCCTTTACTATAAATGTACATGTTTAAATACATGGCCATCCTGGACAGTCAGCACATTGTCTAAAACATGCACTCACTCACGCGGCCTTTCTATAGTGCTGCATAACCATGTACATGCACTACCGAGCGTAGGCAGCCTTGGATCACCCCCCCCCCCCATCGCCACAGATGATTAACCTTGTACAACTGTATGGCCACATACACAGAACCTTTTACAGTTGCCTTTCAGGGCTGACTTTGATTTTTTTTCTGTAAAAACCAATATAGACCAAAATCTCCGCTGGGTGTCCGATTATTACATCAATTTGATGTACACTTCTGAACCCTGCAAACTGCTTCCCCTAGTAATGTATCTTACGGTAATAGCTATTTGGACAACATTTATCCAATGTCAAATTGACTATAAATCCTCACAATATACTTCAGCCTAAATCGATTTCAGCATTTCACACCCCTGAAGACTACAATGTGTGTGTGTGTATTTGCAGGCGGTAGGAGTAGGACAGATTAACACTGACTGCAGCCCGAATACTCAGTGCCACCTACAGGTACATGCAGCGCTCCATACACACTGCGCCCCATACACACTGCGCCCCATTGAAGTCGCTCTTAGAGAACGCGAAAAAATCAGCACCACCCCACATATTACCCATAGAGCCACACTGAAGCAACGCTGGAGGAATATTGTGTTATACAAAACTATGAAATCAACAGAAGATATCTCTTGGTTTCAAAAAGAAAAGAGAAATGGATGAGCAGCAGTGTGGCTCAGCTTCACTTTATCCAAATATCCTAGAATCGGAACTGTCACCAAGTCTCCCGCTGATAGCTTATGGAGAGCCGGATGTAAAAAAAGAGGCTGGCGTGGAAACAGAACAACCATATTCAGATACAGAGTTTCAGAATACTGTTCCTGCAGCACCCTCCATGGTAAACCAGCCAGTACTGGGGCAGCAACCAGTCATTGGGCATAACTCTAAGTGGATAGGGAATAATGTGATAGACCATGCAGTGGTGGGAACCAGTACCAGCAGCAGTAGTAGTAGTAGTGATACTGCGCCAAGCGTCCCCGTATTCACCTGTGCACAGTGCAGGAACGAGTACAAGAACATACAGGAGCTGCGCTTCCACGTAAGAACCCACAAGTTCATCCTATGTGTGAAATGTGGGAAGTATTTTGACTCGCTTGTCGAGCTTGTAGCGCACTCCAGTGCGTTCCCCGGCCCACACAGCAGTGATCATACATGTTTAGATTGTGGGTTGGGGTTTGAGGGGAGAGAAGACTTGGAGAAACATTCATACCTCCACCGCACCTCGTACTCTATCACGTGTCAAAGACTTGATAGTAAAATCTATGACTTCTTCGACTTCCTGAAGACAGTGATGAAGACTTCTTATGAGGATCTCAATCTACTTAATGATCGGGAGGAATCTGTTGATCAAACTTCTGATGATAAGCAAGCGGTACCATCTGAGTTGGGTGTGCCAAGGAAGGTGATCAAAGCGTGCCTGTTATGTCGAGATGTGTGTATAGGGAATGACGCGTACACCAAGCACATAAATAACAAACATAGCTGTAATGATTATGTGGAACCTATAACATGCAAAGTCTGTGGATCTACCTTTATAACACTAACGGCACGCAAGGCACACCTTAACCTGTTCCACAAGCTGGATGAAGACTACGAGCCCTTACCCTACCACCAATATAAGTGTACTCAGTGTGAGCGTGCCTTTAGCAATCTCTATGCACTCCGAGGCCATGTAAAGAAGACGCATGCGGAGGGTTGTGCACAGTGTCAGCTTTGTCCGGATAAATTTAACTCGAGTGAGGAGCTTGATGCTCATTTGGTTGACAAACATGGCGTGCAGGGCTCCAAAAAGAAAAAGAAGCGCGTCGCTGTAAAACCTAAAGTACTGGCTTGTGATATGTGTGAGTTTACGGCTGCATCGGCAGCGCTCCTCAGCCAACACAAAATGTCACATAGTAATGAACATGCATTTGCCTGTGGTGTCTGTCAACAGCGATTTCAGACAATGTTACGATGTCAGGAACATATCCGGAAATCACATGCCGTTGATAATTCATACCAGTGTGATCTGTGTCCTAAATCTTTTAAATCGTTATCGGGACTGAACACACATCTGCGGTTCCACAATAACCTGCGGCCATACGACTGCCCTGGGTGCGGGAAGGGGTTCCACACTAAACAGAACATGTTGGTACATAGAGACAAGCACTGTAAGGCCAAACTAGAGGATGCTACCACTGTCACTGAAACTAAACCAGCAGACTGAAGATACCTTGCGTATATGGCGTGGCTTATAAACAAGGATGGTGCTCCTTAACCCTTTAAGGGCCGCTGATACATTAATGGATCATGCCAATAGATCGTCATGATGCAGGGATGTAGCTCTAGCGAGTAACTCGCCAGGGCTACATTTATTCATCATGACGACCAATGGGCATGATACACAACCTCCAGGAGGGTCGGCATGATGCTCCACTGAAGTGCTAAACTGGTTCCAGACAAAGCCCTGGTGTCCCTATAGGATAAGTTAGGGTGCGTCTTATAGATACATGTGATGCACCTTGTACACTAGGTGCGCCTTATACGTGAGGTATTACGGTCTCAAGCAATAAAACAAGCCTGTGGACATTTTTTCACTGAAATTCATAACTGACATCATAAATACCATCCATATTTCTGTGTATAAGGCCACACCAAATTAAGATATTGGACTATGGATTTCCCGCACCTTATTTTCCAAAAAACAAATTCCAAAAAACAAATTTTAATTTTTTAAGAAAATTTATTGGTCTATGGATTCCACCCGCATCATTTTCTGGAAAATTACACTTTTTTATTTTTTTTTTCAAGGAGCTTACAGGATCGGTCAATACAAGTACAGAAATGGCAGACCACTTATTGGATAGGTAAAGATGCCATTGGTTTCATTATATATGCCTATTCTGCACCCAGGAAAAAAAAGAGAACATTTTCAGCAAGGGACCCCTGCCACAAAAATTTTTTTTTTTTAAAAATCGCCCTCTCCACATTTTGGCTATGCAAAATCCATAGACAAATAAATTTTCCTAGAAAAATAAAATAAAAATTTCGCCCTCCCGCCTCTTTTTCTAAAAGAGAAAATCCATCGACCAATTTTTTAATTTGGTGTGGCCTAAGTGACATTTGCATATAAGCCACACACTGACACTTGATTTATAAGCTGAAGCTTATATCTGCGGGGCTTTATGGTAGGACTGTCATTGATATCCAATTTATTCCGATTTCGATTATCACTATTTTTGTCTTGATATTTCGATTATATTGATTATCTAGATACAGGCCCAAAATCTCCTTGATGTGGGTCTTTTAAAAGTGAAAGAAATTTTCAAATACTCCAATTAGAAGAAAATCTAGAGCCATTTGTATGTTCCTACTCTTTATCCAATTGAAAATATCTTTTGATGTTATTAAACATTTTAATAATTGATATTTTTCATATCGTCATACATTTTGGTCAATAACTCTGGTTCTAATAGGAATTTTTACAAAATTCCTTTAGCATTTGAAAGCCATATATCTTCATTTATGGGGCAAGAAAGACTGTATCGATACACTTGCTTTATCGATGCGATTATCAATATTTTGTAAATGACGATGTATCGATTTGGGGGTTATCGATGACACTCCTACTTTATAGTAATAAATCCAATGAACTGAGTGACAATGCAATTGAAAGGTTTATGAATCACATGAAGCATTCAGGGCTCTGATATTCAATTATTCTGATAAGTGAAGACATCGGGACTTGTGTGGTCTAAACTCGAAAGTTGATATAGATACAGGGATGAAAGTCTTCAGGGAATCCCCTGATTTCAGGGATTTTGAAGTTCCAAGGCCTTATACCTTCATATAGCCTCTGATAGGGCCATTTTTAAGCCAATGGTCCTTGGACCTATTGGCTTTTACTACGGAGGGTATGGGTCTGAGCTAAAAAATCACCAGATCCTCTCTTCAAGGAAACCCTTGCTCAGAGTAGGAACTGGGGGTGAATTGTTTCCAGTCTGAAGAGTCTATAGCCTAGAGTCAGTTATCCCCTAGCATTTTGCAGTACAGAATAAGCCATAAGTGCTCAGCCCATAGAAGGCACAGTGACATATCTGGGAGTATCATGTGGGCGTCACATACACATAGGCATTAAATGACCCATACCTATGGTGCACAGTCTCTGTTGGATGTTGGACACTGTAACACCTTGTAATTAAATGTTTTCCCTCACACTTCTTAGGCAATAATTGTAGCATAATCCCTGGCTTCCAGGCATCTCCCCGCAATCCACTACATGTAGTACCTACAGGCTTTTAATTAACAACTCATAATGATGTAGACAATCATCTAGGCGCAGCTCTTAGTAGTTGTAGGATATGATAGCTTTTGCCCTCTGTTTGATTGACAGTCCCACCTGTTACATAAAACATAATACAGGGGCCTATAAACAATACACCAGTAATGAAATAAAATTGATTATGTGATTCCGACTATGCCCACTGTATAGTGTTATAATAGACTTATTATGATGCATCAATGCAGACCTATTGAGTCTACTCGCTGTGAGTACCTACTGGTTTATGAACTTTATGGGATTAGCTAGGCCATGCAGTTTATAAAGGTACCATAGAATTCCAATACTGATATGGCCTGCGTGAGAAGGAAATGGCCTGTGTAAGATACTATGACGCAGGTCATCTTGGCCTGCTTTGAGAAAAAGTTTTCTGCAACACTGGTGCCCTGGGTATGTGTCAGATCTAACCCCTACCAAAAAAATATGATCGAGACCATTGGCCTTACAACTCTGTTGTATAATCCTGTTGCATTGCCCCCTCGTATTATGATAACTTGGATTATGGATCCAGCGGTGAGTTTTTAGACAAATAATATGTAGCCGATGGGAAGTCAAATAGGGGCTTGGGGAAGCTTTTTTTATTTCTACCGATACCGATCAAAAAGTTAAGTGGAAAATTCCATAATCCAAGTTCTCTTAATTGAATGGCCTAGTGAAGGTTGACCCTGGGATAGTGATAGGGCACTTTACACCTGTTGATTAGTCCACTATGTGAGGAACAAAATAAACTCTTACACATATTGCACTTTATTTTCTTTTTGTCCAGCATTTACCGCTTGATACAAAATAGTTGAGTACTCTTCTTTTAACTGGGCTAAAACTTGAGTGGAGCGATAGCACTTCATTGGGGTGATATTCTGAAAGCAAAAATGAGGGTGATATCCTTTGACCAAGAATGGAAGTTTTCAGGGGTTTACCTGATTTCAGGCATTTAAGTTTCAAAGACCTTCACTGACTGCATCATCTTGCAGGGATGAAAGAGTTCAAGGTTCTCCTTGATTTCAAGGTTTTTTTCACTCACTTAAGAAAAATAAGTTTTCTTGAAAATCCTCTGAAAACAGGATAAATGAGTCACAAATTACCTCCAGAGGTTGCATACATGCACTGTCAGGTCCCACAACACTGCATACAGTGGCAGCATGCCAGTTTTTAGTTCAAGGTTTTCAAGGATTCTCAAGTTTTTCCTTGAAAACTTCCCCTCTATATTGGTGTTTGTTCCACTCTTCAGTGTAGTCTTAGCAGCAAGCTATAGTTCCTATGCTAGAAGAGTGTCGGATAGTATACCTCTTTCCTGCACGTTATGCTTTCACCATGTAACTATATTGGTCATATATTCCCTGCACCCTTTGACCTATCTCTATACATTAACATTGTAATTGGTCCATAGGTCGTGCTGCGCAAAAGCACGACTACAAGTATATCAGGTGGTGCATATTTTGGGTATGCTATCCAAACAAGACCTTAGAAAACAGCTATACAGTAGCATTCTGAAGGGATCCTAGGTCATATTCTGCAAAAGGGTCATAATGTGCACATTTTGGGTATAGTATCTGAACAACATATTGAAAAACAGCTTTTCCTGTTATTTGAGGACAAACTACACCCTTATACAACCCCTACTGCCCCCCCCCAACCACACAAACCCTGGAACACACTAAGTCTTATGGATGGGACTAGAGGGCATATACAGTGCATTTAAAATTGTTTCCTTTTTTGTCATTGTCGACTTTCATCCCTGATCTTGTGTGAAAGATGCAGGTAGTGAGAGCAGAGATTCTGAACAATTGCATGCAGTTTAAATTGAACCACCAGAATATGAAGATGCAAAAGGAACTAGTCCAATGGATGATGCAGAGCGGGATGTCTTTATCTGCTCTCAGTGCACAAAGGAGTTCAGCACCGTTGAGGAACTTCGCTTCCATGTGAGAAGTCACAAATTCCTAGTCTGTACAAAATGTGGGAAGCTCAATGACTCACTTCCCAAACTAGTGTCACATTCAAGCAGTCACAAGGGGCCTGAAAAAAGTTACGAGCAATATCCTTGCTAGCAGTGTGGGTTAGGCTTCTCAAAATTTGGAGACTTGCAGAAGCATTTGTTGCTCCATCTGCTCTCCTATTTTATTACTTGTAACAAACTTGATAATGATATGTACAATTTCTTTGACTTCATGAATATAGTGGCAATGGAAGATTTTGATAATCTGAACGTAATTTCTGAAAATGAGGAGGGATAGCTGCAAAAAAAAAAAAAAAAAGCCGAACACTTTAGGTAGGCTTATAGTAGAGACCTCAGTCCCCTATGATGTAATTGTGCATTTAGTATTGTCTTCCAGCTTGGAGTAGGTTTAAGATCTTATCTTTCCGGTGATGGAAAATGATTTCCTAATTTTTGCCCATGCCTGACTTACATCCCTGGTGAAAGCTTCTGTGGATCTCCATATTCCTGATTGTTGTAGATCTATGGCTGAAATTGGGAGAAATGACAGGGCAGCAGTAACTATTATGCAATGACAGTCTCCAGCTGATGTTTCAAAGGTGTTGGGAATGTGAGTATAAATACAGGTGCTTGGAGAATGAGAGCAGTCTCAAGGTGAATGACATTTTTCTCCTGCTGGCAGAAGGAATTGTCATGTCCATGTGTCCATAAACAGTTTTCTCCGTCTGACAGCAGGAGACAACAGTCCATGGACGGTTATCTCCTACTGACAGGATTTATTGTGTCTGTGTATTGCAGCATAAATATCAGCTAAAATATAACTTGATCTCATGACTCCTACCATAAATTCTCTCATATAAGCCAACCCCCCTACTTTGGGAGGAGCTATATGTCACACCCAAGGCTTGAAAAGTGAAGCTTTTGTACTGTTCTTTGAGGTTATATACCCCAATGTAAGCTGCACCAAGGCTTTGGGCTCATTCTATACTCTGACCCATTGCTTGGGTTCTACTGTAAGCCACGGCTTAAACGAATAAATAACATTACCGTAAACTCCCGCGTATAAGACGCGTCCTCTACGCCAAACAAAATGCTGGGGGGTCTTATAGCTTTCTCTCAAGTTGGGTGTGCGTCTTATACGAGGGGTAATTTTACTATAGAACAGTACTGGATTTACAAAATTGAGCAATAAAATGTGCGTCTTATACGCGAAAATGCATGTGCTGAGTTTGGGGTGCGTCTTATACGCGCAGCGCGTCTTCTACGTGGGAGATTACGGTACTGTAAATTGCCTCGTATAAACTACACCTTCATATAAGCTTCACCCTGAGTTTGAGAGAAGAGTATAAGTCTCATCTCAGACTTGAAAATTAAGAAATCCTCATATAAGTTGCACCCTGACTTAAGGCTCATTCTATAAGCCAAATTTTGATTCGTATTTTGCTATAAGCCACGGCTTATACAAGAGAATTTGTGGTAGTAGAAACCTACTCTATTCTATTAGCCCTCTTTCTTTGGCCATTTTTGGGGAAAAAAATCTTGTTTGCACTTATCAAGAAAAGTGGTTGATCCCACACATCAAATTTGTGTCAAACAGTATATCGTAGTATACAGAGCTTTTGAATTAGATAAATATTCTTAGAAAATAAAAAAAAAAATCCTACATCTGCAACACCAAATACAATAGTTGGTATAATATGGATTTCCATTAGAAAAAAAAATGTGCAGAGGGACACAGATTTATCTTTAGTAGTTTTTTTTGTCTATGGATTCTACAATAAAATATATGGAGAAGGTAATTTCTATTTGTTTGATCAAGCAAGCTTTAGTTTCTATATTGCTCAAATGACCTTTTACTTTTTATAGGATATTTATAAATCAACATTGAGTGAGGGGTCTGCCATTTTTGTGTTTCTCTTTATCCTGCTCTTCATTCATGTTTGCCTCTATATAGCAAAAAAAAAAGAGAGAAAGAATTCAAATCTTCATGAAATGATGTGGGCTTCCCTAGCCCACTTAAAAGGGTATATTTCTCTTCTTTCCTATTCCCCCGGATGTGTGTGGTGCACATAATGCGCGGGCACCAACACATTCCTCTGTGAAATTGCGTAATATAGTTCTCGCCATGAATATGATGTTAGCTGTCGAAATGGCGTTAAACATCTATTACTACTCACTCACTCATGAAATGATGCAGGCACTATCCATAGACAAAATATTTTTGGATTTTCAAAAATATGATGTGGGAAATCCATAGACCAACTTTTTGATTTAGTGTGGCCCCCTACCTAGTTAGATTCTTTTTCAACCCTGTTGTCTGAATGAAACATTCTCTGTGAGGATCTCCACAGTTGTTTACAAATGATGTACAGCCCTTATGTGCTTCTTGCAGAGATGTCAGAGTTTCAGATTTTCTCTGATTTCAGAGTTTCATAGGTGATATTTTACTACAGAAATAATAAGAAAAAAAATTTAAAATGAATATTTTATAATTCTGATAATCCTTAAAGATACACCAAACCCTAAGTGATTAATTTTGAAGGTATTTGTCACTCTGATTAGGGTATAACCCCACTTTTGAAGTGCCCAAAAATAATTTTCAGGGTTTCGCCAAATATCGAACTGACATCTCTGTTCTTGTTTCACACTACCCACCCCCCACCCCTAATAAAATATCTGAATATTGAAGTGCAAAGATAAAAGGACTTATATTGTGGATTGGACACCCTGTTCTATAGGAGAGTTGTCTATTACTCTAATGACACAATTTACAACAACAAAAATCACATCTACAAGTGACGATAAAGAATGCTGTATGTGTATTTACAGGCTCTACAAAGGCGACTGACAACTCAACAGAAGTGGAAACCCACAACTGCATGAAAATCAACCCTGCATACCTCATTAGACATTATAGAAGTGGCAATAGTTACAATGTGGCCGTCCTCTCAGTTCTCCTGTGCTACATGTGTGGGAGGGTTCCTCAGTGTACCTGAGCTCCAGGAACACATCCAGGGGGCCCATGGATGGTCAGGGTCCACCCCCAGGGACCACCTCCAGGAGGAGGAGCACCTACAGTGTAATATGTGTGGATTAAAGTTTGAGGATGGACCCACATGTGCTCTCCACCTACAGACTCACATATGGGAGGTCCCTGCAGGAACTGTCCCTATCCAGGGTACCAGTGCTACCTCCATGCACCTATACAACCTATATCAAACTGTCAGCCTCGCTGGGCCTCCAGTTAGGAAACAAAAGCCTGCAGATATCAGTAAAGTATTAGTTGTAGAGGAACGAAGGCAGGCTGATAAAGCAGTAGTAAAAAAGCGGGGTCGTCCCCGAGGGACCCCCAGCCATCAACCAATGTCAGCGAGGCACATAAAAAAAAACAAGCCAAAAGGGGTGTCCTCAAAGACGCAGAATCTGTCACCTCGCAGAGTTGCAACATGGCAGGCAATATCAGCAGAGGTTTCTGCAAAATCACAGAATACTTCATTAGCTTGTGTGAAGGGTACAGGTCGTAAGGGCAGAGGTTCTGAACAATTTCATGTTAAAACTGAACCACCAGAATATGAAGACCCAGAAGGGAACATTGAGATGGATGATGCAGAGCCAGATGTGTTCACCTGCGCACAATGCGCAAAGGAGTTCAGCACCATCGAGGAACTGCGTTTCCATGTGAGAAAACACAAATTCCTTGTTTGTACAAAATGTGGGAAGCTCAATGACTCCCTTGCCAAACTGGTGTCACATTCAAGCAGTCACTCCAAAGAAAGTCACAAGCGATATCCTTGCCAGCAGTGTGGGTTAGGCTTCTCAAAGTTTGGAGACTTGCAGAAACATTTATCCCTCCATCTGCTCTCATATTCCATTACTTGTGACAAACTTGATAATGATATTTACAATTTCTTTGACTTCATGAATATAGTGGCATTGGAAGATTTTGTTAATCTGAACCTAATCCCTGAAAACGATGAGGGAGAACTGCAAAATGAGGAAAATTTAGGTTTTCATCAGCAGCAAAGTCCTCTAGAAACTGTGTTCCACAAGAGAGTAAAAGCTTGTTTGTTATGTCGAGTTGTATGTGTGGGTAATGGTGTGTATGAGAAGCATGTAGCCAAAATGCACACGTCTTATGATTCAATTAGGCAGATGACACCAGTGTCTAGGATGGCGCCAAGGGAGTCAACTTGTCCTATATGTTACTGCACTTTCTATAATGTGGTGGCACTAGGACAGCATCAACGACAGATGCACCGCCCCAAAGGAGAGGAGGCGACTGAGTTTGAATGTATGAAGTGTGTGAGGTACTTTGTCAATATAACGGCATACAGAATGCACATGGAGATTCACGGAGATTCAATCTACCGCTGTCAGTTGTGTAAAGACGTATTTTCCATTCAGGCGGATCTCGATGTGCACATCAACGATAAGCACATGCATGAGACGCCAGTGCCAAAGAAAAAGCGTGTCTACAAAAACCTCATTCAGTGCGGTCTCTGTGATTTCCAGGCTACTTCTGATTCAAGACTTAGAGAACACATGGCAAAACACAATAATGCTAGGCAATATTCATGCGGGGTTTGTAATATGAGGTTTAAGACAGAAACACAGTGTAAGACTCACATGTACCGAAGTCACTCAGACAAAGCATTCCAGTGTGATCAGTGCTCTAAGTCGTTTAGAAGTGCAAGCCAATTGGAGATACATCTACGCTTCCATAACAATGTACGCGATTACGTGTGCACAGGCTGTGGGAAAGCCTTCCACACAAAGCAGAACATGACGGTGCATAGTGAAAAGTACTGTAAAGCCAGATAGAAAACTATACCAGGCAGGGAATCCAGTCACATTAAAGAAGTAAAAGGGGAAAAAAAGTCACTAATAAGTAACACCCAGACTTTCTAAACGCCATCAATGACCATCCAATCTGTTTACACGTGAGGTGTTCCGGTTGTATTGGGTGCTCATTTGAGATTTTGGGTTTCAGCAGGGTCCTAACTAGTCCTGTGATGAAACAAGACTTGTATTCAGTTTTTACCCCTGTTTTCTTTTGCAAGCATGATATGAACATAATATTTACATGTGAAAACTCATTTTAAATGTATGATGAAGGTATAACGTGTCTGAATTAAAGATATCATTATATAAAAGATATGTCAAGGTATGATTGCTTTGACAAACTGAAATTAGTTGTATACGGTTAATGAGTAGAAGATGGAAGCTACCCTAAAACCCCCTCCTATAAGGTGCACCCATGTACAAGGTGCACCTGGCCTTTAATTTGAACTGTGGCTTATAGGTATGTAGAGTTTATGGTAATTTTCTTTTTTATCTTTTGCTCATTGTGTGCTTGGGATATTCCGGGTTAGCGGATTCCTTAGTGGTCCGACCCCTGCTGAAGCTGATACCTTGCGAGATAAGGACTGATAACAGCGAGCTGACGGGTACCAGGTGTTACGTAATGCACCCTGAAAAGTCAGAACTTAATTAAACGAATTTTCCCATTGGTCAATATTGTATCGCGCTAGGTGGGAATAGACCCAGGGATGGAAATTTTTAGAATTATGTCTAATTTCAGAGTTTCCTGGTTTTGTAATAACTACAGATTTATCTGAACTTCCTATCTTTTATCAAAGTTGTGTAGTGTTTTATAAGGACTTCAGATTTTCTTTTTGTGTGTCTTCAGAATTTTTCATACTCTGACTTAGAACCTTTAAGACCATATCAGACCCTTGGTTAAATTTAATCACCCAGAAATCTTGGTGTGGCTTATACAAGGAGGTTGGGTTGTACCTTTTCCATCCCCAGGTGTGGCTTATAGCCTATCCGCAAACTCTGGGTGCTGTTTATATGCGGGTGTGATTTATATGCGGGATTAACTTGTAGATGAATGTGTTGTTTAATGTACTGTGAATACTGTGAAATAGGTATAGTCCCTGATTGGGTTAAAGAGACCCACTTATATTATCACCGAGTTGTTGAAGTAAATTACCCTGTCTTGTGTGTACAAACACACATAATGTACAAATAAACCATGTGAAATCAAAGGGTGTTTTGTGCTTTGGACTTATTTTGAAGTTTGAAGTTTCAAAGATATAATCTTTTCTCTATTCCATGAATTTTCAAAGTTGGAAGTAACCATAGGTAATAATCAAACAATTAGATTTAGAAGAATTTTGAATGAGATTTATTTTGTGGAAACCCTTGTATTACAGTTATCCCTATGGCTAGATGATAGAGGTCAGACACATCAGCTCATAGCTGATTGCCATGAAATGTGAACCCTCAACAAAAAGTGATTTGGGGATTGTTTGCTCAATAAAACCATGAAATGAACACAGGGATATATATTTAAATAACTCCAAACTGAATATTTCTTCACAAGGTATCCTCAAAGCTGTATTCAAACCCCTATCTTGTTAAATAGATGAACCTTTACACACACATACCGTATTTTGTGTTTATGCCCGGGCTTATATAAGCTATAAGTGGCAGATTGACCCGGCTTATACACGAGGCAGGCCTAAACATGGGGCAGGCTTATATTTCTTTAGCACAAGAATCACACTGGTACGATCCTATATTCTTCTATGATTATATATTTATCTAAATATTTCCAATATATTCCTTGCTAATCATTATTTTATTTCCTTTAAAATTGGTGTAGGCATGCAGAAGGTGAATGGGGTTAAACATATTTGAAAGAATTATGTTTATACCCTATGTAGAAGTGGAGATATGACCCGAAATGTGAATATTATTGCCATCAGATTGCTTCCCCCGGGCTTAGACATGGGGCAGGCTTGTATAGCACTAAGAAGCCATTTTCCCAGGCTTATACATGGAGCAGGCTTATACACGGGCCCCGGCTTATAAATGAGGAAATACGGTACACACAATACAATGTATGTTTTGCTGGACCTCCCCAGCCAACATTTTGCCTAGAAATTGATTTGTTCATAATTTGTTCCTCTGTGTGTGTATTTTCAGGTGGTGTACTGGGAATCCCTTATGCGGCCATAAAGATAGAGAAGGAGGACCCGGTTCCTGTCCTTCTTAGTCCGTCATCACAAGTCCAGCGATACAAGTGTTTCACCACAAAATCTGTACATGAGCAGGATGCTGAGTATTCCTCATGTCCTGTTTGTGTTAATGGATTTTACCATGTGGGTGAACTAGAGGAGCACATACTCCTCTGCCACTCGAAACCCTCTCAGAAACCTGAGGACATAAAACCCCTGTGTTGTCATGAATGTGGGCTTGCATTCCTAGATTTTGGGACTTATGCTGAACATTTACAAGATCACATCTTAAAGGCCCAGAGCTTCAAGAATCATGAACCAAAGAAGCTTTCAGCATCATATACTGCATCTACAGCCAAGAGGCAGGGACAAGGTCCAAAGAAAGTGAAGAAACCTTCCCAGCGATGCATTTCAACTCTAAAGACCCCTGCAAAAAAGACACCTGTACAGCCACCAAAGAAGCCCGCAGAGACGCGAGTAATAACGGTTGTCAAGATAGTTAAGAAATCAACACCCAAAGTAGATGCTATCAATAAGAACAAAGGCAATGTACATCACCAAACATCCACAGAAGTTGCTCCAGCCTCTCATGGGGTCAATAGAAGGTATGAACCACAAACTGAGGAAACATTTCCAGCACAACCATTGCCAAATGCGAAATCACCAGGCGGTTCACAATTGTGCAACACACCTGTGTTACCCCTCACCAGTACCACCTCTACTAGTACTGGTGAGTTTGAGAAACAGACCTTGGAAAACAACCTAAGTGGCTTACCAGTGTTAGATACCACAGGAGCTGAGTCCAGCAGGAAAGTCCAGGTAGATATATCAGCCACTACTGTTGCTCAAGGTTCTAATACCCCTGCTGTTGAACAGATTAAAGTTTGCAGATTTCCTGAGGAGACCAAGAGTGGGAAGCAGTCTGTGAAACCTGGTGCTGCAGGAAAAATGTACAAGATTGTGATGGTGAAACCTGAGCCTGCTGTGGAAAACCAACAAAAGGGGAAATATGTAAAATGCAGAGAAGTGGCAGGAGCTGCAGGGAATGGGAGTAATGTAGCTAAATATGCCCCCTCTCTATCTGTGGAGGGAGAATCTAAAAGAAAGGAGAGAACTGTTTTGGCTAAAAGTGGTCTTATTTCTTCAGCAGGGGAGAAATCATTGTCATCAAGAAACCAGCCTGATAAGATAAGCAGAGGTATATCAAAGCTTGTGGTGGGACAGAAAAAGGTGAATACAAAGGAAGTATACGATTCTGATTCTGATTCTCTCCAAAAGTTTGAGTGCCCGCAATGTCGCATTGAGTTCTTGACTCTGAAAGAACTGCGGTTCCATGTACGCTGCCACCAGTTTCTCCTGTGCCTAAAGTGTGGAAAATATTGCGGATCAGTGTCACAGCTCATGGAACATCTACACATTCATGTACAGAAGGATGACAACCCCTGCCATCAATGTGGGCTGGGGCTCTCCAGCCAGAAAGAACTCAAGAAGCATTCAATTCTCCATCTGCCTACTTTCTCCATCACCTGCAATAGTTTGGAGTGTGACACGTATACATTCTTCGACTTCATGAAGGTTGTGTCCTGTGAGGACTATAGGCAGCTCAACTTGACTGCGATCAAGGAAGACAGTAAAAATACAACCTCAGAAACAGAATCCACAACAAAGAAACAGTTGCAGCAAAGAAATTTAGGGAAATCTGTGAACATTTCTAAGGATCAGACTGAATCAAATGGTGATGGTAAAATCCCAGAAAATAGAAAAAGAGTTTCTGGTACAGGGGAATCCCAAAATCCAGGTTCTGTTGAGCAAACACAGTTAGTCCCTTCTAAGGAGTTAGGACAGCATCATCCAGAACATGGTAGTGGTGAAAAGTTTAAGCAGGGCAGTCCAGCAAAGGATCTAATCAACCCAGGACAACAGGATTGTCAAAAATCATCAAGCTTTCACAAAGTGGTGTCACTTTGTTTGAATTGTCGAACAGTCTGTATTGGACGGGGTGTGTATGTCAAGCATGTTGCCATGGAGCATGATGATACTATGCCATTAGCCCCCACATCAGATTCCTTAATTCGCTGTAGTATGTGCAGTGCCCCCTTCAGGACAACCCCCACACTACAGCGACATGCAGTGAAGGCACACGGTCAGACCCAGAAACCGAATGAGAATATGTCCTACCCTTGTTCGAAATGTACCAAGGAATTTAGTACTGCAGATGAACTGAAACAACATGGCAAGTCCCACAGATCTGACCTCATTAAGTGTAAAATCTGTAGAGATACTTATGTTTTTTCTTCTCAGTCAGAACTTGATACTCACATAATGCTAGCCCACCTTAATGAAGCTCCCAAGAAGAAAGTTGTTCCTAAAAAAAAGGGTATTTTATGTGATGTATGTGGATATGTCGCTGTAAGCCGATCAGCCTTGATAAACCACCAGGCCACACACAGCGAAGAGCGGAAGTTTGCATGTAGTATCTGCAAGAAGACATATAAGACCAAGCCACAGTATAAAATGCATATACTGCGTGCTCACACGGCACCCTCATTCCAGTGTTACCAATGTCCCAAGGTGTTTCGGCAGCCTAGCGACTTGAATACCCATCTGAGGTTTCATGACGATGTCCGTCCATATCCATGCCAGGGGTGCGATAAGGCGTTTCACACAGCACAGAACATGCGCGTTCATTACGCCAAGTACTGTAAAGGCAAGGCTGCTAAAAGTAATACAGCAGCAAAAAAATAGTAAAAAATGCGCTCTGAATCGAGGACCTACGTCCGCCGACGTTAGCACTGTGGCAGACTTAGCCAATTCAGAGCTCCTTAAAGGGTGCCTGATGCCTTAATGCATCCTGCCCACTGGTCGTCATGATGCATGAATGCAGCCCTGGTGATGAACTCGCCAGGGCTGCATTCATGCATCATCTGGAGCCTACAGTATGGATACTGTCCTGGAGGGTCGGCATGATGCTCCAATGAAGTGCTGGTAAGCAGTCTCGCCGGCACTTCATTGGTTCAACATGCTGACCATGATACACTCCTGCATCACCGGCCCTTAAAGGGTTGAAACCTTTCTGTTTTCTGGTATTTCCATATTTCCTCTAACAAGCACATCAGTGTGGTTTTGAGCATCTTAAACAAAAAATTATTTCTGATAAGCGCAACCCCTGAAGCCTAAAATTTGTTATTTTTGCCCTAAAAGACTTTATTTTACACTTTGTTAGCATGTGCTTATGTCCAAAAGGGGAGAGGTGTCCTTATAAGAGCAGGTGCTTTGAATCGCGTTTATTAGATGGAATATGGTATCGTTATGGAAGCAAAATGTTTAATATTCAGAATGTATAATGCATGTATACAGTATGCATTTGTACATACATGTATAGAAAATGTTATGGTGAATAAAGGTTGTCTACGATACTTTAAAGTGTGATATATTATGTCATACAGCAATTATGTGTAAAACCTGGGGGGCAAAAAGCCTTTTATTCATTTCACTTTTTCAAAATGGCCACCATTAGGACGGAGTCATTTATTGTCAGCAGAGGGGAGGGGGGGGGGTAGATGGATTTTGGGGACTGACATTTTCTTTTCTGATCCCCCCGCCACAAATATGATAAAAGTTATCTCCCCCCTGCCCACAGAAAGGATCATACAAAAGCCCCCCCCCCCCCCCCCAAAAAAAAAAAAAAAAAATTTGTATTAGGCCAAACCAAATTAAAACATTGGTCTATGGATTTCCCGCTCCTGATTTTCCTAAATGAAAATTTTATTTTTAATTGAAAAAAACTTTGTCTATGGATTCCGCCCGCATCTTTTTCTGGAAAATTGATTTTTTTTTTTTTTTTTGCAAAGTCCTTACAGGGTCAACCAATAAAGATACAGCAACAGCAGACCACTCATTGGATAGGTAGAGTCTCTAGATTTGAACATTTCAGTGTCTATTCTGCATTTAGCAACCAAAATACTAGTAGACATAAATTTGAGAAAAGGAGCAAACTAAAAAAAAAAAAAAAAAAAATCGCCCTCTTCACATCTTTGATATTGAAAATCCATAGACAAATAAATTTTTTTAGAAAAATAAAATAAAAATTTCGCCCTCCCGCTCCAGTTTTCAAAAATGAAAATCCATAGACCAATTATTTTATTTGGTGTGGCCTTATAATCTATGTGTGCATTTAGTTTAATTATATAAGGGTTTTTCATGTGACGTCAGTTTGCCGTGCATGATGGTGTTGGAGATCTGCCACTACTCACACTGCCATAGAGAATGCATTGTGGCAATATACCACCCTGTATAAAATCTTATTTTTCTCCCAATTGCAATCCTGTACCTTGATAAAAAAAATTCCTTTCACCACTATTAGTTGAGGGGAGTATGCAGAACTCAAAATGACTAATGTCCGATTTATATAAATGTTGAAAATATTATGTAGAAGTTGAAAAATGGCCCCTGCGGGATCAGCAGGGGTAGATCAGTGAGTGTATGGCTTGCCTTACTCAAGGTGCTGTAGCGACCTACTACCCTGTACAAAATCCTGTACCTCAATTGAAAAATCCTTTTCACCACTAATATTAGAGATCAAGGGGAGCATGCAGAACTAGGCATTATTAATGTCTTATTTATATAAATGTTGGAAATATTATGTGGAAGTGGAAGAATGGTCTGTGAAAGGTGTGACAGTGACTGGCTAGCTTTACTGTGGCAATCTACTACCCTTTAGAAAATCCTGATTTTCTCCCAAATTTCTTTTTTTTTTATCAAAAAGTCCTTTTCACCAGTATGAGTAGAGATGTAGGGAAGTATGCGAAACCAAGTTTTATCAAAGTGTAATTTATATAAATGTTAAAAATCTATTGTGGAAGTGGAAGTATGTCTGCTTCCCCCTAGACTGCAGTGCGTAAGCTGCCTCTCGTTTACACTTGAGATCTCCACCAGGGCCGCCGAGGGTGTGAATACACATTCGCTGAAAAAGCTCTATATTACCAGAGAAACTATATTATCTGGAGTGCGTGCTCCCGTTTCTAGGTCAATATGTTCGTTATCTAGCTCAACGCAGCTCCAAACTGCTACTCCACTTCAGGTTTTGGGATAACCAGTGCAATACCCATAAGGCTGATATTGATAGTAATGAAAACCTCAGTTTTCTCAGGAAATATTGAACCAAAGGTTTTTTAATTTGTTGCAAGTAATGCAATGGCACCAAGGAACACTTTGGCGAATCAGGAGTCATGTGCATTGATGGGTTCAGAGTAATTTATCAATTTGATAGTGGAGACTACTTCCCCTCTTCCCCACCCATCATGCATAGCCCAAAGCAATGATAATGATAATTTTTAAATGGCACTTCTCCTCATAATACATCATATGATAACCCACCAGTGTGTCAAATTTCCAACTATCTTGAGCAGATTTAATGTTTCCTGTAGTGGTGGATGCCATGTATTATAAGATCCATTTGTCTACCATCCATTGGTCTACCACAGCTAGGTTGTGCATCAAAGAAGCACTGTCTAAGTGTCTTTTTCAGGCCAAAAAAAATTTGTTGTAAACTATTTCAGACCATGTGAAACATTAGGTACTTTAGAGGTGTGGCTTAGATGTCAACATCAAAGGTGACAATTAGCATGGGGCATCACTCATCACACCTCAAGGTGTGGAGTGTTCACACCCACAGGTGTGGAGGCTGATGCCTGGAGACTGAGCTACAACTACATGTATCCATGTACTGGCACCCATTGGGCTTCAGTCAGTTATTGTACATGTAGTAAGCTGGAGAGAGGGATACAGAGTCCAGTTCAATAAATACTACCAGTACCTTTGAATATTTTACATTGATTATCAAATTAAAGGAGGATACATAAGCATATAGAGACTATTTACCAGTCTGGTGCCAATGGGAATGTTATTCATGTCACATTATGGTCATGCAATAGCATATTATATTTACAGAGACCTATTTACATACACCAATGCAAAGGTTCACAAGGATTTTTGAATTAAGCATGCAGTAAGGTAAGGCCCATCAGAAATTTGTATCCGCTGTATTATATATCCATGCCTGGTCACATAGCTGACATCCCTAGAACAAATTATTCTCAGAATCTACTAGACCAAATGCCTCCATATTCAAACATAGTGTAGTAAGTGTACCCACATACCTGTAGAACCCTCACTGGAATTTTGCATTTGTTTGTTAAAGAATTCACATAGAAAGATGACATCTTATTTACCCTCAAAATCTTCCCTATAGAGATTCTACCAGTAATCTCAAAACCGGAAGTCAGGTAGCAGTTTGGGGAGAGGTTGACCCAGATAATAAAGATAAGACAGGTCAGTAGTGCACATGCCTCAGAGCTACACTTCCAGTCTCTCTCTATATTCTATGACATACAGAGGTAACATGTAACTCCCACCTGGGACCTCACACCTCACGTCACTGTGTGTGTGGAGGTGTCCCACCTCCTGACCCCTTGGGGACAACCTCTCTCTCACAGTACCACACATTCTCACACACCCCACGATACCCACCCCACAGGTAGCCTTATTGGTTCTTGGGTCCCAGGAAGGAAATATCTTGTTTTTTTTTCCACGGATACGGTGGAGGTCAAAATATCGAAAGATAACCTACTTAACACTACTAGACAATTGGTTTTGGGCATATTTGGGTCTGTTCTACCCCAATTGTCCTCAAATATATATTCTTGTCTCATTACTTGGTTATTGCATCATATATATATATATATATATATATATATATATATATGTGTATATATATATATATATATATATATATATATATATATCAGGCGGAGTGCATGGTCAATAATAAAAGTGACTGTGAAGTTGTCACAACAAGCTTTATGTTGGACCATGGCCAGCACCAACAGAAGCAGACGGTAGTGCTCAGTACAGCAGGGATTAGTATTGCCGTATTACTGTAGAACATAGCCTTTTCACCCAATTACCTTATTTCTTTGAGTAGGCATGCTGAACTTAATGTAAATTGATTTTAATGAGTATTTAAGCATTTTCTAGAGAACTAGAGGAAAAATAGCATTTTTGACAAGAATTTTCATTTTTTCAGAAGATGGCTGAATTTCATCAGCCTATATCTCAAAAAAAAATTTGAACAGTGATGTTTATTCATGAGCTTACAAAACTTGTATACTGTAAGAGCTGGTAAACAAAATGAGAAGTTTCTGTGGTGTATATATTGGTAACAAAATCATATCACTGATTAAATCTGTCGGATGGACACAAAAAGTGACAAATTATTATCACACAGCTATAAAAATGGAACCCGTAGGGATAACTGTGTATAATTGGTGGTTCCAAGGAGCCAAGACATTGTTCTTTCAATGTAATAAAGTGATTAATTCCTTTTCTGACTTTCATATTTGGGGCCTTCTCAGGGAGATTTGTACGTCCCCAGGAAATCTGGCCCATATGAAATAATAGTAGTAATAATAATAATAATAATAATAATAATAATAATAATAATAATAATAATAATAATAATAATAATAATAATAATAGAAATAAATAAATCAAATTTTTAAAAAATCAGGTAGGTGTGTGGAAAGATGTGTCCGTCACAACGAGTACTTGAGACATCCATATTTAGGTTTGACCCCCCCCCCCAAGGTGAAATTTCATTTGGTTTTGGCCTACCAAGGAGCTATTTAGAAAAAGCCCCCCCCCTCCACCTGACAATGAATGATTCGTCCCTATAAGTGAGGTAGATCATTGCACAGTTTGTACTGAGTAGTAGAGTTGCTACCCTGTCAAGCAAGAAATATATACAGAATGAGAAAAGCCAATTTAGTCCCGTTAAACTCAGTTTTGTGGTTTCGCAGAGCATTGGGGGGGGGGGGGTGGTCAGGGGGACCCAAGCATGTCCAGCTGGCCTTTGGGCTTGAAATTAACTTTGACCCCACCAAGGCGACCTGGTTTCATGGCGTGAACACATGCCTCATAAAAAGGAGACTGAATGATTTGCATATTCAAAAATATGACCTCTATGTAAATGATGTAAAGCATTCTGCAAGGTGCAGACTTGTCAGGATGATCCAAATGAGCCATATGGAGAAAGTGAGTATCTGAGACACATACACTCACCCACCATTAGAAGCTATATCCCTGTCTATATCACTAAACTATGCATTGATACCAACTGTACCCGTGATTGCTTATCAAGAAGCTATAAAGGGAAGAAACCAATGGATTCTATTTGTTCAAAATGTAATGAAACTCAAGATGTGAAACAATATCTTACTCTGTACCATCACTACAAAATGTCAGGGAAAGCTTTAAAGGGGAATACCTGAAGTTGGTAGACTGCTACAAAAAAAACATAACGCTAACACTAAAAGGAAACTTTCTCAGATATTATTGGTAGACCCCTACTCCAAATAATCAAGCAAGCCTGCTGCGATAAATTGTATTTTGTCATATATAAAAACACTATATAACTTAATGTTGATCTGGTGCTGACATGAATGTATCCTTGCATTAGTCAATAAATCTCACGGCAAGGGGCTGTGTACAAATGACGTCATGCAGGAGGGGGGAGGGGGGTCCCACTTGCCATGACCAAGCATGACAAGGGGGGAGGGGGGGTCATGGGCTGCATGCCATCATGTCATCAAGAAATCACAATATGCTTTGGTTTTGGCAAGAACAAAAACTTCTGTAAAAAGATTTTTAAAGATAGGGAAGTTTAATGCATTCATCTGACATAAATGTATTACCTATAGGCCCTACATGCATGCATTCCTCAGTCATCTCACTCAATGAGTATCACTGCCATCAATGTCAGTGTAAAATCAAGGTGATGTCCAGGCCACTATAAGGGGGCACTACTACTCTATCCTACCTATACCAATTTAACCCTTTTTGAAAAGGGCCACTGCTGCCCTCAGAATCTAAATGATGCATCTAAAATACCCCTGAACTGCTCCTGTTGCCTTAGGGCAGCATCCATAGTCATCCACAGGCTTCTTTTTGAAAAGGTGTGATACCCCCCCCCCTCCTTCTTGAGGTGTCAAGGGAGATGTAAAGGGGACCTCCCCCCAAGCTTACTCTCCACATCTTTGTCTGAATGGAACTCTATCGGACTCAACTTTTTTGCTGATTCTAGAGTAAAATGCTGAGGTGACTCGATTGCTTTGTAAGATCACAAATTGGAACCATGATTGCAATCGATGGTCTCCTGAGAATTTGTGATGCTTTCTGAGTTTTTTTTCTATAGGCCACTCACTAAGTTCAGAGTGTTCTCCCTGAAACCTATTTCTAGTACACTTGTATATGGTTAAAGTTACAGATTAAATCAATACATTCAATATATCAATACATTCAAGCTCTTGAACTATATGATCCTTAATAATAACTGTTCTTGATTTTCTCTTCGCTGTAAAGAAGGCAGACTATTAACTGTATTGGACTATTGATCTAGACAGTTTTTAAGCCCTTTTGTGACAGGAAATGCTTGTGTATGATCACTACCATAGTACTCCGTGTATAACTATGTAATGGTTCGAGTTCTTATATAACTTTGGTTTAATTCAAGATATGTCAATATCAAGTAAAACCAGACAAGTTAGCTTGGGTTTGTGCAACCGGCACATAGCGGTAAGAGATCGAAGCGACCTCTGGTCCTACCGGTGGTAACCGCACCGATCGACCCGCCCTCTCGAATAGGGAGCTAACACTATATATAACGCTCCATGAGCCCCTACAACTACAAGGCACGGAAATGGTACATCCTGCATATAGGGACCCATACATTATATAAGCTGACAGTGTTTGGCATGTTTCTCTGTTCATTTGTTGATCAGTGCTAGTTCTTTTTTCACTTTGCATGCACGTTATCCTTTATTGGCAATTCACACCCACTATATGTCCCTTTGAACCATTTTAATTTGTTTATAGCCTATAGGCCTTCACTATTCATGCACTTTGGGGGGGGGGGGGTATCTCTCTGCATGACGTCATGCTGAGGGGGGGGGTCAAGTGTTGTATGACGAAACATGACAAGGGGGGAGGGGGGGGGTCAAAAATGGTCCAAAAATGCATGACGTCATTTGTACACAGCCCCGTACCTCACGAGCACTCCCCCCCCCCCCCTAAAGTTTGATCCACTCAGTTTTGTGGTTTCACAGAGCTTGGGAGTGAATGCTCAGGGGGACCCAAGCCTGTCCAGCTGGCCTTTGAGGCTTGAAATTATTTTGTGACCCCAACAGGGCGACCTGGTTTCACGGCGCGAAAACACGCCTACACTGGACCCTGTGCAGCGCACACTGGTTCCCTGTGGCGTCTCTGCTCCCTAACCAGCGTCAACACGCAGAACACGCAGCAATCAGCGGCACAGACGCAGTCCAAAATGGCGTCTGGAAAGTTTTCTATCGACGATGCCTTTGAATCAGACGAAGAAGATCCAATAAGAGTGTACGGTTCGACGACAGAGAGTGCTCCCCTGAGGTCTAAACGGCGACCAGATGACCAGAAAGATTCCAGAGAGTTTACTCGAGAGGTAAGGTTTTCTAACACGGTTTTAGGGCCGGTTTGACAGCTACCCCGCCCATGTTCAATGTTGTTTTGAAAGGGGATTCCCTATTTGGGCGTGACAGCTCGGTCAATGTAAACAAACCCTGGGAATACACTTTTATGTCATGGCTGATACGATCGTTACTATAGAACAGTACTGGAAACGCTGTATTCAATGGGGAGGATGGAATACAATGTAGCCGTATTCAATGGCTGACAGTCACGTGACCTGCTGCAATGAACACAGCTAAATTTTGTTGAGTTTCTTTACTTAAAAGCTTTCAAACCAGTGTAGCCATAACATAAATGCAAATGTCCACTCACATGGGACATTTTTGCATCGTATTCCCCTCGGTGGTTCTGCCCGCATTCAATTCAGCCATATAATGGCTTCGTTGAATACGGGCAGAACCACCTCTGGGAATACGATGCAAAAATGTCCCATGCTCGTGGTCATTTGCTTATGTATTGTAAAAAAAGCTGTAAACTTGAAGGGCATAGCCAGGTATTCTGACAAAGGAAAACGATTAGGAAAAACTCCAAGGCTTTTGCAGACAAAGACTGAAAGATAATGTTTTTAATAGAAACCAAAGCCAAGGCAAAGTGGGTGCAAAGCCCCACCCCAGCCCAGGCCGGGCCAGGTTTTGGTTCTGGCTCAGGCCAGGGCTCTGTCACTTTGTCAGTTTAGTGTCAGGACTCAGACGCAGTTAACTTTTAAATCACAGTCATTGAGTCAGTGTAAGGCCATGGGAAGTCAGGTCACAGTTTACCGTCCGAGCCATTTGGAAAAGTGATGAGGCTTTTTTCCATTATTCATTATTCATTATTTTCCATTCCGAACTGTATACCGCGAGTTAAAGACGTGTGTATCCATCATAGTCCTATAGTATGCATGTATAAGCAATACTGTATTAATTAAGATAATGAGTTAGAGCTAAACCCCTGTGTCTTAGTTGTGCAGGAGAGTGCAAGGATTTTAAATCTCTTGGAATCATGTTGATATCTCAATTCGTTCTCACAGAATCGCAGAATAAGTACCCGTATCTAGAAATCTGACATTTTTGTGACCTTCTGGATCCCAATAATGGGCTAATTAGCCATAATAAATGAAGAAATGAAAGGGAGGTAAGTTAGTAAAATGTAAATTCAATTGGAATGAACCACAATATCAGCATGAAATAAAAAGCTCTCTCACCTGGATGTTTACCTGTATGAAATTTTACCTTGACCTAATTTTCCTGTAACCTATATATCTGACCTACATTAGTTCATGACCTAGATTCTGATATGATCAAATATATAGGAACAGACGCTGTAAAATATGAAGAAGTAGACATTTTGATAACCTAACCACTGGTATTTGACCCTAACATTAATATCTAATGGGTTTCCTATTGACCTAGTTTCAGGCCACCCTATATGTTTGACCAACATTAGCTCATGACCTAGATTTTGATGACACGATCAAATAATTTTTTCCTGTGTGGTAGCAAGTTCACATGGTTGGGAAACTGTAAAAAATCAGTTAATTGCTCCCAAAGTCGGGGAGCCTGTAAAACAAGTTTATCTTAGCAGGTATTGTAAGTGTCTCATCTGTATGGGTCATGCAGTGACGGTTTTAAAACTGCCAAATCACCATTGCGCACCTTTACACAGGAAAATGTGATTTTTCGAATTTCTTTTGCAGTCACCAACTGTACTATTCAGTCCACATGCAGTCCACATGAAACATACTATTACTTTCTTTTAGTTTCATTCTACATTTTCATTTTGGACAACTTGATTTAGATGACCTTTTCAGTCATCCACTTCAGAAATCTACAAAAATATCTAGAAATGCACCAATTTCCCTGAAAAATTTTCATATACCGTAATCTCCCGCGTATAAGGCGCATCCCGCGTATAAGGCGCACCCAGAGTTTCAGAATATGGTCAAAAAAATTAAAAATTCATAACTTTTGTTCTAATGAATGGATTTTCAAAATTCAAAAAGCTATGTGCTGTTTGGACCCCCGTGACCCTCCTGGACCCAAAATACAGCAGATGAGCTTATATGGTAGTGTAACATATCAAAAGAAAGATCTTGGTGTCCCCCTTGTGGATCCAATTAGAACTAAAACCCCCCGTATAAGATGTGCCTTATACGCGGGAGATTACGGTAGGTAAAATAAGCCATGAAATACCAAAATAACTTCTTATATGTGTTCATTTATTCTTTGTTCTGTAAGAATATGCCAATTTCAGTGCAGTTTAATTCCCATAAAATTTTATGAATCAAGATTTCGATGTAAATGTGCATTATTTCAACAACAAATAAATTTTTTTCTTTTTTTTTTGAAATAATGAAATTTTTTCAAATAATGAAAATTTTCATGCGGCCCCTTTAGAGCCATGCGGGCGGTGGACGGTAAACTGTATCCTGAGTTCCCATGGCCTAAAAGTGACAGCTAGTCAGACAGTGATTCTTTTTTAAGGGATGTTACTTTGTAAGTTTTCAAAATTCTCACATGCCAATAGTGGCAATACTAAGCCTAAGGCTAAGCTCAAGATATAAATCATCTACCAAGGGAGTAGACACGATCCAGCTGGTTCAAAATTGACCAAGAATTTCTCTTAGTAACTTTTAGAGATGTTAGATTGATGCTTAGGTAACATAAAGAAGGCATAAAAAACATAGGTCAAGGTGTCGGTGTCAGTTTTTTCCACTGGAAGGTATTGTCATACTAGTAATTGTGCATGATGCCTTGAATATGAGTCAAGTGACCTGGACATGTTAGAGGCCCACATGTTGACGGTGTCACCTATGGTGTTGATTGTGCTGTCCAGTACCTTCTTATCTTGGATGTATGCTTTAACAAACTTATCTTGTCTGTCTGTGATCTTTTCAATGAGACTAGCTGCTTCCTGATCTTGTTTAGCAAATTTTCTTAGTATTTCATCTATGTTCTTGAGCTGTCCCATTACTTGGTTTACATCTTCTACTGTGGCTAGACCTAGCACACCGCGAAACAGGGGTGCTAGAAAACCCAGTATGGCCTCTCTTTTGGCCTTGTCCAATGTGTTTATGGGGTTGGATAAGAACAATTTGATGGAGGCTAATGTTTCATTTATCTCCTTGTCTGCAATTTCCAGCAAGGTGTCAAGCTCTTTGGCTTGTTGGATAATTTGACCAGAGGTATGATCTTGTAGAGTAGGAGTGGTCAATTGGAGTATTCTATCCCTTATGGATCCTTGGGTAACGGGTGCCCGAGGTATCTTGTAGGGGATAGCTAACAACAGTGTTGTGGTTGTATGTCCATTGACCAATGGTTGAGGGCTAGGTTTGAATACTACTCCTATGTTTTGTCTCACCACAGGTGTATAACCTGCAGTAAGTGGTTCTATAGTATATAATAACAGCATAGTTAGCAGTATGGGTGAAACTCTCAGTCTCCCCATGGTGCTTGTGTAAAGCAAGTTTGCTGTTTAAAGTCTTGTCAAATTTGTAGTGATTTGGTGCTGGTAAAGTCTAAGTGTATGGTGCAACACTTTAAATGAAGTGGTTCAAACTGTACCTTTGCAAGATTGAGCTGTCTTGGCAATATGTCCGGTGGGTCTATAGAGATTGACCAGTAAATGGTAAGGTCAGGTTGAAGGTGAAGTAGGTGTGTTCTTTATCCTAGTGCAGTCTCTCCTAATGGAGAAGTGGGCTGGCTAATTCCCAAGTGGGGTCCTGTAGACTTGTGTTCCAGACTGCAGCTGGATGAAGACTGATGGTGGGCTATGGTCCACAGTGCTTCTTATGTAGCCTACCTTACCCACATCCATTGTGGGCCTGGTATTGTGTCTCTGGAGTCAAGGCCTTGATCTCCAGTGTCTGCACCTGTGGGGTTCTATTGTGTAATCTGTGTACTGGTAATTAGCTCCTCCTGTCATCCAGGACAGCCATTCATGACCGTCTAGACAGTTGTCTGAGTGTAGCTTATAAGGTCAATTGATCTCTATAGACTGCTGTGTTGGCATAGCGCGCTCTTTCATGTGGGGATTAGGCTTTAGACACTCCATTGTGTTACCCTTACTCTTCTTAGACTTCATGTCTGCTTTACTTGGAGGGTCCCAGTCTTTGACCATTCAGAGGCAATAACCTACTGATATATTTAAAAATTTGATTGGCTTTATATACATATAAGTAATTCATTATCAGTCACACATGTCTTATGTGTGGATGAAGAGAATTTGTAATGCATTTTGAAAATCTTATGTTCTTTTGGTATCTCAATCTGTTTCTAATTTCTTGAAACTGCACCACACCTAGATGTTTTTCTTAGTATGTGGTGTGCAGGCCTAGGCTTGATAGGGCCTATGCCTGTGGTTTCTCTTGTAAGGGTGATATCATTTTTGTTCCTTACAATTTTGTTGTAGTATTTGGCCTCATGTGGAATAAGCCTGTGTGCAAATTCATTGTTTCTGACAGCCACAACCTTTTTCAGTCTGTCTATGTGCACTGGTCTGGCCACCAATAGATTGGTGTCCAAGTTTTTGAGTTTGGCACTTGTCACACTAGGTCTATCTACTACAACATATGGTCCCATAAAAAGGGGTTGGAGTTTCTTACACTCTGTGTTGGTCAGGATTCTTGGTATGTTTAGGTACACCATGTCGGTGACCTTGATTTCCTGTGGTGTAAGTTTCTTATATCTATCCTTTCTTTCCTTTTGTAGCTTGGCGACCCTTTCTATAGCTTTCCTCCTAGAGGTATCTTGATTTGTTATCATGTTAGCTACATGGTCTGCTACGGTGGATATGTCTTCCTGTATTCCCAGCCCTAAGTCCATTGGGGTGGCTGGGTTTCTTCCATGGAGTAGGAAGAAAGGGGTGAATCCTGTGGTTTGGGATTCAGTGTTGTTTAATGCAAAGGTTATGGGTTCAATAAATGAATCCCAATTGTTTTGGTGCTTTGAGCAGAATGCTCTGAGCGCTGTGCCGATGCTAGCATCGAATCTCTCTACAAGCCCATTTGATTGTGGCCTGTATGGTGAGGAGAATTTATGTTTGATCTTGAGGTGTTTGGTCAACTTTGTGAACTTTGCACCTGCATAACATGTTCCATTGTCTGTTTGAAGAGTGGCTGGTGTTCCATGATGACAAATTATATTCTTGTAGAACTCTGCTGCTGTTGTTTCAGCTTTTAAGTCAGTAGTAGCCCAAGCTGTTGCATATCTGGTAGCATAATCTATGCAGACTTGTATATGTTTGTTTCCCCTGGCAGTTGTAGGAAGTGGTCCCACCGCGTCGAGGTTTAGGAACTTCATTGGTGAAGTCATGTACTCTCTCACTGTCATTGGTGTTTTGTGTGAGTGTACTTGCCTTTTTGCTGTGAGGCATGTGTGGCAGGTGGAAACATATTTTGTTGTGTCTGCTAGCATAGACTTCCAATATACCCTAGGTCGGAGTGCTGACAGCATCCTACTTGAACCAAGATGGCCGCCAGTAGGTGAGACATGGAAATACTGTAGTGTACTTGTTACCCATTGCTGTGGTATAACAATTTGAAGTGGTACAGTATTGGTTTTTCTCCAATTTATGGGACATATATGGACTAATGTACCATTTACCAAGGTGTATGTCTGGCCTTGGTTGATGATTCTGTTTCCTTGTGCTTTTGGTGCAGGCAAGGTTCCATCCTCAAGATATTGTATGAGGGGCAATAGTTCCTTGTCCTTCCTTTGTTCCAAGCCAAGGTTTGTACCTGAGATGGATGTGTTGGGAATCTGATCCAGTAGTTGATTTATATCTAGCACATGTTGTTCTATTCTGTCTCTTTCTTTTTCTTTTTCATCGACTATTGGCCTATCTTGTGCCTTTTGTTGGGGTGTGTCACTCTTGTTTTGGTGTGTAGGCTCCTTTGGAGGGCCTATTCTCGCCTTGATGGGAGTGGCAATCTTTTTCTTTAAAGGCACAATTTGCTTTTTGTCATTCTTCTTTGTCTCAGAGTTCTTTGATTTAGTAGATGCAGTGTCTTTTGTGACATTTTTCCTGGCAGGTGGGGTTTTGGTAGGCTTGTTTCCTGTGACCTTTTTCTCATTTAGAATAGTTTGTGATTGTGTGGGGGGTTTTGGTGTGCCCTCCTGAATCATTTTTCTAGTCTTTGAGCGTGTGGTCATAGGACACAAATGGTTTGATGTTTCCTCTCCCTGCAGTGATTCAAAGAATCTGACTGATTTGGAAGTTGCTTGAGTAATAGCATATATTGTGTCTTCTGAATCTTCATCATCTGAGTCAGGTGGGATGAAGGGTGGCTCCTTAGGAGTTGCCTTCAGCATCTGATTGAGTGATGAGAATTCAATAGGCTCGAAGTCATTATCTGGAAAGAGTTGTGAGTATTCTCTCTCACAATGGCAAAACACATAGTGTGTAGATTGCTTCAAGATACCCCTTATGGGTGTCTCTGGCCTTTCAATGGTGTTGGGTGGATCATCCCTTCTGAATGGTACTTTCTTTGTTACTATTGCAAACTTGGTTCTACTGGCTGCTCTAACTCTCCTTGGTGGGGGTGGAGGGTTAGTCATGGGTCCAGAATCTGGGTATTCTCTTCTAGACATAGCATCTGGTGGTGTGTTATCATCACCTTTCACGTGTTGGATGGTGAATGAAAATTGTTGTATGTCTAGAGCCCATCTGGCCCATCTATGTGTGAGTCCTGTATTGGTTAATAGTGGGATTAGGGCTGCATGGTCTGTGTATAATTGGAAGTGTCTAGTCTCTAGATAGTGTCTGAAGTGTAATACTCCATACACTACTCCCAGTAGTTCTCTCTCTGTGGTATTGTAATTTCTCTCGTGTTTGGAGAGGGTTCTACCTGCAAAGGCTACTGGTCTGAGCACTCCTTCATTATCTCTCTGTGAGAGTACAGCTCCTAAACTCACATTGGAAGCATCAGTTGCCAAACTGAACTCTTTCTCATAGTTTGGATATCTGAGAAGAGCATTGGTACAGAGGGCATGCTTTAATGTTTTGAAAGCATTATCTGCATCCTCTGTCCAGACAAAAGCTTTGAGATGTGTCTGTAGATCATACAATGGTCTAGCAATTTGGGCATAACCTTTGATAAACTTTTTGAAGTATTGGCATAGGCCTGTGAAGGATCTGACATTTTTGACTGATTTTGGTGTTGGGAAGGTTTTGATTGATTCCACCTTTGTGGGAGATGGTTGCAGTCCCATGGGTGTGACTCTCATTCCCAAGAAGTCTATTCTGTCTATGAAGTATTCACATTTTGATTTCTTCAGTTTGAGTTTACCAACTCTTAGGCTGTTGAACACATCTTCCAGGTCATGGAAGTGTTGTTCGATTGATGGTGATAATACCAATATGTCATCTAGGTATGGTAGGGCACATTTGTATTTGAGTTTGATCAGAATTAATGTGACTAGATGGCAGAATCCTGCAGGTGCGGTCGCTAAACCCATTGGCATCCTTTCGTAGACATATTTTTTGTCATTTGCTATGAATGCGGTTTTATGCTGGTCCTCCTCTCTTATAGGAATTTGAAAAAATCCCTGTTGGGCATCTAGCTTACTGAATACTCTTGGTCTGAGTGACCCTATCATGTCTAGAGTGTCATCGGCCCGGGGTGTAGATAAGGCTTGATTTATCGTGTTCTGGTTCAGATAACGAAAATCTGTGACGAGCCTATGGCCTCCCGATGATTTTTGTACTAAAAAGGATTTGGAAGCCCAGGGGCCCTCAGCACATTCTCTCAGAATACCCTGTTGTACTAGCCTTTCACACTCTTCCCCTATTGCGGCCTGTTTTTCTGGTGTTTGTCTATATGGTAGGAAATGACATGGTACTGCCTCAGGTTTTACATGTATTGAGTGGGTATACAGGTGTGTAGCACCAATGTCTCCATCTTTTCCTACAAATATATCATCATACTTGGTCAGCAGTGATTCTAATCTATCATGCTGATCTTTGGATGTGAGCACAGATTTTGGTGGAACATTCTCTTCCAATTCTGGCTCGAGGTCATGTGCCTCACTATGTATAGCAGCTATTTCAGAGAGTCTGATTGAGTTGGGTTCAGGGTCAGCATATGTGGATTCACAGTCTGAGTCTGTGTCACTGAATTGAGTTACATCCTCAGGCCGTATGGCTGAGATGGATTGATCAGTGTGTGGGGTAGTGTCTGACACCTGTTGAGGTTTTTTCTAAATCAGATTCCTTGACTTCCTGAAATAGAGCTATGATGGCACCCTTTTTGATTTTATGTGGGCGTCTGCTGGTGTTGAGTAACACTAGGGGATGTTTGTTATTTTCCCTGGCGGTTACTGCTGCCCTCTGAACTAGATATGGGGCATTGTTATTTCTTTGGAGGTTATCTACTACTCCAGTTTTGCCTTGCAGTGATTGAGTAGATGTGACCTTACCCAATACTGCAAGTTCAGAGAATGGAGGGATGGTAAAATCCCTCACTGCCCTAATGGGTTTGAGAATTTGTTCAGGATCAACATTAAATTCAATTTGAGATTTTGTAGTGCTTAAGAAATCTGTGCCGAGAACAACGGGCTGTGTGAGGTTGGGTATTACAGCAAATTGGTATTGGAATCTGACACCTTGGATTCTAAAGTTCAGCATAGCTGAATGTCTAACATGACACACCGATCCATCTGCCAAATGGATGTTGATTTTAGATTTCCTCAGTTGGATATGGAATCTCTTTTGGAGATCCATGAGGAATGATTGTCTGACACAGGTGATAGTAGCACCTGTATCAACCAAACATTGTACATCTGAAACATCATATAGATTTGCATTGATACAGCCATTTTGAAGAAGTACAATAGAAAGCTTGGTACTCTCACCTGTATCCTTTGATGATGAATCTGGTGGGGTGATGTGTATCACTGATGGACGTCTCTGTCTGTTAGATGGTAGATTGGCACTAGCAATTGTCTCTGATTGGATCCTTGTTGATCCTGATTGATTGTTTGTATTTGGGGTGTCACAGCGCACTGGCCCATCGGCACTGTGACATCCTAGTTTTCCTGGTTCTGTGGGGTGGTTGAGATGGTTGCCACCAGGAGCTTGGAGATTTGATCCATCACATGAGGTGGTATTTGGGGGTTACTGTGTTGGTTCCCCTGGTAACCTCTTGTGTCAGGTTTGTAATCCTCTTGGCGTGAGTTGGAACCCTGGTTATATTGACCAGAGTTGCTGTATTGACCAGAGTTGTTGGATCTCTGGTTGTTGTAGGCACCATTGTTGTTGTAGGATCCACTGTTGTAGTTCCTATGTGGACTGGCTTCTACTGTTGGATCCTTGATTATAGGATCCAGAGTTGTTTGAACCCTGGCTGTTGTTGTAGGATCCAGAGTTGTTGTAGGATCCAGAGTTGTAGTTCCTATGTGGACTATGGCTCCTACTGTTGGATCCTTGATTATTATAGGATCTGCCATTACTTGGGGTTCTGTCTCTCCTATCACTGTATGAAGAGTTACCATTGTTGGAGTTGGAAGAGCTGTTGTCTTTCCTACTGTTGTGACCCCCCCGGTTGTTGTTGTTGCCCCCCCTACCTCTACCTCTATTGGATTGGTAGTTGGGGTCATAGTTATTTCCTCTATATCTACCGGTAGGGTCTTTTGATGTAACCTTAGCCTCCTGTTGCCTTACATGGGCACTAGACAGTAGGTTAACATCTTCATCTGCACTAGTGCTGATTTCCTGGACCTTTTTCTTAGTAGGCTGTGGGTTAGACTCTGCCTCCCTTATCTTCCTAGATCTTTCTTGGGTCTCAACCTCTAAGGCTAGGTCTAGGGCTTGGTCAAAAGAGTCTATTTTCTTGTTTTCAAGAGCTACAGAGATCCAGGGCCTCATGCCTTGGGTAAATGCCTTGCTTAGGATTTCATCGCTGTGGCGTTGGGCATTACACACTTTCCTGAGATGGCATGCATAGTCTAGGACAGGTTCATCTACCTTTTGTGCACGGAGTGCTGTCCTTGAGATGATATTGTCTCGAGTAGCAAAATACTCTTTTAATTTATTCACTACATTGGTCCATGTCAACATATCAGGTGTGGCACTTTCCCTGAAGGATTCAAACCAAGCTAGTGCTTGTCCCTCAAGGTACTTGGGTAAATATGTTACCATGGTGTCACTGTCTGTTACTTTGTACTTATCCTTCAGATATTCTGGGAATTTGTGATCAATAAATAATGCTGTTGACATGAGTGGTGATGGGTGTGAAAAGGTTTTGGGTTTTGTTACCTCATGTAGCCTGATCTTTCTGTCGTCCTGTTGTTTTCTGTCTATGAGTTTGGTCATGTTGGACACCATGGAGATTATGATGTCATCCTTGGATCCAGAGGCAGATGGTGTGACAACAGGTGTGATGGCTGGTGTGGGAGGCTGTGGGGTCTGGGATGATACCATCTTCATGAGATCTGCTATCTGTTGTTGTTGTCTCTCTAGGGACTTCCGTTGATCTTCCATGACCTTCTGTTGGGCATCTATTGCTGCATTCCTCTCTGCCAGTTGTTGGTTGAGGATCCTCTCCCTTTCCTCCTGCTGGGACTTGTTGGTCTCTAGGGCAGTAACTGCATCTTGGATGGCCTTCTCATAGGCCCTTATCTTCTCAGCTGTCTGATTAGGTTGGGGGCCTTCATCGGTGTCCATGATGGAGGGTGTGGGAGAAGTGTCTCTGGAGGAGTGGCTGTCAAAGGCCGGAGCTGGGGTGGAGGATCTAGATGAGGGTGTGGATCCACCCCCTGAGGCAGATCCTTCTTCCCCTGAGGTAGATAGCGTGAGTTGAGCGTTCTGTAGAGATCCCTGGGAAATGTTGGATCCCTGAGAACTGGTTGTTCCCTGAGTAGACAGGGTGGGAGGTGTGGGGTCTACTGAGTGTGGGTCTGTTGTACTGGAGGCTGTGCCCTTTGTGGGTCTCCTAGATCTAGGTGGGAGGGAGACCTCTTCAACAGGCCCCTGACTACGTAAGGTCTTTGTGTGTTGTTCTGCCAGCTTGACTGATAAGACCTTGATGTGTGGGGTAGACCTCACTGACGTGTGGGAGACCTCACTGACGTGTGGGAGACCTCACTGACGTGTGGGAGACCTCACTGACGTGTGGGAGACCTCTCTGACGTGTGGGAGACCTCACTGACGTGTGGGAGACCTCACTGACGTGTGGGAGACCTCACTGACGTGTGGGAGACCTCTCTGACGTGTGGGAGACCTCACTGACGTGTGGGAGACCTCACTGACGTGTGGGAGACCTCTCTGACGTGTGGGAGACCTCACTGACGTGTGGGAGACCTCACTGACGTGTGGGAGACCTCACTGACGTGTGGGAGACCTCACTGACGTGTGGGAGACCTCTTTGATGTGTGGGAGATCTCACTGGTATGTGGGAGATCTCACTGGTATGTGGGAGATCTCACTGGTATGTGGGAGATCTCACTGGTATGTGGGAGATCTCACTGGTATGTGGGAGCTCTCACTGGTGACCTTGGTGGACATGGTGTCAAGGTCACTGGGTGGGTGGAGTGGGGTTTACTGGTTTACTGTGTGTATGATTGTTTTCAGTAATGTTGCCAGCTTAAATTTTAGAGAGCATTGGGTAATTTGGGATCTTAGTAGGATGTTCTCCACCACTTTGTCATACTAGTAATTGTGCATGATCAAGTTGTCATATGAGAAATATCATAAGACTAGTGGTATATAGTGTAATTACCTCAAGGCTCTTATAAATAGTGTTATTTCCAGTTGTCACTGGTTTATTCAGCTTTAGGCAACATGTAAGAAATATCAATCACACAGTAGTTAGTATGTAGGTAATTTGTATATACAGTAAATATACAGTAATTTATAAAGTATAATGTTCTGTTCCACTCCACCTGTGAGGTAACAATAATACAATGTCCAGCATAGTTCTAGGTGGGTTCCCACACCTAGCTCCTGACCTGCTGCTTAGAGGAATAATGTAATAATGAATAACTTTACCCTCTGGTGGAAGTCTTGAGGAAGATACCCTCTGGCCACTAATGATAGAAACCAATGCCTGTCTAGCATAGTTTCACCATAGTGCAGTGGTATAGCAGGTAGCAGGAGATGACTGGAGATGTTACCTCTAGAGCGGTTCTTGGTGTTCTGATTTCTAGGAGGTGCAGCCAGGCTATTTGTAGCAAATCTTGGAAAAGCACCTCCAGACTGACTGGGGCCAGTGGCATCTGCCTAACTCTGCAAATGTTAGAGGGGAGTCTTTCATGTGTCACTGGGTGCACAAAGGACCCCCATGGGCGCCGCTGTGTCCCCCTTTGTCTTGGTCGGTTCTGTAACTTCAAACCCCCATATCTCGGAAGTTTACGCAGTTACAACCGCCATTTTGCGCATGCGCGGAGTTGAATATGCCAAGTTTAAACTGCCCGCTTGATAGGCGCGTAACTCGCGCTGGTTCGTCTGTAGTGCACTCGGAGGTCGATTCAGTCTCCCTGGCGTAACTTCCTTAATAATGAGAGTTACGCCTTGATCTTGGGCTCATTTTGACCGTCTAATTATGGGCTTTCCATAACTGCCTTGATATTTGACCTAGCTTGCTCAGGAGCGACGCTAGAGCGACCGGACGGTTATGGCGTCGTGCTTATGTAACCCATTGTTCAGTTATTAGAGTGCTCAGACACTCATGACGGCTTCAGCGGTGCTCAGGCACCCGTGACGGCCGGTTGCATTCACTTACAACTTATTAGTTTGTGCACTGAACCATGAGGTCGCACACTGAGACCCTCATTTTTATTATATTGTGCAGTGAACCATTAGGTCGGAGCCTTTGATGTCAAAAAGTGTGTTGTAACCAACCTGGCTGGTGTGCAGTGGGGCATGAACGCTCTTATACAAAGTTTGAGCGCTCTTATAGCTCTTAGAACCAACCTATGTATTAATTTCATAGATATTCTTTGATTAATACAAAATATGTTAGAATTTATGGAATAATAAAATGGTATATCAGTATTAAAGTTTGGTGGTCTTAACTATGGCCGCCTTAGTTGGATCGGCGCCCAACTCACATACTTGTTGTGAGTTGGGCATACTTGGGCCTGAGTTTTTGAGATTGGTTGCACCTCCATTTTAGGCGCGCTCTCCTGTCTTGATTTCTTCTTGAAATGAAACATAACTTGCATTTTTGGATAGTTTGAACCCTTAAGTTGCACCACAATCAATTTCATTAAGATGGGATTTGTTTAACCTGCCGAAAATGTAATTATAAAAATCCTGACATTTTTTTTCTTAAGAAATAACATGGCGGCCATGTTGGATTTTCGGAAATTCGATCGGCAACTTGCAGCTCATGTAGCATGTGAAATACCTGGAGTTATGGTGCAATTCTTTGAAAACTTCTAGAAATATGCCCAAAGATTATTCTATTTTCATGATTTTGTTCAATTCCCTTTATTAATGTACAAACAAAGCACATGTAAACAATGCATTTGCAACTTCCGGTTTCCCGCATGGGACCACTGTCAACCTCAGCTACTCCCACAGTGGTCACTGAGACCCTAAAACGTAGTGGCATGAGGGGCTCAAACTGTGACTATGGCCGCCTATGAGAATTTGTGTTTTCCCACATTTAAAAATCTATCAATTCCTTAACCAAACCTCATGTATTTATACCTCAGATCATTAGAATTATTTTGGAAGCAAAAAGTAGGGGGTCACAAGCAAATTTAAATTTTCCTGAATAAAGTTTAAACTAAAAATATTTCTAATTCCTTTAGTATAGGAGTCTACGGGTACAGGAAATATGAAATCCAGTGATAATAATGTGTAGAATGCCAATGTATCACACCTAAATGGTTGATAAAGAAGGGTTATGTCATATAAATTAAGAATATGAGCAAATATTGTCAAATTTGGCATTTTCATTTTTTGCCACCAGGTGCCGTTTGAGTAGATCCTGTCTACTCCCTTTGAATTTAAAATGGAGTGGAAAGGGGTAAAGTTTTTATGGCATTATAACCCCCCCCCCTCAATCGCCTGTCCCTTAGGGAGTGGTCATTTTTTAACAACAGGAGGGGGGGGGGTCGGCGGTTTTTTTTTTTATGGGGGGGAATACAATTTCTGACTCTCTAAGGGGGGGACAAAATTTTCCGCCCCTTTTGAGTCAAAAAGCCCGGGCGCCACCAAAGAACAAAAGGGGGGGGGGCAACAATTCCAGACCCCCTGGAGGGGGGAGGAAAATTTTTTGCCACATACCCCCTCCCCCCTCGTCTCCTGTTGTTAAAAAAGACCACTCCCTTAAGTAGCAGATCCACTGCCGTGAGTCTACTGTGCATTAATAATGTGGCATTTTGTGCATTAATACGCCGACTGCTCTTGTTCGTGTTTTTGTTGAAAGTGTTCCTTCAGTAGGCACTTACATAAAATGCTCAAAGGCAGTGCAGTCATTGTTTACCATATCAGAGGCCTACTCATTTGCTCAGATATACTCAGATTGACCACCACTCTCTTGTGGGGAAAATAAGATCCCAACTACCCCTCTAGCCCAAATATTAAGGACAGGAGGGCCCTCAGAGTGAGGAAGGTACCCTGGACAGAAGGAGGCTCTAAGGGAGTGGTCATTTTTTAACAACGGGGGGGGGGGGTGTCTGTGAAATTCCGCGCGTGTGCGGCAAAATTTTTTTTTTAAAGAGTGTGCATAACAAAACCGGGACCTACGCAGGAGCGGCGCTCAGTTATGTATGTGCCTACCTTCAGTGGATCAGCTGCTGCGACAATGTTCATGCGACAAAAATCAAAATAGTTTTATATTTTCGACCATTCACGGATCTACTCTCCCTGGACGCTATTCATGAGATATGAGCCTGCACCTTTTGTATACATTTTACTGTTATGAGGAATTGATACTGGGTGATCTTTCAACACCTGACTGGTTGTGAATTTTGGGGTTGAGCAGTATAACTGATCCATTCTGTAACCAGGATAAAATAAAAACCGTTTCAAACAAAAAGTTTTGTGGTATTTTAGACAGAATTCATATGTGTACTGTAGAATCGTTCATACATTCTGACTGAAATCCTGCATGTCAAAATTTCAAATTTCTGCATTATCTAAAACTTTGCACATGTTTGAAGAAGAGAAGGTCCTAGCCAGGGGACCCTTGTCCCTTTGTCGATTTTATATATTTATATATTCTTGGCCCCTTTTCAAGTATAGGGATTTGGTCTTGTCCCCTTGTCGATTTTAAGAAGTGGCCTTGTCCCTTGTCTTTCATTGCCTGTATAGCACAGCGTTTACACAACCCATTGGTTGGTGCCTGTAGACACATCATAGCAGTGTTGCCGAAATCTTTTTCTTAAAGCAAGCCAAAGTGGCCTGCGTCTTGGCCTCTTACACAGGCCATTTTTCTTTTACCCAGGCCATATTGACTTAAAAAATTTAAATCATATATTGAAAACAAAATTGACCATAACATTAATTTGGTTCTATTAGGCCGATTTTGAAAAATTCTGTCAGAAGCTTAGATGATGGCCTGTGTCTAAAGGTCAAGTCAAGCTTCACCAGCCATTACGATTCTATGCCGGCAAAAGCTGGCATCATTTTGGCAACACTGTCATAGCAGCTTTAATACTTCATACCGTAATCTCCCGCGTAAATGGTGCGTCTTATACGGGGGTTTTTAGTTCTCATTGGATCCACAAGGGGGACACCAAGACCTTTCTTTTGATATCTTACATGCCCCCTTGGTCATAATAGGACAAAATGGGGCCCAAGGTGGCCCAAGCTACCCATAGGTTTTTGAATTTTGAAAATTCATTCAGTAGAACCAAGGCCACACCAAAAAAATAAGTTAGTCTATGGATCGCCCTCTCCACATTTTCGGAAATACAAATTTTTTTTTCCTTTGAAAAAAATCTTGTCTATGGATTTCGCTCGCTTCAGTTTCTACAAGTTTTCTCTTTGTGATGTTTGGCAAAATTAAAAAAAAAAAAAAATGTGTGCGCTCGCCTCAGTTTCCCAGGAAGGAATCCATTGGACGCCAAAAAATTCTTAAAATTTTTTTTTTTAAAATCGCTCGCTCGCACCATTTTTTCAAAACCAAAATCTGTAGACCAACTTATTTTTTTGGTGTGGCCCAAAGTTATGAATTTTTCATTTTTTTTGAGAATTTTCCAAAAACTCTAGGTGCGCCTTATACGCGGGCTGCGCCTTATACGCGGGAGATTACAGGAAGGTAGATACTCATAAAGGGATCAAAAGATGTCAAAACAGAATATTTTCTGCAATAAAAGATTTGTACAAAAAAAAAAAGAAAGAAGAAACTCAATTTTACCAAAATTTCAGTTACAAGCTTGTTGTACTGAGGTGACTAACGGTAGTGAAGTAGGCCCTTACTCATGTTGAGTGTCAGGCGGTGTGCATGGTCAATAATAAAAGTGACAGTGTGAAGTTGTCACAACAAGCTTGATGTTGGACCATGGCCAGCACCAACAGAAGCGGACGGTAGTGCTCAGTTCAGCAGGGATTAGTATTGCCGAATTACCATAGAACATAGCCTTTTCACCCAATTACCTTTGCTATTTACCGTAAAATCCTGGTTGTAAGCTGATTTTCTTTATTACTGATTTTGGTCAAAATCAGCTACTCAGGGGAAAAGTGGCCACATAAATTATGGCATAATCAGCCTTTTCACAAATGTCTACCCCGAGCATCTACCCTGGCTGATGACTGAGGTCAGATTATGACCGGGGTTTTACGGTACCGGGATAATAACATATTTTACGTAATTATCATACAGTCCACTTAGAAAATGTGTGAAATGAACACCTAGTAGTTAAGAGGTTAATTGGGCTTCAAAATCGGAAATCATTTGATTATTTCTTATCTAGTGTTTAGGCCAATTAGTAGGTGTGAGCTTATGGTATGTACATTCAAAGACGTCCCACTCTGGATTCAAACCACTTTGGGATTCATAGGAAAAGTCTACTGTCTACTTTTGCCTGTCCTATAAGGCGCACTAGGGGCTTATACGTATAAGACGCGTGATGTATTACCGTAGATTGTCCATGAAATCAGTGTGCGTCTCTTATACACCACAAACATGGAGTGAGCTTTATACGCGAGGTATAATTGCAGCAGCTCTTCTTAAAGCTGTGGATGCGACTTGTATGTGAAACGGGTTATGCACGGACATTTAGGGTAAGGTATGAACTTATGAAGAGGAGGGTTTGCATTTTTGCTTTATTTTGCCATTGTCTCTGTAGGTCCATGGGTGTAGATTTATGGGGCTTGTTGAGTCAAAGTTAGATTAAATGTTGCGTTTTGATGTTCCGCAGCAATTTCTTACTCCATGATTTTTATGTTTTGTTGCAGACGGTGGATCCTAAACAAGTACTGCTCCAGAACTCAACAGAACGCACACGGTAGGCAATTTAACCATTTTAAGGGCCGTTTTAAGTGGGCAAGGGTCCATTGATGCATCTGACGACCCTAGTGAATTAATATACTAATGGAGGGGCACCATGATGCCACAATGAATTGCTGCTCACCAAACTTCATTGGTGCATCACGACGACCAATACTGAGAAAAATGTAAGGTACTGTAATCTCCCACGTAGAAGACGCGTTGCGCGTATAAGACGCACCCCAAACTCAGCATATGCATTTTCGCGTATAAGACGCACCTCTTAGGGGTGAATTTTTCGTATTCAGTACATTTCTATAGTAAAATTACCCCTCGTATAAGACGCACCCCCAATTTCAGTACATCCTATAAGACTCCCCAGCATTTTGTTTGGCGTAGAGGACGCGTCCTCTACGCGGGAGATTACGGTAGGTTAGGTTTAATTTTTAAAAAAAAATGCACTGCTACAATAAGACGCGTTAACTCAGAACAAGTTACTTTGACTCAGGGACAACTAGAATCAGAGAATGACTAAAGAATTGACAAAGAACATGTATTAAAGTTGCATAAAAAAAAGTCGAGGGTCGGCCTTGCTGTGCGAGGTAGGATCGGGTTACCTGAAACAATTTTCTTTTGGCCTGAGCTGAAGTGAGTTGTGTGCATGTGTTGTTACCAGGTAGATGATGCATCACAATGACTAAAGGGAATAATGATTTGTGCACATACATGTACCTGTGTCAGTCCACAAGAGCAATCAGGTGTTTGTTGGTCCCTCTAACGGATATCAATACAGCCCCCCCCCCACAAACACACAAACCACACACCCTGTTATTCATACTGCAACCAAACATTAACATGTGCCTTATATAAGTGTAAACATATGTGTTGGGTAGTTTGTACCGTAATACCTCACATATTGGCTGCAAGTGGGTCTAGAGCTTGTTCTTGTGACATACTCTGATAAGAACTGATAAGACGGGACCAGCATGTCCCTGGACGTGGGTGTTACCCAGGGACAAGGTACCCATCATGGTATATGATCTTATCAGTGGGTTTTACCTCAACCAGCGAAATTTAAAATGTTGGACCCACTGGGTATGGGTCTAGAATACACGTCCCATATTAAGCACACCCTTAACTCAGCCCCCTCCTACAGGGAGTAGCTAGTTGAACATTTTTGAAGCTTCTAGTAATGAGTGAGTGAGTGAGTAATAGATGTTTAACGCCATTTTGACAGCTAAGGTCATATTCATGGCGAGAACATTACACAATTTCACAAAGGAATGTGTCAGTGGCCACGCATATGTGCACCACACACATCCTGAGGGGATAGGAAAGATAAGAATTAGACCCTTTTAAGTGGGCTAGGGAAGCCCTCTAGTAATGTAGTTGTTCTATATATATATATGTCCCTACCTATAAGGCGCACCCCAACTTCTGCTAATCCTATAAGGTGCATTGGGGGGGGGGGTCATTTCTTGTAAAGCTTCTGGGGCTTTTATATTAATAGAGACAAGTAGATTCAACTAATTTTAAGCCTTGTATTGAAGTAGAACAACCTCGCACCATACCGGCTATTTCCGGAAGTGTTGTGCAACACTTAGTTATACAGATTGACACCAGGGTAGCGTCTATGCAGTTCCCGCACTACTACATCCTTGCGTATAAGCCACATCTTATACATGGGGTATTAATGGACAATATAAGTTATAACATAACCCATAAAGGATTGCATAGTGTGTTTATGCACTCTTCCCATTTGGCATCATTATTATTAACCCGAAAGGGTTCTAAGAGGCGGAGTAAAAATACAACTTTTAAGACACTACTTACTAACAGTGGGATAATCTAAGACGCTTTTTGGCCCATATCAAATCCCATAGGATGTGTGAATTGTTCAATTTTCCCGCCCTTTTGGGCAGAGGTGGTGAAGAAAAATTGACGAATGTTCAGAGGTGCCACTTTTCCTAACTTTTTAGGAATTCCGAATTTTTTATTTTCATTCCTATAGGTATTTCCTATTGTAAATTGAGAAAATTAGGAGGATTTCCGAACTTTTGGGGATCAGTGAGTGGCATCCCTGAATGTTGATGAATATAGGATGATTGATTGAATCTTTATCTCACCTCGTGCCTTCCTTACGGCCGACACTCATGGGCGAGAGGTCCCGTGGGTTGTATCCACACCAAAGTGAGATTACCCTTGTGGCATTGTTGCCCGGACCCTAGTCTAATGGGGAGGGGGGATGATGGCGACCGAATCTATGGGAAGATAGAAAGCACGCCCCTACACATTTACTGAGGCAATGGTTCTTTAACATCCATCACTACATAGGCATAGTGAGAGATGGACAGGTCTGTTTTATGTCATTTGTCTGCCATGACCGCCGAGAGACTTTCCAGCACAGCCTAGCCAGAGCAGGGAGGAACTCAAACGACACCTTACGGCGACATTTGGAACCACCACTGTGCTCCAGCCGGGCCGGGAACCAAACCCACGACCTTACGGCCCGTGAGCGGACGCACTACCGACTGCGCCACGCCTCCCGCATATATATATATATAGGATGTGTGGGATGCTGACCATATATTATTTTAGAAAGCCACAAATAAGGGGTGAAGAAAAGTAGACATTGATCCTAACATTGTATCATCAGTTTTTGTTCTCCATTTGAGCATTCCGTCAATGTTGTGGCATATTAGGGAATGAACATAAATCATAACATCATCTACACATATTTTGAGTATATCAGAAATGCCACTTTTCCTGATTTACCAGGAATTCCTGGTTTTGATTCCAAGATTTCTGCATTAGATTATGTTAAATTCCTGGAGAAAATGTGTCCAAAGTCCGGTTTTCCTGGTTTTTGTCGACCAGTGAGTGACATCTCTGGTATATCTTTTTGAGCCATCTAAATTCACCTAGATTCTCAAAAATATAGAAATTGTCTAGTAGTGTCACCTAGTGTTAATTCCAGGAATCATTTAAAGACACAACACCAGGAGGCAGCAGCACTATACTATACAAGGAAGCTTTTTATAATGCTGTACATCTGAGTAAAACATGCCTTTTTAAGTTATACACTGGAGATTAAAGTAAATCTGATTGATTTGGAGTGCATCAACCTGTGTATTGGTTGGATATGCCTTATTTAAGACCTGTTGACATGATGGAGGGCTTAACTCACTAACAGAGAAGTTATTGGCCGATGAGGAGAATGTGAGTGATAATGGTGTATTTGCCCATAGGCTTAAGCATTGATAATGACTATGCTCACCAAACCAAGTTGGTTAGGTTTTGCGTTAGAGGGGACATAAATGAAGAGATTAGATGCCCTTTCGGGTTACCTGCATTACACAATGCTATTCTATTTTTCTTTCACATACAGCAGCGTTAACAAAAACTATAATTCTCAAGTAGGCCAAAGTGACTTGCATCTTGGCATCGCATAAGCTGCACCCCCGACTTAAGAGGGGGCTATAAGCCACTGATCTTGCTTGAAAATTGTAGTTTTAGTACTGTTCTATAGTGCAAATTACCTTCCTATAATCCCCAGTCCTTCTTTTAGCTGATCTTATAAGCCTAATTCTGATTTGGAATCTGGTATAAGCCACGGCTTATACGAGAGAATTTACGGTACTACTTTCATGCGTAATATTGACCCTTTGGGGTTTTATACATGGTTTAACAAGTATAACTCAACTTTGGAAAATGATTCCAGGTGTGACTCCAACCAATCGTTCAGCAACCAAAGTGACAGCTTCAGTGTCTCCACAAAAACGTTTCCAGAGAAAGGGTAAGTGTGTCTGCTGAAGACGCCATGTACATTGTTTTTTTGTCATCTGCGGTTAAATCTATCAGTTAATCTATTGACCGTAACATCTAGAACGTCTCGATGCATTGTATCCTCTGGATGCTGTGTTTCGCCATCTGGAAGCTTGTTTACTTAATATTGACTATTTTCCACGAATATATGATTATTAGACGACGAAATAGAAAAAAATAAAAGCATTAGCTGGAACCTAGTTAGTTTGAAGTAGCCATTTGGTGTGATTTAATAGATTATAGTGAGAAACACATGATACAGTTTAACCAAAAAAGAACAAACAAAAAGACATTGTGTTAAGATAATTAGGGTAGGTTTTTTTTTTGTTTTTTAATATATATATATATATATATATATATATATATACCATAAATCCCCGGTTATAAGCCGGCCCTGGTCATAAGCCGGGGGGTGAGTTCAGGGAAATCCTATAAGCAGGTTTTGGTGTCAAATGTTTCCCATTTTTTCTTTATTCTATAGTAAAAAAAAAAACCGGTCATAAGCCGGGGTGGACTTTGGGAAAAATTTAGAAGCCGGTTTGGGCCCAAAATAGAAAAAAAATCCGGCTTATGACCGGGGATTTACGGTAGTTTAAAAGTCCAACTGTAAACTTGAGTAAATTCTTATGCTGATTTGACATGCGGGATACTTGCACACAGGTAGTTGTGTTCTTCTCCATGATCCCTGAAAAATTTTCTTCGAAATACCCTAGAAATGAGGGTAGGGCCACACAAAAAAAGAATATGTGTGGTGAGGGCAAAAAACCTGTTTAGGTCTTTTATTTGGGAATTTAGAGAGTGGTCATTATTTATCAACAAGGGGGCACAAACATTTTCGATCCATCAAGAGGGAGGGGACACAAAAAAATTACCCTAGCAAATAAGCCCGTGCACTACTAGAAATCAAACAGGGGTGCGAAAATTCTCTGCGCCTCTGGCACAGGGGGGCGCAAAAGATTTTGACTTGTTGAGGGGGCCGTAAAAATGTTCATATATCTGTACAAAAACCCACCACCACCCGCACCCCCATTGATAAATAATTACCACTCCCTTTTAACATAGGCCGAAATACCTGCCTGCTTACAGGCAGGATCCAAGATGTATACAAGTCTATAGTGGCACAAACACATGGCTAGTCTGAACTAAGTACTCACTGTCAGTTCCTGGAAATTGTCCCTCCTAATCCCAAACATTTAGTTTTCATGTACATCAGCTTATAATGACTGAAGCATGAGATATATCCAATAAATCTGACATGTTTATCTTGAGCTAAGATATCACTACCTCAATGGCCTCTATTGCAGCTCTATTGTCAACATGCTGGGGGTGCTACCTGGTGTTAGATTCCTTTTGAAATATAGGGCTAACCAACCAAGAATAGTGTAGTCTCTTTGGCACTAGGTGGCTACACCTGCCTTGAAGATGGCCGACAATGTTTTGGAGTAAGGGAGGAAGGGGAGGGAGATTTGAAAATCACCTGGATTATTAATTATCACAAATATTTTAAGTGTTTTGTGTATTGTGAATCTTTGGATATACATTGAGGGAAGTGTTGGTAGAAGCATTGGACCTGACCGTAAGTACTTCTGTGAGAACTGGGCACTCTGCCAATCTGGCAGAGTAGATAGACTACCAACAGACACCTTTGGATCCTGCCTGTAAGCAGGCAGGTATTTCAGCCTATTTTAACAAGGAATTAGAGGTGGTTAATACAAGCGGTTTATTCATGTAATACGCTTGTATTTTCAGACAGTGGTGGCGGCATCCCAAGGTACGGGAGAACTGGAAGATCGTACTTGCCTCCTTCCTTCTACTTATCGTGGGGCTTGGCTTGTTAGCTGGTGGCATCTTCATAGAAGTCTCGGGATCTGAGGGTATGTGCTCATTCTGAATATTCCCGAGCAGTGGAAAGCATCCGTAATACCTCACACATACTTATAAGACATGGCCCGCCGGCCCTCCATGTAAAAGCAGCCAAAGTTAGGGATCTGCCTTATAGGCGAGAATATTAAGAATTAAATCAGAGTCATATAATGGTCCAAATCAATTCCCATGTATGAACTTTAGGATTACTTCACGTATATACCTCTGCATATTTAAGGTTTACCATTGTTTATAGATAGTTAAGGTAAACCTTTCTATTCATGGTCATGCAATCAGTATTTTATTCCACTCCACTGATCTCAAATGATATATATTGTTTGTCTCTTACAGCCGTCCAAAGCTATGTTTTCTTCATCGCGGGAGCCATCTGTCTCATCCCTGGAGGTACAACTTGACTTTTTACATTAGTCCCATTAAAAGTGGTAACCATTAAGCAGATGTTCCAATCTTTTGATTCTTATAGATCCAAATGAGATCTCATTTTTCATTTATATGAGGCCAGTTAGGTCCTAAAGTATGAGCTAGGGTCTTTAAAAAATATGATCGGCTCAGTTTTTTTCTGGAGTTAGCAGGTATGTTTCACCCATAGGTCATAGATGTAGGGACTACCCTTCTAAAATCTATAGAAAATAAAAAATATCTAAAAATTACAAAATACTTGAAAAATTAGAAAAAAAAATCATTGAAATGTAGTGGTCAGCGGAAAATGTCATGGAGAAACCGGGACTTGAACCCGGAACCCTCCACCTTCGAAGCAGAAGCTCTACCCCTGAGCTACATCCCCTGGCCTGACATTCTCTACCTTCCAACTACACCTGAATCGGTATGATACACACACTAGGGGGCAGTGATAACCTGGTACCAAGCTCTCCCTCGCGAGGCGCGACCACTCAGTATCTTCACCAAGTACGGGGAATTCCTGCCCCTACAGAAATATAAATTATGGATCAGGGAATTCTTTAAACTTAAGGGAACAGTAAATTTGATAAAGAAATCACCTCTATTTCAAGTAAATGGTTAAATTAGAAACCTAAGAGTCAGAGTAGTAGGGGGCCCCAGTTATCACTGGTGTCCCATTACCACGATTGTCCGGTGAAATTAATTGTAACTCTTGTGTTACAGCGTACCATGTGGTGTACATCATCTGTGCTGTAAAAGGCAAACACGGCTTCTCCTTCTACAACTTCCCCGTCTTCAGATGATCCCCACGTGCCGCTACCCACCCATCTACCAGAGCTGCATTTCACAAAGTGTCACACTGCACACATCTAGTACCAGAGACTTGGACGGGCGCCTATTGCTTGATGGTTAACGCGCTAAGGGCCTTAATCCCTTAAAGGCCTCTCATGCCAGAGTGTATCATTGGTTGGCATGATGCACAAATGAAGTGCTGACCATCCGGGAATGTATCAACCCAGCAAGGTCGGCATGATGTTTTAATGCATTCGCACCACGTTTGGTGCATCATGCCCCATTGCCGGCATGATGCGTGAATGCAGCCCTAGCAAGTCCTGCTTTCCTGCATCATGCTGAACCTCAGGGGTTGATACACTCTCAGCATGATGCGTTAATACAGTGCTGTCGGTTAGCACAAAATTGGTGCATCATGACAGTAAAGATGCATTTACTCGATGCAGTTATAGGTCACCGTCAATGCTCGTCAAAGCGCATGGGTCTCTAATGAGCACAGGTTTCATATAAGCACCAGATTTGAAACCTAGAGTCGCTTTATTAAAGGAACTCAAACAAGTCGTAAATAATTGCCGGATGTAAAGGGGAGTGGGGGTTCAATTTTTTGTATGCAGTTAGATGGGCACATTAAATTGAATTAGAGACAGTAGACAATGGTGGGTTTTTGTACATATATATGGGTGTGTGTGCTGTGTAGTATCATGTTGGAAGCACCCTATGGCTAATTTAGCACAGAGGGCATTGAATATGTCACTCAAGGTAGGTCCAGATGATATGGTATATTAATCAAGTAACTAGAAGAAATTTAAATAAGAATTCATGTAGTGTTCCTTTGAAGGATCTAATTTATAAATTTCCAGTAAATAAATCATGATGTTGTGTATTAATGTATGAATCATGATGAATTTTGCCAGGAAAAGCTGAGCATTATTTATAAAATGCAATGAAGCAAGCGGGTTGGTCCGTCACGGCTGGATGATTGCTGGGCAGGGATGTAAGTCTTCAGGTTTTATCAGGATTTCCTGATTTCTGAGAATTTTGATGGCATGTACTTTCATTATACGAGTGGTAAAGGAGGGCTGTTTTCAAAAATAGAAGGCTTTTATATTGAGGTAATGTATGGTTTCCTGATTTTTGCCTATGCCTGACTTACATCCCTAGCTGGGGGAGTTTGGTTTTTCAAACAGACATTTCTACAGTGCCATGAATGGGAAGGTTTTAATGAGTGATGATCAAAAATAAGGTATACAAATTGCTATATTGTGAGTGGTTTGTATAAAGATATAAGAGTATTCATTGAATTGTTATGTCCTATATGATTTAGAGACCCATACATTCAGCGCACCATTCCTCAAGTTGTGTTCATGAGAAAAAAAAACAACCATGTGTTTCTATAATAGGTCTGATAAAGAGTCCTGAATGTTTCTATCAATGTTGTGTATATATCAATAAGGTTGTAATTACAGTCGTTGAGTGCTCCGCTAAAGGTTTGTAAGACATAGTCGATCCTGGGCACCAAGTGTCAAAATGTGGTTCATAGAAATGTTGTACTCTTGTCTTCAATTTTACACAGGACAATTTTAACACTGCAGGGGTAACAAAATGTCCCAAGGTGCCAGTACCGTCACACAAGGCATTAGCGAGGTTTAGCAACCACTGCGTCACCAATACAAAGTACACATACAGCATACCTACAGCACTGGTACGTCTGCGTTAATTGAGCTATGGGAGACATATGTCAGTGTTGCTAAACCTCCCTATTGTCCCTGGAATAGAGCCACTAGTAAAGAGTTTTAGAACAAGTCAATGTAAAAAGATTGTTATGTGCCAGCAATATTTTCATTTTGTATGGATTTTGACATTTTTCTTGTAAAATTATTTAGGATGTCTATTTCCAAAGTTGCTGTCATTGGAGAGATTTTGGGGGTTAATGTTTTTGAAATTTTGGCTGTCCCCTAAAGAGGACTTGAAAAAAAATTCCGGGGGGTTTAGGAGAATGCTCAGTCTACTTCGGGAAGCTTACAACGATGGCCCATGAAAGACCCATTTGGATTGCTATGCGTTACGTGCAGATTGCTATTGTTTAGATAATGTCGCCAGAAGATGTGAACATATAAAGGGAAGAAAACATCTCGGTATTGGACATATGTCCATATATGCTCACATATACAAATCATCTTGTGTATGGACGCTGAATTCAGCGACATCCAAATTTTGGATACTTTCAATAGTACTGATCTTTAGTACAAAATACTTGCAGAAAAGCCATATCTTATATGTTTGGAATTATTTTAATTGTATTGAAAAAAGGCAAATAGCTGCCCTCATCAGAACATTCCATATGAATATAAGAATGCTCACTAGTAATTGAATAATGTAAGACTCAAGTACCCATGGTTCCGATTGATGAATTCATGGTCACATCAACGATCTCTCGATTGTTACGCTCAACCGTATTTGGTTAATTGTTATGCTTTAAAACCTATTGTCAGATGTAAATCTATATGAAGATGTTAATATTACAATTGTTGATGTTATTTTTAAGCTGTTGATTAGACAAAATGTCTATTCTTTGTTAATTTATATGCTTAGAATGTCCCACTTTATTGTACTTTACAATATCCAAGAAGAAACCTATTCCCAATCAATTTTATTGATTGGTTGTTTGATTATCTGCAAGGCTATTCAATGTGTTTGATATTTTTCAGAAGAGAAGAATGTGTCACAAATCCTATTTTACAGGAGAGGACTTACTCAGTATAGTAGCCTTACATAATTAACAACACAGCTTTTCACATTAGGGTATTGGCAATTTCATGAAATATTTCATATTTAAACTGACATATAACAACTTAGTATTGTACTACATTACCTCAACTAAATAATTACTACTAAGTAATCAAGTTTATCCAACATTGGGAGTTTAACTAAAACTTTATATGACTGTCTTTTACATGATTGTATGACTTATTGGTGTGATCGGAGGCATAATGGTCTCCCCATGTTTCACCATACACTTTGATACCTCGCATATAAGGCACACCCTGGTTTGAGATAAATGTGCATTAAGCAAAACTGAGGCTTGACTTTTGAAGGTTAAGAACTGCTCTACAGTTAACCCTTTAAAACACTGATGCATTAATGCATCATGTCCATTAGTCATCATGATGCATGAATGAAGTGCTGGCGAGACTGCCCACCAGCACTTCATTGGAGCATCATGCCGACCCTACAGGGTTGATACATACACTCCCAGAGGGTCGTTATGAAATGAAGTGCTGGTGAGCAGTCTCGCCAGCACTTCATTGGTGCATCATAACGACCAATGGGCATGATGAATTAATGCATCAGCAGCCCTTAAAGGGTTAAAGTAGCCCACCTATAGGAACAATCTAACTTCAAGAACCTCACATGAGGCAAATTGAGCCGCAGATCTGCTGATGATGAACTGATGAAACCAACAAGCCGACAAGCCCTAAATGTTCTAGCAAAACACCCAGCTCAAATTTGCTTTCAACATTAAGCACGCTTTAGGTACGGCTTATATGCTAGGTACTCTGGTAGCATGGCTCTCATAAAGTCAAGTCCCAGTGTCTGACAGTGGACTGATTCAATGTTTTTGTCTCCCTGATTGAAAAAGTACCTATAGCCATGCGCGCGCAGCATTTATTGTACATACTCGTTAGCCCAGTATACTTTTAGTGTGGCCCGTTGTGACTCCACATGTACATAATACATATTTTAGCCGGTATTGTTGTGTCGGCAGAAAAACCTCAGTTTTCTTCAGTTTTCTTTTATTCTGGGTGCGTAGAAGTGATGTAGATAGTGACCGGACTCATTTTATGAGACGCTATCTTTTGATAAAATGCGTCACAGAACACATGATGAACATTGTAAAATTTGTAAAAGTCTGTGTGACTTGTCGACGCTTGAAGGGCCACTAATGCATTAATGCATCACGCCCATTGGTCGTCATGATGCATGAGTGCAGCCCTGGTAAGTTACTCACCAGGGCTTCATTCATGCATCATGCCGACCCTACAGGGTTGATACAACCCCGAGGGGCTCGGCATGGTGCTTTTATAAATCCCTGCTGAGCGGCACTTCATCGGTGCATCATGCCGACTAATGGGCATGATGCAGTCCTGCATCGGCAGCCCTTAAAGGGTTGAGAGTTGATGTTTAAAGGTTTAGGCTAGATCTATGAATCTTGGGTCGTTGTGGATGTATACATTTATAATACTCCATTTATAAGCATAGGGCATTTACATTGGTCAGATGGAAATAACAGCTGTTAGCATTAATAACCTATTAAAAAAAGCTGTGTGAAGTGAGAATTCAAAAGAATACAAAAAGAAAAGAAAGGGACAAACTATCAAGTCAAAGAAAATGTAAAGATGTTCCAGCGATTTAGATATTTCTGCCCTCACTTCCCATACAAAATAATCCTATGGTAAACTTGTAACATTATATTTCTGATTTCACAGTGGTTTTGCATCAAAAGATTCAGTGAAATTTGTGTATATGATGATGTGAACAGGAAATTTGGATAATGTCATGTTCAAACCCATGTTTTCCAGCAGTTAGATGAAAAATGTATTCTGTCTTTCTGTTGTCCCCCAATGCTATAAACAAGGTGTGAACAAACACTATTTGTATATACCGTAAAACCCCGGTCATAAGCAGGCCCCGGTCATAAGTCGGGGGGGGGTGAGTTCAGGGGAAAATTATAAACCGATATTAGGGTAAAATTTAAACAGTTTTCCCTATATTCCATAGTAATAAAACCCCGGTCATAAACGGGGGTTAGACTTTGGGAGAAATTTAGAAGTTGTTTTTGTTCAAAAATAAGGGGAAAAAATCTGGCTTATGACCGGGGTTTTACGGTACATGCTTTAACCCTCGAGGGGCCTTGTCATAGGCATGATGCGCCCGCACCGCGCTTGCAAGTAACTTGCCAGCACTGCGCCTGTGCATTATGCTGAAGCATGATGGGAGTGTATCAATCAAATAGGACCGGCATGATGCACGAATAGGGCATAAATGAGTTACCATATTGGTCTGTATGAGCACCGGGTCTTGAATGAGCACCGGGTCTTGAATGAGCACCGGTCTTCAATAACTGGTGGGTAGAGAGGTATTGAAATTTCTAATAGTTTATTAATTAAATCTTGAATAAGGCCAGGGGGTATGGTCTGGTTGAAATCAATGATCCCCCCCCCCCCCTCGGGTGCTTATGTATGCCTATATGGTACTCGCCAGGGTTGCATTTCTGTCGTTATAGCGACAAATGGGCGTGCTGCATTAACGCTCTCTGTGAATCTGTTAATGGTCAATGGTGCATTAACGCATTATGCCCATTGGTCATCATGATGCATGAATGCAGCCCTTCTGAGCTCCTCAGCATCATATGGATCCTATGGAGTTGGTACCCTCCCTGAGGGTCAGCATGATGCACGTATGTGAAGTGCTGACGAGCAGACTCAGCGGGACTTCATTAGTGTATCATGCCAACGAGTGCTTAGCATGCACTGATGCATTATTAGCCTTCAAAGGTTTAAAGTGTTATTGTACTGTCAGTGATCACACCTATATGTGACAGGCAAGCAGAAAGCATAGGCCGTGAGGGAGCTCGCGGGGTATCCTTTGTGCTAGCCTGCTCACCATTATGTAGAGAGTGTATGTGCCAAAGTGTTTTCCATGTGATGATGTACCTTTATAATAGCCCTGCAGGAGTGCATCATGCCCAGTGGTCGGCATGATGCACCAATGAACAACTGGTGAGTCTGCTTACGAGCACTTCATTGGCGCATCATGACGACCTTATTGGAGTGCATCAACCCAGCAGAGTGGTCATGATGCATGATTCTAGCAGGCGAGTTACATACCAGGGCTGCATTCATGCATCATGACGACCAATGGGTATGATGCATTAATGCATTAAAGGGTTAGGTTCATATAGCAGTCTTTGTGATAGATCCCCGGATAGATCTGTTATCAAGGCATTGTCTAGTTTTTATAGGCATTAGCCTCCTAGCATTAGTCTGCCTGTTGTTAATCTATCAGTTGATTAGTTTTTATGGTTTAATAGAAACTATTTATGTTTATATCATGTATTATTGATCAACTTTATGTAAACAAAAAAAATGATGTAACTTTTGTTGAGATTGTTTCTTATTGACCCTTGTTTCATATATTTTATCTGTAGACTATATGTGATGATTTATCTTATCAGTTAACGCAATTAAAATGTGATTGTGTGTGAGAGAGGTTGTAAAATTTTGAGAATGATTTTGAGGATGACCTAAAGAAGATGCAATAAAACCATTTCTTTTTATACCGTGGTGTTCAAATGACTTTTGTCCCCCAAATACAACATGCATCATGGTCTTTAGTCCAGATAAATAACCCAAAGCCAACATATATAGATAGAACTAAACGACCGTGGTGTACGAGGTGGCCGATCCACCAGGAGGGGTGGATCGTCCACCGAGGACACCAGGGGAGGTTAGTTCTATATTTATTTTATGTTTTTAGAGTGTTTAATTAACTGAAAATTAGCAAAATCTGTTACCGTAGTTCCCCGTACGAGTGCCGGTCCGCCATTTTGAATGTTTACATGCACCCAGAACGAGGCTGCAGTGGTGGATCGGCCGCTGTGGTGGATCGGCACACGTTACGCCACTGGGGGTGTGCGGATCGGCTGCGCAATGCTATCTCTACGGGAAGAAGTTATTCACATAAAATAAAAAATAGTAAAGGAACCTGTGTATACTCATGACTCTGGTAGCGTAAAACCATGCGGATAAGCTACACCTGTGAATCATGCTATGATAAGCCGCACCAGGGACCTGACATGGTTCCAATTCCTTGCTATAGTCTATATATTCAAAATCCCTTGTATAAGCCGCACTCTTACCCCAGTACTTCTTCAGTGGTGGATTTAGAGGGGACGGTGCGGGGGCTCACGCACCCCCTTTTTCCCAGTACTTAAAGAGTTGAATTACATATTTTGGGTCCCCAAATTTTGCTCAAAAACAGGGGTGCATCCCCTCCTCCTGAGCCGCCCCCTCCCCCTTATTTTCCAGATCCTGTATCTGCCACTGCTTCATTGATGCATGCCGACCCGTGGACATGGTGCTCTCCTGCATCAGCGGCCCTTACACGGTTAAGTAGCATCTGAGAGTGTCAAATGGTGGGTGGCTACTAGACCATCCATGTATGGACTGTCTGGTCTCTCATCCCTCACACACAGAAATGTCACAGGTCTCACGGTACTGATTACCCTCATTAACCTTTTATAATTGGTCTAGTATCAGGTGGGCAGGCATTTGTGGTGCTCATTAAAAATATTTTTAGGCATCCCCCCCCCAAAAAAAAAAAGTTTTTGTTCTTTAAGGTGGTATAATCTGAAAGCTTGTGATTTTGATTAAAACGGCGTCTTACGGAATGAGCATTTTTAACAACAGTGGGGGGGGGGGAGAGGTTGATGCCCCCCCCCTCATAGGGGATGATAATCAAGCGCTAATGGACCCTTTTAACCTATACATGCTGTAGTAATGATGACTTCCTTATATCAGTGGATGGCAAATTGCTGCGTCTAACCCCCCCCCCCCACCAAAAAAAAAAAAAAAAAAGAAGAAGTAATAATCACATTGGCATCACAATGGGTATTTGAACTGCCCATATCTAGTTTTGACCCCCCCCCCCCCCAGTGTGAAGGTTTCTTGCGTTTTGCCCCACCCCCACCCCACCAAGGAACTCTTTTTCAAAATGACCTGCCCCCATATATTTACCAAGACCCCCCACCTGGCTCGACCCTAAAAGGCAATGGATACCTGGCTGTGGAACAATCGAGGCGTTCGGTGTACAGTTTTCTTACAATTTGCAGTGCATTGTGGGTGGGGGTGACCTCCAACGCTAACTACACAACCTTAGCTTGTTCCCTCCACCCCCTTCCCCCCAGCCAGGTCTGGCTAGGTACCAGGCCCTAACTATGCTTGGGAGGGTAGTAAGTTGACTCAGGGATCAACATTGACCCACATGGGGAGGACCAATAGGGGATGGCCTTACAAACCAGCATTGATCCCTCGGCCGTACTCCGAACGCCTCGAGAGTTGTTGATATACCTCTGACCTATATACATTATTGATGTACATGTATTATTGTATAACCACGGAAAGCCCAGTGTATAACCAGCAGCAGCAGGTGCCTTATTGCTGTATGACTACAAGAGGGTATAACAGGTGGGTTATACACACACCACTTTTACAGATGAGGTAGGTAAAATATTGTAAAAGTGAGTGACAGAGGGAGAGAGAGAGAGAGGAAGGAGTGGATGAGGGAGAGAGATAGACAGTGGAAGGGAGAGGAATGGATGAGGGAGAGAGATATACAGTGGAAGAGAGAGAGAGGGGGGGGGGGAGTGGATGAGGGAGAGAGATAGACAGATAGCGGATGAGAGAGAGGTGTTTTGTAGAATCAGAAAACCAAATATCTATTAAAGCCTAGTGAGTAGTCTTGAGATAATTCATGGTGAATAATTCAGACAACATACTCAATGTGTACATGTACACTGACATGATCCTAATTTGGCAGTGAGTGTTAGTTTAGTACAGGTAGGTGCAGTATACATAAAAGGTTAGACCCATTTATATTTATAGTATTACACCACAGTGGCCATGGAGAGCAAATAAGGACTTCACACTCTTTATATATTGCATACAACTTGTGGTATACGACTCACGATGGATGCAGTGTTGATAGGACCAATAGGGCTGTATGACTTAGGCCTTCCCACCCCCTCCACCTATCTGTCCTTACAAAATACAACTCACCCTCCCTCTCCTGCCAATTTCCGTAGATCAAGGCCCGGGGGGGGAGGGGGCACTTGAATTTCTTCTGACACGGTTAAGTTTTTTATCTTGAAATTTACCCTTGATGAGGAATTTTTATCAAAACTGACCATATTTAGCAGAAATTTTTATGAAAATTCTGAAAACTGGCACTTATTTCGACGCGCGAGGTCAAAATATGTGACCCTTGGTGAGAAGGGTTTTGGCTAAAAGTGACCCTTGGTGAGAGGGATTTTGACCAAAACTAGACCCTTGGTGAGAGGGATTTTGGCCAAAAAGTAGCCTTGCCAGCCACACACCCGTGTCAGTGACATATAGTGAGTGCCCCCCCCCCCGGGATCTAGGCCATGACTGTTATAGCAGTAAAACCATAACCGTGGAAATCCTCCTGTGTACCAATCGTGTGTGTGTGTGCGTTTGCTAATTTAGCAATGCTGATGGTATACGGAAAATCAATCCTGTTACGCCTGACCCCCCCCCCCCTCCAGCATGACGTCATAATTTTGTAGATGGCCCCTAGGAAATTGGAAGGTTTATGACATGTGGCATGGGCCTTTGTTAAAATGAAAAAGAGGGAAGTAGAAATAAAGTGGCATATGTGACATAAGGGCCTCACATGTAGACCCCTCTGTGCAGTGCAAAACCTTAAAGATCCTACCTAGCAAAAAATAAAATTAAATAAATAACATGTTTCATAACGTTAACAAAAAATTCGCAATTTCTCCAAAAGTTATTCTAAAAAAAAGTCAATTTTTGTTTAGAACTGCTTCAATTGATATACATATTATGGTGTGTTAATTTACAGAGGGGTGATATACCAGTATACTTCAATAACTGCTTATCTAGGTCTCCAAATGGAAAAATGGATGGTAAGGAATTTCAAAAGCTTTTTTTAATGAACAAAACATCTTTTTCAACAGGAGTAAACGTTTTTCACCAATTGTTTTACCCAAACTTAATTTATATATATATATATATATATATATATATATATATATATATATATATATATATATATATATATAACGTCTTCAAACGTTGAAAATACGTTTTTGCCACGAGTGGGATACCCGTTAGACCTTGGGCGTGACCCACATTAACTCTCAAAATCAACCCGATTTTGTAGTAGAACTAGAAGAGTCATTGCACTAACTAGAAACTGACCAATCAAGTTTCCAATCAATTTTGTTCTTGCAGCCCTTTTATCTAAACGAGACATGTTCCGCAGCGGCCATGAATTAAGGAGGATTTCAGGTAAGTGCGTTAGCTTTTTTTTTAACAACAGGGGGGGGGGGCTAGTGGGTTTGAGGGGGTTTCAGAATTTATCGAACCCTTTACCAGGGGGTCAAAAATAATTTCACCTGTTTTCAGCAAAAAAGCACGCGTTTTACTATGCAATTTTCAGCCCTCTTGGGGGTCAAAAATATATGTTGACACTCGAGAGGGGGGGGGGGGCAATTTTTTTTCACATGTGCGTGAAAGTCCACCCGCACCTCCCCCCCCCTCTGGTATTGCTCCCTAAGTACCAAGTGCTGATAATCTATCAATAAGGGGATAAGTAGAATTCTGTTTATATGGGGGGGGGAGTTCAGGAATTTCGATTTTATCTACCATTTTCAATGAAAATGCCTCGAGTCTACGAAACGCCTTTCTGTGTAGTTTTATTGTGCAGGAACAGATTGATTTTAGCCAGCTTAATTTTGCCATGAAAGAATTAAAAAAAATTATAAAAAAAAAAAAAAAAAAATGACCTTACCATTTTAATCTTTACACTCATGTAGATCTACAGCTAAAATGGAGAGGGAACTTAAAACAACAGTAATGCCCTTCATGTGAAACCCCCAATACTGAATTAGAGAGTCAAAAGGATTGGCGAGTTACTCACCAGGTCTATATTCATGCATCATGACAACCAATGGGCATGATGCATTAATGCATCAGCGGCTCTTAAAGGGTTAAGTTATAGACTGGTCATGCCAGGTCCATAATAAAACTCCTCTCTTCATTTTGCAGATGAGTTCCATACAAGTGAGTAGCATTTAACGTTGTTTCTTCTGTTGACTTAGGCCAAAGCGTTAAAAAAAAGGAAAACAACTTTTAAAAATAAAAATCATACCTGTCTACCCTAATTTTTTTCTAGCCTGTTATACCTCAATACAACATCTTTTATGCATTACTGTAGGTCATTGGCAATGTAAGTTTGGCATGGCATCATATAAAGACAGAGTTCAACGATGATTTGTCTTTTCAGGTTGTTTCTTTACGCGTGGAGGCCGAGTGGAAGACAGTCTGACTTCCACAAGTGAAGAAACAGCCTGAAATAACAAATCTGAGTTGAACTCTGTATTTATTTCATGATCTCTTGGCAAAAGCCCTGGCAAAACCCCATTTTGATTACATCAGAGTGGAGAATGAGTGCGTGGAGAATGGGAGGGTGTTTCACCACGCCCACCTCGGGAATGGCATTCCAGTACTAATTAATCTATAGTAGACTACGTTCCTAACATGAAATACAAGTAAATGTTTTATCGCAATTTTCTGACTAAGGCCACACCAAAAAAATAAGTTGGTCTACGGATTTCCCTCTCCATATTTTCGGAAATACAAATTTTTTTTTCTTTGAAAAAAAATCTCGTCTACTGATTTCGCTCGCTTCACTTTCTTCAAGTTTTCTCTTTGTGATGTTCGGCAATTTTTTTTTTTAAATAAATTTTTTTCACTCGCCTCACTTTTCCAGCAAGGAATCCATTGGATGTAAAAAAAATTCTTTAAAAAAAATAAAAATTCGCTCGCTCACACCATTTTTTCAAAATCAAAATCCGTAGACCAACTTATTTTTTTTTGGTGTGGCCTAAATTAAATAAATACAAAGGAGCATTTCAACTTGATCACTGAAGATTATCATCACACTCAGATAATTGTTAAACCATGCAGTATTCATGCACCTTTGACTATAATCATTGATGTGTATACAAATTCATGGTTATTTCATTCTATATTCCAGCATACACAGGTCGCACTCCTGGTAGGTATTGAGGAATTCCTAGCTCAAAGCCATTTCATTTCATTCAAGTAACAACTAACATTGTTTTCCAAGTACAATAATGTGCCATTAGTAACCTAGGCCTGCAATGAAGGTCTACCACAACAGTGTGGAGCTGGGCAGGGTGATCCCATTGAAGCCTATGTTAAAGACATGAAATATATAGGTTTTACATTTTCCTCATTTCTACCATTAGGCCACTTGTTACAATGTGTTGGTCAAATCCCACTCTGTTTTGTGGGCTTCAGCCATGCTAATTCTGAGAATAGAGATGTGCAAAAATAAAATGCTTCCATGTTGACAAACACCTAATTAGACCAGCTCAGTGGCTCCATCTGTTATAAGACATCAGACTGGTAGTCTATGGTGGAAAGAGCTCTGAATTTGGGGACCTGACTTCTCAGTCCTGCCACCTGGGGAAATTACTCAGAACTATTTAGCTGACTATTGTCCCTTCCCACCAAAATGCAGACCACACCTGAGACCTAAGCCCTTACCTGTAATCATCACGCCTCACCTCCCACCAAAAAGAATGGCACTGGATGTGAGGAAAAGTGGTGTAGAATTATGTGAGCAAGAGGTAAGAGAAGGGCATTCCAACATTTATTGCAGCTTTAACCAAAATTAGGAACTGGGCAGGTGATCTGCCAGATCATCCACCCAGTGGCAGAAATACTCTCAAACCAGAATGCTTAACTCAATACTGTGCACAGAAATAGTGCTCAATTTTCAATATTATGATTGAAACTATGGTGGAGGGGTTGAACTGCTCCCCCAAGAAACACACGGTAATGATCAATTGGACTAATCAATCTATCTGAAAATAGTAATTGATCAGTAAATCAATTTGGGATGTACAGTATAACATTAATACTGACAAGTTAACATTTACTGGGAGAATGCTGGTGGCTAGCATTATGTGGAGGACATTTTAGAATGATAGCAGTTGTTACCATTATGAATTGCCCTTCTGACTTCTCTCCTTGTTTCTGAATGGGGCCGTTAATGTTCTTTAATCCATCCAAGCCTACAGGTATGATACTTTTAAGCACCATGCAGCCCCATAAAATCTAACTGTTGTCTCTGCAACTGCGTTCCTGTTAGGTATTCCCACAGTAAGAGAAGAGCTACCAGCTGATGTTCTGGAGGCTTACAAGTTAGCCTGTCAGGAAGGTTCCTGCCCTAGTCATACCACCCGCCTCATGCTTGTCGGCCATTATGGGGCGGGGAAGACGAGTCTGAAGAGAAGCCTTCTGAAGAAGCCGTTCATACCTGAATACCAGATTACCAATGGGATTGATGTTGATCCATCTGCCTGTAAGGTTGATATTGTTAAGGCTGCTAACTGGAAGCACATTGAAGGTAAGAATGGCATCGCTGTACCTGTCTCCTTCTTAAGCAATACGCAAAATCGCTGGGGGCCGACTGCCAGACTGTCTGGCTGTAATTGCGGGAAAGTGCAAATCGGACTACTATTAATTTTTTTATAGCCTAAAACAAAAGTCATTACTGTTTGTTAAGGTTTAGAGAGATAAATGATTAAAATAGTGAGCTTATTCTTGTTTTTCATTATTTCCTTCATGGCAATAGGTGAGGCCAGAAAGGATGACAGTTATACTGAAGAGGTGGTGAAGGCGGTCAGTGAGCTGCTACAAAACAGTCAGAATACAAGTCAAGGTAAGGGAATTAAGATATTCTCTCAATATTGCACTTTTGAGCTTTATTTGATGTGAATAACAACTCTTGTAGCCAGGACGTTGCCATGCCGATCCACAATACCGTTCTTCTCTAGCTGTGCTCATTGCTGTTTCACCCAAATCTTAGAGTTCTATTCCTTAGAACAAAAGTTCTATAATCTAATCTAATCTCAATTCTTCCTTCTGTTGCTGTGCCCATAGCTTTTTCCCCCAAATCTTAGAGTTCTATTCCTTAGAACAAAAGTTCTATAATCTAATCTAATCTCAATTATTTCTTCCGTTCCTGTGCCCATTGCTCTTTCCCCCAAATCTTAGAGACCTATTGCTTAGAACAAAAGTTATATAATCTAATCTCAATTCTTTCTTTCGTTCCTGTGCCCATTGCTCTTTCCCCCAAATCTTAGAGATCTATTGCTTAGAACAAAAGTTATATAATCTAATCTCAATTCTTTCTTCCGTTCCTGTGCCCATTGCTCTTTCCCCCAAATCTTCGAGATCTATTGCTTAGAACAAAAGTTATATAATCTAATCTTATCTCAATTCTTCCTTCCGTTGCTCTGCCCATAGCTCTTTCCCCCAAATCTTAGAGATATATTGCTTAGAACAAAAGTTATATAATCTAATCTTATCTCAATTCTTTCTTCCGTTGCTCTGCCCATAGCTCTTTCCCCCAAATCTTAGAGATATATTGCTTAGAACAAAAGTTATATAATCTAATTTTATCTCAATGTTTTCTTCCGTTGCTCTGCCCATAGCTCTTTCCCCCAAATCTTAGAGATCTATTGCTTAGAACAAAAGTTATATAATCTAACCTAATCTCAATTTTTTCTTCCGTTGCTCTGCCCATAGCTCTTTCCCCCAAATCTTAGAGATCTATTGCTTAGAACAAAAGTTATATAATCTAACCTAATCTCAATTTTTTCTTCCGTTGCTCTGCCCATAGCTCTTTCCCCCAAACCTTAGAGATCTATTGGTCAGAACAAAAGTTCTGTAATCTAATCTAAGGGGGTGATCATTTTCTAATAACAGGTGGGTTTTCGTGTGTAACATGCAGGGTTTTCCACTGAAAGCAGGTGAAATTATTTTGACCCCCCCATCAGAGGGGTTAACAAATTCTGACCCCCACCCCCACCGGTCAAGGAGACAGAAAAATTCTGACCCCCCCCTCAAACACACCAGCCCCCCTGTTGTTAAAAAACCTAACCCTAACCTCAACTTTTTCTTCTGTTGAATTTACAAATTTTAGGTCTGTGCTTTGGCAGTAAAGAATTCTCCCAATCAATATATATACCATAAAATACAATTTCAGACAATACAGGATTTTCTGCTGAAGTTGATAGTGACAGAAGTAAAGGCGCTACAAGGTCAGCAGTGTTCAAATCTCCCATTACTGACACAGCACTGATGAGGCAGCTGAAGGATCTCAAATCAAAGCCTGTTGTACACCAGGGCATTCAGGAAGACACCTTATCTGTTTGGGACTTTGCAGGTCAAGTAAGTTTTTTTTTTATGAATGTCAATCAGGCCTAAAGAATTGTTCAGGTATCATAGCCAGGAACAACTAGGGTCGGTCGGTCGGATTTCCTTTTATTTTTTTAGGTATTTGGCTGAAAAATGACCTCTTTGATACTGTAAGGATGTAAATATCAGTGTAAAATAAAAATGTCTCATTTTGTTTGATATTGTGTGCACAAGTATTACTCAGAAATCCTTTGGTATTTCATAGAGCACCTATTACACCACCCATCAAGTGTTTTTGACACACCGTGCAGTCTACCTGGTGGTCCTAAATCTGATGGAGGCCCTTGACTCGCCCATCAACACCGAGCAACTCGGATTCACCGAGACATCTCAGAATGGGATCAGCTCTCAACCAATCATAGGTAAGGTGACATATGATTCATCAGTCATTTATATTTTTTTCAATATTAAACACTACTTCATAGTTTATCTAAGCCTCTACATATGAGCTCATATATTCTCATCTAGAGTAATGGAGTGGTTTCCATGGCAACCAGAAATTTCCATATATGCCAATTTTCTATGTTTCCATAGTAACGATTGTTTCTTTTGCATTCCATAAATGGAATGTTTTCAGAAGAGATGGAATAATTCTGAGCACTCTACACAATTCCAATCAAAAATTGATCTGAGACATTTTTTTTTGTATACTTTCCAGTGTTTTACTCATACACTGCCCCTAGTTGGCCAAAATCAGAACTAAAAATCCCCCTCGATGCACGTTTTTGTCAGATGAGTCACATTTGTGAGACAGTGGTTTGATAAATATTGAATTTTCAGATCAACTGGAGTACTGGCTGAACTGTATCTATTGCCACACAGTCTCCCACAGAGCTGACACCAAACCAGTGGAGTCCATCGTCATCGTGCTGACTCATAAGGACCAACTACTACAGGCAAGTATTCAGTCGCTTCTACTACAAATCTATTATTATGCTATCGCTGTGGGAAGGCGAAAAACTTTGTTCAGGTGTGATTGATTAGAGTTAACAAGTATACAACAGGTATGGTACAGGCTTTGCAAGGGACAAGACACTAGCAGTCAAGTTTAGTAGACTTGTAATCATACCAAGCAACACCAAATCTATCAGACTTATGATTATACCAAGCAACACCAAGTTTATTAGACTTATAATATACTAAACAACACCTAGTAATGCTGTGTGCAATTCCAAGAATAAGAAGGTACCCCTTTGGGTATTTATTATATATGAGAAGGAAAACCCAAACACATATTAAATTCCAATTACACTAGTCACAATATAGTAGGCTGGGGGCTGATAGGGCCCACCATGCACCCCCCCCCCCCCCACATCCCAACGTGCCGGGTATTTTTTCGATCCTTAGGGTCCCCTGAGCAAGACTGAAGATGTTAACATTGATTATCTTGGGATGCGCTACTGGTTTTGGCTCATTATCCATGTGTGGGTTCAGACCACTTTTGGGTCAATTTTGGTACCATATTATTCAAGGGGTGTGCTCAATCCCCAAGCTCCAAGACTATCTTACCTTGTCTGGATCCTGAAGCTATTGGTCTTGTTGAAAAGAAGACATAATAAGCTTTTCATTAAGATCTAATACATGTTTTTAAGTTCATAATTGAGTGTACCAGACAGTCGGGAAGATAGAAGATTGAAATTACAAAGTTCCTTTTTTTTACTGAAAATCTTAAATGCGCTCCAGATATATGTATAAAACTTGCCCTTATCCCCATGTAAGCACAATATCTAATATGATTTATGTAGGCCAAACCTTTCTGAGTAATATGAGACATTTTGCAGTATTCCTTGATGACTATGACACACGTTATTGCTTTGGACAAAAAGACACTACCTTCCCAGCAAATCCTAGTGAACATGAGTCATGCTGGGTGAGGAATGTGTGAGTACATTGAGTGATAACGAATAATGTCATTTTGTGTGATACAATGTCAACTCTCACTCAGCTTGACAAACCTTCACTTCCTTCAGTAAGACCTGAGAGAGCATGCGTCAACATGTGTCAATACTTGTCAACTCTCACACTGCTTCACATGTCTTCACTCATTTCCATAAAGATGTGAGGGGAACTGGGTGAGCAAGTGTCAACATGTGTCAATACTTGTCAACTCTCACACAGCTTCACATGTCTTCACTCATTTCCATAAAGATGTGAGGGGAACTGGGTGAGCAAATGTCAACATGTGTCAATACTTGTCAACTCTCACCCAACCTCACATATCTTCACTCATTTCCATAAGGATGTGATGGGAACTGGGTGAGCATTCATCAATACTTGTCAACTCTCAGGTAGCTTCACATGTCTTCACTTACTTCAATAAAGATGTGAGGGGACCAGGGTGAGCACATGTCAACATGTGTCAATACTTGTCAACTCTCACCTAGCATGACATTTCTTCACCAAGCCTTCAACAATAAGAGACTATGGAAACTGTATGGATTCTTATGGCTTGTACTTTGCAGAGTGGGCCTATTGAGTAAATGTCAATATGAGAATTTATGTTTCACAGAGCAAGTTTCTTTTTTACATGGCATGAAATACATATGAATCAGGAACATAATGATAGCCAAGTATATGTGATTTAGTGCATACATTAGACATAATAGCTCATTTGTTTTGTCTATGGGACATAGCACTGAATTGGAATTGCATATGTTTTACATGATATCTAAGTATCTGTTTGTCCTGGTTTGATGGGATATGAAGGTTTAATGTCTACTGATCAGCTAGGTCACAGCTGATTAGAGCAAATATACAGGATCTCTTCATAGGCTGGTTAAAAAACTCTGTATTGAGTGATAATAGGGGCAGATACTTTGTCCAACATTAGCATGACAGACTGTGTGAGGAGATGTGAGCATGCGTCAAGATTCGCCAACTCTCACCCACCATGACACAACTTCACGCACAATGACACATTATGTACTATTCTGTGTTTTGATTGGTCCATTTCAAATTTCCCTACCATTCCTTTGTTCTCCTCCTGCTTTCAAAACAGTCAGGCAGAGGCAGCCATGGAGAACAGATCTTGTGGTAGGTGGTCACACAGTTCTAGATTGATTTGACTTGAAATCCTATGTGATAAGCATTGTTTATCAACTTGGATGTGAGTGGGTGGTCAAAATTAGATTGCTGCTGTTTGTTTATGACCATTTCTTATCATTTCAACAGGCATTCTCAAGACTGATACAAGGAAAATTCAACTCACACAGCTGACAGAATATCTATCCATTTTCAAGCAAAGTGGGCAACACATGACATGCAGAGGAGAGATATCTTCAATGGGAACCAGCATATGAACAGCTGAATTGATGTTAATAAAGTTATGAAATATCCACAACCACCTGCACCCCCCCCCTGCCTATCCCCCACCCACAAATTAGTCTGTGCGTCAATATATGTGATACTGTGTCATGACCCATGTGTCAGTGTATGTGATAATGTGTGATGACACATGATGTCATCATGTGTCATTGTTGGTGAAGGTTCACGCATGTTGACTCAACTTCACAAATTTGGCTGGGATGTTCACGCATGCGTCATATCTTGTCATGGTCCGTGATCACCCACGCGTCAAGTCCTAAGAGCGCATGGGGTGAGGCTGGCGCAGCATGACAAAAGTTGACACAGATTTGCTGGGTTGAGCCAATACAATGCTGTTCCATTTCAATAATCTCCCTCTTTATGTAAATGCATGTTTTTCCATGCTAAATCTTTATCAATTCTCCTGATTCTTATGCTAAAAAGAGTGCCGATTAAGAATATGCATGTTTCTACTTCATAAAATTTAATGGTGAGGCTGTATATGGCTGAAATTCAAAATGGCCGACAATAGATTCAGATGTCACTTTGATTTACATAAATGTGCAGTCTAGAAAGTATCTGGTGGGTCCTACCCACTATAAATCAACTTAGTAGAATACAGTGTTACTTTTGTTTTGTTGCTAAGTGGTGTGGTTGCCTAGCAACAGCAGCTTTGCATAGCAACCAAGCCTGAAAATATGCTTGAATGCTCATATCCTTTCAGCAACATACTCCCCTGATGTAAATGTGTATATAACTCTTCTGTGACTTCCATCATAGACTAGGAATATAGGTGATAAAAGGTTGCTAGGTTGTGTGGTGGCCTAGCAATAGCAGTTTTACATAGCAACAATGTATAGATTCATACCTGTATGCATATACCATGGCTTGTGCATAGTCTCCCGTCAAGGACAAAGTTCACTGATTTCAAATTGCATATAGCTCCCTTGTGCACATCACATGAACATAGGTAAAAATGATTGCTATGTCATGTGGTTGTCTAGCAACTGCAGCTTTACATAGAAGCCCATGTCCAAATCTATGCAGATAGTCACAGATAAGTGTATGGTCTCGCCTCACGGATGTATTGCAACATACAATTCTTAATAGTAGCATAGGTTGGGAAAGGGAACCTTGATGGTAAAGGGCATAGTCATGATTATGCTAGAGCATTATTCAAATAGAATAGAGATCTGGATAGGAACTACAGGCTTACTTACCCTTACTGGGGATGATGAGTGCTAGGATCATTGAACAGACCTCAAATGACAGATAATTTTTGAAAGTAAACCTACAGTATTATGATTCTGAAATGATCATTAAGAGTCTGGCTTGGTTAAGAGATCAGATCCATCCCAGAAAATCAGTCTAGTTGTGTGAAATTGTTGGCCACAACAACACAATAGAACAAGGTAGTAAATGTGTGTTTGGATGATGTGAGGGTTGCTGTTGTTGTTATTCATTTATTTATCCCATGCATTCATACTCCCAAGATGGAATGTTTTACTTCATGACAGCTTAAGTTAGAGATGGGGGGAAAGTTATTTCCCCCAGATCCTGAATAGTTCACTTGAACTCCACTAGATGGGAGTTTGAGATTTCCAATCACACTTTATATTTTAAACATCTGTATAGGAGAGACAGTAAAGCATTGGGCTGACAGGCTGCCCCTTGTGAGTTACGGCGAAAACAGGGGAAGATTGACTGGTAAATTCTTGTATCATGTCTCTAATATACAGGCAGGTTGCCAGCCAATTGTCTAGGATGGCAAGCTTGATCTTAATAGCTACTTGTCACTTTGTGCCTATATGTCAGATGTCATTGATAGTGGTCACACATGCAATAAACTCCCCATTCTGTCCATTTGCAGTTATGTATCCATCACAGTCATTCAATATACAATGCTTTTTGTATCTCCCATATTAATTAAACCTTCCTGCAAATTGAATTACAGAGTTCATGGTCAAGTCTGTGATTGCTGTTTAAAAGATACAATAGATGACTTGGCACTGTGATGAGCATCTCAATTTCCAAACCCTGGGTTATTTTAAAAGATGGCTATCACTTGTCAAAGGCAGGAAGATGATTTCCATTCATAGGATCCATGGAGAGAGAGACTGCAGATTATAGTGATGGTGACAGAATCACAACAGTAGCTTCAGGTGCCTTCTAGATATGATAGGAGCAATTTGTACAATATGGATGACACTTCCCTCATCTATAAGCTAGACCAATCGACCACCATGTCCACTGTGAGTGATGTGGAATGGTAGAAGATACTCAAGGTCTGTGTGCCAGTGGCCTTCAGTACTATTATCAGGGTCCACTACTAATTCACTACACCATGTGTTGGGAATAATGAACTATAACAGATCAACATGCCTTCTCAGATGTGCCCAGCAGCATAATCATCAGCTGTTGGGATCACACTGCTATGAGAGAAGTTGAACCAGAATATAATGTTCAGAGATATGTAAGGATGGATAACACTGGGCCTGATTCTCTGAGGAGGTAACAGATGAGAGAATATCCTGAAAATTGTACAATTGTATTTCAATCGTTCTCCTTCATTTTTTCAATATGTGAATAAAATAGCACTGTCTAAGGTCAATGCAAATTCCACCTTGCACCTACTTTCAGACAAGTAGGCTGCCCAAAGCTTTTGCGATAATTAAGTAGGCATCCAGTACATTATGATGCTGAGAGCTAATATTCTGTATTCTAAATGTGTGTTATCAGTACCAGCAATGGTAAATTTTGATGATATGATAGTGGTTACAGGAATTGGATATTTGGAGGAGGGAGGAGGGGACAATTGTTAGGAATTACAAACCTGTGTAATCATGGATGATCTGAGATACATATGCATGGATATGTATATACAAATTAACACAGGGTGTGGATTAGGCAAATATTTTATCATTTTATCATTATCTCATCATAGGGTCTCTGTCAATAGGATGATTTTAAAAGGTAGATTCACGTCAAGCACATGACCTTGCAAGGTGTTATATATGCTTCTATTCTGAGATGTGGACAGGGGGCTATACATACAAGTTCTTGAGGCCAGACCATACAGTTATCTGTGACTATCTGCATAGATTTGGACATTCTATGTAAAGTTGCAGTTGCTAGGCAACCACATGACATAGCAACCATTTCTACCTATGTTCATACTGTGTTGTGTGCACAAGGGAGCTATATACAATTTGAAATCAGTGAACTCTGTCCTTGAGGGGAGACTATGTACGAGGCATAGTATATGCCTACAGGAATGAATCTAGGCATTGTTGCTATGCAAAACTGCTATTGCTAGGCCACCACACAACCTAGCAACCTTTTATCACCTATATTCCTAGTCTATGATGGAAGTCACAGAAGAGTTATATACAAGTTTACATCAGGGGAGTATGTTGCTGAAAGGAAACCATGCAGATATGAGCATTCAAGCATATTTTCAGGCTTGGTTGCTATGCAAAGCTGCTGTTGCTAGGCAACCACACCACTTAGCAACAAAACAAAAGTAACACTGTATTCTACTAAGCTGATTTATAGTATGTAGGGCCCACCAGATACTTCCTAGACTGCACATTTATGTAATTCAAAGTGACATCTGAATCTATTGTCGGCCATTTTGAATTTCAGCCATATACAGCCTCACCATTAAACATGCATATTCTTAATCAGCACTCTTTTTAGCATAAGAATCAGGAGAATTGATAAAGATTTAGCATGGAAAAACATGCATTTACATAAAGAGGGAGATTATTGAAATGGAACAGCATTGTATTGGCTCAAGGTAGTGTCTTTGCGTCCAAGGCAATAACGTATGTCATAGTCATCAAGGAATACTGCAAAATGTCTCATATTACTCAGAAAGGTTTGGCCTACATAAATCATATTAGATATTGTGCTTACATGGGGATAAGGGCAAGTTTTATACATATATCTGGAGCGCATTTAAGATTTTCAGTAAAAAAAAGGAACTTTGTAATTTCAATCTTCTGTCTTCCCGACTGTCTGGTACGCTCAATTATGAACTTAAAAACATGTATTAGGTCTTAATGAAAAGCTTATTATGTCTTCTTTTCAACAAGACCAATAGCTTCAGGATCCAGACAAGGTAAGATAGTCTTAGAGCTTGGGGATTGAGCACACCCCTTGAATAACATGGTACCAAAATTGACCCAAAAGTGGTCTGAACCCCGCACATGGATAATGAGCCAAAACCGGTAGCGCATCCCAAGATAATCAATGTTAACATCTTCAATCTTGTTCAGGGGACCCTAAGGATCAAAAAAATACCTGTCACGTTGGGATGTGGGGGCGTGCATGGTGGGCCCTATCAGCCCCCGGCCTATAGTAGAAACCTCAGGTCCATTAAAATCTTTCAACTTCCATCTAATAGTTGACATGATGCAACAGCAACTTTTGAATATTTATCATATACAGATTTGTGACTCATGAGATGCTCTGAGTATCTCGTCGCTACTTATTATAATGCTTTCCTTTCTCACAAATGGCCTTAAAAAAATCAAACAATGGATCTATAGAGTATCTACTCTGTACCTTAAATATCTTAATAGTTGAAGGAGAAAAGGTCTGACTCAAATTTTACCTGCAATTGCTCATCTACAGCCAATACAAAATTAGTTTTTCCTTTTGCAGGCCATTCAGTCCTGGAGATTCTATTATTCCGCAGGCCCAGATTAAGTTTTGTAGGACCAAATATCTCAAGATTATTATTGTCAGGAAGGAAATAATCAAAACCAAGAAATCTAACTCTTTAAAAGCTAACAAGCAGTAATGCCTTTTGTTTTAGGCTGTAAAAACCTCAATAATGTAGCCCAAGGTCCCAAGATCACAGTCAGATATTCAGTCCAGCAGTCTGCAATTCTGGCCAGCCTGGCAGCGATTTTTGCTGGCAAAAGTAATGTCTGACAAGTTTCCTCACATTTCAGAAGTATCCTAGCACAGCAGGGCAGAAGATCAGAGATTATCGCCGGGCCATCTACAAACAAATCACTACCAAGGTCTACTTTGACCATGTACACCTAGAATTCTTTGCCATCGCCAACAATGTCCCAGATGACCCAGATCTAGACCGGCTGAGAGAGACCATCATTGATCTAGTCAGATCCCAACCATACTGGGGAGAGGAGATCCCTCTCAGATGGCTGGCTTTTAGGGGCCAGCTGAAAAAAGCAAATAATAATTTTCACTATTGGCAAAGATTAACCTCCCTCTTATACCCAAGGACAAACCATATGACAGATGACGAGAAACCATGCAAATACATGCTAACCTTCAGGGAAGTCGAGCGGATGTGTAATCGTGAAGTTGGGAATGGCAGCAAAGCAGACCTGTGCCGTATTCTAAAGTTCTATCATGAAATAGGGGAACTTGTTTTCTTTGATGAGAACAACCTGAGAAACCATATCATTCTGGAGCCACAGTGGTTGATCAATGCCATCAGCAAAGTCATAACAATCCCCAAATTCTACGATAAATCACCCGAGTGTGAAGAGATGTGGGAGGTTGTTGAAGATCATGGTGTCCTGACTGATAGTATCCTCAACGCTGTCTGGGACAAAGGAGTAAAGAACCACCTCACACACCTAATGTACAAGTTCCGGCTGATGCTGCCCATGAGAGTCTGTAACATGACAGAGGTGTACAACAAAATGGCTGGCCTGGAGATCGGGGAAGACGAGGCATTCCTGGTCCCTTGTCTACTACCTGTACTGCAGAATCCAGAAAGTGATAAAACATCCGGTCCTTTACCTGTGAACCCTGAGGTCATGGTTATCTTCAGCAATGGCTTCATTCCTGTTGGCATCACCAGCCACCTTATCAGTGGGCTAGTCATGAATGAGGCATGGGTACTGACTGGTAAGGTGTACCAGAATCATGCCACCTTCCTCCCAGAAGGACAGAACACCAACCTCAGCATCATGATCCACCAGCAGGATGACTGCCTACGTCTACAGGGACACATTCTGGATGACACACCTATACGACCAAACTGCCTCAGACCATACCTGTTTGTTCTACTTGAACAACTTGGGTTTGTGGTCAGAAGCTCCTGCCCAAAAGCTAGGTTTGAACTAGCAGTTGAATGTGGATGCGATGTACCAGATAGGTATGCAGTGAAGATTGGTCCTACCGGTGAAGGGATGGAGGGAAACTCATCAATGTATTGTCCGAAACACCAAAGTCAGTTCTCCACAAACAGCTACAATTACTGGTTCAAAGTTGAACCAATCAAGAAGGTAACTTGTCTTTTCATTAGACTTTACTTAAAGCATACTGATTGTCTAGGAGATAACTGATGTCTCTTGTTGCTATTCAAGACATTGGGATCTGCTGAACATTGACTAGAATAGATTATTACTGATTTAAGGAGTGGTCATTATTTCAACAATGGGGGGGGGGGGGGGTGATGGATTTGGATGGGGAACAAAGGAATTTTAGACCCCTCTGAGGGTGGACAAAAAACATTTACCCCCTTTTGAGCGGAAAAAAAATAAGATAAAAGGGGGAACCAAAACTTGTTATAAAATCGACAACTCCCTTAGTAGAATGCTTGAAATGTCTTTTTGATACATTTACCATGGTTCTAAGAAGTCACATTTATAATGGATCTATATCATTCTTACACTGTGTCTCTTTTGATTTCCCTGCAGGCCGTCAATTCAACTGGACAAGGTTAGTTTAACTCTTCCCCATGGGCTTCCTTATAATCTCAAAATGAACCATTCAAAACATTTGCTGTAAAACTTTCAAAATGTTTAAATTGAAATGATAGGTCAACATTTTATGCATTCACTAGCGTGGATATAGAAAATGCATGGAAAGGTCCAAATACAATAGCATTAATAATAGAGCCAGGTCCAAATACACTGTCTGAGGTTATAAAAGATATAAATTATGTTTGAGGAAATAAGGATTGACTGTATCTGTATCTAAAAACTCTAGACCTGTATCTAATTCACATCCACATAAAGTGAACTTGCTGCTTACAATAGCATATTGATACACAGGTAGCCTCAATGACTAAACACTGCTGAAGGTCGCTTGTCAGCTTGGTCCAGAATGGCGAGATGTTGGTTACCGACTTGTCGAGAGCCACATTGTCGACGATCTGTGCACACCACTTCAGGGAGGTCCCGGACTCTACGGTCTCAGGGTAAGTCCACAATACATGTTATATTTTACCTGCATTTGGTGCCTTTATGTCCATCAGTTTGTATCATCTAACTACTAATTGGAAATTCCATGCAAAGACTAACATATTGATATGTTTTTTTTTTTTTTTTGCATTAGGTGAAGTTCTATATACACTGTAAAATATGTTATCGAAATAACATTGTCCCATATTTTCAAGCAGTTTGTCATTATTTTCACAGAGGTTGCTTGTATATCTGTGTACCACTTTACTGCCACCTGGGACTTCCTGTAAAAACTACACTGGTTCACTAGTATACAATTACGGTGATTCACTGTCCATTTCTACGAATACCCTGGTAGATTCACGAGTAATATTTTACAGTGTAGATCAATCAATTATCAATGTGATTTACTTTATTTTCCATTTTCTCTTTCCTTATTGCAGATGCTGATCAGATGGCACCAGGGTCTGCATCGTCCAACCATTGCTTCCTCAAAGTACCGCCTGATTCAAGTATTGGGAAAGGAAAAACGCACAGACCTCATTCAGATCATTCAGCACTGTAATACACTAAATGGTGAGTCCAGAAAAAACACTGTTGATGCTTCCAGGAAGGTGTTGCGAAAGGATAGGTGCAAGTTCTCTCTGAGGTGCAATACCCAAAATGGAACTGACTGACCTCAGGGAATCAATGCTCTGTTGTGTTACCAAAAGGTAATTGGTAAGTGGTTCAGGAGTGGTCATGAATTGGGGAATACTTTCCAAGTGAGAACCAATTCCTGGCTAGTTTCTTCCTCCAATTCCTTGGCCTACCTACTATGGGAAGTGTTCAGGTGGAATCAATCATTGAACCAGTTCCCCCAACCTTTTGCAACACAATCCAATTGAGAGAAAGTCAATTACTGTATAAGGTGGGAAGAGGCTTATCCGGGTGGAGAATCGCAGGGAACTTGAAGGTGAGTTAGCTACAGTGAGAATCCACTTCCCAATCTCTTCACAACAGCCCCCAGGTTAATGATGCTATGTTGTCATGATGCACCAATGCAGTGCTACTGGGCACATTACTTGTCAGCAATATATTGGTGCATCATGGCAATCATTTGGCATGATGCATGCTTAGGGCCAGGGTGAGCTACAATGCAGTACTGACCTCACCTGATCACCTGATGATCATGGCATACAATGAGCAGTGCTCATTGACTTGATAGGTAAACATGTCCAACACACATCAATATAAAATCTGATGGATTTATCCACAAAATATACCCATGAGACTACTATGCCTATTTTGGGGGGAGTTACCCATCAAAATATATTTGTTTGCTGTACTTCATCCCTCTTTGTACAATTCATGAAGGTTTATTCCTTGACCCTTTTCTATGCAGAGCAAGAACTATTTCACAAGTTGTCACGGGGTCTTACGAAAATCTGGCGGGAAGTTGGCAAGAATCTTGGGGTAAATGCTGGTGACATGGATGCCATCGAGACACCCCAGGTGCCAGACTACAAGCCCGGGCTGCGGATGTTGGTCACATGGCGGAACCAAGGTGGATGTAAGACTGAGCTGATCAGATATCTGAAGGAACTCAAACACCATGCCATTGCTAAATCACTTGGTAAGTGTTATAGCTATAATCACTTTAGAATTATTTTATATGCTCAATCTAAAATAATCTCTATAATGTGGTTGACCTGATAAGTGTCCTACCCATAATTAGTGGCTCATATTCTAGAAAATCTCATGATCAAATTTTTAGACAGTTCACCTTTTCCCCCTTAGATTAAACACAATACTTCTGTACCTGTAAAGACCCACTCAGTAGTGATGACTGAAGAGGGGAGGTACTGTGAAATCCTACTATAGTGTACTGTTACGAATAATAGGCAATGACATTGATGGGCACTTATCGGATTAAAAATTTATCACATCTGATATGGCAATCAAAATAATATTACTCAAGATCCATCTACTTCTGTTCAATGATTATTTTTCATTGTGATTAACCTTAAGCTTGAACTTCTAACAAAGGTTGTTCTTCGGATATTATGTTTTACAGAGCTAGGGGAGATCTAAAGACTACATCGTCGTGCGGAATGAAAGGACTACTCTGTGACAGCCAAGGGCATTTTTCTGAGAGCATCATACCAATGTTGGGGCAGTAATCCCCGGTGTCAATAAACCGAAACCAAGGGTTGGGTTGCAGGGTAATCAATACCCCCCAATGTGTATCAATCCATATATATATATATATATATATATATATATATATATATATATATATATATATATATATTATATAAGTTATCACACTACCAGGGAAGAATATACCGGTAATAAATGGACATTAAATACAATATTATAAGTGATACGATATATGAAGAGTGTAACAATGAATATATAATAATAAATGATCTATCACAGAACACATGAGTTTGGTGGGTTACTGACCTTGGGGCTATCAGCACCATACATGCCTTTATTAATTAGACAACCATAATAGTTAGTTGACAATAAGCATAAGTCAGTAAAATTGAATAGTAATAACAATAGTAAAAATTATAAATCAAGGGAACACCCAGCGTGGTGTTACCTGTACAGGTGAGGTCTGCCAACTGACGGTTACTTCAAAACTGCTCCTTATATACTGGAGGATTATTTACCATGACATCATACTATGACATCATAGATACCACTACGTGCTGCAAGTAGTCCCTACCCGTTCGTGGCTAATTATATATATATACACGAGTGTATATAGTTCCATAAGTTATCACGCTACCAGGGAAGAATATACTGGTAATAAATGGACATTAAATATAATATTATAAGTGATACGATATATGAAGAGTGTAACGATGAATATATAATAATAAATGATCTATCACAGAACACATGAGTTTGGTGGGTTACTGACCTTGGGGCTATCAGCACCATACATGCCAAACACACATATAAACATGCCAAACACATACCAATCAGCATTGCAAATGGGATTGGCGCAACCTTTCCAACTGTATTAATTCATCTTTATAATTATGTAGATAACCATACACAGCATTGGATTTCCAATTCACCCTACGTTTAATATCCTCTATACTGAGGCCAGCATTCTTTGATAAGGTGGCACCTCCGTGCCTAAGAGAGTGAGTAGAAACACAACCTTTGATATTAGACTGTAAGGCTAGATGTTTTAATTTGGAGTTGACATATTGATAATCCATACCATTACCTCTAGAATCAAACAGATCATTTTTACATCTAACCCTACACAACGGCTGTAAACCCCTATATATGCACAGCAAAGAGTTGTCATTCCTAACCAAGAATATATAAAAAGAACCCCTACCAAGTTGAACAGTTTTAGAAGTTCTAACATGTAAGCTAACATATTCACCTTCAAATTTAATATCACCTACCCTCAATGAGTGAGGGGATCTCACAACATGGCCTATCCTGAGTACACCTCTATAACATGTTAATATAGCCAACCAAAATTTTATGTCTACTCTATTAGATAGGTCTAAACTGGACCTTAATTTCAGCATATCTTGAGGAGTTAGGATTAGTATCATGTCTCTCGATACCATCCAAAGTCTTTTTCAACATGAAGTTACTACTGTAATCAATAAAACCTTTTAACTTTTGTTGGTACCAAACTGCAGACAAGTAATTTTTCACAGATGATGGCTTCATGTACTCAGACAAATACACTGCATATATTGAACCTTGAGATGGAGAACAAGGAAAAGGTTGTAAATTTAAGTTGGGGTTGTAAGGGGTTGTGACCTTACGGACCTGGGGGTTCGGGTCTTACGATTCGGAAAGAAAGAGTAAGACAGAGTTTCAAGTGTATGCCAACGGTTAGATTTATTACTTAATGCACACTCACGGCTGCCGGATGGTATAGAAGGGGCAGCTAATAATGATTAATGGTGATCTATATTCTGCGGAGGCCAGAAGGGCCTCTGACGTAGCGGCTGAGCCCTGGGCTTTATATAAGGACCCAGGTGTTCATCGTCAGATGTCCCCACAGACCCGGATCGGTGCTGCCACCTATCCGGAACCTGAGGAACGTCCGACGACTCGACTCACCCGCCACGTCAGACGGTACCCAACTCTATGGTTAAACAATACGTACCTCTACATTTCCTAGTTCTCTTAGTATTCTCTTAGTATTCTCTGACACACCCTGGTCCAAAAGATACCTTTTTCTTTTTTGCAACCTCTCCCACTCTGGAATCAAAACAGCACATGTTATAATCATGTAGAGTGGCGATACATTTTTTAGGCACAACTTTGTAAGCAAGCCTTGACAACTGGTCAGTCAGAACATTATCCTCTGACCTAATATAAGTAGCATAAACTTCTACATTGTTGATGAAGCACAACCAAAACATTTCTCTCAACCATTCCATGCAAAGTTTGTTTTTAGATCTACCTGTGTTGATAATAGCTAGAACTTGCATATTATCTGTTATACAATGGATTCTTTTATTTTTATGTTAAGCATCAATAGTTGATGCGAGTATTGATCACTAGAGGGAGGCCTAGTCCCCACACCTGTACAGGTAGACTCCCAGGTGTGCTGACCTAGTTAGTGCTTCCCCTGCACGCTGCAGGCCTGCTGCTAGCTCCATGTTGCTCACAATTTTTTTCATTATTATCACTATTTGCTGGGCCATAATGGCTGTAAAATGTGATGCATGTGGGCAAGACTACCATGGGAACTCGAGGGCTTGTCCAAACTGTACGTGCCCGAACCCTAGATGGAAGTCTGGACATGACATGGTAAGTCATGACACACCAAAGGACACATCGTCATTCAACCATGACGAGGACGTGACAGAGGACAGAGGTGACAGAGGGACCGGTACAAACACCATCGATCCCCGACAACAAGGCACAGCGCCCGGGCGGACAAGCCCAGTCCCGGGAGATGACACTGCAGACCCAAATGTTGATCTATTGCATGAAATAGAGGCTGAGAGGTCCAGAAAATGTGAAATCGAGCGGATTTCTAAGAGACGTGAGCTGGAACTAGAATTAGCTACCATCAGGGTGGAAAATAAAAGGACGATGAGGGATTTGGACGATGGCATTAAAGGCCGGTGTTCAGTTTCACAGGTCCAAGTCCAGATACTCAGTTACTTGTTCCTATTCTCCTTGTAAGGATTAATAACCAGAAATCCAACGTTTTAAACCCATCAGAACAGGGTACAATTCATACACATTGATATTTCTGTGGTGGTTTCTTAGATTATCAAGTACTGGAGGGGTAGTAAAATGATCTACACCCAGGTTAAATTTATCAAAAGATGTCCAGTCTCCGTACAGAAAATCATTGCCCATCCAGGCTCCAAAGCCCTTAATAGAGGAATCCGAATACATTGGACTATCTACTAGGTCAATAGGGATTAAACTTTACAGTTAAACGTGTCACAAAAATCCAACCACCAAAACATGTCCTGTCTGGTACATTCAGAAACTCTAATGTAGCCTCTAGGCTTAGCGTGAGCACATAAGTCAAAAAAATCTTCATACGACTCAGCAATGACTATAAAGTTGTCTAAATAATTAATAACTCTTTTTACACCGTAGAACTTTGCTACCTCTACAATGACGTCAGAAATTCTGTTAAATATATATGGAGCGTATTTGAGACCAAAGGTCAATCTGTTATTAACATAGTATTCCTCTCCATGTCCAAAATCCCATCTGAAACCTCGCATAGTTGTGTGAGGACCATACATTTATAGATCTGTAAGCTGACTTTAAATCAACCACACTCATTTCTATCCAACTGAGCAGTCATATTATAAGTCTATTCCCTCAAGAATAGACTTATAATACTTACAGTCATAGCTAGTTTTACAGTCTGGGTCTAAAATCTCAAACCCTTGGATGAAACCTCGCCATAGAAATTCAGCCTCAGTGTTATTAATATTAACGAGACCTTTTTGTTGGAGGAAAGAAGCCACTCTACAAGGCAAAACCTGGGCTCTCTCCCCACCAATATAATGAACACACATACATACACCTTTTATACAATTATCATACACCCTGATGCTGGGCAAACCTTCGATGTCTACAGAAAAAAGTGGTTCATCTTCACCCTGTACTGGGTCATTACATGTAACATACATATCCTTAGGATTGATGAAACTATTAACCTCTTCCATATCATCCGAAGAATTAATTTCTTGGAAAACACCTTGATTAACTTTGACACCAAGTTCTCCTGTTCTGACACGAGCTCAGGCGAATGAATTAATTCATTACCCTCACCCGTGTTTTCCAACTCCTGTACTGGAGTTGCTCGTGGAGGTAAGTCAACATCTACCAAACCTACTTCAACTGGATCGGGCACCAAACAAACATAACTGCCAGCTATAGGACATTGACTACCTACATATTCCTAATCATTTCTAGACTTTTGACATTTGACTTTGCCATGTCCAGTAGCACCGCAACCACTGCAAATGTGTCTATACTTGCAAGGGTCTCTCAAACACCCCTCAGCTCTATTGAAGGCATAACAATAATTGTTTGAAACTTTAGGCTTAACCCCATTTTTTGACTTAGAGGCATATGCCCTTTGAGCTTGGACGGTACCATCGTACAAGAGATGTCTAAGAATATCGGAATTTTCTATCATACCAAATGCTTCGATACCATCATTGTTAGCTCTAGCTCTAACAGATTTGTCATAAGCCACCAGGGCTGCAACAGTATATATTCTAGTTCCTGCTTTCTCTACCAACACTTGCAAATGTTTCAACATACCCTCCATGTCGTCACCCTCCTTATAGGCATTGAATACAAAATTCAAGTTGACCAGAACTAATTTCTGAACTGTATCAATCTAATCCTGCTTTTTAACATAGTTTTCATGGTCAAACTCACCGATTTTGGTACCGACGTCATGCTATGACATCATAGATACTACTACGCGCTGCAAGTAGTCCCTAACTGTCCGTGGCTAATTTTATATATACATGAGTGTATATAGTTCCATATAGCCATGAATCATCGTCAACTAGGTTGTCTTTGCTTCCCATACAATAGATTGTTCAAAATAAGAGATATATTTGTGTTTTTCACATATTCTGGTCCCCAAGGCTTAGAGCTATGAGAGGAATCATGGTATGCCTATCTGTGAAGTATAATAAGCGGGCTACAGGGGTCTGAACACCCAAAAAGTGTGATATTTTGGGTAAAAATGAGAACCTAATTTTTTCCACCTGCTACAAAATAAAAATAAAGGGCCAAATTCATATTCATTTCATCTGGTATATTCCCCCCAGGGGTAGAGAATTTTTTTGTAACAATTCGTGCCTCATCCATTATCTTTTGTGAATACTGGGAGCATAAAACCTTTTGTGTAACCATTGAGTGGTCACGTCTACAACCTTTTTGGGGCTCCCTTACCCTAGGAAAGACACAGTATATGTACTTATAATATTTACCATGTAGAGATCTTACATGTACCTATATAGAACACAAAAGAAATTGAACCTAGCTGTAGAACTGTTTGACCCATAGGCTATAATTTGATTTTTGGGTAGTTTATGTGTGGTAACATCTACGACCATATATGCAGCCATGCTGCTAGGTGGTTCATATTTAACTATCCTTATTATGTGTCAATTATACCTAGATAAGGAAGGAATAAACCCTGTAAATTTGGTTAATAGATTCTGCATAGCACCAGAGATATCATAAGAAACATATAGGCGTGGTCACGTCTATAACCATGGTAACGTCTATGACCGTGGTCACGTCTAAGACCGTGGGCACCTGCAACTTCCAAGAAGTCACCTCTGAAGAAGACTGCTGTTGCAAAGAAGACAAACCCACCCTGGTATATAGATATAGGGGTCTGGGATCAATGTCTGGGTGGTAGAACTAGTGGAAATAGGTCGTAGACGTGACCACACGGTCGTAGACGTGACCACACGATCATTACAGAAGTTCCTGATGATTTTGTTATATGTCCAAGTCCTCAACCTTTATCATACATACAAACTTATTATGTCTGTACCATTTATACTAGTTTCACTGTAGAATCTCTCCAGGTAATTCCCTTGTACCCCACATTAATGTTTACCTAAGCCTATGGGATTACCAACCACCATTGTTATAGCCATGCACACAGAGACCCAGCTACTACTGGCTCACTCACTAGCTGGCCATAACGGAGAGTACAACCACTGCACAAGTCATGGTCATCTATTGAAATTACAAATTCGCGAATTGAAGTACATCATGGGAATTTATCACTTGCAGTTTATCTGCATATCTGGATATCTGGGGGGTGGGTGGGGGTAGGTAGGTAGTGTTTCCCATCTGTATTTCTAAAGGAATATATGAATGACATACCAATAAGAGTGACATAAGTTCACTTGAATGTATTTCACAAAGCAGATTTGTTAGGAAGGTCCAGGGTACACGAGAATAATTTGAACCATGTAAGTAGTTGGCATATTGCTAATTCTTTTGACTGGTTATGTCAAGGATATATCAAAGCAAAATATCCCTTCTTTATATCGTATTCTATAATGAAATGATTGTGTAGGGAGATGTTCACCTCTCCCTTAATCATCTCACTGTGTATGATCAATCTGGCAAACCTCCTACAAAAGTGGCCAATAGATGTCACTAAGCGCGAAATGAAATACGATCACATGGGATGGTCCTGGAACTGAATAAATTGTTAAAAGAACAGACGGTGGAAGGGTGGTCGACTTAAGGTTTATGTATGCATAGTGTTCAAATCAGGGGCGACTTACCCTATGCCAATGAAATATGTGGGGAGGGTTGCCATTGTTGAATTCATCACTTTATAGATTCAGATTTGACTTGGTTTTGGCTAGTATGATGTCAAATGGCAGCACACAGACCATTGATACTTCCGCTGCTTGTACACCCCACGGTTTCACCAAGGATTGAAGAGTGTGAGAGACTGTCGCCAAGCAGAGGCAATCCTAGGCATAGTAGTAGTAAGAGGGAGTGAAGGCTCTAGTCCCAACTCTCCTTTGCCACCCGTGAAGGGCCTAGGATCAAAGAGGGGTACCTCAGTAACCAGCTCTTGTCCCAAGTCTCCTTTGTCCACCTGGGGTGCCAATGCACAGGTAGAAAATTGGGGGAACCAGCAAACGCAGGTTCACCCTCTGACCTTACATATAGAAGTAAACAGGAAGCCTCACCGGAAGTGGGACTGACCTCGTGGTACACCCACTAGATGCCCCCGTAAAGGGGGGGAGGGGGTGATTGGGTACATAAATATGTCTGCAACCATGACCTAACCGCAAGGGTCGCTATATTGTTGGCACATCATCATTTGAGGATTCTTGTGATATTTATGTTGTGCTAATGATATGATAGCATAATTATGATTTAATGTTAATGGGCCAGATTTCATGGTGACGTACAAATCTCTTTTATTCCACATATCATTGTATATTTATAAGGTCTCTTATTAATCATACCGATACACTCGTTTCAACACATTAACTTATATTACCGGTAATTCCCTTTAGTTGAGTAGGAACGGGGGGATCCAATGCACCCCAAGGGTATATTTTTAAATTCACTAACTTTTTTGAAATCCTAAATATCTCTATTTTTCATTTGTTGGTGTTCCCAAGCTGAAAAATTGTCCCATCACTGTTTTCTGGCCTCTGTCGCACGGTTTGGCCATACTATTGATGTTTTCAGTGAAATAATGAGATCGATGTCTTGCAACAACCTTTTTACCAATTCAATTTCAGATACTGTCTTTGAATCATACGTTTCTCTTCTTTACAGGCGTTTAGCCATTTAAGCTATAAATAACTACTTATCTCTAATTTAAAACCTGCCCTACAGCCCCATCATCATGATGTGAGGCAGGTGTCAATATCCACCTATGGTTGGAGAGTGGAAGTATCTTGGACTGTACATACAGGCAGACTTTGGTATAATATTATTGATCATTGTTCTGTGTACAGACTGGTGCCACGCAGGCCTCACTAGCAGCATACAGGCATCTGCATTAATTGTGCCTTTACATAGGGGAAAAGTCACAGAAATAATGGTGTGACGCAGATGTTTCAAAAACTGACGCTGGTAACGCAGGGGTTTGTAAAATCAATATACAAGGCCTCACCACAGACCTTCATGAACAGGACAGTTCTACAGCCTCCTACATAGTAGGGCTATATCTGTTACTTGAATCATATCATATCTATTCTGTATTCTATCCAATTAGTGTATGAAAGATATAGGTCTAGCAATAAAGATTTAGTGCTGGGAGGTGAATGTATCCTTCCAGGTGTAAGTAATCTTCTTCGTGGTCCATGTGGTTATACCAGGTCTCAGTAGGTCAGACTAGTTCTTCAGTTTCTCCAGCTGAAATGAATTTAAAACAAATGGAAATTTAGAGGGTGAGATGAACTTAAATACAAGTTCCATTGTTAAATCATGTTCCAGATGTATTATCTTTTCTTGTTTACTAATGCCTTTACTTTGCCCCCCCCCCAACCCAATATATTCAGTTACTACATCTTTCTGTAAGCCCCGCACTTCCCATTCTAAAACACAACATTCCCTTGCCACTTTTCTATTCATGTTTTAACTCAGTTTCTCCACTTGACATTTCCTTTTTTCTCATCTACCTATGTCTTGATTTTGTCCTCTGTCTTTGAGGAGCCTTCACATTCACTAATTCCCTTCAGTTTCTCTACTTATCCCTGCCTACAATATATCTTCAATTAGTTTGTCCTAGGGGCCATCCACAAATCACGTCACGCTGGAGGGGAAGGGGGGTCAGGCTCGGTGAGATGGAATTAATTTTCCATATACCTTCAGCATTACAAATGTAGGGAAAAGGTGACGAGTGGGGAGGGGGGTCGGAAAAGGTCAAATTTGGCCTGACGTTTATGGATGGCCCCCTACAGTTTCTCCACTTTAAACTCTTCTATCTTAATCTTATCCACTGACCTCCACCTTCAGTCTCTCCCTCAACCTTATTCTCGTGGATGAATACAGGGATTGATTGATTGATTTTTACTAAAGCAGACTCGTTCCAAAGGAACGGTTTTCCGCAGCCATTAACAGTCCTACAGTATACAGACTGAATGGTTGCTCGTGAATAAATAACTCAATGATGAAGATATGAGTAAGTTTATATATAGGGGAATTGGTTAATTCTCAGGATGGCACATCACAAATTCCAGGACTATCTAATGTGCACTTGTTATAGTAGATTATAGTTTCATTTTGGCGATGGCATTTTTGAACCGAGGCTTAGTTGGAAGTTTTTGTATATTAGCTTCTAGTTTATCCCATAATTCTACGCCTCTGTAATATGGGCTTTTTTTATAGAAGCTGGTGCGAGCACGCCTCTTTGCAAACTTTATCTTTACATCACCCCGAGTCCTGATGTTGTTAATGACCTGTGCCTCCCCTCCATTAGCCTTTTTCCACATGATTAGTAGCAATTGCAATTTTTGTCTGCGATCAATAGGACTAACATTACATCTGTCATGTAGGTCCTCGATGCTAATCTCTCTAACCCTTTTCCTTAGGCATACTCTAAGTGCACTATTTTGCATTCTCTGCAGTTTTATTAATTCACCTAGGTGGCCGCTGCCGGTATAAAACGAGCAATAGTCAATTACTGGACAGATCATAATCTTGTAGATTCTTAGACTTACTTCAGTAGTCATTGAGTTACGCAATTTACATAGTTTGTACAGTTTATTACCAAATGGTTTTTTAATCTTATTGATGTGAGGTGATAGGCTCAGAGCGCTGTCCAGTTCAACACCCAGGTAATTATATGTTGCACAGCTGGGTAGCTCTCTGTCACCCAACATCATTTTGGGTTCTTCAATGTTTTTTAACTTATTAGGTGGACCAAAGCGCATACACATACTTTTTTCTTTGTTAACTGTCATGAAGTTATCATTACACCACCTGTTTACCCTATGCAGATCCTCCTGTAACAGTCTATCAGCGGTTTCTTTATTGTCAGCCGTGCTATACATCACAACATCATCAGCATACATCACATATTTACTGTTTTTAAGACAATTTGGTAAATTGTTTATGAATAGAACAAAAAGCAGGGGACCCAAAATTGATCCCTGGGGGACTCCAAAGTTGACGTTAGAGGGTGAAGAGGTTTTCCCATTAGCTACTGTCTCATGTGATCGGTGTGCTAGGTAGTCCATTAGCCATTTTTTAAGGTTTGAATGAATATTTAGTCTACAGATTTTCTCAATTAATTTCTGCTGGTGGACACTATCAAAGGCTTTGCAGTAGTCAAGGTAGCATGCTGTGGTTAGTTTATTGTCATCACGGCTGTCATAAAGATCCTTAAGGTAATGAAATATTGCATCACTAGTGCCACGGTTTGGCCGGAAACCATATTGGTTTTTACATAATATATTCTCGTTTTCTAGGTGGCCTATGAGAACCTTGTGTATAATTTTCTCTAAGATTTTGCCCGGCAGCGGTAATAAAGTGATGGGACGCCAATTTTTTATGTTACTTAAATTCCCTTTCTTCGGGATAGGTACTAATATTCCTTTCGACCATTCCAATGGGAAAATCCCTTCCTTAATGGAATTCCTGAATATTGATATTATATGATCAGATAAGACTAACAGCGCGTCTTTTAGAACCTTACTATTGATTCCACGCAAGCCGCTGGATTTATCAGTGTTGATTTTCCTCAGGAGATTGATCACTTCCTCCTCATCAATTAGTTCATTTAGGTCAATATCTTCATCGTCATCTTCTATATTAGGATCAGGGATTATTGTGCCAGTAGCTGGCAGCTTAGTAAAGAGGTCGTGTCCAATATTTGCGAAATAGTGATTTATATAATTCGCAGTTTCATGAATTGGTATTATTTCCCCAGTTACGTCATTTCTGAGCTGTATAGTAAGGTTTTTTTGTGACAGGATTGACTAGCTCATTAATTTCCCTCCAGAATCTTTTCGGATCACCCGAGGCCTGTTCGATTAAGTTAATGGTATAATTATTCATACCATTATCTAATTGGTGTTGTATTCTATTTCTCATAGTGCGCGCTTCTTTTAGTAGGCTTCTGTCATTGAGGCGGTGCATGTCACGCAGTATACGCTGCCTATCATTAATTAATTCAATAGTTTCATGAGAAACCCAGGGCTTGGATTTTTTTCGCACATTAACTGTTCTAGTGGGGCAGGTAATGTCTAGGTATTTGAGTAACCTAGTGTAAACTATATCCCATTGTGAGTTTGGATCAGAGGTGGTGAAGAATTCGGTCCAATCTAAATCTAGCAAGTATTCTTTTAGATCCTCACAGTCGTAATTTCTATAACTTCTACCAGTGAAGGTTAATTGATCATGGACCTCTCGGGGTTTCTTTCGACAGGCGTATACATTGTAGTGGTCCGCTATTAAGCATTTCAAGACTCCAGAGTAGCTGATTATATCACAGTTTGTTAATATATGGTCAATGCATGTGCCTCCTGAGTTTTTCTCATTTGGGCGAGTAATATCATCATTCAATCACTTCAAACTGTTATCTCTACATATATCAAATAGACCCTTTGCACCTGTGCTATTCCTATCCCTGGTATTTATATTGAAATCACCGAGCACCCACAGCTCGTATTTTTCCCTATCTATTTTTTTAATAGTTCTATCCAATTCATCTATAAAGGTCTGTAGGCATTTGTTGGGAGGCCGATAGACGTTTAGTATTACCATCGATTTGTATGTAGGCTTATCAACTAATACAGCTTGAATCTGAATGCATTCCTCCATTAACTGCAGGTCCTTTAAGGTGGTACAGTAAGGACTGAAGGTATCATTGATGTAAATTAATAGCCCGCCACCAGTACGTGTATTTCTATCGTATCTAAAAATAGTTTTGCCTGGCCAATAGTGGAGGGTCCCATCACTTTTTCCATCCATCCAACTTTCACATATGCAGAGAAAATCACAATCTAGGCTGAGTTTAATGTCTAGCAGCTTTTTCCTACTTAGGCTGCGGGCATTACAAGTTACAAATTTTACTCCTTTAAGAGAGTCTAGTTGTTTTTGAGTATTTACAAGGGTCTGTCTCTTATCATTTAAATGAGTGGGTAGGGGGATGGGGGGGGGGGAATGGCTACCCTCGAGTTTTGATACCAGAGGGCAGCACTGGCCTCAGCCGGGGAGTAAACTCAACCTAGACTGGTGCCCTAACCTAAGGATAAGGGGTGTAGTCCAAGTATGCTCTGTGGGACTCCGCAATCCATAAGACAGAACACATTGGTTTAGAAAGTTAAATTCCCATATAATAGTCGATATATACAGAGAGAAAAGATAGCATAATCTCAGTCATCGTTGCCAATGTCATAATTAGAATTTGTGATGTGACTTAGAATTAATAATCGCATATACTCATTAGATACATCAATCAGACTATGAGTCGCTGAGTGCCTGAGTATATAGTATGATAAGTGATGTATGACACATATGTATAAGTAATTGGTCAGCATCTCTTGTGTGTGGATGATGCCATCTATTATAGGTCGTTCCATATATTCCTTAAGTTAAAGTGAGGTTATTAAGGCTTTATGAGTGATGGTCATCATCATGTATCAACAATCATCACCAAGTGTCAGCAATATTATTATCATTTATATCCTCGAGATAGCTCAATTGACTAACGCATCAAACGCGCCATTCATATATGATTCAAATGTTCATTCCTTAATGTCATCTGTTCATGTGCTGATTTGCCATGATATCGATGCAGGCAAGTGATAACTGGTATTGCCCTACCTTAGGAGTGCAAGTTCATCATAAAGCACTTAATTAGCAGTCTTTAATTAGCAGTTCAAGTTAGTCAGGTGGGTTGGCACAGCAGGATTACATCAGTGTGTTTGGATAGGCTAGCATCTCGACGTGGGTGTCCAAAAGATACACTTCACATCACTTTAGGTGCAGCTCCTTGCTAAGTAGATAGTTAAAGATGGACATAAGAGTCAATTAATTGGTTTGTCATTATAATCAGTGACAATGAGCAGTTCAGTCAAACAACATGGGTAACATGGCATTTAGTTAAGCACTGGCAATTGATTTAGGTGTGGCAAATTTGATAGTCAATCAGTGACGGACGGCCACACGCAATCAGTTACTTAATAATGATTAACCCATATCAATGTCTCGGTGTAGTAATATCTGCATACCTTTAGGCTAGTTCAGTTACACTGTAGATTCTCCTGAACACTGGGGACACACACCGCTGTCTGTTGTAATACATTGTGTTGCCGACTAGCCTTCCAATCAGCCTGTCAATATGGTTGTGTGCATGTATGCCATCTCGTAGGCGCTTGTAATCACCTTCCCCATAGAAGTCATAGATTAATGATTCAATGTGAGGCGTGATCATTTCAGACTTGTTGTTGATGCATTGGATATTCCAGTTGACATATTGAACAATGTCTTCCAAGAGGCATTGGTCGTGGTGCACACCAAAGCAGTGTGAAAATTTACTCAGGTCTAGGCCGTATAGGGTAGTGAAAACCACTCTGATGCCAGGAAAAAGAGCATTTATGCGGGCCTTGCATCTTTTTAGTTTGAAGATGATGTTGTTGCTGGCAATTACTACATTGTATGATTCGGGTCTGAGCTTGACATGATTGCCCAGTTTTACAGTTATGTCACATATACCGCCTGATAAGTAGAGATAGTTCACAAAAGGATGCACATTCAGATAGTCAATCGCAATGTTGGTAATCTCATCGATTCCAGCACCTGGTGCACATCTAATGGCGATACAGTCACGATAATTGTCCCTGATACCAGCAAACCAGTTCCTTACCCTTGAATCTCCTACGACGGCCGTGTTAGACTCTTGTTTAAGGGCATCAATCCATGACCGTTTACTATAGTGGTCCTGCCGTCTACCAAGCAACTTTGCCATGTTTCAAATTTTGCTCACAAAAAGGGTAGAATGTCAGCTTCACACAGGCGAGCCTTCAACTGTGGCGGATACCGGCAGTTCGGCGCCAGCAGTGGGGGTGGGAGTGGGGGTGGGTATATCCATTGGGGTGTCAGGTAAGTTCGGCAAGGGGGGGGGCAGGCAGGTGGTTGTTCACAGCGGCCGAGGCCTGCAGGTCCATTGCAGCCTGTTGTGCACGAGCTATGGTGCGCTGTTCTTCCAGTAATACACCCATTTTGTTGTCGCCTGGGAATTTGCCTGTGTTCCAGCTTTCATCATCGTCGTAAAGCACCCCAGCACCCCAGTAAGGATCCACCAGCGGTAGATCAGTTGCAATCAGTTTTTTTGCTAGGTCAGGGTGTTGATTAAATTTACATTCCAAGATTTTACGCATAATTGAGTATCTCTTTGTCCACCAGGAGTGACCAGCAGGGAAAAACACCCGTTTGCCAATCTTTTTGATCTCGAATGCATTGCTTTCTGTCATTAGCTCATCCACCAAATCCCTTCTACCACCATATATGCATTTATTGTAGATGAAAGCCTGTTCAGGCGAGCAGAAGTCTTTCTCTTGTTCTTCATATCCGAAAGGATCAAGTGCGCAGTATTTAATTGGAGAGGGGTATAGATTGCTGAAGCATGTATATGGGCCATTGAACACTAGTCCGCATTTTGTCTCTTTCATTTTGTCCTTCCTGTTCCTAGCTCGGGTGGTTGCCCCCTCTCTTTCAAGCTCTGAGATGTGATGTTTCAGCTCGTATGTCATAATATGTTCCGGTAGTGCATTAGCTTGAGCATGACTATACTGTTCATCATTAATCAGGAGACCGTCTTCATTTGCCGTTACTTTATGTTCGCCTTTATTACGGTGGTATCTAGCGATCTCTCTAAACCGCCATTTCACATTGCGCAGGTCAGCCTTATCGTCTCTGTTGAAAAATATTTTCTTGTTGTTGAAGTATGTTCTATGATCAAGGCGGGCTTCCAGGGCAATTTCTAGCGCTCTTTTATTGCTGAAGCAAACCAGTACCCTTGTTATTACGCCATCTATTGGATCAGAGTCCTTTGGTCTTAGTCTGTAGGCTTTTAGTAGATCTTTGTTGTCTATTCTGCCACCATGCGTTCTGATTAGGTCCAAGACTACCTGTTTGGTGTCTTCATTTACATCTTCATCCAAACCACTGATAATTAGGTTGCGCTCTTTTGCTGGTTCGGCATGCCATACTACGTCGTCTTCATTGGGCTTGGGTCTTTGGCGCTGAAGGTCAGTCAAGCGTGGCCAATCAGTAGTAGACCTAGGTACAAGTTGGTTATTAGTCTTCTTACTGTTTGAGTTAATTTGGGTTTGCTGTGATGCTAGTCTAACTTTGACCTCATTCCTGAAATCAATATGCTCTTTATAGCGCTCATCTTGTACCCTGCTTTTTGCTTCTAAGTCTTCCTTTACATCATGGATTTTGCATTGCCACATTATGCTGGTTGGCAAATTTATTGTCTAGGGCATCCAGTTGTTGCGATGTCGCCATATTGGCCTGCATATTATTTAACGTTGACTGCATTTGCGCTTGCATATTCTGGAGAGCATTTAGGGTTGATAACAGAGGTGATTGGTTATCAGTGACTTGCTATTGATTGGCTGGTTGATGCTGTTGCTGCTGATAGAGCGGGTTGTTGGCAATATGCTGCTGGTTATTTACTAGCTGTGGGTGGTGGACTGAGGCATAGTTATTTGGTTGATGGTTGACTGGGCCTAGATTCTGATAGTTCGATGCAGGACCCATGTTCACCTGATTTTGATTACTACCCGGATTAATTGATTGATTTATGTTGGGTAGGTAATTGTAGCTGCAGGTAGGCTGCTGCATGTCAACTGGTAACTGGCCGATATACTGTGCTCCAATATGGCTGTCAGGCTGGGTGCCTAAGTCATTGGGCAGGTTGATATTGGGCATTGTGGTGCTATCTGGGATAGTAACTAATTTATCTTTAGTTTTTGTCCTAACTCTACTCTTCTTCTTTACTACAGGGAGAGGGACTGCTGGAGGTGAATCTTGTTTGCGTTTAGTAGAGGCCCTCGTGCGTGTGTTAGCGGGTGGTGGTGCTAGCTTACTGCTACTACTACTAACACCAATGGCAGGCGGATTGAGTGGCATAACCGTCGTGACACAAAGACAATTCAAATTTCCAACCAAACCAAGAGATAGCCAGTACTCACATTTGCACAGATGTTCCACAGTATGTTTAGATGCATAGATCTCTCCTTTGATAAACTGATCCAGTGTTTTTTCTTAGTATTCTGCTCAGAAATGCGGAGCCCCGACGAACGTGCGTGTTTACTCCATGGCATCCTATAGTGATACGATGTAGTCACCAGTTTTTTTCCCAGCCTTATGTTTCTCCACTTACATCAGCCTTCCTGGATGGCTACAGGGATTGAGTTAGGGAGCATGTCAGGCATTGGTGCTGCCCCGTTCACTGTACCCAGCTATCTGAAATTTGATGACTTATTTTAAACTTTCTTCAGGTACACAATATGATTACTTATAACACGGTTAGTGAGTTTTCAGTGCGTAAAATGGATAATATGAGTTCTGATATCTAGTGATATAAGAACCCAAAATTGACAGCGGATGCGCAGCGGAGCAGACATATTTAATCCTACCTTGACAAGGAGTTGACACGAAAGTAAATCCTCCATTTTTGAAGCTTATGTACCAAATATAGCGAAATGCTTTGGACATAACATAGTTGAAACCTCATTCTAACTCCCTGTCGGGTAGATTACTTGATATCAAGGCTGAATTTAACATAAAAAAATATTAAACTTTCGAAGCGAGCAACTTGCCGTGCGTCTTCGCCATTCTGTCAACACTACAGGTGCCACTGCCTGGTGTGTACAGAATGGATTATATTTTAGACTGGCGCAGCTCTGTCTCGACGTGTTCGCAGTAATAGTCCTACGAGAATGGGAGTTGGAGGAGGTTGCCAGCTTAACCATACGTTAACATGAAACCAAGATGGCGGAGGGCCGTCTTGTTGACTCGCAAAAGAAATGAATGGATTCTATATATTTTAAAGGTAAATACTAAGAATTAATGGTGGAAACCCTGTTATAAGGGCAATATATAATGAATAGACTTGCACTCGTTGGCTTCAGGGGTTTCATATAAGCATTTGCCTACGGCTCATGCTTATATCACCCCCTGAAGCCAACTCGTGCAAGTCTATTCATCATATATTACTTCCTTATTTTACGCCTACTTAGGAAGCATGTCAAGCATTGGTGCCGCTCCGTTCACTGTACCCAGCTATCTGAAATTTGATGACTTATTTTAAACCTACTTCAGGTACACAATATGATTACTTATTTTACGCCTACTTAGGGAGCATGTAAGGCATTGGTGCCGCCCCGTTCACTGTACCCAGCTGGGTGTTCACCTCCTCATCATCCGTGTTGGTGAACAGGAACTTAATCACCTTAACAATGATATAATTATAAAACGTGTAAGTCCATTGCATTGCACTTTAGTAATTGATATACTCCTGAAGGCTTGGCATAATACAGGATTGGTATATTCATATAAAACAAAGAAAAGAAAAAAAAAAAGGAAAAGAAAAAAGTGATTACTTGTGTCGTACTCAATTAAGGTATAAAATGCTGACATTTATTACACTTGCCCACTTGTACACTTACTTTGGGTACAAATATGGTGGCTTATACTACACCTACAATGGGTACTAATATGATAAACATTTTTTACCTACTTTGGTTTCAAATATGTGACACGATCTGCACAAGGGGGTCATAGTGCAGGGGGCACTAAGACCGTTTCCAAATACAGGTCACATATGATGACTTATTATACATTTTGGGTAGTTTTATTTCTCATACTTCATTTTTTATCTATTTATCTTTTTATTGACAAATATGAGGATTTACACTTACTTAGGGTAGTTTTGTTTGTCATTTTTACCTATGATATTTCTCTGATTACAAGCCCAGGCTTATATTGATTTCAAATAAGAAATTAAATTAACTTATAAATGAGGCAGGTTTATAATCTATATGCTTGGGAGGTCACTATGGAAGCCTGCCTAATATTCCGATATTTATCCACTGTTTCTACATATTTCCTGGAATAATTCTCAAATTATGGTGATTAGTATCAACTCTATCTCTATGATGACTTATTTACACCTAGGGTACAAATACGATGACTTGTTTTAAACCTACTTTAGGTACAAATATGATAACTTGTTTTACACCTACTTTAGGTACAAATATGATGACTTATTTTACACCTACTTTGGATACTTTTATATTTTATTTTTTATCTATTTATTTTATATGAATTATTTTACACCTACTTTGGGTACATATATTATGACTTATTTTGCACTTACTTTGTTTATTTTTATTTTTGTATTTTCCATTTTTCATTCATCTTTTTATTCACACAAATATGTGATGACTCATTTTACACCTACTTTAGGAACAAATGTGATGACTTGTTTTACCCCTACTTTAGGTACAAATGTGATGACTTGTTTTACCCCTACTTTAGGTACAAATGTGATGACTTGTTTTACCCCTACTTTAGGTACAAATATGATGACTTATTTTACACCTACTTTGGATACTTTTATATTTTATTTTCTATCTATTTATTTTATATGAATTATTTTAAACCTACTTCAGGTACACAATGTGATTACTTATTTTATGCCTACTTTGGGTTCATAGATGTTTTTCACCTACTTTGGGTAAAATTTGATTACTTGTTTTACACCTACTTTTGGTACAAATAGGATGACCTACTTTGGGTACAAATATGATGACCTGGGTGATGGTTGTACCAAAGACGATGAACCCTCCAATAAACGTGTAGGACAGATTAACCTGCTCCGTCAGAACAAACGACATGACGACCCCAATGTGCTGCGAGTCATTCAGGGCAGGGATAGTCAACTAGAAGAGAGAGCGAGAGAGTGAGAGAGAGAGAGAGAGAGAGAGAGAGAGAGAATGAAGAAGAAATTTAGAGAGAGAGGAGTAAATGTGAAGAAAATCCTATATTCCCAGATCTGCCTGCCAGTAATTGACAGAGATGTATGCTGTCAATATACACTGCTTCAATGTTTTACTGTTATGTCGGTTCACTCTTCAATATTACAAGGATACCTGTTAGATTCAACAGTTACTTCTTAAAGTTAAAGTTTATGCCTGACTATAAATGTCTCTCTGTCCTGTTTATATTTACAACGTTTATTCACACTTTTGTTGTAAGAGAGCATACTTTAACAAATTTCAGATATGTACATTTCACTCACCTTGCGCGTCTGAAATGACAGGAAAGTCCCAAAGATGAGTAGAAGACCCTTAATGGCGAACACTGCTCCCTTAAAGTAGATCTCATAGGTGGATGTACACAGATGGATCTCTTTGATGATCATTTTGTTTCCACCATCCAACGCCTAAGGACATGAACAGAAAGAAGGGGGTGATACTTTATTTTTTTATGACAGGGGACCCGGTTGCTGTTTTTTGCACCAATTGATGGAGTCCTTTAGAGTTATGAAAATAAAAAAAAAAATAAATAACTGTAAAGGGAAAAAGAAAAAAAAAGAAATGTAGATGTAGATAAGCTGGTGAGATAATATCCTTTGTTGTTGTATTAACTTCATCTGCTATGTCCACCGACTTACCTCGTGTATCAGACAATGTGCACTTGCGACCCCATTTTCACTTGGGAAATAATAGATGCATCAGATGTGTTGTTATTTAAGGCTCCGTTGTTAAACCAAGGTGTCTTTTTTTAAGTGTTCGTTTCTAATGCTGTATTTGATTCATTGAGTGTGTGTTTCAAAGATGTATTTCAAAGAGTGGTTGGTAGCACCACAGATAGAGCTATAGAAAGTATATCAATTCCATAACGATAACACATGTGCTTTCGTCAAAAGGCTATATTCGATAGAATCGATCAACAAGTTGCTTTCTCTTTTGGAGGAGAACTCAGACTTCTTGAGAAAGATGTGTCATTGCTCAAAGGTAACATTCGACTCCTTTTGTCAAAAGTGTGTCGACCGAATTTTGTGTAGCAAAGTTCCTTACCCCGGTGTACCAGCTGCTCAACTGAGAAGTATCATGTCCAGACAAACTGAATGGAGTACTTGGTATAGTTCTTCAGTGTATTTCACTTGTAATACCGATGAGATGTGGATGGGAAATATGGCTTACACCCATCTTTCATTTCAAGAGGGTACTTGCTCCAAAGTTGTACACCAAGATTACACCATATACAGTCTGAATTATGACAAACATGTCGAATGTGTACACCCCTCAATGTGTGGGTTCTGTCATGTTCCTCTCCGATATTCGACTATGTTATGTAGAGAGTGTGAACTTGTATTTAGCAACTTGTAAATAATGATGTGTAAATATTATTTATCAAAATAAAAAATAAAATAAATTTGTTTATTAAGTTTTCATTTTTAGTAAACCCGCCCCTACCAAAGGGGCAGGTTTCCAAAAATAAGGGCCCCCCACCCCAAGGACCCCCCCACCCCAAGGGCCCCCCAAATATTTCCCAGTTTTTTTGTTGTTTTTTTTTTCTTGGCAAGTTTTCAGCTTGCCTTTTTTTTATTTATATAAAAAATATCTCACTATAGTCACACCCTCATCTACATAGTAAACCACACCTCTTTATGCTAATAAGGTCACATAACTACTTGCTTGCATACAGCTAATGGTATGACGTGTGGACAGCCAACCAATCAGAGGTCTCCATTTTGGCAAAAAATTTAAAAATAGAGTCACGTAACCAAATTTTTCACCAAAATGACGACCTCTGATTGGTCCATTCAAATTAGGGTCATGTGACCTTATTTGCATAATAGAGGTCACGTGACCTAAACAGCCAGCCAATCAGAGGGTGCCATTTTGGCGGCACACCACAGGGGGTTTGGGTCACGTGACCATTTTGAATTTCCCGCCAAAAGGGAGGGTCTAGGTCACGTGACCCCCCATTTGAATTTCCCACCAAAAGAGAGGTCTCTGATTGGCTGCATCCCCAGTGAGTAATATCCTTAGATTAGCTATAGTCCCATTCCGATACATTAAATACTACTTGTATTCTTATAAAAAAATTCTAACAAAAACAAATTCTCAAAGAATTGCTCAAATGACGATTTTCACTAAAAACTTTTGGTCCCCAAAATCCACCAGCCTCATTGCCAAGAATGGTTTCATTTTATGTAGCTTGTAGGGTAGAAATTTATATTATTCTACAGCACTGATCCATGTATATATAAGCCCACAATGGGGCTGTGTACAAATAACGTCATGCATTTTTGGACCATTTTTGACCCCCCCTCCCCCCTTGTCATGTTTCGTCATACAACACTTGACCCCCCCCTTAGCATGACGTCATGCAGAGAGCTACCCCCCCCCCTCATGAAAAGTTCATGAATAGTGTAGGCTTATTCCAACCTAGCAGGATACATTATTGACCAATCAGAAAATTCCCTTCATTCGGTGCAGACTTTTTAGGGTGCATTACAAAACTCCTTGTACCGCTACCGATCACCCTGGCTGTTATCAGTCCTTATCAGCGTGGTACCAGCTTGAGCAGGGGTCGCCTCAATAAGGATCTGCTACCATGGAATAGCCAAAAAACAAAATTAATTGAAATGGTTCAAAAGGACATATAGTGGGGGTGAATTGGCAATTAAAGATAAGATGAACTAGCACTGATCAACAAATCAACAGAGAAACATGCCAAACACTGTCAGCTTATGGGCCAGGGGAGGGGCTGGCACTTCAATTGTTTTTGATATGGATGTGTGGCTGAACCCCAAACTACATTTACCCTTGCTATTGCACTCGTTCACAGTTTTTTTTTGTCAAAACTCTACTCTTGCTAGGGAACTTTTGGCATGACAATCTTAGATTTTGCTCAAAATATCTTAAATCGACCTTGTTTGGAGAAAATTTGAATTTTTGTTCATGATATTTTCATGAGAACTGAGAAAATATACATGAACATTTCTGAATTTTCAACGTGAATCAGGGTATTTTGCTGAACGTTAACCTTTGCTAGGGACATTTTGCTCAAAGGTAGACCCTTACTAGGGACATTTGTGGACGAAACAGGAGGCTTGCTAGCGACTTTACCCAGAAAAAGTTCCCTTGCCAGCCGCACATATGTGTCTACATTACATAGAGAGTGCCCCCCAGGCTTAAGGGTCCTTATATGCAGGATGCACTATACCCATACCTAATACACAGAGTACTATGGTAGTGATCATATACAAGTATTTCCTGTCACAAAAGGTCCTAAAAACTGTCTAGGTCAATAGTCCTAAACAAGATCTCAGAAAGTGTCACAAATTCTTAGAAGACCTTCAATTGCAATCATACTTCCAATTTATGATATTACAAAGCAATTGAGTCACCTCAGGATTTTACTGTAGTACCTGCAAATAAGGTGAGTCCCATAGAGTTCCATTCAGACAAAGATGTGGAGAGTAAACTAAGGGGGGAAGTCCCTTTTACATCCCCCCAAGCATCTCCTCAATCAAAATAGCAACAGGGTGGTGGAGAGCTCCAAGGGATTACTCCTCAACAACTGGAGGGGGTGGATTGGGAGAGGAGCAAAATAATTTTGATACCTCAAGGAGTTGGAGGGGGAGGGGTAAAAAAAGAAATCATACCTTTTCAGCAAAAAAAGCCTGTGGATACCTATTGATGCTGCCCTGAGGCAGCAGCGCAGATTCAGTGGTATTTTAGCTGCTTCCCAAGGGCAGCAGTGGTCCTTTTTAAAAAGGGTTAAATCGCTATGGGGCCTGGATTAGGGGTAAGAGAAGTGCACCCTGGCCTGGACATCAACTTGACTTTACACTGACATTGATGGCAGTGACACTCATTGAGTGAGATGTCTGAGGAAGGCATGCATGTAGGGCCTATAGGTATTATATTTCCCTACCTTTACAATTTTTCTTTTCTTGCAAAAACCAAAGCAAATTGTGATTTCTTGATGACATGATGTCATGCAGCCAATGACCCCCCCCTCCCCCCCTTGTCATGCTTGGTCATGGGAAGTGGGACCCCCCTCCCCCCCTCCTGCATGACGTCATTTGTACACAGCCCCAATATCCTGTACGCCACACCCTGCACTCTCAGCCCCAATTGTAAATCGGCTATAAAGACCACTGTAGTGGGTATAGTAGAACCCACTGTTGGGTCATTCTTGGATTTGTACTGACAGTAACTAACGGTACTACTGTAATGGTTCGTCTCGTTAAGTTAGATTAAATCATAACGAAGAGAGAGAAAAGTTTCCGGGTAGGCAACCGAGCTTTTATTTTATAGCTTGCGTTACATACGATCACAGCCTCAGAGGACTACATGCTGCTAGGGCATTCGGTTACCCCTTCGGGTAACAACCTGGTTGAGCAGTGGGTAAACCAATACTGAGGAACCTAGGGCTAGGACCAGCCTTATATAGGGGAAAAGCCCGCGAAACTCAGACCGGCCACGTGGCGTGTGGCGGACGAGTGGTAGGCCCCCTGGTGTAGTGGATACGAACCCAGAGGCAGGTGCCACCGCAGTGTATTAATAACCTAGTAAGTGATTGTTTACAATACTAAAAAGAGGTATTAATTACACTTGCTCGATGTGAAATAGGCTATAGTATAAGACTATCCTATTTCTGAAAAATTATACAATAATAGCATCGAGCGTCGTTCATGTCATTTCCATCAGTAGGTTAAACGATAAATATACAATTATCACAGATTTATAGTAACGTTTTGACAACAGTAGGGTCCTGAAAAGGACCGGTGGTTGTAAATAATGATCGTATTACGGTTATTGAACCCGGGAAAAAAAATTTCGACTTTTTAAATTAACAGCTCTGTCCACTTTACAGAGTGAATTAAATATTAATGATCAGATATGAACCATTAATCTGATACTATATGAACACAATTAGGTATTAACCTGAGTAATACAATACTAAGTTTAGAGAAATCCGTTGGACCTTCTCTTATTTTATGGAAAAAATATTTATGCTTTTGAGACGCAGCTCAGTTTATACCTTAGTGTTTTATATTTACAAGTTACAGAAGAAATATAGTCTCTTAATATATTGAGACCAAGAATGACCTATCTAGACAGTTATAGGTCTAGGATTACCTCAAACAATTTTTAGGATTTGCAGATCCAGTATATTTATAGGTACCCTTATATAATAATATATCTTTATAAAAGATATTATATAGTTATGAATACAATTTTACACACAATATAATATTATCAACAAAGTTACTTGTTTTCATGATTGGAGGATGTAACAGGAGTCGGATGCTGCTGATGGCTTGGTATGGGCGAGCTGAACCCTGATGCCTGAAGTGCTATAGTAAAACTTGTTGGTGGGTGTAGCTAAACCCTGATGCCTGTAGTGCTAGCTAACTGGAGGTAATAGTAGATCCAGTTGTAGACTGTTGATGGACTTTATGGGCGTAGCTAAACCCTGATGCCTGTAGTGCTAGCTAACTGGAGGTAATAGTAGATCCAGTTGTAGACTGTTGATGGATTTTATGGGCGTAGCTAAACCCTGATGCCTGTAGTGCTAGCTAACAAATAGTAGTGGTGTAGTAGTAAATCCGGTTTGTAGTTCAAAAGTCCATATTAGTGTAAATTGTCCATGATTTTATAATAGGCACAGTCATTATGGTGTTTACAGCATTCGTACTCCTCCTCCAGAGTGACTTGTTTTTTTTTTTTTTCTGTTTTCAGTTTCCGGATTAGGGTACAGCTTGGTACCCGAATCAATACGGGTTGGATAAAAAATGGTTTCTTATCCAACAATACATAGGAAATAGCACCCCGGGACACACAATTATGTCCGATCTTCATGCAACAGTTTTTTTACTGTTCCATGTTCTCCTCGGGTGGCTGGTTTGGGCCCGGTTGTTGAGCCTGTGGCTGAACGGGGGGGTCCACACCGGTTCCATCCGTAGGTGCCAATGCGGGGAGAGCAGGTGTTAGTTTCACCTTTTGGCGTGCCTCGAACAGGTTCAAAGCATGCTCAGGTGTGCCGTCCCAGTTATCCATGATAACTCCGAAAACCTTGAAGAACTTTTGCTGGTTCTTCATGTTCGTTGCTCGTTCTAGGTCGAGCATCTGAGAAGCTGTTTCCTTCTCGGATAGGGCCTCCTGCCGCAGATTAGCAGCTTCCTGCTTATCTTTGGCAACATCCGCCTTTATCTGAGTCGAGATCCGGTTGATCTTTGACTTCTGGATCGCGTCAATGCACTGGAGAGTGCTCGACACGGTCCGACGATACATATCCAGGTGGAGGTTTTCCAGATGGTGCTGTAACGTCTCAAACTGCTTGCTCTGAATATTGCAAGACAATTTGTCCTCCTTCTTGAAGAAGGTCTCCACTGTCTGGATCAGCTTAGGCCGATGAACCACAGCACCAGGTGGGGGTACCTGACCCTGAGGCTTCGGCTGTGCTCCAGACCCACTCGCAGTGACAGCTACCTGCGTGTGCGAAGAAGCAACCGCAGTAGTAGCCGCACTAGCAGTGGTCGAAGAAGGGCCTTGGTTTGGTAATCCCTGAGCTAGGGGTAACCGCGACAATTCCCTTCTAAGGTCTTTGGCCGTCAACAATGGTGCGGGTGGACGTTGTCTCACCACAGCACTCATTGTAGGTCGGGGAGCTTGACCTCCTACTGTCGGCAGTTCCTGCTTGACCCTCCCGTACTGATCAAAGATTTGCATCTCTGGTCCGGGTGGGCCCATAGCAGGGTACTGCTTCGGGTCTTTGACATTCAAAGGCGCGTGTTTCCGGGCGGACTGGCCACTCGGTCCACTGACACCAAAGAATGTCGGGTTCTGTGCACCTAGTGGAGTTGGTGCTCGCCCATAATGGGAAGGAGTTCCAGTAGGGGATGGAAGATGTGGCTTCTTCCTCCCCCCATTCGTCTGTCTCTCCAACGCCTCCAGTGGTGACCTGGCTCGGCTTGGAGATTGAGATGCCTGTCTCTTCCTATCTGCCGCGGAGGGTCCCTGGCGGTAATCCCTGCGGCTTCGGATCTGTTCTCCGGATGGAGTTACATAAGCCCCACCACGACGGCGGGCCTTGTTGCTCCTCCATTCGTTCAACAGATCGTACTCCTCCTGAGCGTACTCTAGTTTGCCGGACCCGGGAGTCTGGGCAAACCGAGCCTTTAGTTTCTGCTTAGTACCAGGAACCGTAGGCGCAAACTGTTTCGTACTCAGTGTGAGGGAAGCCAACTTCTCTGCATTGAGGCCCTTAAGGTTACCATAGAGTTCGGAGTGAATTTTCATCACCCAATCTATGGCTGCCTCCAGGCCCTCTCCATGCGAAGTCACATAGTGCCGGACCATGTCTCCGCGTCGGGGGGTGACACATCCTGTGCATTTAGCACATTTCTTGCCAACCTCTCGGTCGCAGACATATTCCGGCCTCTGGTGCATATGAACCTCCACGAGATGATGAAGGAACGCGTCTTTCTCGATGAAGAATTCGACCTCACCCTCACTTTGAGTACAACGTTGGAAGGGACAATCCTTACGATCCTCCCCGTAGTACTCATCTAGAGCAAACTTGAGCTTGCCCTTCTGGTCATAATTGTACAGACCATTGGGCGAATTCTTAACGAATTCCCAATAGATCCAGTACATATTGGCCGGCTTTCTATCAGAGAGCTTCTTGCGAAGCCACTCCTCCATATCCTCATGCCTCTCACAGGTGATCCGAGGGGGCAGTCTCCATACGGATTTACTCCCCTTCAGGTGTCCCCTGTGTAGAGGAATGAAGTCAGAAAGTTGCTATTGGCGTTAGCCCAGATAGCAGCCTCTTGCTCGTCAGTCGGAGTGGCATCCACAACTGGGTCAACCGGCTCCTCTCCCTCCGGGTCGGATGGTACATCCACAGGTTGCACAACGGGTTGTTGACCCGCGAGAACCTGGGCTGCAGCATCTTGAGCGTCTCCACTCAAATCGGCCATTACTTCGTGTAGCTTGACGATTGGCACACCGAGCTCAACTTTTACAGTTGGGACAGCCGGTTCAGCTTCTGTATTATCAGCTTGAACGTCTACCTCGATATGTTCAGGTTTGCGTTGGTCAACCCTCTTCTTATTCCTCCTGCGGGATCTGCCGTTAGTAGAAGTGCCAGGCTCGGATGCGTCCGTCTCATTGCCGGAGACATCCGAAGCCTTAGCGCCCTTCTTATTGGCCGAGCGTGGGGACACCCGACGGGTTCGGGTACTGTCGGCCACACTCGTGCTGGTAGAGGGTTCGGTTCCTGACCGCTTCCCTTTACCCTTACCTTTGGTGGGGGTTGTTTTACCCTTTCCACCAGCTGCTTTCACCTTTACTTGCTCAGTCGTAAGGGTAGACTGAGCAGTTTTAAGGGAAGCATCTGCATCAGGCAGGGCCTTCTCAGGTACTACTGCTGCGCCTCCCAAGGTAGGAGCTTCAGCAGGAGACATGAGATGGTCCATCCGATCGGCCATCTTGGCTGTTACTTGCACGGGTGCGGGTCCGGGTACTAACTCCGGATGCGCCAGTGCATACTGCCTCTCCAATAGACGTACTACGAGGTCTTGTATTACCCCGAGTCTGTCTAGTGGAGACACACCAATACGGGCCTCTTCTGCCTCAATGGTTTGAGACGTAATGGGGACCCCTGGACAGTAATCCACAACAGCGTTACCTGCTGCTTCATACTCATCCGCTGTGCCTAACAGTAGGATCTGGTCTCTATCTATATATCTAGAGACCTCATCTGCCTTGACACCGGTATAACCCGTTTTGTCAGACACGTAGGAAGGCCTATAAGAGGGATTCCTTCGGAAAGCCATTTCTGCGTCCCAGACGGCTTTACGAAACCATAAGTGGACTACCAATCCTTTGGCCATCTGATGGTAATCCATCAACCAGGACTCCGGAAAGGTATTAGCCCATTGCGGATGAGCACATTCCCAGATTGCGTTGACAACACGTTCATCAACTTCTCTGGGCGTCCCATAACAGGTAGGTATCAGCATTTCCTCAGAAATTGCTAACATCCGTCCGTCATAGGGACCGGCTACATCGTGCCATTCTGGACTGTCTGGAAGGGGCAGCTCTAGGTACATTGGCCTGTCAACCGGAGAAGCAGGTCCCAAAGCACCGAATGAGGTACTCCCACCAAGACGGGGCGGCAGTTGAGGGGGAGGTGGCATCAGAGCCCTGTCATGAGACTGGGCTCCTGCCGGTTCTCCACTCAAACCTTCGGATGGAGGGGCTACGTAAGGCTCACCTACATCAATTTGTTGTTGAACGCCTCGGCGTTCAGGACTAACTTGTCTGGAGTTGTCGGATGCGTCGTAGAACGATTCTACGTCGCTATCGTCTACTCCAGAGAAGTACTGATCAACATTCATTTGTTGATCCATCTGTTCACAATCAGCATCGTATTGCTGATCGTCGTATGTATAAGTGGGACTCTGTGGAGAACCACTTCCATACTCTGGCGGGGTGCTGGCACCGGCACCACCGCCAAGGCGGACGGCCTCTTCTGCCATCGACAGAAGTGGCTGTTCGGGGATAAAATATCCCAATCCACCGGATAAGCAGTAAGTACTGCTTACCCAGTGAAAGGCGGGTGCCTTTTAACGAGGGCACACCTCGGAATATGGCTGTCACGGGCTATCAGACTCCAACAAGAGTAAGACCACCCTCGGCCACGTCTTCTTCCTTCGCAGGAATAAGACAATATGGCGGGATACTCGAACTTGAATCGCTGCGCATGATCAAACCGGCGCCTCACGTGACCATTCGAAAATGGGTCAACAACTTTCCCGCGTGCCCTTAATTAGGTCACGCGCCCTTACATAAAAACAATACAATACCCGATCGGTCGTCCGTCCGTACTCAGGGTTCAACTATGACAATTCGCTAGGTATTCTGGAGTTTATGGATAGCATAAGCATATCCACTGGATTATCCGTCCAAAACCATGGGTACATTGTCATAGGGCCTTTTCCAGAAACTCATGACCGGCTCAAATATACATTGAATAAGGTTACAACATATAACAGTACACAGTACAGGACAACACACTCGTTGTGTTAACAGGCTAGGTTACGGCAGTCTGTAGCAACCTTGGACTGCGTCTAAGAGGTTTTGAGGCCTCTTTTATTGACCTGGTATCCATAAGAGCCTTTTCCAAAGTCTTCTTAGCCTTAGAAGGACCTTTCCTCTTATTTTTACCTGCGCCTGCCGAGACTTTTTGTATCTTCCCCTGCTTTCCGGATGTTACGACAGGGGGCACCACCCTCTTCGGGTCTGCAACCTTCCGTGGCCGCCCGGGTCCTCGCTTTCGGGTCGGTACCACTTCGAGTTGCTTAACACGACTCTGTTCCATTACTTCCAATAGACCATCGCCATACATTTCGGTGGAGGTATCCCTCCCTCTCCATGGGCGTAGTCTCGCTACATTTGACTTGTAACATTTACCAAGCTGTGATTTAATAATCACTGTGCAATCACTAATAACCTGAGTTATAGTGAAAGGTCCATCCCAATTGCTGGCTAATTTCAGGTTGGCTAGAGGTTGGTGTAGACGCAGTACTCTATCTCCTAGATTAAAAAATCTAGCTTTTAGACCTGTGTCATAGCCAACTTTCTGCCAACGCGCAGTTTTCTGCAACTCGTCTCTAACCCTCTCATAGGCTTGTTTGAAATTATCCCGTAGGGATTCTACAAACATCACCTGGCAAGGGGTTTCCGGATTCATTCTTATTACGCCAAACACCAAATCGGCTGGCATAATCAAATCCTCTCCAAAAACGAGGAGATTAGGAGAACAGTTTGTGCTCGAATGTACAGTGCCATTATAGGCATGTACCACGAATTCACATTGTTCATCCCAATCATCCATCTGCTCATTTACCAGAGACTTCAATACTTGGATCAAAGTCCTATTGAATCTCTCTACTTGTCCATCGCTCTGTGGTCTATAGGGATTAGTTCTTGTCTTGCAAATCGCCAGACAATTACACATCTCTTGCCACAGACTAGACTCAAATTCTCTGCCTTGGTCACTATGTAACATGAGTGGGACACCTAAGTGCAGCACCCACCCTTTTACAAAGGCCATAGCACAAGTAACAGCCTTATGGTCCGGTAGAGGAAACACTCGGGTGTACTTGGTATAATAATCAGACACGACCATCATACACGTGTTGCCACTAGGAGTGGGGGGAATCCCACTAATAATGTCAACAGCTATTCTAGCAAACCTTACACCAAACAGTTCCTGGGATAATGGCAGCTTGCCTAACCCGGGTCCTGGTTTGTTCTTACAGCACTCGGGACAGGTCTCCACCCATCGGGTGAGATCTGTACTCATGCCGGGCCAATAGTATCGTCTGGTCAGACGTTCTAGAGACCGTTTCTTTCCAAAGTGTCCACTAGTTCTATGTCCATGACAGAAATACATAATATCTCGTCGCATAGCACTGGGTATGACAACTTGCAAGGTTTTCTTCCTATTAGAATGGTTCTTCCATCGGAACAGAATACCATCCCGGACTTCTAGCTCGGCCCATTGAGCTAAGAATCGTCTCATCTCTCTGTTTTCCAATGACACTTCGGGTCTTGGAGGACAGATACCCTGATTAAGGAACTTAATCAAACGTGATGTGACTGCGTCAGATTCCTGGAACTGCTGGATGGTCTCCAAGGACCAATTCAAGACATGTTCCGGATGGGTTTCGAATGGAACTCGAACCCCTGCCAACACAGCATTGTGTGCTCCACAATCAGTGCACTCAGCATTTGCACACTTCCTCACTGGGATTCTAGACAAAGCATCTGCATTCAAATGCTTTGCCCCGGCTCGGTGTTCAATCTGGCTGTGATTTAGACCGAATTCGGATAGGTGTGCTAACCAGCGACCTATCATCCCCTCTGCATCTTTGAAGTTCAATAACCATCTGAGGGAAGAGTGGTCAGTCCGTAGAGTGAAATCACTCCCCCACAAAAAGTGCTTGAACTTCTTCGTATAGACCACCACAGCCAACAACTCACGTTTAGTGGTACAATAATTTCTTTGAGTTTTACTCAACGTGTTACTAGCGAAGGCTATAGGAACTTCAACCCCATCCTGGACCTGAGAAAGGGCGGCTCCTATGCTTTCATTACTAGCATCACTATCTAGAATGAAATGATCATTCTCCGTAGGGTACTTCAACACAGGTGTACTTGCAAACAAATCCTTTATTTTCATAAAGGCCTCGTCTTGCTCGGATCCCCAAGGGAATTGTTCCTTTCTTATCCCGGGTGTCCAGTGGGACAAACTCTGGATAGGAAAGGCAACCCTTGAATATCCTGGAATAAAGTCCCGGTAGTAGGAACAGAATCCGAGGAAGGATCTGACTTCTTTCGCATTCTTGGGTGCCTGCCAATTTGACACGGCATCCAGTTTCTCCGGATCGGCTTTAATCCCTTCATTCGAGATTATTCGCCCCAAGTAATTAATAGATCTTTTGAAAAGATCGCACTTCTTGGGCTTCAGCTTCAAACCATTAGTAATGATCCTTTCCAGGACCATACCTAAATTTTCCAAGCATTCTTCGTATGTCTTCCCAAAGACAATCACATCATCTAGATAGACGAGACATTTCTTCCATAAGAGGTCACTTAATAAAGTTTCCATCATGGCTTCAAATGTCGCCGGTGCATTGCACAATCCAAACGGCATCACATTATATTGGAATAATCCAATATGACTGGAAAAGGCCGTCTTCTCCATATCTTTCGGATGCATACCCACTTGCCAGTACCCGGATTGTAAGTCTAGAGAGCAATACCATTGCTTACCTCCAAGGGAGTCTATAGTCTCGTCAATCCGTGGTAAGGGATATGAATTCTTCTTGGTCATACCATTCAATTTCCGGTAATCTATGCAGAAACGGATGGTACCATCTTTCTTAGTCACCATGCACACAGGGCTAGACCAAGGACTGGTTGATGGAATTATTACATCCTGTTCAAGCATTTTAGCTATCTCCTCCTCAGCTACCTTTTTTTTTTTTAGTGGGAGTCTTCTATAAGGAATCTTAAAAGGTTCATTCTCACCAGTGTCAATCGTATGCAGTACCTTATCGGTACGCCCCAATTTTTCACTTGGTGCTGCAAAAGCTTTACGGTACTTGTATAACAAGTCAGTTAGAGCTTCACGTTGTTCATCACTTTCTACATGGCTTTCGGCTACTATAATGTCTAGTTCCGGGCTCCTTTCGGGTGAGGAAGGGGCTCCGGGTGCCGAAACATGTTTACAGTCTTCTACCAATTCAGACAGGACAACCGACCCGAGGGTCGTATCCTTCTGTACGTAGACAGTCTTATTACCGGTATTGGATATAGGAACCACCGTCCAGGCAGCGTTAGCTACTAGAACGTCGGCGGATTCCAATCCGATACTTGACAACATGGCCATGTCTGGCTCTACAACTCCAGTTTTTCCTGAAAACTGTCTGTCCGCTCGACATAAGACATCACAGGCTGTGCCTGGTGGTATCTTAACAGTCTGGGCTACACTGGCTACACTGCTTACTTGCCTAATCACACATTGTACTTCGAGATGATACGGGTCTCTCACTTCCAATATTCCCCTCTGGGAATCTAACCTTGCTCCATATAATGCAGCAAAATCCAGACCAAGTATACCATCATCCGCGATGTTCGCCACAGTAGGAGTAAGGATGAAGTCCTTATCTTCCTGTAGACTGAACCTCATACATATTCTACCGAACGTTTGTATCATGCTACCGTCGGCCGTACGAGCATTTCCTTCCGTTCTGAAAGTTTCATGATTCGTAGGCAAAAGATCGTAGAATCTCTTAGCAATACAGGAGTGGCTAGCACCCGTATCGACAAGAAACTCAGCGGATCTACCACTCACAGATACAACTGCGTACCACCTCCTACCTTTCAAGTAGGTAGGACTACTTGTGTACTTAGCAAGTTCCGTCTTAGCGCCGAGGTCAAATCCACATCCCTCCAAGAACTTGAGACAAGGATGACCCGGGGGGAGTTGGGCACACCCCACCCTGGCCAACTCGTTGGCCGCTCCCTCTGGACTGATATCGGGTTTCCCCTCTGTGTTCTTCTGCCGGTTCTTGACACCTGGTGTACTATCAGTCTCCCCAGCCTCATGAGTAAGGAGCTGATCAGGCTCCTTAACTTCACTGCTGGGCGAAATCGCTAGAGGATTCTCACCAGTACCGCAAGCGGCGATAGGCTGGCAGTCATGGCAATCATTAATTCGGGGGGTAATCCGGTTGCCTTCATGGACACCCCCTCTCAGTTTTCCTTCTTCACTGAGTCCTCCTTACCCGGATTGTTCCGGTAACGAGTGTTTCTATAAACTGGCTTATCTGCCTCACACTCGGCAGCATAATGCCCAGTTTCCTGACATCTAAAGCATGTCACTACGCTCCTATCAGGCTTAGGCCTCCTAAGATTTTCAGTAATCTTCTTTACCAAATTGTTAACCAGGTCCTCTGATAAAGACGGACCCGTAGTGGGTTTGGTATCGGGTTGAGTCACAGGAGGTTTAGAAGTGCTCACTTTCTCCTTGACGTAACCCGGTTTCTTTCCCCAGTTCCGGTTATACCGGGGGTTCCCTTGGCCAATGGCCCCAACGTTTTCATCTTCGTCAGGTTCCCCTGATTCGGATGAATCGGTTTCGGGTATTCCCTCCGGGATTATCATTGCTGACATCCGTTGGGGTACCTTCCCGGCAAAGATACGGGCCTTTCGATCATAATGATCTAGGGACTGGAACAAATCTGTCAGAGAGGCATCATTCTTCCAAGCTTCACAGGCTACTGTCCTGTGTTCCTGATTCCGCAATCCTTCAATGAATTGTTTAAACATCTCATCTAGGAAGCATTCATCATCTAGTCTCCATTGAGGTCTGGCTTTATGCAACAGTCGTTGACATTCTAAGCCGAACACTTTGGCAGATTCCTTAGGCTTCTGCGTTCTTTTAGTGAACGTCAGCCAAGGATCTTCTCCAACTATATCCCCATATAGATATGAAGCAATCTCTATGAGTTCATCATATTTCATATGGGCTGAGAGTCCTACTATTTGAGAATCTCTCCATTGCTCCATGGCTCCTTTTCCGTCGCCTTCCTTTAACCAGCATACTAGATAAGGGAGAGCTTCCGCTTTACCCCATCCATTGCAGTTAAAGACATCCGCGCAGCCTTGATACTCCTCCTTCCAAGGGTTCTTGGCATTAAAGGGGGTAGGTATCTTAGCTACTCTACGAGCCGGATTCGTGGATCCAGTAAGGGATAAACCCTTACTCCATTCCATGATCTCCGTATCATCCAGACCTTGATTGTAGCAATCAACACCTAAGTTAGCAATCGCTGCATTAGAGTCATGCAGCGCTTGTAACCCTGGAGAAAGAGATACTCGGCGACTGAGTCTCTTTTTCCTTGGAGGATTTGTACCATAAGTACTTCCAGGGCCTCCAGGCGGTGGTCCTCCTCCGCCCCTGATCCTCCTGCTCCGTATGGAGGCACCTGTGAGAAGGTGTATCCGCTGGTTTGAGGAGTTGGCCCAAGATTATTGGTGGGTTGTGTATTTCCACAAAAGCTAAAGAAACCACTATTGGGATTAGTGTTTCCTCCTGTTCCATTTGGCTGATTTCCATTATTGGAACCAGTCCCACCAGCAGGGGGTATACTTCTGGAACAATCTCCGGAAGGTCCGGATCCTTGGTCACATCCGGATTGCCCTCCAGCTGGACTGGAATTCCCGGATGATTGTCCGGTTGTTCCTCCGGACATGTTCCGGGTGTTACCTTTGGACGGACTCGCTCCTGTTTGGGATTGATTCCATCCATACTGGGCATACGGGCCATTTGGTCCCCCTAAAGGTGACTGTTGTGGCCATCCGCCGTGAAAGGTGGGAGTGTTTGCCGAGTGGCTTTGTTTAGTTCCACTCGCAGAGTCAACCCCACCATTTCCCGTACCTAGACCAAGAGGTTGGAAGGTATTATCCGTAAATCTAACCTGATGACTTTTTACTTCTTCATAATGAGGTACAGTTGTCTCTGTTACCCCGTCATCGCCCCTTAAAGAGTTCATCTGGTTACTCGTCGTGTTTAGGGCAACTCCTGAAACGGTGAAGTCTGATTCAAGAGTGCCTACTGCACAACCAGTATCTTCTAGATACTTTGACATCTGGATAGCTTTAGCTTCCAGTTCGGAATAATCATCCATCATCTTTGTCTGTTTGGCAGCCAAATCTGTGGATTCACGTATCCATTGACCTTTGAGTTTTTCATGTTCATCGGTTTGTTTTTGATACGTTTTCCGAGCATCCTTGAAGGCTGATTCAATTTTCATCAGCTCTTCTTGGTACTTGCCATAGGCCGTTTGAGTTGAATTTAACTCTTGTTTAGTTCTATTCAACTCATCACACGAGGCTCTGTATTCCAGGTCCGCCGTGTATAGTGCATCACGATACTGTTCGTGCTGGAGTTGAAAATCTTGTTTTTCTTTCTCCATCTGATCCAATAACAATTGTTGTTGGCGTCTACAACTTTGATCGTAATCAAGACGTTCTGATATCAACTGTTTGTTTTCAGTCAGAATCTTGTCTCGGGTTCCGGTCAGTGTAATAAGATCCTTCTGGATCTTCTCGTATTCAGCTCTCATATCTTCAAGCTCGTCCATTTTGTTCCTTTCGAATCCACATTTCTGGTGTTTAATTCGAGAACTATATGGTGTTTCAAACATACCTGCACTAGGCTTTGGTACCTCAAATGGTAGTTTACAAAATTGAGCAGTACTTTTATGCATTGGTGCAGGTTTCGAAGTACCTCCTGGCATGAATAAGGAGTCTCCAAATTCATCCAGTTCATCATGTAAGTTTTTTCTTACATCCTCTAACCCATCAGGGTAGTGTTCCAGTGGATTTCTCCACTCTGTACCTTGGGGTGGTGATTTGATTTCACCATCCTCCATCGGGGAGTTTAGCTCATAATCTGGGCCATTTCCCCTGACTGGGCTCAGCTCAGTCATTTCTGACTGCGCTTACCCGAAGACCAACTGGTCACGGCACTAGTGTAATGGTTCGTCTCGTTAAGTTAGATTAAATCATAACGAAGAGAGAGAAAAGTTTCCGGGTAGGCAACCGAGCTTTTATTTTATAGCTTGCGTTACATACGATCACAGCCTCAGAGGACTACATGCTGCTAGGGCATTCGGTTACCCCTTCGGGTAACAACCTGGTTGAGCAGTGGGTAAACCACTACTGAGGAACCTAGGGCTAGGACCAGCCTTATATAGGGGAAAAGCCCGCGAAACTCAGACCGGCCACGTGACGTGTGGCGGACGAGGGGTAGGCCCCCTGGTGTAGTGGATACGAACCCAGAGGCAGGTGCTGCCACCTGCCATCCGGATTCCCCCACCACACCCGAAGGACCTAGGTCTGAGTCTCACGGGTGCATGAACGTTAAAGTGTAAAATACCATACCCCTACACTACTGTTTTCCAAATATAAAAACAATGTACTGTTAAAAGCTTAGCGCAATCTGACAGTGTGTGCGCCATGATAAAATTAAGCCTCGGGTGACTGATACAGTATATTTCCTCCATTTACCTTCCACGATCGTGGCCCAAAATAGTGGGTGGATTTTGAAAATTCAAAAGAGTAGGGTTGGTAGGGTACCCTGGAAGGCCTCCATTAGCTGTTCCTTGGTACAATCTGACATAGACGGGTAAACGTCCCACCACATGTCGTCAATGTCACCCGGTACGATCCACACATGTTTACGTCCATATAGACCCGCCTTGTATGCCTGTATATAACAAATATAGCACACTACATGGAAACATCCACACACACACGCAAATGTCATGAAAGACAGTTGTGAACAAAGGAAGTGGGGAAAGGACTTGCTGTTTAATAGGTTTGCTCTGAGTAGATCTAGCTGATTAACATACCCATCGGTATTAAACATGAGAAGTAGAAAGCGATATGACCATGCTATCTACGAACCCAGAGATCTTTTATAAGCGTGATTAGAAGATCCAATTGATCAGCCCTTGCAAATACATACTTGCAAAGTCTTTTGAATTTGTCCTCATGGTTTTAGATCCATTGAACACACTAGCATACTATCAATCTACCATTTATAGAATCCACTGCACAGGATAAATGGTGTGCATTCAAGTATCTGGGTCTAAATATTACCAGTTTATGAAGTACACTCTATACGTAAAACCTACATGTAGTACCCGGTAGTATACAAATATCCCCTATCCCCCTCTCTTCTGCTCATAGTTTGAAATTAAACATGAACCGACGACCCCAGAATCCAGATGACTGATTGCTATCTTTAAGCAAGATTAATGATAATATATAGAGGACAATAACAATAAGTACAATGCTGTATATAGTTAACACTAAACTGCAATAAGTGCCACCTAGTGGTGTATCAATGAACCATGCTCAGTGGTCGTCATGATACCACAGCTGCATTCATGCATCATGATGACTAATATTTGATGCACTCCCGTTGTCACGATGCAGCACTGGTACATCCTAACTACCGTAATCTGCCGCGTATAAGGCGCGTCTTATACGAGGGGTTTTAGTTCTTCCTGGATCCACAAGGGGGACACCAAGAGCTTTATTTTGATAAGTTACACTCCCCCTAACTCAAAAAAATAAGATAGGGGGATTAAGGAGGGGGGGGGGGGGTTGGGGGGCCCTAGCTACACATAGCTTTTTGAATTTTGAAAATCCATTCAGTAGAACCAAAGTTATGATTTTTGGATTTTTTTGACAATATTCCTCAACTCTTGGTGCGACTTATACGCGAGGTGCACCTTATACGCGAGAGATTACGGTAGGTCTCTTCATAGGCCTACATTCGTGCATTACGACGACCAGTAGCTATTTTTGAATCAGGCCTAATATATATCTACATCTGTGGCCTAATACGTCACGTGGCCTGTAAATGGTTGACCCAGTGAGTCTTGATCCTTGCCAACTTATCATTGGGCTGTGCAACCATCTCAGCTCTAAAACAAGGAATCTTATTAAAATGCATGCCAATTCCAAATATATATTTAAAACATTGATATCAAAATATGTAACATTAATTCCCCAATCGCCCTGTATGTAAATACAATAGCCATATTTAGATGCCTTTGTGTAGGGCGTGTAGATAGTCCCATAGGACATGGTGCACACCTTATGTGTGGGTGACGGACCATGTATGGGTATATAAACGTACAAGGTGCATGGGTCAACTGCCCGGATGAACCTCGGTGGTCCGGGGTGCAGGCTTCAAACCTGTAGCTGACTGACGTCAGAGTGGTTCAATTCCACCTTTCGGGCGGTGATAAAGATCTAATCTATGATGTGATGTGACAATTTTATGCTGTACAAAACCTTTTGGTTGTGAATTTCCCGAGAATTTCCATGGTCCTCTGTACATCATCTGTTTATAATGTCAAGATATTTTAAGAGGGAGACATTGGAAGACAGGAAGGGTCAGGAAGACAATGACAGAGAGAGAGATGGATAGAGAGAGCGAAAGAGAGAAAACACACAGATAAGAGAGCCAGAGATGGAGAGAGACAGACATAGAGGGGAGAGACAGACACAGAGAGAAACAGACACAAAGGGCCGAAACAGACATAGAAAGGAGAGACAGACCCAGAGGGGAGGGACAGACACAGAGGGGTAGAGACAGACACAGAGGGGAGAGACAGACACAGAGGGGTAGAGACAGAGACAGAGGGGAGATACAGACAGACACAGAGGGGAGAGACAGACAGACACAGAAGGGAGAGACAGCCACAGAAGGGGGAGATACAGCCACAGAAGGGAGAGACAGCCACAGAAGGGGGAGGCAGCCACAGAAGGGGGAGATACAGACACAGAGGGGAAAGAGAGACATCCACAGAAGGGGAGATACAGGCACAGAGGGGAGAGACAGGCAAAGAGGGGAAAGGCAGACACTAAGGGGAGAACCAGAGGGGAGAGACAGGCAAAGAGGGGAAAGGTAGACACTAAGGGGAGAGCCAGGGAGACACAGAGGGGAGAAACAGAAGGACACAGAGGGGACAGACAGACACAGAGGGGACAGACAGACACAGAGGGGACAGACAGACACAGAGGGGACAGACAGACACAGAGGGGACAGACAGACACAGAGGGGACAGACAGACACAGAGGGGACAGACAGACACAGAGGGGACAGACAGACACAGAGGGGACAGGCAGACACAGAGGGGATACATACAGACAGAGAGGGGACAGACAGACACAGAGGGGATACATACAGACAGAGAGGGGACAGACAGACACAGAGGGGACAGAAAGCCACAGAGGGGATACATACAGACACAGAGGGGACAGACAGACACAGAGGGGACAGACAGACACAGAGGGGACAGACAGACACAGAGGGGACAGACAGACACAGAGGGGACAGACAGACACAGAGGGGACAGACAGACACAGAGGGGATACATACAGACACAGAGGGGACAGACAGACACAGAGGGGACAGACAGACACAGAGGGGACAGACAGACACAGAGGGGACAGACAGACACAGAGGGGACAGACAGACACAGAGGGGACAGACAGACACAGAGGGGATGCATACAGACACAGAGGGGAGAGACAGACACAGAGGGGAGAGACAGACACAGAGGGGACAGACAGACACAGAGGGGACAGACAGACACAGAGGGGACAGACAGACACAGAGGGGTAGAGACAGACACAGAGGGGAGATACAGACAGACACAGAGGGGAGAGACAGACAGACACAGAAGGGAGAGACAGCCACAGAAGGGGGAGAAACAGCCACAGAAGGGAGAGACAGCCACAGAAGGGGGAGGCAGCCACAGAAGGGGGAGATACAGACACAGAGGGGAAAGAGAGACATCCACAGAAGGGGAGATACAGGCACAGAGGGGAGAGACAGGCAAAGAGGGGAAAGGCAGACACTAAGGGGAGAGCCAGAGGGGAGAGACAGGCAAAGAGGGGAAAGGTAGACACTAAGGGGAGAGCCAGGGAGACACAGAGGGGAGAAACAGAAGGACACAGAGGGGACAGACAGACACAGAGGGGACAGACAGACACAGAGGGGACAGACAGACACAGAGGGGACAGACAGACACAGAGGGGACAGACAGACACAGAGGGGACAGACAGACACAGAGGGGACAGACAGACACAGAGGGGACAGACAGACACAGAGGGGACAGACAGACACAGAGGGGACAGACAGACACAGAGGGGACAGACAGACACAGAGGGGATACATACAGACAGAGAGGGGACAGACAGACACAGAGGGGATACATACAGACAGAGAGGGGACAGACAGACACAGAGGGGACAGACAGCCACAGAGGGGATACATACAGACACAGAGGGGACAGACAGACACAGAGGGGACAGACAGACACAGAGGGGACAGACAGACACAGAGGGGACAGACAGACACAGAGGGGACAGACAGACACAGAGGGGATACATACAGACACAGAGGGGACAGACAGACACAGAGGGGACAGACAGACACAGAGGGGACAGACAGACACAGAGGGGACAGACAGACACAGAGGGGACAGACAGACACAGAGGGGATACCATACAGACACAGAGGGGACAGACAGACACAGAGGGGACAGACAGACACAGAGGGGACAGACAGACACAGAGGGGACAGACAGACACAGAGGGGACAGACAGACACAGAGGGGACAGACAGACACAGAGGGGACAGACAGACACAGAGGGGACAGACAGACACAGAGGGGGGGGGGAGAAACACACACAGAGGGGGAGAGAGACAGAAACAGAGGAGAGAGACAGACAGACACAGAGGGGAGAAACAGACAGACACAGAGGGGAGAGACAAACAGACACAGAGGGGACAGACATACAGACAAAGAGGGGAGAGACAGACACAGAGGGTAGAGACAGGCAGACACAGAGGGTAGAGACAGGCAGACACAGAGGGTAGAGACAGGCAGACACAGAGGGTAGAGACAGGCAGACACAGAGGGTAGAGACAGGCAGACACAGAGAGGAGAGACAGACAGACACAGAGGGGACAGATATACAGACACAGAGGAGAGAGACAAACACAGAGGAGATACAGACAAGCAGAGAGGGGTAGAGACTTACAGACACAGAGAGAAGAGACACACAGGGAAGAGGCAGACACAGAGGGGAGAGACAGGCAAACACAGTGGGGAGAGACAGGCAGATACAGAGAGGAGAGACAGACAGACACAGAGGGGAAAGAGAGGCAGCCACAGAAGGGAAAGACAGACACAGAGGGGACAGACAGACACAGAGGGGACAGACAGACACAGAGGGGACAGACAGACACAGAGGGGACAGACAGACACAGAGGGGACAGACAGACACAGAGGGGACAGACAGACACAGAGGGGACAGACAGACACAGAGGGGACAGACAGACACAGAGGGGACAGACAGACACAGAGGGGACAGACAGACACAGAGGGGACAGACAGACACAGAGGGGACAGACAGACACAGAGGGGACAGACAGACACAGAGGGGACAGACAGACACAGAGGGGACAGACAGACACAGAGGGGACAGACAGACACAGAGGGGACAGACAGACACAGAGGGGACAGACAGACACAGAGGGGACAGACAGACACAGAGGGGACAGACAGACACAGAGGGGACAGACAGACACAGAGGGGACAGACAGACACAGAGGGGACAGACAGACACAGAGGGGACAGACAGACACAGAGGGGACAGACAGACACAGAGGGGACAGACAGACACAGAGGGGACAGACAGACACAGAGGGGATACATACAGACACAGAGGGATGAGACTGACACACACTGAGGGGGGAGTGTGTGTCTGACAAAGATGGGACACACAGACACAGAGGGGAGAGACAGACACAGAGGGGGGGGAGAAACACACACAGAGGGGGGAGAGAGACAGAAACAGAGGAGAGAGACAGACAGACACAGAGGGGAGAAACAGACAGACACAGAGGGGAGAGACAAACAGACACAGAGGGGACAGACATACAGACAAAGAGGGGAGAGACAGACACAGAGGGTAGAGACAGGCAGACACAGAGGGTAGAGACAGGCAGACACAGAGGGTAGAGACAGGCAGACACAGAGGGTAGAGACAGGCAGACACAGAGGGTAGAGACAGGCAGACACAGAGAGGAGAGACAGACAGACACAGAGGGGACAGATATACAGACACAGAGGAGAGAGACAAACACAGAGGAGATACAGACAAGCAGAGAGGGGTAGAGACTTACAGACACAGAGAGAAGAGACACACAGGGAAGAGGCAGACACAGAGGGGAGAGACAGGCAAACACAGCGGGGAGAGACAGGCAGACACAGAGAGGAGAGACAGACAGACAGACACAGAGGGGACAGATATACAGACACAGAGGAGAGAGACAAACACAGAGGAGATACAGACAAGCAGAGAGGGGTAGAGACTTACAGACACAGAGAGAAGAGACACACAGGGAAGAGGCAGACACAGAGGGGAGAGACAGGCAAACACAGTGGGGAGAGACAGGCAGATACAGAGAGGAGAGACAGACAGACACAGAGGGGAAAGAGAGGCAGCCACAGAAGGGAAAGACAGACACAGAGGGGACAGACAGACACAGAGGGGACAGACAGACACAGAGGGGACAGACAGACACAGAGGGGACAGACAGACACAGAGGGGACAGACAGACACAGAGGGGACAGACAGACACAGAGGGGACAGACAGACACAGAGGGGACAGACAGACACAGAGGGGACAGACAGACACAGAGGGGATACATACAGACACAGAGGGATGAGACTGACACACACTGAGGGGGGAGTGTGTGTCTGACAAAGATGGGACACACAGACACAGAGGGGAGAGACAGACACAGAGGGGGGGGGAGAAACACACACAGAGGGGGGAGAGAGACAGAAACAGAGGAGAGAGACAGACAGACACAGAGGGGAGAAACAGACAGACACAGAGGGGAGAGACAAACAGACACAGAGGGGACAGACATACAGACAAAGAGGGGAGAGACAGACACAGAGGGTAGAGACAGGCAGACACAGAGGGTAGAGACAGGCAGACACAGAGGGTAGAGACAGGCAGACACAGAGGGTAGAGACAGGCAGACACAGAGGGTAGAGACAGGCAGACACAGAGAGGAGAGACAGACAGACACAGAGGGGACAGATATACAGACACAGAGGAGAGAGACAAACACAGAGGAGATACAGACAAGCAGAGAGGGGTAGAGACTTACAGACACAGAGAGAAGAGACACACAGGGAAGAGGCAGACACAGAGGGGAGAGACAGGCAAACACAGCGGGGAGAGACAGGCAGACACAGAGAGGAGAGACAGACAGACAGACACAGAGGGGACAGATATACAGACACAGAGGAGAGAGACAAACACAGAGGAGATACAGACAAGCAGAGAGGGGTAGAGACTTACAGACACAGAGAGAAGAGACACACAGGGAAGAGGCAGACACAGAGGGGAGAGACAGGCAAACACAGTGGGGAGAGACAGGCAGATACAGAGAGGAGAGACAGACAGACACAGAGGGGAAAGAGAGGCAGCCACAGAAGGGAAAGACAGACACAGAGGGGACAGACAGACACAGAGGGGACAGACAGACACAGAGGGGACAGACAGACACAGAGGGGACAGACAGACACAGAGGGGACAGACAGACACAGAGGGGATACATACAGACACAGAGGGGACAGACAGACACAGAGGGGACAGACAGACACAGAGGGGACAGACAGACACAGAGGGGACAGACAGACACAGAGGGGACAGACAGACACAGAGGGGATACCATACAGACACAGAGGGGACAGACAGACACAGAGGGGACAGACAGACACAGAGGGGACAGACAGACACAGAGGGGACAGACAGACACAGAGGGGACAGACAGACACAGAGGGGACAGACAGACACAGAGGGGACAGACAGACACAGAGGGGACAGACAGACACAGAGGGGGGGGGGGAGAAACACACACAGAGGGGGAGAGAGACAGAAACAGAGGAGAGAGACAGACAGACACAGAGGGGAGAAACAGACAGACACAGAGGGGAGAGACAAACAGACACAGAGGGGACAGACATACAGACAAAGAGGGGAGAGACAGACACAGAGGGTAGAGACAGGCAGACACAGAGGGTAGAGACAGGCAGACACAGAGGGTAGAGACAGGCAGACACAGAGGGTAGAGACAGGCAGACACAGAGAGGAGAGACAGACAGACACAGAGGGGACAGATATACAGACACAGAGGAGAGAGACAAACACAGAGGAGATACAGACAAGCAGAGAGGGGTAGAGACTTACAGACACAGAGAGAAGAGACACACAGGGAAGAGGCAGACACAGAGGGGAGAGACAGGCAAACACAGTGGGGAGAGACAGGCAGATACAGAGAGGAGAGACAGACAGACACAGAGGGGAAAGAGAGGCAGCCACAGAAGGGAAAGACAGACACAGAGGGGACAGACAGACACAGAGGGGACAGACAGACACAGAGGGGACAGACAGACACAGAGGGGACAGACAGACACAGAGGGGACAGACAGACACAGAGGGGACAGACAGACACAGAGGGGACAGACAGACACAGAGGGGACAGACAGACACAGAGGGGACAGACAGACACAGAGGGGACAGACAGACACAGAGGGGACAGACAGACACAGAGGGGACAGACAGACACAGAGGGGACAGACAGACACAGAGGGGACAGACAGACACAGAGGGGACAGACAGACACAGAGGGGATACATACAGACACAGAGGGATGAGACTGACACACACTGAGGGGGGAGTGTGTGTCTGACAAAGATGGGACACACAGACACAGAGGGGAGAGACAGACACAGAGGGGGGGGAGAAACACACACAGAGGGGGGAGAGAGACAGAAACAGAGGAGAGAGACAGACAGACACAGAGGGGAGAAACAGACAGACACAGAGGGGAGAGACAAACAGACACAGAGGGGACAGACATACAGACAAAGAGGGGAGAGACAGACACAGAGGGTAGAGACAGGCAGACACAGAGGGTAGAGACAGGCAGACACAGAGGGTAGAGACAGGCAGACACAGAGGGTAGAGACAGGCAGACACAGAGGGTAGAGACAGGCAGACACAGAGAGGAGAGACAGACAGACACAGAGGGGACAGATATACAGACACAGAGGAGAGAGACAAACACAGAGGAGATACAGACAAGCAGAGAGGGGTAGAGACTTACAGACACAGAGAGAAGAGACACACAGGGAAGAGGCAGACACAGAGGGGAGAGACAGGCAAACACAGCGGGGAGAGACAGGCAGACACAGAGAGGAGAGACAGACAGACAGACACAGAGGGGACAGATATACAGACACAGAGGAGAGAGACAAACACAGAGGAGATACAGACAAGCAGAGAGGGGTAGAGACTTACAGACACAGAGAGAAGAGACACACAGGGAAGAGGCAGACACAGAGGGGAGAGACAGGCAAACACAGTGGGGAGAGACAGGCAGATACAGAGAGGAGAGACAGACAGACACAGAGGGGAAAGAGAGGCAGCCACAGAAGGGAAAGACAGACACAGAGGGGACAGACAGACACAGAGGGGACAGACAGACACAGAGGGGACAGACAGACACAGAGGGGACAGACAGACACAGAGGGGACAGACAGACACAGAGGGGACAGACAGACACTGAGGGGACAGACAGACACAGAGGGGACAGACAGACACAGAGGGGACAGACAGACACAGAGGGGACAGACAGACACAGAGGGGACAGACAGACACAGAGGGGACAGACAGACACAGAGGGGACAGACAGACACAGAGGGGACAGACAGACACAGAGGGGATACATACAGAGGGGGTGTGGATGGGGGGTCCCCCATGTCACATGTCAATTTTAAGAAATGGTTATGTCACATGTCACTTAAATCCCCATGTCCCATGTCACCTCTAAGAACCTCTCATGTCACATGTCGATTTTAAGAAATGGTTATGTCACATGTCACTTAAATCCCCATGTCCCATGTCACCTCTAAGAACCTCTCATGTCACATGTCGATTTCAAGAAATTGCCATGTCACCATGTCAAATTTATTGGTCCACACCCATTACAGACACAGAGGGATGAGACAGACACACACTGAGGGGGGAGTGTGTGTCTGACAAAGATGGGACACACAGACACAGAGGGGAGAGACAGAAACAGAGGGGGGGAAGAAACACACACAGAGGGGGGAGAGAGACAGAAACAGAGGAGAGAGACAGACAGACACAGAGGGGAGAAACAGACAGACACAGAGGGGAGAGACAAACAGACACAGAGGGGACAGACATACAGACAAAGAGGGGAGAGACAGACACAGATGGTAGAGACAGGCAGACACAGAGGGTAGAGACAGGCAGACACAGAGGGTAGAGACAGGCAGACACAGAGGGTAGAGACAGGCAGACACAGAGGGTAGAGACAGGCAGACACCGAGAGGAGAGACAGACAGACACAGAGGGGACAGATATACAGACACAGAGGAGAGAGACAGACACAGAGGAGATACAGACAAGCAGAGAGGGGTAGAGACTTACAGACACAGAGAGAAGAGACACACAGGGAAGAGGCAGACACAGAGGGGAGAGACAGGCAAACACAGCGGGGAGAGACAGGCAGACACAGAGAGGAGAGACAGACAGACAGACACAGAGGGGACAGATATACAGACACAGAGGAGAGAGACAAACACAGAGGAGATACAGACAGGCAGAGAGGGGTAGAGACTTACAGACACAGAGAGAAGAGACACACAGGGAAGAGGCAGACACAGAGGGGAGAGACAGGCAAACACAGCGGGGAGAGACAGGCAGATACAGAGAGGAGAGACAGACAGACACAGAGGGGAAAGAGAGGCAGCCACAGAAGGGAAAGACAGACACAGAGGGGACAGACAGACACAGAGGGGACAGACAGACACAGAGGGGACAGACAGACACAGAGGGGACAGACAGACACAGAGGGGACAGACAGACACAGAGGGGATACATACAGACACAGAGGGGACAGACAGACACAGAGGGGACAGACAGACACAGAGGGGACAGACAGACACAGAGGGGACAGACAGACACAGAGGGGACAGACAGACACAGAGGGGACAGACAGACACAGAGGGGACAGACAGACACAGAGGGGATACATACAGACACAGAGGGATGAGACAGACACACACTGAGGGGGGAGTGTGTGTCTGACAAAGATGGGACACACAGACACAGAGGGGAGAGACAGACACAGAGGGGGGGAGAAACACACACAGAGGGGGGAGAGAGACAGAAACAGAGGAGAGAGACAGACAGACACAGAGGGGAGAAACAGACAGACACAGAGGGGAGAGACAGACAGACACAGAGGGGACAGATATACAGACACAGAGGAGAGAGACAAACACAGAGGAGATACAGACAAGCAGAGAGGGGTAGAGACTTACAGACACAGAGAGAAGAGACACACAGGGAAGAGGCAGACACAGAGGGGAGAGACAGGCAAACACAGCGGGGAGAGACAGGCAGATACAGAGAGGAGAGACAGACAGACACAGAGGGGAAAGAGAGGCAGCCACAGAAGGGAAAGACAGACACAGAGGGAGAGGGACATACAGACACAGATGGAAGAGACAGACAGACACAGAGGGGAAAGAGTGACAGCCACAGAAGGGGGAGATACAGCCACAAGGAGGAGAGTCAGACAGACAGAGCGAGGAGAGGCAGACAGACACAAAGGAGGGAGACAGACACAGAGGAGGGAGACAGACACAGAGGAGGCAGACAGACACAAAGGAGGGAGACAGACACAGAGGAGGCAGACAGACACAAAAGAGGCAGACAGACACAAAGGAGGGAGACAGACACAGAGGAGGGGGAGAGACAGACACAGAGGGGAGAAACAGACACAGAGGAGGAGAGACAGACGCAGACTGATATATATATATATATATATATATATATATATATATATATATATATATATATATATATATATCTTAAGTTCTAAATATATTTAATATCATACTTTATAATGCAAGCAGCTCACACATAGATATCCTTCACACGAGATACTAGTCATGCCTTGTATTTGCCATACATGGGGAGATGAGATAAATTTAGGCTTAGACTGAGTGTATGGATATATTGGCATGTCTATTGGTTGTTTAGTGCCAGGTGCAAGCAAGGAAACATGTACATATATGTGGTCGGCAACATCGTCCTTGTCTTGGCGAACATTGGGGACACATGGAGATCAATCTACACTTACATTGAGCCTAAGCATATGTCAACAATGCAGCTGAAGGCATTATTGATAAGTTTTGATTTCACAAGATTGCAGTCCTGCCTATTGACAATTGTCGATGGGGCTTAGTGACCAAACACTAAGCTGTGCCCTAAAGTTACGGAGAAATAATCCTGGTTTATCATGTATCCTATGCATTGCATAGTATTGATTATAGATGTGTACATTGTACATGTTGTATATGCCATGTTTTATACAGGGTTTAGGGACCAGTAATTCTTCGATCTACAATTGATATTGTCAATAATATAATACTTCCTTTTTTGTTGATTTTTTTTTACAAATAACCAAGGAAGTTACCTATTCACTGATTGCAGAGACAGTTAAACCATTGGGATGATAGAGTGCCTTCTTGTGAGTATGTGTGAAAACAGGGAATGAATGACTGGTAACTTCCTAGGCATGGCCTGCCTGTATCATGTCCCTAATTTACAGAAGGTCACCAACTAAGATACCCAGCTAACTGGGCCCTAGATATGTTCATTCAGAGGCCCAGCAATTGATGTCCACTGGAACCAAGTCCTATGGGTTTGAGGGCAGTTTGTGGCCAAATGATGCCTGTGTGCATTAATTAAAGTAGTCCCCTGTCTTGTTTTGACCTTTATGAAGCTGTCCTACTTACTGTGATAATTTATAATTGTCAATGTATCCTCCCTGTGGGTTGGAATTGATCACACATGTCTCAAATGTCAACAAAACATCTCATCCAACAATTTGGGCTTGAACTTCCTGTCCCTAGGTAGTCCCTAGGTGGCAGGCCTTTACAGTTCATACTTTACTCTCCAGAGGGACCTTGTGTCCCTCCCACCTGTACCACCACAAAGACAACTGTCAGACCGACCAGGAACTAGCACTTGCCACCTTGCCCAACATAAATGAATGTATATAGACGCTGCCTGTACGTTACCACAACCGCAGTTCAAAGAGGCCACTCATTTGGCACCACCTGCCTTTTATGCCAAGCACACACTCTCCCCTGTGTGGTCACTTCCAGGATACAACATGTGTCCAGGATTTCAGGCGCCCCTGGTCCCTGATTGGTCCAGTGCCTCTAAGCCTGTATATGGTGAGTGTGAATAAAAAGTTATATTCAATCACTCCTCACTATTGTTAGATTATATGTGCTCATTCTGGGAGAGGTTCTTTTATGATTTTTAGAAACCATAAAGTATTTTTAAAGTGCTCTTTGAACCCCGGTTTCGATCATAGATCTCATCAGGTGATACTGTATGTGCCAGGCAGTCACAGTTCCCTCAGACTAAAAATAGATGGGGATATACCCCATGTGTTGGTGTGTGTTTGGGTGAGTGGAAGCACTGCTGTGTGCAGTCCTATATAGGGGTGGTGCATGGGAGCTGGCCATGTCCCCTTGGTGGCGATGGATTACTATGGTTACTTGGGAGTTCCAATTCTGGAGACCTATTTTGCTGAAATAAGTGGAAGGATGTCGCCAGACATTTTCCCTATATCAACAAAAAATTTTCTGACGTTGCTTTTGAGGTTAGTGTGACCCTTCTTCATCCATACTTGTGGTCCATTGTGTTCAAACCCATTGGAGTTTGGCTTCTGATTTTGTGAATCCAATTGTATTCTATCAGAAGCCTCAGTTCCAAAGCCCGTTGGCTTTCTGGATGCATTTCTATAAAGTCTACTATATGTACCTCCATATCCTCCTCACATTTATGATTTGTGCTCCCAAAGTGTATGGGAACTTCATTTCTTTCTTTTTTTGTTCTCTCCTTCCTTTTTCGTTTCCTCCCATACTTGTACCGGTTGGCCCTGCCAATATGCTCTTCTAGTCTCTCCCTGGCATTTACCCTGGCATTTACCAACAAAAAATTTTTTTGTTGATATAGGGAGATGTCTGGCGACATCCTTCCACTTATTTCAGCAAAATAGGTCTCCAGAACCTTGCCCAACATGAGTTCTAAATATCAGGTTACAAAAAACAAAGGCATGACATATGATTTCACATTTCAAAACAATACACAACAAGTAGGTAGGTCCTAGAGTTAAGATATCAAAGACCAACCCCACATAAGACTAGAGACCAAGTTTTCATTGGGGGCTTGGGAAACTACTCTGAAAGTTCCACCACCATAACACCAGTGTTACTGCTTACCATCGCTCCTTAAGCGCTGGTTCTGTCTACAACTAAGAGTCCTTAAAGCATTTGAAGTTGCACAGCATTCTAAAGTACATTATGCCCACTGCTCATCATAATGCCTATAGTCTAACACATGGAATCACACTGGGTTTATACCTTAACGAAAGGTTGCTGTAGTGAGTTTTGGCATGCCTTAATTAAAGTATTCCTCCAAATAAATGTAGGATATCATACTGTATCAGATCCTAAGGAGACTACAAATCTAGTCCTGCATGTACCTTCTAGAATCTATATCATGCAAAATTATGTGGTAAATGCCAGGTCCAGCTGAAAATAACAGTCTGTCACACATGAAGAGAATCATGAATATTGTGCATGTGGTAGGACATGATAAGCTTGGCCCAAACTTTAAATCAAAGTGTTAATTAATGCATGAATCCAAGTGGCTATAAATAATGGGTAAAGACACCACAACAGGGGTACCTCACAGGAGATGTGAATGAAAGCATTCAAGAGACTGTGTCTCACCATAATCGTGCAGAGTCACCTTTCTACACGCATAGAAACCCGAAATTTTATTTTCATATTTTCATATTTAATAATAACAAATGGTTCAAGAGTATCCTGATATGTAACAAATACAATACAACTTGAGGAGTTTTTTTTTCAGAGGAAGTTGGTTTAATGGGGCTTTAAATTAAAATTTTGATATTAGTGTTCATCAGGGTTTGACATTATTTGATGAAGCTGACATGTATGGTATTCCTCCCAAGGCAGGCAGTCTCTACTCTGGGCTTTCTCCTGAGAGCAGACAGGTACCCCAAGGCTAGATCAACATAAAGTTATCTCTGTATTTATTTTGTGTTCATTTGACTCAAAAGGACTGAAAGTCACTAGATGTAGCAGGTTTGCTGTCCAAGAATCACAGAATAAAAGAGAGAGAGAGGCTATTATGATTACATTGTGTTAGAGGCCAATGCTTTTAGGATATGGGTGCTATAAGATGTCGCATGGCAACTATGAGAAATCAATTATATTGATGAAAGTATGCCTCCATGAACTCAGGAGATAAAATCTCAGTCCAGGTCACTACCTCATCAATAAGCCCAATAAAGTTCTCCTTCCGATAGCACCCAACGTAGAAGGTAGGTGTCCTCATAATATACTTGGCTGAAAATGGAATTAGGCATTCTTTGGTTTTGACTCCATCCACATACACCATCATGCCTTCTTCAATACCCCATGTCACTCCCAAGTGGACCCACTGATTTAACATAGGTTCAAGAAATATGTCCCATTGATCTGATTGATATCTAGCAATACATTTTAGTTTAGAAGAAAGATAATAACAGCGGAAACGGAGTGGCTGACCATCTATGGTTGTTTCAAGGGCAAAAAGAGAAGCAGATTTGACAATCTCAGTCATCTTGAACCATAGCATAATGGATGCCCCTTTGGCTTCTTTTATTGCTTCAGTGGTGACACAGCTGTCAGTGCCACTCAGTAACAGCACTCTGCCATGGTCTGGGTCCATCACAACAGAGGCACCATTTGGCATTGTGGCGTTGATTCTCTCCCCGATGATCACATTCCCAACTGTGGTGTCCATTGTCAAATACTGAGCTACAAGAGAAAACTTAGGAACTTAAGACCTGGTTTACACTCTGAAAAGCAGTATTTGGTATTGCAGACAAAGAGGAACCCTTTGAGATAAAGCTCTAGCGGACTGATAGGTTACTATCTTACAAAACCGGCATTAATATCATCACCTCCAGGGTAATCTGTCACCAATAAATCATCAACCAGATGTCTACTAGTAGAGGTAGTTTTTTTTTTCTTAAAGGAATATGTTTCAGGGAGGCCATGGCCCCAGGCACTCTCTGTCCTAACATCCAAGACGTTCCCCAATAGTGTTAGCATGATCAACAGCAAATGCCCATGTTACAATTAGATGACAATGTGATAACATTTCTATTTTTATGATCTGAGCTTACCTGGCATAGCAGTAGCCCACACATGTTTCTCAGTAAAGTTATCAGGAACACCAACAACTTCAGGCCCACATCTCCAACAGCTTGATACCTGGTCCTTATCTGTAATATGCTTTATGTACCCAAACACAGGTAGCCTCACTATGGTAACACAGGTCAGCTCAGTCAAACGCAGCCGAGAGACAATCTTCTCACAACGACTGTTCTTCTTATAGAAAACACTATTTTCATCATATCTAATCAGAAGGTGATTTCTTTGCCCGAGACAGAATTGTGTGATTTTTAGCATAAAAATTCCTACAAGGTAGATTTTCATGACTATATTTGTTCCTTTGTCTGTTCACGATAAGGCGTTATACATTTGTGATTTACAAACTCTACAACAGTGAGAACCTATTCACCTGGTAGGATTATCGTCCTGTTTACAATGCCAGCAGCTCACACATAGATCTATATACTGCCTACTCAACATACAGATTTGCTAAATGCTAGCTGTAAACAATGAAACATGTAGACAGACTTACTGTGGTTTGAGCAAAGATTGGTCATACATAGGGGGATGGGGTAAATCTTGGCTTAGATTTAGCCCCACTGTAAAAATAACTTTTGAAGCTACCAGGGTTCCTCATAAAAAATGAACAGTGACCCACTGTAATTGAGAAGCACGGAACCAGTGTTATTTTAACAAGAAGCCCCAGGTGGCAGTACGACGGTACACAAATGTACAGCGCATCTCTCTGAAAATAACAATGAATCTCTAGCAATTTTGGGATGAGGAATGCACCGTTATTTCCACAACATTTGTTTTACAGTGCCAGCAATATATTTGCATGTACATTGACAGTATTGTACATTCAGTAATTAAAATTGCTGATGGCAATTAATCTACACTTGAATGATAAGCATAGGGTATGCCAACCATGCTCCTGAAGGTATTATTGATGATTTTGATTCAAACAGATGACAGTGCTGCATGATAACAATTCTCGATGGGGCATGGTGACTGAACACTAAGGTGCGCCACACAGATATGTATGTAGGATGAATCAGAGGCTGGTTTAGTATGTAACCATTGTTTACATAGTTGATTGTAGACATGTATGTTGTAGTTGGCATCCCTGGAAACACAATCCTGAGATGTACTTGAGACATTGTACACGTTCACTTCACGAGATTTTGAATTATCCTTTCTAGAGAAAAAGAACATGTTCATAATTCTCAAGAATCTCTTGTGTCTTTCTCATGTCATGGCACAAACCCCAGAATTGCCCCAGTTAAGCATGTTCTTTTTTTGGGAACAAACACACAAGATATAGACACATGTTTTCACTTGTGATTATCACAATAACCCACTGAGTCATAAGAATGTTCTAGGGAAAACTCGAGATACAAACCTGTGTTATCACTTGGTATCCACATAAGAATGCACTTGTATAATTCACTTATTCATTTTTTCTCCACGAGTATCCACTGTGTCATGAGAACATTTGATATTCTCAAGTTTTGTTTAGAAAGAACATATCTAATTCCTGGAAACAACTCGAGACGTAAACTAGACGGGGTCTAGGCCCCACTAATTCATTGAATCAATAATTAACAATCATTTTTTTTCTCATTTCATCTCATTCTTTTTTACAGAAGAAAAATAATCAAGGAATTTGACAAAAAATACAAATAAAATGCCTGTGAGGGATGGAAGAACCAAGATTTCCTGCCTGTAGGGGGAGAAACACCTGGTATTGATACTTGTGTATTCATCCCAAATTTTCAATAGATGTAGAAATGGTGGGTTCAACTTGGACATTTAACTCAACCCAACTAAAGGGTGACCGTGCATTGATGCATTATGTGAAATTGATGAGGCATGTTTGACCCAAGGGGTATTGGCACAGGCTTTTCTGTGTTAATTTTCTTTCTTCTTAAGCAGTAATACCTGAATTTGTGTACATGTTTGGACAGTTATAGATTAAAGCCCAATTTGCAATGACCTATTTTTTCTAGGGGATAATTAGAGCTGAACAACTCAGTGTTTTTGAAGGTATAGATTGCCTAGTTTTATTCCCATGAGGATAATTCAAAAGGCTCTGCCATCGCTACCTATGTGATGTTAGTGATTTCTCTCCCTTATTCCTTACTGCGATGGTGAGGCCAGGCTGCCTTCCTTTCTGATAGCCAGCTACGTTTTAGTGAGCGCTGTTAGCGTCAGTCCTGCTTTCACTATTCCAAGCAGAGAATAACTGTGTACAGTGGAAACAGGTCCACAGAGAAAAAAATAGCAGTGGAAGACAAAAATTAGCATTGGCAAAAATAAGCATTCTCTCAAGAGTGGCTACACTGGGGTTCTGCTAATTATATATACCCTGGCGGGTGCACTTGACCCTGAAATGTCTTCAAGTATGTCACCAACTAAAAGAGAGAAGGGAAGCATGAAGTTACTATGCCTTTAACATATGAGTAGACTCAAGAGCCCTCAAGGACTATGAGAAAATCTTGAAAGTGCTCTTAACTCATGAGTAGCCTCATGTCCCCAATTTACAGAAGGTCACCAACTAAGATACCCAGCTAACTGGGCCCTAGATATGTTCATTCAGAGGTCCAGCAATTGATGTCCACTGAAACCAAGTCCCATGGGTTTGAGGGCAGTTTGTGGCCAAATGATGCCTGTGTGCATTAATTAAAGTAGGCCCCTGTCTTGTTTTGACCTTTATGAAGCTGTCCTACTTACTGTGATAATTTATAATTGTCAATGTATCCTCCCTGTGGGTTGGAATTGATCACACATGTCTCAAATGTCAACAAAACATCTCATCCAACAATTTGGGCTTGAACTTCCTGTCCCTAGGTAGTCCCTAGGTGGCAGGCCTTTACAGTTCATACTTTACTCACAAGAGGGACCTTGTGTCCCTCCCACCTGTACCACCACAAAGACAACAGTCAGACCGACCAGGAACCAGCACTTGCCACCTTGCCCAACATGTCTGACTGAGTTCTAGATATCAGGTTACAAAAAACAAAGGCATGGCATATTATTTCACATTTCAAAACAATACACAACAAGTAGGTAGGTCCTAGAGTTAAGATATCAAAGACCAACCCCACTTAAGACTAGAGACCAAGTTTTCATTGGGGGCTTGGGAAACTACTCTGAAAGTTCCACCACCACAACACCAGTGTTACTGCTTACCATCGCTCCTTAAGCGCTGGTTCTGTCTACAACTAAGAGTCCTTAAAGCATTTGAAGTTGCACATCATTCTAAAGTACATTATGCCCACTGCTCATCACAATGCCTGTAGTCTAACACATGGAATCACACTGGGTTTATACCTTAACGAAAGGTTGCTGTAGTGAGTTTTGGCATGCCTTAATTAAAGTATTCTTTCAAACAAATGTAGGATATCATACTGTATCAGATCCTAAGGAGACTACAAATCTAGTCCTGCATGTACCTTCTAGAAACTATATCATGCAAAATTATGTGGTAAATGCCAGGTCCAGCTGAAAATAACAGTCTGTCACACATGAAGAGAATCATGAATATTGTACATGTGGTAGGACATGATAGGCTTGGCCCAAACTTTAAATCAAAGTGTTAATTAATGCATGAATCCAAGTGGCTATAAATAATGGGTAAAGACACCACAACAGGGGGTCCTCACAGGAGATGTGAATGAAAGCATTCAAGAGACTGTGTCTCACCATAATCGTGCAGAGTCACCTTTCTACACGCATAGAAACCCGAAATTTTATTTTCATATTTAATAATAACAAATGGTTCAGGAGTATCCTGATATGTAACAAATACAATACAACTTGAGGAGTTTTTTTCAGAGGAAGTTGGTTTAATGGGGCTTTAAATTAAAATTTTGATATTAGTGTTCATCAGGGTTTGACATTATTTGATGAAGCTGACATGTATGGTATTCCTCCCAAGGCAGGCAGTCTCTACTCTGGCTTTCTCCTGAGAGCAGACCAAGGCTAGATCAACATAAAGTTATCTCTGTATTTATTTTGTGTTCATTTGACTCAAAAAGACTGAAAGTCACTACATGTAGCAGGTTTGCTGTCCAAGAATCACAGAATAAAAGAGAGAGAGAGGCTATTATGATTACATTGTGTTAGAGGCCAATGCTTTTAGGATATGGGTGCTATAAGATGTCGCATGGTAACTATGAGAAATCAATTATATTGATGAAAGTATGCCTCCATGAACTCAGGAGATAAAATCTCAGTCCAGGTCACTACCTCATCAATAAGCCCAATAAAGTTCTCCTTCCGATAGCACCCAACGTAGAAGGTAGGTGTCCTCATAATATACTTGGCAGAAAATGGAATTAGGCATTCTTTGGTTTTGACTCCATCCACATACACCATCATGCCTTCTTCAATACCCCATGTCACTCCCAAGTGGACCCACTGATTTAACATAGGTTCAAGAAATATGTCCCATTGATCTGATTGATATCTAGCAATACATTTTATTTTAGAAGAAATATAATAACAGCGGAAACGGAGTGGCTGACCATCTATGGTTGTTTCAAGGGCAAAAAGAGAAGCAGATGTGACAATCTCAGTCATCTTGAACCATAGCATAATGGATGCCCCTTTGGCTTCTTTTATTGCTTCAGCGGTGACACAGCTGTCAGTGCCACTCAGTAACAGCACTCTGCCATGGTCTGGGTCCATCACAACAGAGGCACCACTTGGCATTGTGGCGTTGATTCTCTCCCCGATGATCACATTCCCAACTGTGGTGTCCGTTGTCAAATACTGAGCTACAAGAGAAAACTTAGGAATTTAAGACCTGGTTTACACTCTGAAAAGCAGTATTTGGTATTGCAGACAAAGAGGAACCCTTTGAGATAAAGCTCTAGCGGACTGATAGGTTACTATCTTACAAAACCGGCATTAATATCATCACCTCCAGGGTAATCTGTCACCAATAAATCATCAACCAGATGTCTACTAGTAGAGGTAGTTTTTTTTTCTTAAAGGAATAAGTTTCAGGGAGGCCTCGGCCCCAGGCACTCTCTGTCCTAACATCCAAGACATTCCCCCATAGTGTTAGCATGATCAACAGCAAATGCCCATGTTACAATTAGATGACAATGTGATAACATTTCTAGTTTTATGATCTGAGCTTACCTGGCATAGCAGTAGCCCAAACATGTTTCTCAGTAAAGTTATCAGGAACACCAACAACTTCAGGCCCACATCTCCAACAGCTTGATACCTGGTCCTTATCTGTAATATGCTTTATGTACCCAAACACAGGTAGCCTCACTATGGTAACACAGGTCAGCTCAGTCAAACGCAGCCGAGAGACAATCTTCTCACAACGACTGTTCTTCTTATAGAAAACACTATTTTCATCATATCTAATCAGAAGGTGATTTCTTTGCCCGAGACAGAATTGTGTGATTTTTAGCATAAAAATTCCTACAAGGTAGATTTTCATGACTATATTTGTTCCTTTGTCTGTTCACGATAAGGCGTCATACATTTGTGATTTACAAACTCTACAACAGTGAGAACCTATTCACCTGGTAGGATTATCGTCCTGTTTACAATGCCAGCAGCTCACACATAGATCTATATACTGCCTACTCAACATACAGATTTGCTAAATGCTAGCTGTAAACAATGAAACATGTAGACAGACTTACTGTGGTTTGAGCAAAGATTGGTCATACATGGGGGGATGGGGTAAATCTTGGCTTAGATTTAGCCCCACTGTAAAAATAACTTTTGAAGCTACCAGGGTTCCTCATAAAAAATGAACAGTGACCCACTGTAATTGAGAAGCACAGAACCAGTGTTATTTTAACAAGAAGCCCCAGGTGGCAGTACGATGGTACACAAATGTACAGCACATCTCTCAAAATAACAGTGAATCTCTAGCAACTTTGGGATGAGGAATGCACCGTTATTTCCACAACATTTGTTTTACAGTGCCAGCAATATATTTGCATGTACATTGACAGTATTGTACATTCAGTAATTAAAATTGCTGATGGAAATTAATCTACACTTGAATGATAAGGATAGGGTATGCCAACCATGCTCCTGAAGGTATTATTGATGAGTTTGATTCAAACAGATGACAGTGCTACATGTTAACAATTCTCGATGGGGCATGGTGATTGAACACTAAGGTGCGCCACACAGATATGTATGTAGGATGAATCAGAGGCTGGTTTAGTGAGTGAGTGAGTAATAGATGTTTAACGCCATTTCGACAGCTAAGGTCATATTCATGCTGAGAACTACATTACACAATTTCACAGAGAAATGTGTCAGTGCCCGCGCATATGTGCACCACACACATCCTGAGGGGATAGGAAAGATGAGAAATAGACCCTTTTAAGTGGGCTAGGAAAGCCTGGGCTGGTTTAGTATGTAACCATTGTTTACATAGTTGATTGTAGACATGTATGTTGTAGTTGGCATCCCTGGAAACACAATCCTGAGATGTACTTGAGACATTCTTATGTCTTGACTTGTGATGCCTCCGAGAATTGTACACGTTCACTTCACGAGATTTTGAGTTATCATTTCTAGAGAAAAAGAACATGTTCATAATTCTCAAGAATCTCCTGTGTCTTTCTCATGTCATGGCACAAACCCCAGAATTGCCCCAATTAAGCATGTTCTTTTTTTGGGAAAAAACACACAAGATATAGACACATGTTTTCACTTGTGATTATCACAATAACCCACTGAGTCATAAGAATGTTCTAGGGAAAACTCGAGATACAAACCTGTGTTATCACTTGGCATCCACATAAGAATGCACTTGTTCAATTCACTTGTTCATTTTTTCTCCACGAGTATCCACTGTGTCATGAGAACATTTGATATTCTCGAGTTTTGTTTAGAAAGAACATATCTAATTCCTGGAAACAACTCGAGACGTAAACTTGTGTCAGTACTTGTGATTGCCACAAGAATCTACCCAGTTAGTTCCCAGCGAAAACTCAAGATGTGAACTCGTGTCATGATCCCACAAGAATTCACTGGTTCATGAGAGCATGTCTAGTTAAATGGAATAACTTGAGATCTAAACTTGTATCATGACTTATGATTGCTACAAGAATTATCTCATTTAATTCTTAGGAATAACTCAAGATGTCAACTTGTGTTATGACTTGCGATCCCCACAAGAATCCACTGGTTCATGAGAACGTGTTTAGTGTGGAGGAATAACTTGAGATATAAACTTGTGTCATGACTTGTGAATGCTCCGAGAATCCACTCAGTTCATTCCCAGGAATAACTCAAGAAATCTACATGTGACACGACATGTGATCTCCACAAGAACCTACCGGTTCATGAGAACGTTCAAATCTCGAGTCGTGTTGGTAGGGATGTGTGTTCATAGCTTTGTATCATACTCACGGGGTCTAGGCCCTACTAATTCATTGAATGAATAATTAACAATCATTTTCTTTCTCATTTCATCTCATTCTTTTTTACAGAAGAAAGAAAAATAATCAAGGAATTTGACAAAAAATACAAATAAAATGCCTGTGAGGGATGGAAGAACCAAGATTTCCTGCCTGTAGGGGGAGAAACACCTGGTATTGATACTTGTGTATTCATCCCAAATGTTCAATAGATGTAGAAATGGTGGGTTCAACTTGGCCATTTAACTCAACCCAATTAAAGGCTGACCGTGCATTGATGCATTATGTAAAATTGATGAGGCATGTTTGACCCAAGGGGTATTGGCACAGGCTTTTCTTTGTTAATTTTCTTTCTTCTTAAGTAGTAATACCTGAATTTGTGTACATGTTTGGACAGTTATAGATTAATGCCAAATTTGCAATGACCTATTTTTTCTAGGGGATAATTAGAGCTGAACAACTCAGTGTTTTTGAAGGTATAGATTGCCTAGTTTTATTCCCATGAGGATAATTCAAAAGGCTCTGCCATCGCTTCCTATGTGATGTTAGTGATTTCCCTCCCTTATTCCTTACTGCGATGGTAAGGTCAGGCTGCCTTCCTTTCTGATAGCCAGCTACTTTTTAGTGAGCGCTGTTAGCGTCAGTCCTGCTTTCACTATTCCAAGCAGAGAATAACTGTGAACAGTGGCAACAGGTCGACAGAGAAAAAATAGCAGTGGAAGACAAAAATGAGCATTGGCAAAAATTAGCATTCTCTCAAGAGTGGCTACACTGGGGTTCTGCTAATTATATATACCCTGTCGGGTGCACTTGACCCTGAAGTGTCTTCAAGTATGTCACAAATTAAAAGAGAGAAGGGAAGCATGAAGTTACTATGCCTTTAACATATGAGTAGACTCAAGAGCCCTCAAGGACTATGAGAAAATCTTGAAAGTGCTCTTAACCCATGAGTAGCCTCAATAGCCCACAAGGACTGTCAGCAGGTGCATTCACTTTTGTGACGAGGAATGTCCCCCCACACAGGTGCTCTTGCACTTAAGGGAAACCACTATCGTTTATCAGAATAAAATAAGGGGTGGTGTTAGTACTGGAAGTGGAATAGTGAAGGACATAGTACTTCCTATTACTGACTCGCCTAACACCATTAGCTACTTTAGTGTAGTAACACTAGTTCTTATGAGTTTTGGAAAAATTGTAAAATTGAACTGATTTGAAAGGAGCATTAGATACATAAGCAAATGTCCATGACCAGGGAATAAATTTGCATCGTATTCACCGAGGTGAGGCTGTCCGTATTCAACGATGCCTTATAGGCAGAGTTGAATGCGGACAGGCCTCACCGAGGTGAATACGATGCTAATTTATTCCCTGGAATGGACATTTGCATTTATGTCATGGCCTAGGGAGTTATTTTGCCTTTAAATAAACAAAAACAGCTCAGATCTGTTCAAAATCCAAGATGGCGGACACCCATTGAATACAGACACATTGTATTCAATGCCCCCCATTGAATACGGCAGTTCTAGTACTAATCTATAGTGACGTTCGTATCAGCCATGACATAAAATCAGGACATAATATAAATAGGCTTAACATATCTTTTGCCTTAAAGGGGACATAGACATGATCATCAGAATCAAGGATCTCCATAAGCATCTCCATAACATAAATACAGATATATATTGACACAGGGCAGTCAATACACAAAATTGCTGGTACCAGCTTTTGCTGACATGAAATAAAATTAATACATCAGTATGATATGACCACTTTGATCCATCCTCTGGGTACCTGTCTCCCCCTGGGCTTTACCGTCTACATAGACAGGTACCCCTCCAGTGGGTCGATGTCAATTAATAGCCACCTCTGCCCATATCCCTGCATATAAACCATGCCTTTATACATGATATTGTATGAGAAATCAATTATGCTGATAAAAGTATGCCTCCATAAACTCAGGAGATACAATCTCAGTCCAGGTCACTATGTCATCAATAAGTCCAATGAAGTTCTTCCCCCGGTAGCATCCAACAAAGAAGGCAGGTTTACTGCTACTGTGAATATGGAATTAGGCATTCTCTAGTTTTGACTCCATTCTCATAGACCACCATGCCCTCTTCGTAACCCCACGTCACTTCCAGGTGGATCCACTGATCTGATACAGCTTTAAGTGATATTTCCCATTTTTACTTTAGAAGAAATTAATGTTATAACAGTGGAAACGGAATGGGTGAGGATCTATGGTTGCGTCAAGGGCAAACAAACTGTCAGTGCCACTCAGTGAGAGCACTCTACCATGGTCTGGGTCCATCACCACAGAGGCACCACTTGGCATTCTGGCATTTATTCTCTCCCCGATGATCACATAGAATGTATGCAAACCCTTCAAAACCTAAATGTGACCCATTCTAACAAAATTGGAAGTTTGAAAGTCGCAAATATTAAACATAAATTATAATGATTTATGTATCCTCCCAGCAAATTGTCGTCATCTGTCGCCATGATTGGTCATCAATGGTGACTGTTTTTTGAGTGATAACTCATTCCGTCATTTTTCGCCACTGTGTGTTAGACTCATGTGGCATAGCAATTGCTATTCCTGGTGATCTTGTGCTATAACGACGTCGTGTTCCATCTAGCGACATGTGTGAGCCACTTCACACAGGTTGACGAGGACTCAAGACAATTTGCTGGGCTATATGTACAATTCCTATGTAATTCTATAACTGCAAAAGCTGTGTATATGTCTTTAAGGCATTTGGGGTTTTAAATCAGTTTAGGAAGCAATGATTCTTAAAGACATCTACCCATATGTTAACAAAATGCTAAAATATCAATTTTGAAAAATCTGATATTTTTGACACTATGCAACTTGAAAAGACCATATCTAGGCTTCTACATGTGCGACTTCGGTACCAATTTGCTAGTATAGTATGGGTCACATATGCCACAGTAAACCTTTAAAATGGTCCATAAACAATGTTTTACACATGGGGTTTACAGTAATTCTGTTTTTGTAGATTCAATCTAATGAACAGAATTTTATCAGGGACGCCAAGGTTGGTATGATATTATCATAGAATCATAATCTGAGCTTACCTGGCATAGCTGTGCGCCACACTCGTTTCTCAGCAAAGTTATCAGGGACACTAACAACATCTGGTCCACACCTCCAACAACTTAATACCTGGTCCTTTTAATCTGTAATGTGCTTAATATACCCAAACACAGGCAGCCTCACCATGGTCACACAGGTCAGATCAGTCAGATACAGGCCTGAGGCAATCTTCTTACAAAGACTGTGCTTCTCATAGAGAGCACTATTTTCTTCATATCTGATCAGGAGTCAATTTCTATGCCGAAAACAGGGAGAAGTGAGTTTTAACATAAAGATTCCAACAAGGAAGAATCTCCTGTCTGTTCCTTTGTCTGCATACGATGGGTTGTTATACACCTGTGCTTTACTTATCCTAAAAGAGTGAGAATCTGTTCACCTGATGGGATTATGATGATGTTTACAATGCAAGGAGCTCACACATAGGTTTAGATCTATATGGGCCATTCCACCCAAAGTGGGCACTTGGGGTATTTTCGGTCCTTTTTGGATACAGGAGGCTGTAGAATAAAAACTTATGATCAACTCTTCTTATTTTTGGTTTAATTAGAAAGAAAACTCCCTGGGCTTTAAAATAAGGGCAGATTTGCGGATGGCGGCCCGCTTTTTTTTTTAGATATGGAAGTCCAAAGTTGAAAAATTGCCAAAAATTGCCTTTTTTTCAATCTCCACCTCAATACAGGCTCTATAACATCAAACCAAGCATCAACAGACATGTACAATTTTATATATATACTTCCTGCTGTACATACAACTGTGATTAATTGTATGCTAGCTGCAAACAAAGTAACTACCATTGGGGATATTGGGGATAGATGGAAATTAATCTACAATTGAATGCTAAACTTGTGTAGGCTTATATTAACTTTGCTGCTGAAGATATTATTGATGAGTTTTGATTCCAAAAGATGGCAGTTGTGCATGTTGACAATTGTGGATGGGTCATGGTGACTGAACACGAAGGTGTGCCATGTACAGATATGTAGGATTAGTTGTGGACTAGTCTGGTGTGTATCTAATGCATTACAACTATATTTTAGTTGATTGTGGACGTGTACATTGTACATGTAGTTGGCATGTGTGTGTGTGTGCATAGCATGTTTATCATACTCACAGGGTCTAGGAACTACTGATTCATTGAATGAATAATTCAACACATTTGTTAACACTTATTTTTTTTTCTCATTTCTTCGTATTCTTTTTTAACGGAAAAAGGATAATCAAGGAATTTCACAATAATGAATGAAATGCCTGTGTTCGGTGAAAGAACCAAAGTTTTCTGCCCCTGGGGAGAGAAGCACATTCTGTTGATACTCATGTGTATATCCAAAATTTTCAATACATGTAGAAATGGCGGGTTCAACTTTATCACTAAACTCAACTAAAGGATGACAGTGCATTGATGCATTCACCATGCCGAATAGTTGTCATGTTAAACTGCCAAAGGGCTCGTATGATACATCGAATCGATAAAATCTGTGAAAGCAGACTTAACATCACTTTATTGGTGGATCATACTGCCAAAGGTGGATGATGCATTCCTCCATTATGGATGTTTATAGTATCAAAAGAAGCATAGCATTTTAATACATTGTTCCAATTTTTTGGAAGATTCAAACTTTCACTCTCCCCTGAAAAAAAAATCGGATACGCATGTGGAATGACGCATTGCAATGAGTATTCAAATTGTCCTATTATGTTTTGACCCCCCAGTGTGAAGGTAAATTGGGTTTCCTACCCCCTCCACCAAGAGGATCTTTTTCAAAATTTAGCAGCACATTTTACATAAGGAGGAACATAATAACATCGTAGATGCAGCGTATCAACATCTATCGTTGTATGAAGGGCAAAAATAGTAGCTTGATTGATAGCCTCAGTTATCTTTAACCACAACATAACAGATATTCCTTTGACGTCTTTTATGGCATCAGCAGTGACACAGCTGTCAGTGCCACTCAGTGACAGCACTCTGCCACGGTCTGGGTCTGTCACCACAGAGGCACCACTTGGCATTGTGAAATTTATTCTCTCACCGATGATTACATTCCCAACTATGGTGTCCATCGATAGGTACTGAGCTACAAGAAAAGGAATATGATGAAAACTGTTCTTAGAATATATAGCTTTTACTTATGAATGCTAATAACTTAACAAAACGTTATTAGGGTGAAAAAGGTTTCAAGCACTCTTTATCCTGACACCCAAAACATTTCCTCATTGTGGTAGCATGGTTTATATCATTTAATGTGTTCCTTTAATAACATTCTTATGTATTCATCAGCTGAACTTACCTGGCACAGCTGTAGCCCAGACTTTTTTCTCTGTAAAGTTATCAGGAACACCAACAACATCAGGTCCACACCTCCAACAGCTTGATACCTTGTCACTGTCTGTAATGTACTTCACAAACCCAAACACAGGCAGCCTCCCCATGGTCACACAGGTCAGCTCAGTCAGATGCAGCCCAGAGCCAATCTTCTCACATTGACTGTGCTTCTCATAGAAAATGCTGTTTTCATTGTTTCTTTTTAGAAATTGACTTCTCTGACCAAAACAATGTGATGTGATTTCTAACAAAAAGATTCCACCAAAATAGCTGTAGTAGATTCTCATTGCAGTGTTTGCTGGCTTTGTCTGTGCTCTATGAGGTGTTATTAGGTTGTGCTTTGGGCACTGTACAGTAGGGTTAAATTCACGTGGTGTCATCATGATGCTGTTTACAATACAAACAGCTCCAACTGAGATTAGCTCCACAACGTATACATTAATTTTGCCTTCTGTATGTATTCAGTTATAGAAAATGCTGGGTGCAAACAAGGAAGCATGGTGAGCAGCATTGATCACCCTGTAGTGGCAGTAATTCCCCGTACTTAGTGGAGATACTGAGTGTTCCCGCCTCGCGAGGGGGATTTCTAGAGAGCTCGGTACCAGGTAATCACTGCCCCCTAGTGTGTGTATCATACTGATCCAGGTGTAGTTGGAAAGTAGAGAATGTCAGGCCCCCGGTCAGGCCAGGGGAAGTAGCTCAGGGGTAGAGCTTCCACTTCGAAGTTGGAGGGTCGCGGGTTTGAGTCCCAGTTTCTCCATGACATTTTCCACTGACTGCTACATTGGTGGACTATGCAAAGGTTGGTCATACATGCAGGGATAGGGCAAAATTCAGGCGTATATAGCGTACAGGGATATATTGCCAAATCTATCATTGCTATTATTGATGAGCTTTCAGCCCAAATAATGAGAGTGCTGCACATTGATAAATATATGACTTTGTGCCATACTGTAGAATCAACGTGCAGATTTAACCCTGGGTCGCTTTACTCTGTACCTGAACAGTCGATACAGAAAGCTGGTGAGACACTGACTTTTGCTCCCAGGCTGAGGGGCCATTCATAAATGATGTCAGACATTTTTGACCCCCCCCTCCCCCTCGTCACGTCTTTTGCCAAATTTGCAATGCAATTAAGGTATATGGAAAATTAATTCTGTCACGCTGAGCCTGACCCCCCTTCCCCCCTCCAGCGTGATGTCATTTGTGGATTTCGAAGGAAACTGACAAATTGCGGGACCCGATGTCTTGCTATGGTCTTGGGGCCTTGGGCTACATTTTGGTTCTTATGACATTCAAATCAGACCAAATATTAGGTTTTGCAGCCTAAAATGAAAGGCATTATTGTTAGTTATTGTTTACGGCTCCCCCAACCCAACTTTGAAGGGAAAAAAACCAAAAGGAACAAAACGCCTCAAAGAATGTAAATATGAAACTAAAATTCTTAGCTAAACATTCTAAATCCTTCAGGAACACATCGATTTTAAATTTACTAGTGGCTTCTCCGCTAGTTTATGGGGTTGGCCCCACTTCTTGAAAAATTGTGGCCTCTTCTCACGGCAAATTGTAGCTCCTTCTCACAGCAAATTGCAGTCCTTTCTCATGGAAAAACTTTGGCCTTTTGTTGTGTAGCTACTGGCGCTTAGTGATGTTGCCTAGTGACGTGACGAGTTTGGGGCATTTGCATCAATCCCGAAGCTAATTTGTGGTCCAGCTCTCTGCTCTCCAAGGTTGGCTCTCCAAACAGGGCAGCAAAATCTGTTGCGCCACCTGATCTGTGGTCGCATCTGTAGTGGCAAATGGCCTTGACCTTTGACCTGTGACCTAAATATGTCCCAGGATCGGCAATTGCAAAGTTCTTTTCTTAAATGCAATGAGAATTGCAGAAAAGGTTAGCTGGGAGAGAGCTTATCACATTTGAGGGCCATAAAATATTTCAAAAATTGAATCCGAAAAAGATAAATCTAGATAACTTTGAATTTAGTACATTTAGCCTCGTTTGCTTCAGCTCCTGAGCTTGTACAAGTTTGGCAAGCACTCCGCTTTTTCATTAGAAGAGGTCGGGGATAGATACAAGCAACGAAACTACCCCGTTTTTAATATGGGGTAAAAATGCAAAATGCAATTTGGTAATCACTGAGAGCGGACTCCCTTAGTTCCTCTTCCAAATCAATAGGGGGCGCTACTAGCAGTGTGTGTCTCATCAAATATTGTGTGCCTCCCTTTCTCAGCTGTGGCTGGGGGTGGAGGAGAGACACATTCAGACCTTCCTCTATGCTTGATAGAAGAAAAAAGATATATTGTCTCAATCATCAGCTGAAACTCAGCTGAACCCTTGCTTTCAGCTGAGATCTCAGCTTAATCTCGGCTTAATCCTTGCTTTCAGCTGAGATCTCAGCTGAACGTAGTTGATAATCTCAGCTGCATCTTTGATTTAAGCTGAAATCTCAGCTTAATCCATGCGTCAGCTAAGATCTCAGCTAAATTCAGTTGTTCGTCTCAGCTGAACTTTTGTTTTAAGTTGAGATCTCAGCTTAATCTCAGCTGACAGGAAGTGGACCCTGGTCTACAGTTAAATAGTCGCCCCTAGGACAGAGCCCGCACTATCAGCTGAATACTAACTGACTACAACCGAGTCCGCTCGCATGATGTATTGATGCCATCAGAGCAGCAGCAATATCACTCTCCAAGCAGATTCTCTCGGAGGTACCCACTCCAAAAGTATTTTTGGGAAATAGCTCATTCAATCCTACAGTTTCTAGGATATAATTTTTCCGAATGATAATGGGGATATGGTGCAACAATATCACGCATTGGTATACATTAATCATTTGAGAAATGCTTATTTTAATAGCTTGTTTCATCAGACACTGTAAGAAATAACTGAATCTACAAGGCGTCCTTGTAAAAACTAAACAATGAACCATCGTAATTGCACAACAGGGAGCCAGTGTATAATCTCCAGGTGGCAGTGTGATGGTACAAGGAATCTCTGTGAAAACGAGGTGAAAATAACAAAGGATCTCTGGCAACTTTGGGATGAGAGACCCTTTGTTATTTCGACGATATTTTTTTTACGGTGGAGAACAATGGCAGATTTTTGCAGGAAACTCTGCCTCCTGTCTTGTCAAGATTATGTGCATGTAGGAATATTTTTCTGGGAAATATACTCTTATTGTGGAGATGAGTTGGATTTAATAGGAGGGAGTTATGGATATTTCAAACATTGAAAATATAAGATTTTTGGAATTTAAAGAGAAAATTCGAGTTAACTTTCCTTACTTCTTCACAACACGAAATTTTGCTTCATCTGGTACCCAAAGGGTACTCAAGGCTGAAGCAATTTTGCTTTTATAACCAGTGGGCCAATAATGTCTTTTTTAATATAGGGGTACAAGTTCTAAAATCTTCTCAGGGCCATCAGCCTCAAGAATCTGATCTATATTTCATTTCCAAATTAATATATCCATGTGTGGGGGGCCTGTCCCCTCCCCAACCAACCTCAAGTATGTTCCGCCATCCCTGTAACCAATGATACATTAATGCAATGGCAGTGTTAAAAGTTTGAAGAGCAGGTTACGTCACCTGACGACTATAAGAGCCTACGCTGTAAAACATAACTGTTGAATGTACCAGGGACCCTTGTAAAACTGAACGGTGAACCCGCTATTACTATTTACCAGGGGGCCATTGTAGTTTTTACAAGAATCCCCAGGTGGCAGTGTGGTGGTACAAGGAATCTCTGTGAAAATAAGCAGGACGCAACTTGCTACGTCGGACTATGCCCTGGGGACATACCGATTGCCGTGTGAGAGTGACATGGAAATTACGCGGCAGGAGGGGATGGGAGGCATCGTTTTCCCATCCTGGCCCCGTGGAAAGAACCCTAAGGGCATAACCAGCATGCCCTCAGGGCATTATACAGACTAGTTGAGGATGGGATGTTCTGAGGCCATCAGCAGTAATATCAACGCCCTTGGGGCATTTTCATTTCCTTTTCTCAATGAAACTACAGATGACTATAATTTAAATTCATGCCCTCAGGGCATTACGGTACCAGCATCAGCTAATGGCCCCAGGGAATTGATGATATAATATTATGCCCTGAGGACATCTACTATAGGAATCATGCCCTTAGGACATAGGGCATTCTACTGTAGGCCTAGGCCATTGAAAAATCTCTCCCTAATAGTAATATCATAAATGCCTAATATGCCCTTGGGGCATCAGTGATAGGCCTATGATATTGGGCGATGACCTGAGGGCATGCATAATAGTGGTGATGCCCAATGGGCATGTGTGATTCTTTGCTTGCTTCTTCAAACTATGACCAAATCATGCCTTTGGGGCATGCTGGCCCTAAGGGAGTGGTCATTATTTATCAACAGGGGGCGGGTGGCGGGTTTCCGCGTGGACGCGTGCAAATTTTTTACGCCCCCCTCGACGAGCCCCCCAAACGGAGGCGCAGAGAATTTTCGCGCCCCTCTTTGAGCTATAGTAGCGCGCTGGCTTTTTTGCTCAAAAGAGGGTAAATATTTTTAGCCCCCCCTCAAGAGGGGTCAAAATTTTGTAAGCCCCCACTTGGGAGGGGTCTGAAATTTTTACACAACCCCAAACCCACCATCCCCCCCTGTTGATAAATAATGACCACTCCCTAAGGACATTTTCCTAACCTACACTGGTTGGCCAATGAAATATGCCCCTGGGAAATGTTTGATAAGCCAACATTTGCACTTGCTTACATACAATTAAACTTATATACAATTAAACTATGCCCTCAGGACATCGTTATTGTGACACACACCCCCAGGACATAGGCCCATCCGTTCCCTCTAGAGACAATTGACCTTGGGGCATTACCAATAGTGTCAGCAACCTCAGGGCATTAGATTTCTTCTATAAAAATAAAGTGAATTATCTGATACATGTTCTTAGGGCAACTTAAGCATGACCTATGCCCTAAGGGTATGTTCTTTCTTACCATAGACTACATTAACTACAAATGATATGTACCCTAAGGGCACAGAAAATATGCCCTGAGGGCCTACCACACACAGAACTTAAACCTGTTCTCATAGGCAAAAGTAGGCTCCTATGTATGCCTAGGCCCCCAGGACATCGATGCCCTTCGGGCATGCATCCTTATCATCCTTCCCACAGCTAGCATGAGAACAAAGTCCCAAGTCCGGAATTGTACGCGTCACTCCCACGCGGCGCGGCAGTATGTCCTCAGGGCATAGACCAACGTAGCAAGTTGTATCCTGCTGAAAATAATGACATCTCTGTGAAATATAACAATGGATCTCTGGCAACTTTGGGACAAAGGATCCCTCATTATTTTGATGACTATTTTTTACAGTGTAGATTTATGAATACAGCTCTGACTCATATAGACAGAGGTTAATGAGAACCCTTCTGAACAACCATTTTCTTCATGAGTGAAGGTGTGTTCACAGGGCGTCAAAATTTGTGATGACAAAACCCAGCGTTATTTCCTGACGATAAAAATGCTTTTGTCGTCCATGTCCGATGATAATATAACATGTTTGATTTTTGTCGTCTGGAATGGACGACAAAAGTGTTTTTGTAACCGGGAAGGATGACAAAAGTGGTTTTATCTTTGGGAAATGTTGTCAGTACCAACTATATTGCCCTGTGGACACAAGGCTTGAGGGTCATTCTTTATTGCATGTTCTACCACAGCAGTGTGGAGCTAGGCAGGGCTATTCCATAGAACCCAATGTTGACCAGAATGAGGCACTGGGCACTTGATCTGCCAGATCACCTGCCCATTCATAAAAAAATATACTTTCAAACCAGAGTCCTGAACTCAGTTCTGTCCCTAGAAAAGGTGTTTAATATATAACTGAATGGAACATAGGAAACTAAGGTAGAACACTGATCACTGTGGAGTCTGTGGTTCCGCTCCTCAACCCCTCCATGCACACACGATAGTGATTAGTTACCGTAATGGCCTTTTTAAATGCCGGGCTCTCAAATAAGTGCCGGTCTCGAATAAGCGCTTCTGGTCTAGGGGTACTGAAATTGATCTTAACCACTAAAAACAGAATTCAAATAAGCACCTGTCTCATATAAGCACAAAGTGGGTTTGAAATATTGTCCGATTATGACAAAGTGTGACCGGGGGAGGGGGGTGTCAAGTATTGTGTGACGTCACATTTTCAAAATTTAATTTCACGACCTATATTAAGACATCATATGAAACAAGCTTAATATGTTAGCTAGAAGGGAAATACAAAAGGTCTGCACTGTAATGGTAGTGGCAAAATTCGGGAGTTATGTCCCGAACCCCTCTGCCCATAGTCAGGTAAGATTCTTTTTTACCCCCAAATCCTCATTTCTTAGATAAAATTCTAATAAGATTCAGATAGTATATTATCATTGGAAGCTATGCTGTGTTGATAGTATGGCTGAAGGGGAGGGTCTAGCCAAGTGTGACATAATTTTCAAGGGGGGTGTTGGATGTTGTGTGACGGAGTGTGACAGGGGGTTGGGTGGTTGTTGAAAATGGCCAAAAAAGCTGTGATGTAATTTATTGATGGCCCCCTACTAGTTAGGCAGGTAACTCAAGTGAATGCTCTATTGGAATGAAACTATTGTAAGGAATAGTGATATTATTCAAGATTACATACATTCTAGACTAATTACTGTCAGGAGATAAGCGGGGATAGGCATCCTTCTGGATCCCTTCCTACATTTTAAGAAGGCACCAACAGTGGCCTTGAGTGCACTTTTAGAAAAACGTCGTCAAACTAATTGTGGAATCCTTGTCTCAAAGTTCCCAGAGATCTGTCTTTATTTTCATGAAGATTCCTTGTACCACACTGCAAAAATGGTGTTTAGATTTTAAACATGTTTAGGTCTAAACACGTTTAAAACCTAAACATATAGGACAGTTAGGTGTCTCATCTACTACACATTTAGGAAATGAACACTTTTATTCTAACTACATAAACATTTATGCTAAACATGTTTAGATGTTAAGAGTTGAAACAGTTGATTAATAGGTGTTTAGATTTAAACATCAATATGTTTAGATACTTGGATGTTGAATCCACACCAGGTAGCAGCACTACCTTTGAATGGGCTATCTGCACACTGTTATAATCAATTGTTGTGACAAATGTCCCCAAATCCCATGTTTATCATGGTTTCATTTCATGTGAATGTCATGTGAATAGAAAGGGCAATAGAAAATTGATTAGATTCACCTAATGTCACCAACATTAGCATAAAATAATCAATAAGCTCAATGACTGACACCTATTTGATGTTATTCTGGAATAGATAAGGCAATGTCCTTCCTGCCAAGCTGTTGTACTTTCTCAATTCTCTCATTCTGATGCAGTGTGTAATACATGTACACGTATATAGCTGTGGCTGACATCTTTGGAGACTTTGACAAGTAAATACCTGTTGATATCGTCCCAGTAAATGAGAAAACAAACAAAATATATCTTTTTTTTAATGCATACATGTCTGCAAACCTTAACTCTCCATCAAATCATTTAAACATCTAAACACAAAAATTCATAAACACCTAAACACAAAAATTCATAGATATCTAAACACAAAGTTTTAACCTAAACACCTACATTTCAAAACACTTGAGCTAAGCACATTGTTTGGCTAAACATGTTTAGGAAATTAATGTGATTACAAAAACGTTGCAAGAATATGTTTAGAATTGTGTTAAGGATCTAAACACCATTTTTGCAGTGCATGATACCACATTTGGGGCTTTATTGCAGAAATAACACTACTTAACTGCAATATGGGCCCTGGAGAGTGTTGCTCCTATGATAAATAGAGCTGTCAGTATGTGCCCTCTTTTCAAAATAAGTCACGCTCTGCTTCACCATTCAACTTGCACTCTCCACATTAGTCTGAAAAGTCACCTGCCTTGTTTAAAACAGAGAGAGCTGCACTATCAGGTACCTCCTCATGTCACACACTCTATAGTATATTATACTGACTGACTTCTCCCAACCAGGTACCTACTCAAATCCACTTTTTGAGCACCATACTTGAATGTCCACTTGTGAGCAACAAAAGGGACAAGTTATAGCTACATGAAAAGAAAGGACTGGAAACAAGGACATTTTTAGCCAGCTCTTCCTTTTACAATAGGAGCAACACCCTCCAGAGGCTGGTTAGAGTAGACCTTTAACCTCAAATACCGTTTTCTCAAATGCACTTCTTTTCAAATAATATGTAGATAGGTTGACTGTTCCCCCATTTAGCATTGTAATCTTCAGTTGATCGCCATGCCTCCCATACTGTAGTGGTTATTCAAGCCGAATCTGAGTGCCCCCCCCCAGGTATTAAGACCAAAGATTGTGAAATCACCATGCCACTCTCTAAGGTCAACTAAAGTTCATGATTACCTTATGACAGACCCTATGCTAGATCACATTTCCCTTCTAATGCACATGCTATTGAAACCTCTGACCCTCTGCCTTGACCCATTATGAGCTGCAAAGTGATTCTCCATATGAAGTCTTTGATCGCATTGATTTATGAGTGCATCATGCCCATATCATGTACATTTAATTAAGGCCATAAATTGTAACATATGATTGTATTAATGCATAGAAAATGAGGCCTTAGTACATATAACTCTATATGAGCTTTCACGGTCCACTGACCACCAGCTATGTGAATATATATAATGTAAAGGACCAAAGGAACCGGTCCCATAGTTCACTGAACACAAACAATAGGCTACAGAGGTGATGGCATTATGAATTCCCGGTGACAGTTATGCTGTCTCACGGACGTTCTTTTGGTCTTAATCCGGTGTCAAAAGATTTATTATTAAGGGAGCTAGCCCTCAAAGAGTGTTTTCATTTTTACGGAGCGCCACAGACCCAGAAATCAGAGCTGCGCACATGTGCAGCAGTCCGCCAGTAGCTGACACCTTCAGCTACCAGCATCTGAAGTTACAAAGTTCTAGATGCACAAACGACCGAGATACGGGCGTCTGAAGATGCAGTACCGAGCGGGACAATGGGGGCGCCGGTAGGCTCATGGGGGCGTCCTATGCACCCCCATGGAGATGAAAGACTCAGCACTAATGGACAAAGGGAGTGGCATCTTATATTATTATTATCATCATCATCATCATCATCATCATCATCATCATCATCATCATCATCATCATCATCATCACACATAGGAGTGGAACACTTACTTATACCTATATTTTAAGTAATGTGTGTGAATTACCTGTGTATTAACATTTGTATTATTGATACATAAGTTCTACTGCCACAGCTTGAATAAACTAGTGATAACTGGAATACATAATAGAGCTTGATATTCTTACTCACTTTAGCCACTAGTCATATGATATTTCTCATATGACAACTTCTCTTATGACAACTTGATCATACACATAACTCTAGTATGACACCCACTTGTTTGCTCACCACCTCAGCATCATGACAACCCCCTACATTAACCATGTATGGTTGTCATGATACATTAATGCAGTCATCTTGGCGAATGATAGGCCTGATACACTAATGCATTAGTGGCCTCTAAAGGATCTACAACCTTTGCACCTAAGACCTTTGAACACTTTAAAAAAAGAAATATTTTTTTTTCATTATAAGTATATAATTTGGGTTTGAATGATTGACTGAAAATATGCAGGAAGGGATTTTCTTAGAATAGATTTATTTCCAGATTTGACCTAGTCTGCAAAGGTATATCACATCTGAAGCGAGGAGACATAGGATGAGCAGAAATGGGTCAAGCAGATACTGGACAGGTGTTTTCCATTAAATTCTCCACATTTTGATGAAAATTGACAAATATGGTACTGGGAAACGAGCCCCTCCTGCTCACCTGCTCGTTATGTGGCTGCTCATTTATGGAGTAGCTCATTTATGGGGTATATGGTGTCAAGGAATAGAGCACCACTCTAAATGTGTGAATATTATTTAAAACTATGTGGGGGCTGTGTACAAATGACGTCATGCTTTTTTTGGCCATTTTTGACCCCCCCTCCCCCCCTTGTCATGTTTCGTCATACAATGCTTGACCCCCCCTTAACATGACGTCATGCAGAGATACCCCCCCCCTCCCGCCCAAAGTACATGAAGAGAGTATAGCAAATTGAGATGGTTCAAAGGGACATGTATATATTGGGTTAACTTAATGGTGCTGGAAACAGGTGGGGCTTTTTCCACCGTCCCTGGTCCAAAAACGTGCTGGGCTAATAATGGGTGTGAATTGATAAGGCCTAAAAACATTGTTGTGTTCAGGTAATCAGTCGAAAAAAAAAATAGAAGTTCTAGAAGTGCCAACCTAAAAAAAAACCCTACCTACTACCTACCCTAATTTTTTCGACCTTTATTATATCCATGGGGGTAAATGGTTTGGAGTAGATGTCTGGGGGTAAATGTCCATGGGGGTAAATGGTTTGGGGGTAGATGTCTGGGGGCAAATGTTCAGGGGGTAAAGGTCCTGTTACCTCACATCCTCATGAGAGGTAAAGGAAAGGAAATAAGAGAAGAAATCAGATCTAGCCGACAGTTACAGTGGCTTCACTGAATTACAAGTGTTACATTACAAGTGTGGTAATATGATATATATAATTAAGATCACACTTACAAAACAATCATTTTACTGTAAGGCATAATATAAGGCATAACCCCTAGAGTCCCATTCAGAAAAAGGAGAGAATAAGCTGTTTGTTTCCAAGGGACAGTTTGTGATTCATCAACAGGGGGAGCAGGATGCAGATTGAGGGGGGAGGGAGGAAAATAATTTGACACCTCAAAGTGGGGAAGGGGGCAGAGAAAAATGTTGTGCCTTTTCTGTGAACTACTGTAGAACAGGAGGGATGACCAGGGCAATCTGTCCGAGGGGGAGGGGGTCATAAAATTTTCAGATTTCTGCACGTCTGTATGGCAATCTACCCCACTCCTAAGGCCTGTTGATGAGTAATGAGCAATCCCTAAATTACCAATGGGTTTTTGAATTGTGAAATTTATCACATAGAATAGAAGTTGGGTCATTTGAATCTTTCTACTGAATTCTCAATGCCAGGGTACTTCTTACCCACATAGATCAACCTATATATGGGGTCCTTTGGTTAAATGAGTCCAACTAAAAGGGCATTTCAAAGTGGTATGGGGCCTGGGTTGGAGGTAGGATAGAGTAGTGGACCAACACTGACACTGATGGCAGTGACAATCATTGAGTGGGATATCTGAGGAAAGCATGCCTGTATAGGTAATATATATTTCATAACAGATGAATGCATTAAACTTCCCTACCTTTACAAATCATTTTTTTCTTGCCAAAACTGAAGCAACTTGCAGTTTTTTTTCATGACATGATGTCATGCAGCCCATGACCCCCCCTCCCCCCCTTGTCATGCTTGGTCATGGGGAGTGGGACCCCCCCTCCCCCCCTCCCGCATGACGTCATTTGTACACAGCCCCGTGTAAGATGTAAATTGATTGCCTGTTGCCCAACATTGAAAGAATAAACACACATATAACTTTGAGTCTTGATTTACAACAATCAACAGAAACCAACATACAAGTTGGCTGCTTCATGGCAAATAAGGAGATTCAGGCATGCTTATAGAAATATGTGTCACTATAGAGGAGATTAGCAGCACTTGTTCCATCTGATGATGTCACGGGTTGACAAAATGCATCAGGTGCTGCATTCTATATACAAAGTGTGATTTATTTGAAGTTGCAAGCCGCGTAAGCGCCCAGAGCGTAGCGACCGTGCAGCTCCATTATGTTTTCTGTTTGCCTATGACATCACTATAAATATTGTGACGTCATGCAGCCGCCATGACCTTATCCATGGCAACTCCTATCCGTGGTCCTTGCCACATTTTTCTTGTTTAGAATAGTGGAAGGGACAGGATAATGATATTACACAGAAGCCTTAGTATGTATCGGAACGGGAATATAACTAATCTAAGGATATTACTCACTGGGCATGCAGCCAATCAGAGGCCTCCATTTGGTCATGTGAAATGTGATGTCACTGGACCCCCCGTGGAGCGACCACCTCTCTGCCAGTCAGAGGCAAGCATTCTGGTAACCATGGTAACATGACCTACTTAGGGGATTAGCAACCACCGCTAATTAGTGGATTAGTGTGGTCATGTGACCCCTTGTTTGTAAACAACAACACTTGGTGTAGCCACTTGGTCCCTTGTTTGTAAACAAAGGGGCGGGGCTAATTATGTAAATGAGGATTTTGTACTTTAGAGTAGTACTAAACTGCAAAAAAACATGCTTGTACATGACACTAGACCATACAACTAATATTAAAAACAAATGCTGGTGGATGAGTGGTAAAGAAGTTGTGTTGATTTTTGCCTATACCTCTGGATATCAGAAGTTGTGTTGATTTTTGCCTATACCTTTGGATATCATTAGGTTTATATATAGGGATGAAGGAAATGTAAAAATAGTGACATGTCACCGAGCTTAATTCTCTGGGAAAGGGGTGTAATGAAGGAAGGTATATAGGAGTCAATGGGAAAATCTATGGCCTTATTTCCTGCTAAAATATCATTCAAGTTCTGTTGCTATTTTCAATTACTTTTGGATTATGATAGTTGGATATGTATAGATGTGGAAAATGCGAAAAGATTGTGTTGATTTTTATCTATACTTCTGGATATCATTAGGTTTATATAAAGGGATGAAGGAAATGTAAAAATAGTGACATGTCACCGAGCTTAATTATCTGGGAAAGGGCTGTAATGAAGAAAGACCTATAGGAGTCAATGGGAAAATTTATGACCTCATTTTCTACTACTACTACTCCTACTACTACTACTACTACTACTACTACTGCTGCTGCTGCTGCTGCTGCTACTACTACTAATACTACTATTACTACTCCTACTCCTACTATTACTACTACTACTACTACTACTACTACTATTACTACTACTCCTACTACTACTACTACTCCTACTACTATTACTACTACTACTACTACTACTATTACTACTACTCCTACTACTGCTACTACTACTACTACTACTACTACTACTACTACTACATGCTCTATATAAGGGTTGTGTGCAATCACAATGCATTAAGAAATGACATCCTGGGTGCTGAGGTTAGTGCCCACTAATGCAGGCTGCTGTTTAGCTGCATTTACAACATTCAATCATATTATCTTGTGAGCTGTCCATTATGTTATATTATATACACGTCTATACCTTAAAGCCAACAGTAGCAGTGTAAATATGTACTATCTAGGCCAGTCTAATGTGCTGCACCAGCATCAAAAGGCATCTTAACAGTGAGCTTTCAGTGTTAACCCTTTAAAGATTAATAATGCATCAGGCCATTGGTCATTATGATGCATGAATGCAGCTCTAGTGAGTAACTCACAAGGGCTAAATTCATGCTAAGGTCAACATGATGCCTGTAAGAGTCAGCATGGTGAGCAGACTTCCCAGCACTTCTATTGACCAGTGCACATTATGCTCTATTGCCTTAGCAAGCCATAGATGTTTAAAACAAAGTTTCCCTCATGAAACCACTCACATTCTTTTATCAATCAATGCCCAGCTGGCTACATATATACCCGTGTGAGTAATATGAGTAGAAATATATATTATGTTCACCATGCTAACATCAATGTCAGACACATAGAACTAATTGCGTATGGCTAAGATCCATTGTCTTGCACTCTAAATATGCACATTGAATAACATTTTTTCTGAATTTTGATTCAAGAAAGGTCAATATTGAACTTGATAATGACTGAATTTATCATGAAGCAACATCCAATAAAGGGTTGGGAATAGCTCAGCAGGGCATATTTGAAAACGATATCTATAGCTATGGTTTTGAAATGCCCCCCTGGTCATTGTCAAAATTAACACTCAGGCCATTTCCAGAACTAACACTGCATTATGGATACATAGCTTTAGTAGCAAAATATATCAATGTTGTAAATAGAAAAGCTATATCTATTAAGTGAAAGACAAACTGGCTGTGGTTGCAATACATTAAGCCTGTTTGGACATGGTTTTAGTTAGAAAATGTAACAGGCTTATGGAAAAAACTACACCTATCATGTGACAGGTACCATTGGTTGTGGTTTCACCACATTAAGGTCATTTGGACACAACACTACTGCAGCATCTTGACTTCAGACCTATATCAAAAATACTCAGATACCAACATGTACCAGTGTCATTATGCTGGAATTATTGTGCTAGAGATCCTAGCTCTCTACTTTGCCCATGGAAATCAGTTTCTGAAACGATATGAGGAAAATAGCGCTTTCTATGAGAAGGATGCTGAGTGTGAGAAGATTGCCTCTGGTGTACATCTGACTGAGCGGACCTGTGTGACCATGGTGAGGCTGCCTATTTTTGGGTATATTAAGCATATTACAGATGAGGACAAGGCATCTAGCTGTTGGAGGTGTGAACCTAATATTGTTGGTGTTCCTGATAACTTTACTGAGAATCGGGTATGGGCTACAGCTATGCCAGGTAGGCCAACATATTATTACTCAGAACTTAGAAATAGAGCAGACATGCTGGCACTTATAGCAGTAATAGTGGTAGTGTTCAGTAGGAAGCTTATTCCTCAGTGTATTATTAACATCACTATAATCTCGTAATACCTAGAGTATAAGATATCTCTTATAAGTGAGGGCAGTGCCTAGCTGTGCCTTTTAGGCCACTCCAAAATAAAACCTTGTTTCTCATCACCGCCCTCGTTGGAAAAATCATCATTTGAGAATTTTTTTTTCTTTTGATAGAATTTTCTGATAAAGGTACATTGGAAAATGGACAAAGTCATGTTTGGTATCAAATTGAACGTTATGCCCTGGCAATGCACCTAGCTATGAAAAATTATCATTTTCAAACTTTTTAAACGTTGGTGATACCTTTACTTTTGGGCGTTTTTTTTTTCTTACTCGTGGCCAACCGCAAAGTATAGGTTTCAATCTTTATCAGCTGCTTATAAAAAACAAATTAAAATAAAATCCTCCCTCGTGACTTTTTTTATTACCTGGTGATGACGACTAACTGTTTGGAGTGGCCTTAAATTGATGCTAAACACAGGGTTTGTGTATCGCATGAGGTTTTCTTGAACCATAGACTTAAAAGTAAAGGTCCAAAAACCTTCCTCCCTAACCTGTTTTACAGCTCAGTACCTATCAATGGACACCACAGTTGGGAACATGATCATCGGAGAGAGAATCAATGCCACAGTGTCAAGTGGTGCCTCTGTGTTGACGGATACAGACCGTGGCAGAGTGCTCTCACTGAGTGGTAATGAAAGCTGTGTTACTGCTAACCCCATACAAGACTTCAACAGCATCAGTGTTACATTACACTTAAGAATGATGAAAGGTTTTAATGAGTCAATGCAAAAACTACTTTATCTTCCTTCACTATTTCAGGGTAAGAGGTTTGTCATCAGGTGTCAGTTTGAGGAGCCTGCAGTAAGCCTTCACTGTTTGATTAAACATGATATTCTAGCTTGGCATGTAATAATTCCTGAGAACAGTGAGGATATATCAGATCGGTGGGTCCATCTGGGAGTGACATGGGGCTATGATGAAGGCATGGTGATGTATGTGAATGGGGTTAAGGCCGGCGAATGCTTAAGGCCTTTTTCTGCAGAAATTCCTCCCGTGAGACAAATGCTCTTCTTGGGATGTAGTAACGTCGAAAATTACTTTGACTTTAATGGGCTAATTGATGATGTGGTAATCTGGAATGATATCTTATCTTCTGAGTTCATGAAAACATACTTTGGACAATGGTAAATACGGCATTGTTACTATTAACCCTTTAAAGGCCACTGATGCATTAATGCATCATGCCCATCGGTCGACATGATGCACCAATGAACTTCATTGGAGCATCATGTCGACCCTATGGGGTTGATACATAAACTCTCACAGGGTTGGCATGATGCACCAATGAAGTGCTGGTGAGTAGTCTTGCCAGCACTTCATTGGTGCATCATGTTGACCCTATGGGGTTGATACATAAACTCTCACAGGGTTGGCATGATGCACCAATGAAGTGCTGGCGAGACTGCTCGCCAGCACTTCATTGGTGCATCATGTCGACCCTATGGGGTTGATACATAAACTCTCACAGGGTTGGCATGATGCACCAATGAAGTGCTGGTGAGCAGTCTCGCCAGCAGTTCATAGGACCATCATGTTGACCCTATCCCAGCTAGCACAACTGTGCAATTTACATCGTTCTTACGTAAAAACTCATGTTATTTACGTAAAAAAGACATCATTCAGATGAGTAGTGCTAGCAGGGATGGGGTTGATACATAAACTCTCACAGGGTTGACATGATGCACCAATGAAGTGCTGGTGAGTAGTCTCGCCAGCACTTCATTGGAGCATCATGTCGACCCTATGGGGTTGATACATAAACTCTCACAGGGTTGGCATGATGCACCAATGAAGTGCTGGTGAGTAGTCTCGCCAGAAGTTCATTGGAGCATCATGTCGACCCTATGGGGTTGATACATAAACTCTCACAGGGTTGACATGATGCACCAATGAAGTGCTGGCGAGTAGTCTCGCCAGAAGTTCATTGGAGCATCATGTCGACCCTATGGGGTTGATACATAAACTCTCACAGGGTTGGCATGATGCACCAATGAACTTCATTGGAGCATCATGTCGACCCTATGGGGTTGATACATAAACTCTCACAGGGTTGGCATGATGCACCAATGAAGTGCTGGTGAGTAGTCTTGCCAGCACTTCATTGGTGCATCATGTTGACCCTATGGGGTTGATACATAAACTCTCACAGGGTTGGCATGATGCACCAATGAAGTGCTGGCGAGACTGCTCGCCAGCACTTCATTGGTGCATCATGTCGACCCTATGGGGTTGATACATAAACTCTCACAGGGTTGGCATGATGCACCAATGAAGTGCTGGTGAGCAGTCTCGCCAGCAGTTCATAGGACCATCATGTTGACCCTATCCCAGCTAGCACAACTGTGCAATTTACATCGTTCTTACGTAAAAACTCATGTTATTTACGTAAAAAAGACATCATTCAGATGAGTAGTGCTAGCAGGGATGGGGTTGATACATAAACTCTCACAGGGTTGACATGATGCACCAATGAAGTGCTGGTGAGTAGTCTCGCCAGCACTTCATTGGAGCATCATGTCGACCCTATGGGGTTGATACATAAACTCTCACAGGGTTGGCATGATGCACCAATGAAGTGCTGGTGAGTAGTCTCGCCAGAAGTTCATTGGAGCATCATGTCGACCCTATGGGGTTGATACATAAACTCTCACAGGGTTGACATGATGCACCAATGAAGTGCTGGCGAGTAGTCTCGCCAGAAGTTCATTGGAGCATCATGTCGACCCTATGGGGTTGATACATAAACTCTCACAGGGTTGGCATGATGCACCAATGAAGTGCTGGTGAGTAGTCTCGCCAGAAGTTCATTGGAGCATCATGTCGACCCTATGGGGTTGATACATAAACTCTCACAGGGTTGACATGATGCACCAATGAAGTGCTGGTGAGTAGTCTCACCAGCACTTCATTGGTGCATCATGATGACCAATGGGCATGATGCACTCCTGCATTATCAGCCTTCAAAGGGTTAAATCACTGGGTTTGGAAAAGATTCTGGTCTTAAATAAGCGATGGAGAATTGAGAGTTGTAAAATACAAGTATGGGAAATATGTGGACAATATAAGGACAGCCAGGTTTTATTTGAATAAAAACAACCCAGGACACTTTGATCTTCACAACCAAATTGTCATTTACACTGGTTCCTGTTGCTTTCACTTCAACTGTAAAAAGTACCTGTTGAATCTATCATGGATGATCAAAAAGCTAATCAGACAGTGAACCACTGCTATATCATTGCAGTGAACCAGTGTAGTTTTTACAAGAAGACCCACATGGCATTATGGTGGTACAAAAATGTACAAGAAATCTCTGTGCAAATAAGGACGAATTTCTGGCAGCATTGGGACAAGGATTCTGTGGTTATTTTGTCAACCTTTTCTTTACACTAATTACAGTGTGTAGCAGGAATTCATAGACTGACCTGTAGGAGTGAGGCAGTATGGCTTCTAGACCAATCAATTAATCCCCAGAGGTCTCTGCAGACTTTTAAAGGTGCAACATTGAGGATCTTATCAGTGCTTATCTCACTAGTACCAGCTCCACCAATGGTACCATGCACTAGACAATATGGATGAGGGGAATAGGATAATATTCAATCATCATTATTACATGGTTCCTGTAAAGTGTCTAGAAAGGTCAATAAAGTCGTTTTATTACATCAGAAGACTTCAATCTGTGTCAACACTTATTCATCTTTCACTCTTTCTGAACAGTTTTTTTTTCCTCTCTACCGACTAGTTCAAATCGAGTGGGAGTTTCTGGTGGGCTATTAATCGTATGTAGCATGGCCTTTTTTAACATTGAGGGGGGACAAAAAATATTTCACCTCTTTTGAGCAAAATATCTGCACCTTTAGGGGGATGGAGAGATTGTTCTCGTGGACACGCAAAATTTCACCAACCCACTGTTGTTAAAAAAAATGACCATTCCCTTACAGTATTACTTTCTGATTTTTTTTTTCAGCTGTCTCCTAATAGCCTCCTCCACCATACTTGCATAACCGTACGGCCCCTGGAGTAAGTTCTATCATACATAGTCGGCAATACAGTTCCAATCGGAGACAGTGGACTTCATGATGTTGATCAGGAGGCTGTTGCGAAAAGATTTGGAATTCAATTCTCACTGTAACTAGTGCATCTTCCAGTTCCTCCCGATTCTCCACCCAGGGAGACCAATTCCCACATTATACTGTAATGGAATTGACTTACTCTGAATTAGACTGCATTGCAAAAAGTTGAGGAACTGGTTCCATGATTAATTCCACCTGAATGCTTCCCATAGTCGAAAGGCCAGGGAATTGGAGAAAGGAACTGTCTGGGAATTGGTTCTTAATTAGGAAGCATTCACCAGTTCCTGACCACTCCTAAACTACTTCTATGACCAATTATCTTTTGGCAACCCAACAGGGAATTGATTCCCTGAGGTCAGTCAGTTCCATTTTGGGAATACCACCTCCGACAAAATCGTTTCCAAATCTTTTTGCAACAGCCTGCAGGGGACAGCTCTAAATGATTAAGTCTGAAATAGGCAAAAGGTATTCAGTTAGAGCTACCTCCCCTTCTTATTGGTCCTACCCTAACATTAATGTACACGCCAGAAATGCTGAAGGAAGAAGTAGAGGCAGGCTTGGAGACATTTATTTAGATAATATTTTATGACGATTAGATGAAGATTTTAAATAAAGAGGTGGGTGGGAGTTGATAGGAGGTGTATAGGTGAAGATGTGTAGAAGAGGAATGAGACCAACAAGTGTGGGAGGTATACTGGGGGTCTTCAGCCCAATGTATGATGGGAAGGGAATGGAAAGTAGTCCCTGTAATGTCTGGATGAAACACTAGAGGGAGCTGTGGTCTGACTGGTCAGCATGCATTGTGAATGGGTTTGGGGAATTTAACACCCTATATGTAACCTGTCCAGAATGGGTAGTGGTTAGAACACTGGACACATAATGCAGGGTAATTGAGTTCTAGCCTCGCCTGATGCTTTTGGTTTTATTGAATCAAAACATTTTATCTATAGATTTTGATTGTGTTAATGAATTGCATTAAATTCTATAAAAATGTGATGTTTCTGGCAAAAAAGAATTACAAAATAGACAGTTTTGACCTAGTGGACATATGGTGACTTGAACCCACCTCCCTGATATTGGGAGCTCAACTCTCTACTACATGAGCTAGTGGGGCTGTTGTTTGTGGTAGACAAACACCTCATATTCCCACATAGGTCTTCAGCCCAAGTTATGTTGAGCTGAATGCATAGTCACAGGTGATTGTGTTTGAGATATGTTGTTGTCAGGTTTGTATACTAGATGAAACCTCTATACTCCTGGTACAATGCACACTTGTACCACTGTACCTATATGTAGGTATGACACAATACATGTATTGGGCAGCGGCAAATGGAAACCCATTTTTTTTGGCATTTAGGAAAATGAATTTGCACTGTTAAGCGCGTATTGAGAAAACACATTAGGATGCAGTACATCAATTTTGTGTTGGCCATAACAGAATACCTTGAAAAAGAAAATTCCGGCCCACCCACCCAAATATCTTTATCATAGGCCTTAGAATGGTTTCCTCATGTCGACTCTCCTGACCAACACACTGAGCCTTTGATTTTATCTGTTGATCATGATGTCAAAACTCGGAAATCATAGAAAAATAGGTAGATCTATAAGCAATTGGGAATGACGCATTAACTCTAAATAGGTCACTGATGCAGTGATGTGAGACTATTCGCCAGCACTTCATGGATTATCATGCTGATCCTACGGGAGCATATCTATATCAGTCCCATAGGGTCTGCATAATACTCCAATGAAGTGCTGGCGAGACTGCTCGCTAGCACTTCATTGGTGCATCATGACGACCAATGGGCATGATGCATTGATGCATTAGATATCAATGAATACACACTGACAAGTGCTATTATCAACCACCATGTCGGCCTCCATGATTCCCTGCTCTAGGTTTAGCATATATGCATTGAAGTAGTCAGTGGCGGATTCAGAGAGGGGGGGGGGGGGGCACGGGAGCATGTGCACCCCCTTTTTCCTGGTACTTATAAGTTTAGTTACATAATTTGGACCCCAAGTTTTGGTCAAAAATTGGGGGTGCGCCCCGTCCTTTTGGGCCATGCCCCTCCTGGATGCAGTGCAGCTACCCTTTCTGTGCCAAGAGCAAATTCATTGATATCCCACACTAGGTGGCAGTCCTGTTATAAGCACACAATTCTGGTGTCCAATTTGTTGAACATATGGAAAATGTAAAAATTGAATTTCAACTAAAGATGTACCAGTTTCTGGGTATACGGAAATTTATTGACAGTGAACTGGTAATCAAGTATGGTAGCTTTGTACATGAGAGTGGACCAGGAGGGTGTTGCTCCTATGGGAAAAGGTAGTACATTTTGTACTGGCTAAGAAGTGCCTCTTCTGCAGAACTGGAGGGTGTTGCTCCTATAGTAAAAGGAAGAGCTGGCTAAAAATGCCCTCATTTCTAGTCCTTTCTTTTCATGTAGCTATAATTTGTCCCTTTTGTTGCTCACAAGTTGTCATTGAAGTATAGTGCTAAGAAAGGGGGATTTAAGTAGGTACCTAGTTGGGAGAATTCAGTCAGTATAACATACTATAGTGTGTGTGACATGAGTAGGTACCTTATAGTGCAGCTCTCTCTGTCTTAAACAAGGCAGGTGACTTTTCAGACTAATGTGGTGAGTGCAAGTTGAATGGTGAAGCAGAGCGTGACTTCTTTTGAAAAGAGGGTACCTAATGAGAGCTCTTTTTACCATAGGAGCAACACGCTCCTGTGATAACTTTTCACTTGTGTTGCTCACAAGTGGTCATGCTAGTACGGTGCTAGAAAAGGGTGATTTGAATAGGTACCTAGTCGGGAGAAGTCAGTATTATAGTATAGCGTGTGTGACATGACTAGGTACCTGATAGTGCTGGAGGCCATTTCTTAATACACTACAACTGCTGTCCTTCAAGTCATAGTGAGAAGCCTCAAGTTAATGCCATTACAGTATTATGCACTAGTTACCACTAATATCTAATAAACCTTATGTAATTACTGCAAAGGTGCTGAGTGTACAGAGCAGTCGTAGGGCCTTACCTATGATAGCCTGGCTTATTCTTGGCAGTTTTAAATCGTAGTGCATGTGTGTAATCATAGTACAGTAGGAAATGGTTTCAGCTCTCTCTGTTGGAGAATCACACGGACCCTATGGGGATGATACATAAATATTCCTGGAGGGTCGTCATGGTGCTCCGCTGAAGTGCTGGTGAGCAGTCTAGCCAGCACTTCATTGGTGCCCCCTCACGACCAATAGACATGATGCACTCCTGCATCGGCAGACCTTGAATGTTTAGCGGTGTGACATACTACTAGACATACCTGTGTTAAATTATGATAAATTACACAATGCCTTCATTTTGTTATGGACTTTGTTTACTCAATAATTTACAACATTTGATATTTTAAATACATATAATTATTCCAACATTTATCAGCATAGGTATTTACATATAAGCAACATAGAGGTGAGCTGGGGTTTTATGTGTGCATTTTGTTGTTGTTCTTTTTTATATAAAGGGTGATAGTGTATTAATATATACATAGGTCGTAATAATACATAAGTACATGCAGGCGTGTTGAATGTGTCCTCATGCTACATGCATACGTCATGCTGACCCTCCAAGTTAATACATTCCAATAGGATCAACAAAACGTAAGAGAGTGGTCATTATTTATCTTTTTTCCCTCTTTTTTGTAGTAAATCAAGACACATTTATATAGACTATACATATATATATATATATATATATATATATATATATATATATATATATATATTTGATATTCATGAACGATAGGCTTAAAAAAGCAAAAACACATATCAAATACCAAGATCAGATGAATAAGTATAATATATATTCTTTCCAGAAATATTGATGAAATTGCAACAGATGATATCAAATGCAAGCATTACGGGGATGAAGGATTCTTTTTTGTCTCATTGTCACAAATCTAAAACAAAAGTCAATCGACAGTGAATTAAGCAAAACACGCATTCATGAATAGTGGAATATTGTCACAGGTATACTTTATAGGTGTATATAGAGAGAACTAAATGACCATGGCATACATACTAGCCGATCCACCATGAGGGGGGCTGTAACCCAAGAGGGGTGGATCAGCACGTATGTATGCCTGGGAGTTTAGTTCTCTATTTATTTTATGCTTTTGCAGGGTTCAAACGATCAAAATTTGGTTAATTAATTACCATAGCTCCCCGTACGACCTCCTGTCAGCCATTTGAAATGTTTACCTGCACCCAGAACGAGGCTGCAGTGTGGATCAGCCCAAAGTGGTGGATTGGCACACATATTATGCGACTGGGGGTGTGGCTATCAGCCCTTCACTGTTAAGTCTTTGGGAAGAAGTAATTAGCATAAAATAAAAGCCATGTCTTATACACTCCTGCTACCATAGCGGCCCATTATAGCACCCCTGTGCTAATACATTCTGATTTTCCCTGTGCTTACATGAGAACTGCGCGTATTTGAAGTATGAAAATGAGTTAATTTTCGAATTCTGAAACCCACTTCTACCCTGCACTAAAACAAATCCTGTGCTGATTTAAAAATTTGTGCTAAAATGGGCTTCTATGTTATACCTTATCAAATCTGCCTAATACCCGAGGATGTGCACCTTACACTGTCAGCCTAGCGCACCAGTTCTACAGCACTTGGATTGCTTACTATTCGGATCTACAGGAGGGTGTTGCTCCTATAGTAAAAGGAAGAGCTGGCTAAAAATGCCCTTGTTTCCAGTCCTTTCTTTTCATGTAGCTATAACTTGTCCCTTTGTTGCTCACAAGTGGTCATTCAAGTACGGTATTAAAAAAGGGGGATTTGAGTAGGTACCTAGTTGGGAGAAGTCAGTCAGTATAATAAACTATAGAGCATTTGACATGAGTAGGTACCTGGTAGTGCAGCTCTCTCTATTTTAAACAAGGCAGGTGACTTTTCAGACGAATGTGGAGTGCAAGTACTTAGGTGAAGCAGTGCACGACTTGTTTAGAAAAGAGGGCACATACTCACAGCTCTTTTTACAATAGGAGCAACACCTTCCTGAGGGAGTTGCTGTTAGTGCAAATCTAATGAATCTACAACTTGTCCTGTACCACGTACAGGGCAAGCTACTGCCTATTTACAATCGCGCCTGAGAGTGTATACATGGGTTGTACCTGATATGTAAGGTACTATGGTCAATGATACTGTATCACTGATGCCATACTATTGAGGGGAAGAAATGTGTTCAAGATTATGTTTACAACACCATTCTGAAGCTGTTTTTTTATCACAGACTAGGTATAATTGTCTACAATCGTACTACTGTAATGGCCCGTTTAAGCACCAGGGTCTCAAAGAAGTGCCATTCTCGAATAAGTGCCATTCTCGAATAAGCGCCATTCTCAAATAAGCGCCATTCTCAAATAAGCGCCATTCTCAAATAAGCGCCATTCTCAAATAAGCGTCATTCTCAAATAAGCGTCATTCTCAAATAAGTGCAATTCTCAAATAAGCGCCATTCTCAAATAAGTGCAATTCTCAAATAAGCGCCATTCTCAAATAAGCGCCATTCTCAAATAAGCACGGGGGTCCAGGGGTATTGAAATCAATATTAAGCACTGAAAACAGTATTCAAATAAGTACCTTATGTGTATCTGGGTGATTATACGGGCCACTACGGTATTCAAAGCTGATTTGAACAACACAGGCACATGTACTATTACAATATCTTACCAAACGCATCTGCAGAAATCATGCTCCCCTATAAATAGTATACAGGAAAAGTGGTTATAATATTTCAAATAGCAGGAAATTGAATCTTAATTGACTTGCTCCTGACATACCTATAATTAAACTTCTGACCCTTTGGAGGCAGCTGATGCAGGGCTGCAGCTTGGTTGGCGACTTGCCTATAGGGCTGACCCGGGATACATTATTTTATATAATGAGATGGCTCCCTTCATTCACTGCAAATTTCTTTTGGGTACATTATGTAACACCTGGTACCCATCATGCGGGCTGTTATCAGTGCTTATCTCGCCAGGACCCAGATAAAGCAATGGCGGCCTCACTAGGCGGCCATCCTGAGCTCTATAATGTTGGGGACATCACACAAGCAGGCCATGTCTAAGAAGTTACCAGTCAACCATCCCCTGTTTTCACCCTTACTCACAAGGGGGGCACCCTACCCCCCCCCCAATGGCCAAACTGTCTCTCCTTTACAGATGTTTGGATATAGTCTGTCATTGGAGAATAGATATACTCCCATATAGTCTGTCATTGGAGAATAGATATACTCCCATCTAGTGGAGGTCAAGAGTATTCTCCCCAGGATCTGGGGAAAATGTCATCAGACATGGCCTGCGGGTATCATGCAGGGGACCAGCGTAGACTGCATCTTGCATGTTGGTCTGCATGATAAACCACAAAGTGCTGGCCTGTCTGCTCTTTCAAACCCTCTTGGTATGGTCTGCTCTTTCTAACCCTCTTGGTGTGGCCAAGAGGGTCATGGTGTGTTTATCACAATGGCTGCATTCATTCACGACTAATGGGCAGAGTGAGTGCCCCTTGAAGGATTGGACTAAAGTAATCATTTTTCTAAAGTATTGAAGGGCTAAATTTGCAGTTCCCTGAATCATTATTATCAATTAGCATGATGGCTATCAAATTCAAATCGTAATGGGACTCTAATTCCATTCTGATAGATTATCGGGCAGTGAGTGGCTTTGCCACTTAGGAGTCATTCAGTTTACTTAACAATGTCTTTCCACCTAATGGAAGTTTGTCTGCTGTATTGGATTTACTTCATGGTATTGAGTGACCAGAACTAACTCTAACCCCAATACTATGATTCTATCATAGGGTGATTCTGTTACCCTATATAAAAAAGGGTTATTAGATCGCTGGTTATAGAATGTGGATTTTTGACCGCTTTAGCCCGTGGTACTTGTGGCGTACCAGATAAAGCATTGTTTTAGGCTGTGAAGCAGGTAGGTAAGCACCAGCATACTCGACTTTGTATTCAGAATTTAAACAAAAGTATTTTCATGAAGATTTATTAATATCCCTACTAAATTGGCTTCAGTGTTTGAGTATTGAGACATTTATTTGGTCTATACTTTGGGAAACATTTTATAGCCTCAGAATTCACCGTTCAGACTGAAATGGCTGCCATATTGGATATCGAACCAAAGAAATCAGCATGTGCCCTGACTATATACATCAGTAAAACCCAGATGGCTGATGGTACATCTGGAGGGTGTTGCTCCTATAGTAAAAGGAAGAGCTGGCTAAAAATGCCCTTGTTTCCAGTCCTTTCATTTCATGTAGCTATAACTTGTCCCTTTTGTTGCTCACAAGTGGCCATTCAAGTACGGTGCTCAGAAAGGGGATTTGAGTAGGTACCTGGTAGTGCAGCTCTCTCTATTTTAAACAAGGCAGGTGACTTTTCAGACTAATGTGGTGAGTGCAAGTACTTAAGTGAAGCAGTGCACGACTTGTTTAGAAAAGAGGGCACATACTTACAGCTCTTTTTACAGTAGGAGCAACACCCTCCTGGTCATACATCAAAATCGGAAAGGTAGTTCAAGAGATACCCACTGAAAATCTAACTTCCAAGAGAACCTGTTAGGAGAGTGTAAAATTGTTTGACGTTGCTTGGTTACACGTTGCTAAGTTATGGGCTAAGTTACGCATTTCCAATTTAAGACAGCTTATCAATAATGATATTGCCCCAGACTCTAGTGGCGAAGCCAGTAGTATTATTACAAAATGGCATTCTGTTACATTTCAGGAGCCACACTGTTATGGGGCACAATGTGCAGCAGCTGTTTTAAGGCATGCCGGAACCGGGGACTCTTCCAGAAAAAGATGATGGGGTTCATGAAGGAGTTGGAAAGGAAGAGCAGCCAGCTGAGGCGTGCTATTATAAACGGCACAGCAGCGACATTAGACCCCATAATCAGTATGAGGATCAGGGGCAAGTAGCAGAAGAAGAATGCACCGAACATTAGCGCCATCATTTTGGTCACTTTATTTTCACTCTTTGCCTTGGCTGCTGCATTTGCAGCAACTTGCTGCCCAGCATTTCCGGCATTTCCCTGAAGCCCTGTGTTAGTAGCATTTCCCTGCTGCCCATCATTGGCAGTATTGCCCTGCTGCCCTGCATTGGCAGTATTGCCCTGCTGCCCTGCATTGGCAGCATTGCCTTGCTGCCCGGCACTGCCAGCTTTTTCCTGCTGCCCTTCACCAGCAGCATTGTCCTGCTGCCCTGCATTGGCAACCATTCCCAGCTGCCCTTCATTAACAGCCTTTCCCTGCTGCCCGAGATTGCCAGCCTTTCCCTGCTGCCCGAGATTGTCAGCCTTTCCCTGCTGCCCGAGATTGCCAGCCTTTCCCTGCTGCCCGAGATTGCCAGCCTTTCCCTGCTGCCCGAGATTGCCAGCCTTTCCCTGCTGCCCGAGATTGCCAGCCTTTCCCTGCTGCCCGAGATTGCCAGCCTTTTCCTGCTGCCCGAGATTACCAGCCTTTCCCTGCTGCCCTGCACTGGCAGTATCCAGTGTGGTATTGGCAGGAGCTGCTTGTGCTGAATTGGCTGTATCTTCTTGCCTTACATTGGCAGCAGTGGCCTGTACTGCAGCCTGAAACCGAGCCACCATCTGCTGCTCTGCTGCTATCTGCTTGGCCTTTTCAGCAGCAATTCTAAAGATCAAGCTATATATCACCATTGACAGTACACTGGCCAACATAACCGGGGCTGCTAGTATGTAAAATACGTAGTATGGGAACAGGAAAGTACTCCAGCAATAGTCACCCTCAACCCAGGACCAATGGATGTAGAAGAAGGTGAAGAAACCAGTCAGACCTATCCATACACACCAAACTATAGCGACAATCATTTTCACCACACCCTGGGTTATGTATTTTGCATGAGCGTAAGGGTAAGCTACAGCTACATACCTCTCTAAACATACAAAAAGCAGACATGATGACGATATACCAGCCGCACTGTTTGCTGTCAGCGTACATAACTCACAGGCTAACAGAGACCCCAAGTGGCCGGTGTAGAGATTGAAGTCAACAACAATACAGTGGAATACAGAAAACGCATTGTACAAATCACAGGATGCCAAGCTGATCATGAATGTACTTGTTGCATTGCGAAGAATCTCTTTGCGATACAATATGGCAATAACCAGACTGTTACTAACCAGTATTATCAGACCTACAATGAGTTCAAAGATGAGGAATATAGCCCCAGTTAGGTACTCGTTAACTGGTGGCTTTTCATCTTGACTTGACCCGCATCGTGTTGTGTTATCGATGGTGGAAGTATTGGTGCAGTTCGTGAGTAGAGTATCAGGGAGCGTGGTGTTCAGTGTCATATCTAGTCTGGTTACATTCATTGTAGCCCTTGTTGATTCCTGAAGAACAAGTAAAGAGGGCAAACATTGCAATCAATATATGTTAGCCTTTGAGAAAATTTAGCTAGAATCCAATGAAATAATCACAGGGCAAAAATTGGCCACCTTTGGTGCCATGAAAATAACATCACTTTGAAGACCAAGTTACATTTATTTATGTCCTATTTGTAAATGAACACATGAAATCCAACAGAGATTGAAACAGACAAATAAAGAAAATAGAGAGAGGCAGAAAGACAAAGACAGAGATTGTCAGTGACAGCTGCTAACCATATCAGTTACAATACTCTACACCAGTGGGGTGTTTCAGAAGCAGGTAATGTTTACAACCGGTCATAAGGAGATATGATAGCAGTTTTAATAGTGATCGTAGGCTTATAACTGCATGTGTTTCTAAAGCATTACCATTATCTTACTATGTCTATAACTATATGACTGGCGAGAGATGATAATGGTTGCAGTTGTAAGTTTAGAATCTAATAGTTTTAGAAACAGATATTTAATGTTCATTATCATGTCCGGCTTCTGAAACACGCCACAGGGGAGGTGACAATGTGTAAGCCCTCACTGTAAAAGAATGTCGTCAAAATAACGAAGGAATCCTTGTTGCAAAATTGCCAGAGATCTATTGTTATTTTCACAGAGATTCCTTGTACATATGTGTACCACCGTACTCCCACCTGGGGCTTCTTGTTAGAACTAGACTCGTTCCCTGCTGTACAATTACGGTGGTTCACTGTGAACTCAGTTCTACAAGGATCCCTGATGGATTCTACAGTTATTTTCTGCAGTGCTGTTTATTTACAGTTTTGATAACAGTATTTGCAAGTTTAAGTCGCCATGTCAAACAAAGTCAAAAGTTCTTATAGGGGATTCTACTCCTTTTAAGATCCTTTTCATTTATACTTTTATAGTCACACATAATTATAGTTTTGATCACAGTATATATGATATGCATAATGAATATACCTCTAACAAAGTGTTTTTCAACGATATAATCTGATTCTGGTCTCAGACCTTTCTGATTCACATCATACAACCTATAAAAACAGAATGTTTCTACAAAGTGATCATTGGACCTAATTCATACACTTTGCCCGTTAACGAAACTTGTTGCTATGTCTGGACCTTCATGCTTGTCTATACAAACATGTGATTTCCAGGTTCAAACTCTAATAGCTGTTGTCTCATTTAGTAGATATTCCAATTATCAATGTCTATAGAGAAGATCAAAATGGAAAACAAGTTTAATGATATTTGAATGTATATAGCTGTTGGGAAAAAAAGTAGCATGAAAAAGTTCCCATTCTGTCCTTAGCAATTGGCCCTTTTATGTAATGCTGGCCAGATAATTGAAAGAAACACAAAGTGTTGTCAAAATGAGGTATAATATGTGAATCTCAATTGCAAATTCACCAAATTAGATGCAATTAAATATTCAGAAAAAAATGAGGGGGCATACAATATCCAGGGGCTTAATTCATAACTTTGAAAGAATATTTCATTGAAATGATCCGATTGACATGCTCATTTCATGCTGAGAATAACACTTTCATTGAAATGAAATTCTTTCATGAAAATCGTTTACAATGTATAAATCAATACAGCATGTTGTGAATTGCATCAAAACGATCAAGAGTTTTTTCACTCGCAATCCTGATTGTTTTCAAACAAAATCTATGTCTTTATTATTTAACTTATGAACCACCATCCAGGACTCCTTATGAAACCTGATGAAAATCAGAATTCTGGATCAACTTTTTCTGAATCAGTCTCAGCAAGCGGAAAGGTGCATTATAAGAGAGGTAAGAAATACAAACTGAGAACATTGATACGATGATAAAATTGAACTTCAGGTTCACTATATATGTCAGAGCCTACCTTGATCCTCCAGGTATTCTGTGCTAGTGGCTCAGTCAGTCAAGTGTGTTGTATGTGGAATGAGGCTGGCTTGTTGAACAGACCATCAGCTTAGACTCGGGAGAACTGTCTTGTCTCGTGCTGCGTGCTGGAGGTAGAAGACCTCTGCTGACCAACCACTCTGCATGGGATAACTGATGATTGGTCTTGCCCTGCCTTGATGTGGCGGAGGCCTGCCTGTAGTCCCTTATATACTACAGGTAGCAGTGCTGCAAGTAATTATTGGACCAGCAGGGCTGTACAGCCACTATCTGTGTAAATGACCGCTCTCTGCAATACTGCAGATAGAGGCTGACCATCCAACCTCTATCTGTGTAAAACTGATGTTATCTGACTCTGTTATCCGAAATAAGTGTAGAAAACAGCTGTTATCTGCATCAAGGGCAAATCTCATTTCCCCTTACACTAACTGCATCAACATACACTAACTGCTGTATTGGCCCAAAACATGTCTCATTTAAACGGAATGAGTGTGGAGAGGGAGTGAGTGAGTGAAGGGACAGACCGACCGACCGACTGACCGACCGACCAACTTTTGGCCGGCTGACTGACTTTTGGCCGACCGACCGACCGACTTTTGGCCAACCGACCAACTTTTGGCCAACCGACCGAATTTTGGCCAACCCACGGACTTTTGGCCCACTGACCGACCGACTTTTGGCCCAACAACTGACTTTCTGCCCACCGACTGACCGACTGATTTTTGGCCCACCGACCAAACGATTTTTGGCCGACTGACAGACATTTGGCTGACAGACTGTTGACCGACCAACGGATTTATGGCCCCAGTCTGGTTAGATCCAGTCTGATCCGGATTTGGGGGGGGGGTGAGCTGCTCTCCAAGGTGAGTCACTTGGACAGGTGGGCCTGGAGGTAGTGTATGAGTCATGCATTCGAGTGGAGGTTCACAGGTGGAGCCTGGGGGTTCCCACTGGGAGAGGGAGGGGGTGAGTGAGTCACTCTGGAGTGAGTGAGTCACTCAGCCCGGTAGGCTAAAAATAGGTAACCTTGGGTTCTACAGGGGAAAGCTTGGCCAGCTTGGTTAGAGTATGGCGTTAATAATTATGATACATAGAATAGTCCCTTGACATATCCCCACATTCCCACTCGTCTCTGCACGAGGTTAAAGGGGAGAATAATTATAAGGAAATAATGCTATTGTCAACAGGTCGTTACATGTCATGAAGTGAGGTAACAGGAGTCCAGACAATTCAGTTGATGATCCAGCTTTATTGTAAGATTGGCATGAGAGTAATCAATACGGTATACAGTATGGTACTCGCCAGTCTGACCAAGCTATATCCTGGGGCCAAGGCACCTGAGTGTCGTAGGGTCTAGGTTGGAGAAGAATAAGATGATCTGAGCAGGATCTGTCCAGCTTATAAAGGGGGAGAAGGAGCTGCTCAGGGTGACTCATGCCTCCGTATTAGGGCATGAGCAGTGACTCAGTCTGGGGGTGAGTAGCTCGGCCCCAGTCTGGTTAGATCCAGTCTGATCCGGATTTGGGGGGGGGGTGAGCTGCTCTCCAAGGTGAGTCACTTGGACAGGTGGGCCTGGAGGTAGTGTATGAGTCATGCATTCCAGTGGAGGTTCACAGGTGGAGCCTGGGGGTTCCCACTGGGAGAGGGAGGGGGTGAGTGAGTCACTCTGGAGTGAGTGAGTCACTCAGCCCGGTAGGCTAAAAATAGGTAACCTTGGGTTCTACAGGGGAAAGCTTGGCCAGCCTGGTTAGAGTATGGCGTTAATAATTATAATACACAGAATAGTCCCTTGACACATCTAACAAAAACTAATGTAGCCTGATAGAATCTGAGCCAGATCATTGTATAAAACAATGCAATCAAAATAATAATAGACCTCTGGTACATTTGGGAGAAAGCTTTCAGTGTTTTAACATTATATAACAGATTCCTCTGCTCTTAACTTGGGCTTCATTGTAGAAATTTCACTGATTCACCGCATTACAAATAGAGCGATTCACTCCAATGATACTTGGGACGCGTGCTTAATTCAACAGAGTTAACAAGGGTACGTTTTGGAAGGGTATAGCCTACTGCCAAGTTATAACAACCCACATTCTTAGGAAGTGAACTGTCAATCCCGGGCTGTCAATACATCCAATACATTTCCAGGTAGAAACTAACGCTGGCCCGGGAGCCAATGGCCCGTAAGTCTTGGCCCAGGCCCACAGTTTTCTCAAAATTGTCCTTCCTATGGGCCCAGGTGACCGACATAAGTGGCTGACGGCAGTTTACCAAATTGGTATATTTGTCAATATAATCATGTTATATACCGTTGGAAAGGAGAAAATGGCCAGGGGTTCAGTCATTCTAGTTAAATCTTGAATACCTTAATTACAGAAAGGCAGGGTTAGCTTTTCATACATAAAGTTAAAACATGTTCTGGGCCTGCAGATTTAGATGTGGGCCTGTGAATTTCTAAAGCTGCTGGCCCAGGTGGCCGATGGCTCAGAAAGTGTCTTCAATCTGTCCAGATAGGTGTGGTTTGAACAGGTCTATATATATATATATATATATATATATATATATATATATATATATATATATATATATATCAGGGGTTTTAGAAATAGCCTCCTGGTGTCTGTAAGGCATTTCTCAAGATGGTACGACTGAGCACAACCACTGCGATTTGAAAAGGTTTGGTAGGACAGTTGTACCAGTGCAATCATTAGTGACCACAAGATGCAGGGCTCTAATGATATTTGATGGGATCCCACTATGATTTGAAGGGGGCCTAGTCGTACCAACTTGAGAAACGCCTTCCAGTAGTCTGTAGGCAAGCAGGATATAATTACATTTCATTAGCATGTGTTGATGTTAGCCAATGGATACAATCAACTCAGGCTTCACCCTCATTGATTGTATATATCCGTGGCTAACATCAACACATGAAATAAGTGTCATATATCCTCTAACTAGGACATCAGTGGGGTGTTTCAGAAGCAGGTAATGTTTACAACCGGTCATAAGGAGATATGTTTTAATAGTGATTGTAGGCTTATACCTGCAAGTGTCCTAAAGCATTACCATTACCTTACTGTGTCTTTAGCTATATGACTGGTGAGAGATGATAATGGTTGCAGTTGTAAGTTTAGAATCTAACAGTTTTAGAAACAGATATTTAATGTTCATTATCATGTCCGGCTTCTGAAACACCCCACAGGTATAGTGGCTAAAGTTGATATATAGCACCGTTGGAAACACATTTGGCGAATATGTCTACTAGTAGAGAGTTTTAAAGAGGTACCTGGAAAAGCTAAGAGACAATAGATACAAACGGGCGTTGAACAGGTAAATACCTGCCACACCCTATTTATCGAAAACAATGATATCTGACACACTAGACTACTTTGCCACAGTCAACGGATGTTGATTGGAATAGGTACCAATTATGTAAATGATTGGCCCCATGAGGGAAATTTAATTTGATATGGTGTGGATTTTATGTCTCTGTCTGGTCTCATTAAGAGGACACAAATATGATCCAAATGCAATCATTGTATCAATAGATAAGGTTCACATTATATAACAAAGAAGACAACAGATCTGATTAACAGGAGACCCTGGGACATCATTAACCCATTGAGGGCTAGCATCGACTATAGTCGACACCATAGTAGGCCTAGCATTGACTATAGTCAACACCATGGTAGGCCTAGCATCGACTATAGTCGACGCCCATTATATAGGATTTATATAGGAATTGAAAATAGCCTTGTCCTCTAGAAACTATACTTTTTTTTATTGGCTGTCCCCATGGCCAGGGCAACCATTTTTGCTCTGCCCTTAAAAGGTTAACTACCTCACAGCCTTAGTCTGAATGAGAATAACTTATTTTTTTGCTCTAAATCACTAATAAAAGACTCTTGAAAAGTATCTATTGTATAAAATTTGATTCAATGGTAGGAACTCACCTTAAATGGGATCTAAATCACACACAGAACATATAATGCATTGCATTGCTTACTTGCAAAACATGAATTACACACCTTTTGGTGAAATGTTACTTGAATTATTGTTTTGTACACTTATTTAACAAAAGAATTACTAGTTCTAGACCACCATCTCTGCCCTTTAAATACCTCAGGAGGTTAATTCAACAGGCCCTGCCATCACTACCCCAGTGATGGTAGGAATTTTTCTGCCTTATCTATTCCAGCGATGGTAAGGTGAGACTGCTTTGCTTTTCACAGCTAGCACTAAGTTTTCAGTTGTGGTAGCCTCAGCCCTGTTTACCCTATTTCAAACATAAAACACTGTGCACAGGGGCAAGAGGGTCATAATTAAAGAATAGCTGTGGAAACAGTCCTTTTCACAAGAGTGATTACACAAGAGTTTTGAGTTTGAGTTTGAAACAAGTTTATTGGCCAACAATATCTTAACGTACTGAAGCTTTAATAATCATCAGCCGATATTAAGAGGATACATTCAATGATGGCATATATTGTACAATATGGTTTACATTCAGTGTTTGACAAAGTGGTTTCCATGAACAGTCACATGATGAAGTTTGTCCTATACATATTACAACTCATACATAACTCTAATCTCCAATCTTCAACGCCATGCTCATACTATTATTTCACATAAGTGTTTCTTGAACATTTGTATGTTATCTATGGTCTGTACATGTACCGGTAGATAGTCCCAGATAATGCTGCCTCTATATAGTGGACTTGCTCTGTATAATTCAATTCTAGGTCGATTTAGGTCAAGTGTTCCCCTTGCCTATATGAGCTACTTACAGAGTACAGGGAGCAGTTGACCCTGTACAGTATTCAAGTGCACTTAATATACTAACACTGGAGATTTACTACAATGCTTATGTGAAACATATATTATTCAATATGTATAATACAATTAAGTTCCCCTATAATAATTATGCTGTAAAAAACTTAGTAAAAGCCTATATGGTTATTCTTATGTATGGAGGCCTAAACTCCTGCAACCTTCAAAAAGGTATTTATTCGTCGATTGTAAATATAGTACTGTTACTTTTGTATATATATCAACTTAGTTGTTAAGCATTATTTACAAACTGTATGCTGTATCTTCATCCTTATACATTCAATCATTATATTCATTAGAATGTGTTGAACAACAGAAATTGTGTATGGCTATAAGGATTCACTTTATTGTCAGATTTCATCACTAATGCATAATTTGTGACTTAGCAATAACTAACTTTCAACCTTAAAAAAAATGCATACGTAGCCTAAAGAGCCCTCAAGGACCCTCAGCAAACCTCCTCCCTCCCCTATCTATGTATACAGCAGGCACAATCACTCTTGAGAGGAGGAGTGTTCCCCACAGGTGCTCTTGTAATTAGGGGAAACCATTATGCATTTCTTTTGATACCATAGCAGTGGTGGTAAGGCTGGAATAGGAATAGTGAATGATCCATAGGACTTGCTTTGCCTGACCACCACTATAAAATCTAGGGTAGACTGACTAGGTCTTATAAGATGCGCCTACACTACCATCGCAGGGGAGGCGATGGCAGGATCTTTTGAATTAACTTTTCAGTTGTTATCTAGGGTGTGGAGCAGCAGGTAAACATCCTCACACCAAGGCTTGTGTAGACAGTCCCAAACTTCCAACTTTGTCCCAAAGTTGTCAGATATCCCTGTTATTTTCACAAAGATTCCTTGTCCATTTGTGCACCACTGTACTTCCACCTTAGGCTTCTTGAAAAAAAAACCTATACTGGTTCAGGGCATTACAATTACAGTAGTTCACTGTTCAGGTTTACGAGGATCCCTTATAGTTTCAATAGTTATTTCTAAGAGTGATTGGCCTAATGAGTCAGATGATTTGATATGGGGTGGATTTTGGGTCTCTGTCTGGTCTCATTATGAGGACACAAATAGGATCAAAATTCAATCATTGCATCAATAGATAATGTTCACATCGTATAACAACCAAGACAATAGACATGATTAATAGGAGACTGGTAGCAGGACGTCATTAGCTATCAATCCTACACTGTGCTAAAAAATGTCTTTGAAATAATGACGTAATCCCAGTCCCAAAGTTGGCAGAGATCCATCATGGTTTTCACAGTGATGTCATTTTTTTTTCCACACAGACTCCATGTACCACCTTACTGCCACCTGGTGCTTCGTGTAAAAACTACATTGGCTCCCTGTTATATAATTATGGTGGTTCACTGTTCAGTGTTACAAGGATTCCTGATAGGTTCAACAGTTATTTTTTTACAGTGTATGCCAAACATCTACCTAAGACATGCATCATGACACATTCACCTCATGGGATTTGACGTGTGTTTCCTATGAATGTTGAGAGTGGTTTGTCCATTTCTTTCTCTTGGCACATTCCCTAGATCTCCTTAAGCAAAACGCATTTATTTTTGTGCATGTCACGAGATATTGATGGATAATATTCTTGACTCATAACTCATATGAGAAAGAATGTCTTAAATTTTTTTTATGGAATGTTTCTTGACTTTCCTATATAAACCATGTTTGTTTCTCATAAATGTCATGAGACTTTACAGACCCCCCACCCCATGGGTAGGTTAGGAAGACACAAAAAACACCTACTTCAAGCCTAGCATGCTCAATTTTTCACAATATAATCCTTTGTGCATGTCTATAACTGTTAGAAATCTCAGAAATTATATCACTTTACCACTTAGATATGAATTGATTTAGGGGACACTTCCATGACCCAGATGAAATATCAAGCAACACATGCATCTGTGCTAAGCAATTTCTTTTACATTTTTTTTTAATTCCTCTAATGTATGTCTGATACAGGATTTCAATATTATATTTATTTTACAAATGGACTAATGAGGATGGCAATGGACCCTGTTGTACCATGTTCTCCTTATTACTTAATATTCTTTACATAATATTCAGATAATTGAAATTTAAGCTAAAAACTCAAATAATGATCACATTTATTCAATTGATAATTGTTTTGAATCCAGTTTGGGTCTGTAGAACTCTCTTTAATTATGATACAAATTTTGAAAATAAAATGTTTATTCATTTCAACTTAAGAGATGAGCTTGACATGCTGTTACTGGGGTGCTGGATGCATCAACAGACAATAGTGCAAGATTTTCTACATGGAGGAAGGATCATGAGTGCACTAGAACATATTACAGACTAGGAAATATGCAGGTCCGCCAGCATACCTTTGCATTTTTCTTCCTGTGAGTACAGAGTCAATATCATGTTTTTCTAAAATGTTTAAATGACAGGGAAGGTTCAATATGAGGTATGTATTTGTCCAACAAACAACTGAGTACCTAATGTGAAAATCATTAAAAAATAATATTCTTTTACAATATTTGTTCCTATGAGTTGGGAAGCAAGAACTTACATATTGACAGATTGGTATCAATAGAATTAGAAATGAAAATGAACTTTCACATTGCACTTTGCAGACTAAAATGGCCCTTCTGGGCCACGGTAGGCTAATTAATACTATCTATGAAGACCATCATAATCTATGTGACCTTCTATGTAAACTAGATCAAAATGCCTTTAATAACAAATGATACAAACAGATAAATGATTGGTAAATGCATGGTTAACCATTTTAGGGTCCTGATGCAGGAATGCATCATGACCATTGGTTGTCATGATGCTCCAATGAAGTGCTGGTGAGACTGCTCACCAGCACTTCATTGGAGCATCATGCCGACCCTCCAGGAGTGTATCAACCCTGTAGGTTCAGCATGATGCACCAATGCATTAACAGGCCTTAAAGGACTAATATCTGCATGTGGAGTGTGTACTTCACCTATGCGGCAAACGCAGCATTTTAATGTAAAAATAGCTTTCAAGTTCCTAAGTTGCCAAACGTATATTTAAAGATGGAAAATGAATAACTTTCAAACCATGTACTAAAGACGAATTTCAACATTGTACCCTAACCTTATCCGAACGTTTGCAAACATTAGAAAATGTGTTCTTTTTGCCAAGTGGGTCACTTTATAGACCTATTCCCTCTTAAAACCAGGAGGTTAATTCAAAAGATCCTGGGATTGCAACATCAGCGATCTTAGGAATTATTTTGCCTTATCCTATTAAGCAATCTTAAGATTAGACTGCGTTCACTTTTCCTAGCCAGCACTAAGATCGCATCGATTTTAGCCTCAGCCCTCCTACACTATTCCAAGAAGTACTGACTAGGCACAGGGGTAAGAGCCCCAAAATAAAGGAATAGCTGTGGACTCACTCTTCTTCACAACAGTGTTTATACCATTGTTCCCCATCCCCATATGGGCTAACAAAAGAGCACAGGGTGCAGTTGACCCCGTACAGCATTAAAGAGTTGTTCCCATGAATGTATGATTTATGCTTGCCTATTAGAAGCATTGTGCCCCCCCCCCCCAGGACAAAGAGAGAGAAGGGAAGAATTACCTTACAGTGCACTTAGCACACAAGTAGCCCTAAGAGCCCTCAAGGACACTCAGCAAATGTCCTCCCTCCCCTCTATACACTGTAAAAAAGGTGCTTAACACTTTCCCGTCCTGTTATTGAACACACTTTAGAAACCTAAACATGTTTAGACTCATAATGTGATTAGCTTTTGTGCTTAGATTTCGATGTGTTTAACTATGTGAGTAGGTTCATATTGTGTTTACTATGATTATGCTTATGTCTGTTATGCGTTTACATCTGACATGTTTAGATAATCGCTCAAGTCTTTAGTGTTTAGCATTATGATATTATGTTTAGATATGGTATCCAAGAATATTAAACTTACATTTATTCTGCTGTATCTAAGTAGGGAGGGAGAACTTCATACTTCCAGGGAATATCATCACATATATTATCTACTACAGGGATTTACCCCATGTAGATGTAGTAAACAGAAAGGCTAAGAGAGGATACACTGTAGCTTTTTATTTTCCTGTTCTACACAGTAGAGATGTCTATGGTGGGCATTGCTCATACTCCAAATGATGTTGGATCCAAGTGACAAATCTTACGTGTTGAAATATTCATGTTAATGTGCTTGAACATAGAATTACTCAATGTTGGTTTGCTAAGTCCTTTTAGCAGATTTTAGATGAGAAGATAGTAGACCTGCTTTTAGAAAGTATATTTGAACACAGTGCTGCCACCTGGTGTGTCTTTTTACCTAAACACCTAAACATATACATGTTTACATACTAAACACCTAAACATCAAACTGCTGAAATGCTATACATCAAAACATGTTTAGCATTGGTGTTTAGGCATTTAGAATCAAAGTGTGTAAGTCCTAAACAGAGGGCCAAGAATGCAACTGTCTATTCTATGTGTTTAGACTTTAAACATGTTTAGACCTCAACATGTTTTAAACCTAAGCCCCTTTTTTACAGTGTATGTATGCAGCAGGCTATTCACTCTTTCGATCAGGAGTGCTCCCTGTAAGTGCTCTTGTACTTAGGTTAAACCACTATGCAATGCTTTCACTAAGATCACAGTGATCTTAGCGCTGGTAAAGGAATAGTGAATTGATCTCAGGACTTGCTATTCCTGACAGGCCTGCAACCACTACATTAGATAGGGTAGACTGGCCAGGTCTTATGATATGTGCCTACCCTATGATCGCAGGGGTAGAAATCCCAGGATCTTTTGAATTAACCTCTAGGGCAGGAACAGATAGATTTGCTGAGTATATGGCTGGAACATTATATCTTTTTATTCTTCAGCGCCTCAATCTGCTTTAAAAAGACTAATATATAATGTGAGAAGACAAATCCCCGCCTAAAGGTCGATCCCCTAACTTTGGAAATTCTGGGGATCCCTCCTCTCTTTGACCCTTAGATCAACTAATTTTAAAGGATTTCTTAAAGCTTTTCTCATTGATCTAATGTAAGGTAAATTTTCCTCATGGTTTTTACGTGCGAATGAGTATTATATGGCATAGAAGCCATAATGTGAGACTCTAAATCTCCATTAATGTTTATAAATTTTTTTTTGTATCCTTAAAGAGGGACATCTTTTGTTACTATAATGTTGGATTCATATCAGGTTCATTTGACGCATTTGATATAATTATCTATATGTGTAACTGGGACCAGCCCAAAACTACTAAGCTATACTCATACATTTTCAATATTAGGGAGTGATCATTATTTATCAACAGGGGGGGTACGCCCCCCCTCTCGACGGCAGGCAAAATTTCTTGCGCCCCCCCCGCGCCGGAGGCGCAGGGAGTTTTCGTGCCCCTCTTTGATCTATAGTAGCTCGTGGGCTTCTTTGCTAAAAAGAGGGTACATTTTTTTAGCCCCCCCTCAAGATGGGTCAAAATCTTTTTAGCCCCCCCCTCGGGAGGGGTCTGAAAATTTTATGCCCCCCCTCAAAACCCACCACCCCCCTGTTGATAAATAGTGACCACTCCCTTAGGAAATTGTGGTTTTATGAAAGTAAAATTTTGTGATGTCAATTAGAATAATGAAGTAATATTCTGAGCAAGTCATAAGTCTAAGAGAAATTTCCTTTATTACCTCCTTCTTGAGTTACTCTATATATGCATTGATTTCGTCCAGCCCTCCATATCAGTTTCCACATTAGTAGACAGACTGGTGTCCGACTAGACACACCAGCACTTCATTGGTACACCATGAGTGAGCAGACACGCCAGCACTTCATTGGTGCATCATGAGTGAGCAGACACGCCAGCACTTCATTGTGCATCATGAGTGAGCAGACACGCCAGCACTTCATTGGTACACCATTAGTGAGCCAACGCCAGCACTTCATTGGTACACCATGAGTGAGCAGACACGCCAGCACTTCATTGGTAAACCATGACTGAGCGGACACGCCAGCACTTCATTGGTACACCATGAGTGAGCAGACACGCCAGCACTGCATTGGTACACCATGAGTGAGCAGACACGCCAGCACTTCATTGGTAAACCATGACTGAGCGGACACGCCAGCACTTCATTGGTACACCATGAGTGAGCAGACACGCCAGCACTTCATTGGTACACCATGAGTAAACAGACACGCCAGCACTTCATTGGTAAACCATGACTGAGCAGACACACCAGCACTTCATTGGTGCATCATGAGTGAGCAGACATGGCACCACTTCATTGGTGCATCATGAGTGAGCAGACACGCCAGCACTTAATTGGTACACAATGAGTGAGCAGACATGCCAGCACTTCATTAGTACACCATGAGTGAGCAGACACGCCAGCACTTCATTGGTACACCATTAGTGAGCCAACGCCAGCACTTCATTGGTACACCATTAGTGAGCCAACGCCAGCACTTCATTGGTACACCATGAGTGAGCAGACACGCCAGCACTTCATTGGTACACCATGAGTGAGCCAACGCCAGCACTTCATTGGTACACCATGAGTGAGCAGACACGCCAGCACTTCATTGGTACACCATTAGTGAGCCAACGCCAGCACTTCATTGGTACACCATGAGTAAACAGACACGCCAGCACTTCATTGGTACACCATGAGTAAACAGACACGCCAGCACTTCATTGGTACACCATTAGTGAGCCAACGCCAGCACTTCATTGGTAAACCATGACTGAGCAGACACACCAGCACTTCATTGGTGCATCATGAGTGAGTAGACACGCCAGCACTTCATTGGTACACCATGAGTGAGCAGACATGCCAGCACTTCATTGGTACACCATGAGTGAGCCAACGCCAGCACTTCATTGGTACACCATTAGTGAGCCAACACCAGCACTTCATTGGTACACCATTAGTGAGCCAACACCAGCACTTCATTGGTACACCATTAGTGAGCCAACACCAGCACTTCATTGGTACACCATGAGTGAGCAGACATGCCAGCACTTCATTGGTACACCATTAGTGAGCCAACACCAGCACTTCATTGGTACACCATTAGTGAGCCAACACCAGCACTTCATTGGTACACCATGAGTGAGCAGACATGCCAGCACTTCATTGGTGCATCATGAGTGAGTAGACACGCCAGCACTTCATTGGTACACCATGAGTGAGCAGACATGGCACCACTTCATTGGTGCATCATGAGTGAGTAGACACGCCAGCACTTCATTGGTACACCATGAGTGAGCATACATGGCACCACTTCATTGGTGCACCATGAGTGAGCAGACATGGCACCACTTCATTGGTGCATCATGAGTGAGCAGACATGCCAGCACTTCATTGGTGCATCATGAGTGAGCAGACACGCCAGCACTTCATTGGTACACCATGACGACCATGATACATTTCTGCAGGAGCAGCCCTTAAAGGGTTAAGCATTTATTTCTTCATTCATTCCTACCTTGCGGGTCTGCCAGGAGAGAAAGGCGCCAAAGACCAGGAGGAGTCCTTTGATACAGAAGATGGCGCCTTTGAAGTAGATGCTGTAGTTGGACACACAGCGGGGACTCTTATGGTGTCTCCCTGGTTAAGTTCCTGTAACACATTTACATTTCTTCATATATTGAGAGATTACAAATGATAATGGGGAGATGTGAAGTTGGCATCTAACCCATTCCTTCAAGCCTAAAAGTCTCATTTATTTTTCATTGGCATAGAGCTACTGAGTAACCCTCACTACATGAAGGTTGGGATTTACCTAAACTTCACTTTAAGTTGACAATGAAGCAACATTAGATGACATTCACTGAACTTAACATGGCATGAAGCCACTTATTTAAGCAATCAGACATTTGCCTAAATAACAATCACTTTGTAATGCTTTCATTAAGAACTACATTAATTTCTCAAATCAAGGGCGAACCAACAACCTTGATTCTGACTTTAGTCATGCATCATGCCATGACCTAGAAAAAATAGAAACTGCATCTGTAGTCAGAAATTGGCATTGACTAGATGTTACCTGGCAATGTACATATATCTAATTGGACAACAATCTCCTATATCTCCATGTTCAAAGAGATCAGCAGAATAATTTGAGTTTTTCTGTTTATTTGAAAGTTATTGACACTTACAGTGATTCCGATGTTAGATACAGAGACAGTGAGTGGATCCAGGAGTTCATGTAACACCGCGATTATCACGTCTATAGCACACAACACTGCCACAATGAGCATCAGCTGGTGGTCCTTCAATACCTGGAACATGTATACACAATTATGACATCTATAACATACAGTGACTGGAACATGTATACACAATTATCATACCATCTATTGTACCTGGAGCATGTATACATAATTGTCACATCTATGTATATGGAACATCTATACACAATTATGGTGACTTTGTTGCACACAACCTGGAACATGTATACACAATTATAACATCTATGTATTGTATCTGGAACATGTATACACAATTATAATATCTATATAGTGCCTGGACCATGTATACATAATCATATTTAAACATCTAAATTACCTAGAACATGTATACACAATTATAACATCTATGTATTATATCTGGAACATGTATACACAATTATAACATCTATATAGTGCCTGGACCATGTACCAATTATACTATCTACAGTATCTGGAACATGTATACACAATTATACTATCTACAGTACCTGGAACATGTATACACAATTATACTATCTACAGTACCTGGAACATGTATACATAATAATAACATATATGTATTGTATCTGGAACATGTATACACAATTATAACATCTACAATACCTGGAACATGTATACATACTAATAGCATATATGTATTGTATCTGGAACATGTATACACAATTATAACATCTACAATACCTGGAACATGTATACATACTAATAGCATATATGTATTGTATCTGGAACATGTATACACAATTATAACATCTACAATACCTGGAACATGTATACATACTAATAGCATATATGTATTGTATCTGGAACATGTATACACAATTATAACATCTACAGTTCCTGTAACTTACAACTCAAGGCTCACAGAAAAGGTTTTCCCCCTTTTCAGGAGAATAAGAGGCACTTTCTTATGAATTAAACAGACACACTAGTTTTAAACAAAGCATTTTTCCACCATATACCTCAGTCGTGCAAACCTTTTGAATGACACTTGTTCCACAATTTAGTATATCACCTTTTAAATTGGGATGAGAACAATTCCCAAATCTCCACAAAGATATTGATTATATATCACAAACTAGATTATATAAATTACATGACATACAAATTACCGTTTTCTTGGTGATCCGTGTGAAGATCATGTACACCCGCCAGGTTTTGGCAAAGAGCGCAACGAAGGCAATCGAGAACCCCAGCATCAGGGAGTAGGATCTCAACTTTACAGAAAGCACATATTGCATTTAGATTCAAAGATTATATATGGAAAACTATCTGCATTTTTCTTTTTACTTTCTTTCTTTTTTACTTTGAAATATTGCTTATATAGCCTATTAAAAAGACAATCCTTCTAACTAATGACATAATTAGATTTTTACCTGATTAACAAAAGAGCACAGGGTGCAGTTGACCCAGTACAGTATTCAAGAGTTGTTCCCATGAATGTATGATTTATGTTTGCCTATTAGAAGCATTGTGCCCCCCAGGACAAAGAGAGAGAAGGGAAGAATTACCTTACAGTGCACTTAACGCATGAGTAGCCCTAAGGACACTCAGCAAACATCCTCCCTTCCCTCTATATGTATGCAGCAGGCTAATCACTCTTTCGATCAGGAGTGTTTCCTGTAAGTGCTCTTGTACTCAGGTTAAACCACTGTGCAATTCTTTCACTAAGATTGCAGTGATCTTAGCACTGGAAAAGGAATAGTGAAGTGATCCCAGGACTTACTATTCCTGGCAGGCCTGCAACCACTGCATTAGATAGGGTAGACCGGCCAGGTCTTATGATATGTGCCTACACTAAGATCGCTGGGGTTGCAATCCCAGGATGTTTTGAATTAAGCTCCTGTGCAGTAAGTCAAAACTGTTCTCTTATTTCACCCAGGGATATATTTGACATATTTCCCTACTGGTTGACAAGATGCTAAGGGAGTGGTCATTATTTATGAAGATGGGGGGGGGGGCTAGTGGGTTTGTTTTTTGGCCCTCTCCACGCCGGAGGCGCAGATACTTTTTTACACCCCTCTTTGATCTGTAGTATCGCACAGGCTTTTTTGCTAAAAAGAGGGTACATTTTTTTAGCCCTCCCTCAGGAGGGGTCTGAAAGTTTTATGCCCCCCCTCAAACCTACCATCCCCCCTCCTTGTTGATAAATAATGACCACTTCCTAAAGGGTATTGCAATTGAAGGATGGATCTGGGTATTATGTTAGAAAGGCCTATATGATTTGCACCTTCTGCAATGTTAGTGTTGGACTCAGTTTTGGAATTTAAAAGGAGCAATGTTAATGCAGTGTATTCCATCGAAGGCAATTTATTCCCGATTTTGAATTGGGTGTAAATCAGTTATCTTCCCGATGCATTTCAGCCCCCTTCCAGTCATTTCTTTTTTAAAGTTAATTTTGCCGGCATTATGGGAAAATAGATCGAGAATCCACCATAAGAAAATAGAACCATGAAAGAGTGAATAGCCTGCTGCATACATAAAGAGGGGAGGGAAGACGTTTGCTGAGTGTCCTTGAGGTCTCTTAGGGCTACTCATGCATTAAGTGCAGTGTAAGGTAATTCTTCCCTTCTCTTTCTTTGTCCTGGGGGGCACAATGCTTCTAATAGGCAAACATAAAACAACTCTTGAATACTGTACTGGGTCAACTGCACCCTGTGCTCTTTTGTTAGCCCATAAGGGGACGGGGAACGATGGTATAAACACTCTTGTGAAGAAGAGTGACTCCACAGCTATTCCTTTATTTTGGGACTCTTACCCCTGTGCCAAGTCAGTTCTTCTTGGAATAGTGTAGGAGGGCTGAGGCTAAGATCGATGTGATCTTAGTGCTGGCTAGGATATGTGAACCCAGTCAACTCTTAAGATCGCTTAATAGGATAAGGCTGATTTATTCCTAAGATCGCTGGGGTCGTGATCCCAGGATGTTTTGAATTAAGCTCCAGAGGTGACTGACAAGACTAATGAATTGGGAGACTGTTGAGACAATCCCACCAACAAGAAAGATTTTCTGAGGAGGCTCGTACAACGCCTTATGTATATACAGGTTAAACATGGCTGGACCAGGCAGGCACTGGGAATAGAAAATAACAGTAGGATTAGGTATATCACTATATTGTGTCTCAATAATTTTTTGGAAATATATGATATTCCTGTAAATTAGGAAAGTTATGGCTGCGTAATGTGACTATCCCAATAGTCGCAGCAAGTCAGGAGTGTCTTTCCAAGAAATGTGAACCAAAAAAGTAAACGTGCACTTTTTTTTTGTATTACTAAATCATTGTTTGGATAATTGTTTAGATGAAATATGCACGTTATTTTACACTTCAAAAAGAGTGTTCCATGCATTCTGCTGTAATTCTTTGTCAATCCTAAGAAAACATTTTCATTAGTACTCTGTGGAAAAACAATCTACAGAGGTTCTTTCTCCTTGTCCCTTGGCAAGACCCTCCTGAGTAGGATTTGTCATTTCTATGAGGTAGTCTCTGCGACTATTCCTATCCAACCTCGTGATACCAAGTGCTCATATACCCTAGATATTGTCTGGACTAACATTTTCTTCAGAAGGTTTCAAGCAATTGACATTACGGGAAAGCATTTAAACAGAGACTTCTTATTGTTGATGCAAACTCTTCAAAATAAGATTAAAGAAATAAAATAATAAAAGAAAAAAAAAAACAAATTAAAAAAAAAACAAAAAAAACAGAAAGTATATTGGTACTCATCTCAGAGTCAGCCCACACCATTCGGAGTTCATAATTCGGTGATAATGAGCATTAGGCTGAGGCCAAGGTACTCAAATGTGATTATAATATTTGCTGCCTTCAAGCGCAGTATACATATCCTACTATAGTTCGTCTCTCAGCCATTGGCCAGAGTTGCAAATGATGCTTCAAAGTAGTGATATCATGGAAATGAAAAGTTCCCCGTCAGAGGAAATGAAACCCCACTTCTTGAATAGCAATGTCATTTCAATGTTGATAAAATGTTACTTTTTTTATCTGACGTAAAAGCAACGTAACTAGTAAAGGTTAAGATTTATTTGTCTAACATTTTCCATCGTGCATTTAAGGCATTTTTGGGTCCTTCTTTGCTCAGACCTTTTTTTAAATGTTCACTAGTGGCTTCGCCACTAGAGTTTGAAGCAATAGAACCTATCATGGGAAACATGTGCCTATTCATGGAAATCTATGGCCTATTCCCGGATCTGTAGGGCTATTCATACACTCCTTTAGTGCAGCCCCCTGGTGTCTTACACTAGAAGCGCTTATCTTAGCGACGCTTATCTTAGCAACGCTTATCATAGCAACAGCAAACAATTCTACACTCTCCCAGCAGATACTCTCGGAGGGTTGAGTTTTGATTTTCTCTGGATCTAATGATCAGATCTTAACATATGACCTATCAAATTAAAGCCCTCAACGAGTACAATCTAGATCTACAAAGATCGAGAGATTTCCATCCTAAATATTTTCAGGATGGGTGCAAATCTATCTGGATTGAGATCCAAAATGGCGGCCATTTCAGCATGTCTGACGATTTTTGAGGCTATAAAACATTTCTCCAAAATATAGATAACCAAATCTTTAAGAGTTAAACATTAGGAATAATCAAGTTGGTAAAACACTACAATGTTTTGAAAATTCTTTTGTTTAATTGTCTATACTTCAGATCGAGTCAGCTGGCACTTTCCTCACTGCTTCACAGCATAAATTTTTTGCTTCATCTGGTACCCCAAGGGTACTGTAGGCTGAAGCAGTGACAATTTCGAATTTTGTAACCAGCGATCTAGGAACCCATTTTTATATATAGTGTAACAAATGCTACAAATTACATTTTTGACTGGGGTGAAATATCCATAACCGTAAGCTGATTAGATCAGTGAATGACAAGCCTGTCTTTAAATATATAATGCGACACAATATGCGAAAAGGGACCTTATTTCAGGGGAAATATTTATGATGACCGACATTTCTTTTTTATTCAATTTTGAAATTTGATTTTATTATTCTGATGTGAATGCACCTGTCCAGGTGCATTCACACTCTTCTTCACAACAGTGTTTATACCATCGTTCCCCGTCCCCATATGGGCTAACAAAAGAGCACAGGATGCAGTTGACCCCTGTACAGTATTCAAGAGTTGTTCCCATGAATGTATGATTTATGCTTGCCTATTAGAAGCATTGTGCCCTCCCCCCATGACAAAGAGAGAGAAGGGAAGAATTACCTTACAGTGCACTTAATGCATGAGTAGCCCTACACTGCAAACAAGGTGTGTGTTTATACATACCACACTATCTACATGGTGTGTGATCCCAACACATCTATGATATTCAAACACTTACAGCTAAACACCATCAGATTCTAAACACTTATCCTGAAAACTACACACCTACTTCTCACACACTAAACACTTACACACCATAGTGTTTAGGTGTTTGAGTTTAAACACATCCAGTCTCTATGTGTTTAGTCTTAAACATGTATTTGAAAGATAAACATCAGGTGTTTAGCCATCTAATAAGAATCATAAGTAGATAAGATAAGTATAATATGTATGAAATGAGTAAAAGGATAGTATCCTTGTTTTTATAGTTGTATATCACCCAGTTTCCCGACGACTCAGTAGTTTTGTATGTATCTAAACACTTCCTAAAGCTAAACACTACAAATCTTAAGATTTACTAATGCTGCACATCTTAAAGCTAAACACCTATCAAAACTAAACACTTGTAAAATCAAGCACCTGATAGCTAAACATGTTTAAAGTTAAACGTGTTTAGCCAAAAAATGTGTTTAGAAAAGTGGGACAAAAATGTGTTTAGCTATATGTCTAGATCCTAAACACTGGTGTTTGGTTGCTAAACACCAAATTAACAGTGTAAGAGCCCTCAAGGACACTCAGCAAACGTCCTCCCTCCCCTCTATATGTATGCAGCAGGCTATTCACTCTTTCGATCAGGAGTGTTCCCTATAAGTGCTCTTGTACTCAGGTGAAACCGCTATGCAATTCTTTCACTAAGATCGCAGTGATCTTAGTGCTGGAAAAGGAAAAGTGAAGTGATCCCAGGACTTACTGTTCCTGAGAGGCCTGCAACCACTGCATTAGATAGGGTAGACCGGCCAGGTCTTATGATATGTGCCTACACTAAGATCGCTGGGGTTGCGATCCCAGGATGTTTTGAATTAAGCTGCTGATTGTGCTTGGTACCTCTCCTCAATAATACTTGATATAATGTCTTAGTATATTGTACAGTCACCAGTGTACAGTAAGTTGCATTAGAAGGAAACAATTGCCTACTGTCCTTTGACGTCATCCAGCCATTAGGGCCAACCTCCCAAACACAGCAAAATCTACTGCTCTGGTGATAAAGTAAAAAACGGCAGTTCCAACTTTAACTGTAAGAGTCATAGGGGGTTAATTCATAACTTTGAAAGAATATTCTTACATTGAAATGATCAGATGTTGGATCAGACATGGTTGTTTCATGCTAACAATAATACTTTCATTAAAAAGAAAATCTTTTATGAAAATCCTTTACAATTTTCATGGTATAATCAATACACCATGTTGTGAATTGCATCAAAACGATCAGGAAATTTGCTCTCACAAACCTGATCGTTTTCAAACAAACTCTATGTCTTATAATTCTTTAGCTTATGAATCGCCATCCAGCCCTGCCAAATGCTGAGAGTAGTACCATAGCAAACGCCAGCTGCAGGTAACTGTGGACTCTAAACGTCAAGACCACCTGAAATTCTCAAAAGTCTCAAGTGGAATCAACCTTCAAATATCGCACAGAAACCATTGATTTTCTTACCATGTGTGTGTCGGGCCACAGAACGAGGCATTCAGAGGGAAACAATGCCTTTATGAAATCTACTGATTTGGTCACTTAAAGTATTAAATGTTCACAAGGCATTGTAAAACAGGCGTTATACACACAACCTTGATGCTAGTAGAAGTTCTTTTAGGGTGTAGAGAGAGAAGAAGGGAGGGGTAACTTGACACTCGTGATTAGCAAATCTTTCTTGTCGCCCCTAAGCAATGCAGGTAAAACACTATATAAGCCCCTTCTGTTCGTGATAAACCAACAGCTATGTATTATATAAACCTCCAGGCACCCACTAAGGTGCTATAGGAGGACAAAGGAGGGTAAAGTGACAGCATTGTGAACTTCCAGTGACTGTTACACCATCTCACAGATGTCTCAGATATCAGACATGGCCTGAATGCGCCCGGACAAGATGCATTTCATGGTGTCAAAAGACTTATTATTAAGGGAGCTAGCCCTCCGAGAGTGTTTTTACCTCACAGAGCACCACAGACCCGTAAATCAAAGCTACACACATGCGCAGCAGTCAGCGGGTAGCTGACACTTTCAGCTACTTGCATGCGCAGTTACTAAGCTTTAAATGCATAAACAGCTGAGGTATGGGCGTCTAAAGATGCAATACCGAGCGGGACAATGGGGGCCCCAAACTGATGATGGGGGTGCCCTATGTACCCCCATGAACATGAAAGACTCAGCACTAATGGACAAAGGCAGTGGCAGTTGCCACTGGCTCCAGCTAGTCTGGGGGAGGAAGCCATGGGTTGGTTACTTAAACCCAGCCACTGGCCTCCATTTAGGCAGTATCCAGAGAACCACCTCAGTGACAACATCTCCAGTCCAGCTCTCCTGCAGCCTGCTATTCATCTGCCACAAGAACACTCTGCTGGGTTAGACTATGGTAAGAGCTTGATATTCTTACTCCCTATAGCCACTAGTCATATGATATTTCTCATATGACAACTTGATCATACACATATCCCTAGTTTATACCACAATTTCTGGGTTACACAGTGCTTTTTCGTGGCTATTCCCATACACATATTTGTCAATATTGCACACCCTACAGGCTGTAACATCAATTTTTGAAGGCGTGCTGTTATCCATGGAAGGCGTGCTGTTATCCATGGAAGGTGTGCTGTTATCCAGGATAACAGCACGCCTCTCATGTCCTCCCATGTCATATGTTACAAGTTAAAACCCACGAAATTTTCCAGGCCAGGGTAGGGATCGAACCTGCAGTCTCACATCACAAATCCAACTCCTTATGCACTGCGCCACAAGGACTGACGAGATTGCTCGGTTCGAACCACGATATGATACAAAGCCGTGTGCGCTGTCGCTGTCCGCTGCTGGGCGACGAGGTGTATTATACACAAACATAACAGCGAGACGCGTCTTTTTTCGCCTTGTGCGCTGTCACTGTCCGCTGCCGGGCGCAGAAGGAGGAGACTAGGTGGCCTAGCGGTTAGCGCCTTGCGCTCAGCCATGAGAGGTCCGCGAATGGAATCCCGGCCCGGGCGCATCTTTTTTCGCCGTGTGCGCTGTTGCTGTCCACTGCCAGGTGACGAGGTGTATTCTACACAAACATAACAGCGAGACGCATTGAATGCTTTAGCTGTCCGCTGCCGGGCGACAAGGTGTATTATACACAAACATAACCGCGAGAAGCATCTTTTTTCGCCGTGTGCACTGTCGCTGTCTGCTGCCGGGCGATGAGGTGTATGTACTGATCATGTACAAACACTATTTTTCGCCGTGTGCCGCTGCCAAGCCTAGCCGAGACCGGGGCTGTCGCTGTCCGCTGCCGGGTGCTGAGGTGTATGTACCTGTGTACACACAATGGCTGGCATCGAGTGCCGGGGAGGGGGAATAATTTTTGTTTTCCAATTGAATTTATTGGTATTCTATTGACTATTTATTGGTTTCTTGGTATAAAATAAGTAGTCAATGGATAACTCATGACTTGTGTGTGTTAGCAAAGGCTAATAACACACATGCATCATAAGTTATCCATTGATTACTTGTTCAATGACACTACCACAAAGCCATCTTGGAAGAAGGGGATAAAACTTAGACTGACTTACCCCGGTTTGCATATGCCATTCAATTACATCGTATTATGGAGAAATTTTCCCACAGTGAACACAGCCTATGGCCTCATTTGATATCGGGCATTCGTCATTCGTCATAATCCATTGATCAATCACTTACAGGCAATATCCGTGGTGACACATATATCTATATGTGTGTATATTAAGATGTTGCAGAAATGTAAGTAAAATGATAATGCTGACTATTAACGTGTTATTTGCTTTTCTGTGCACATCATTTTAGAGTTAGTTGGATTTTAAAGTTTGTTGGCACTTCAAAGCTTAATTTAATTCTGAAGTTTCAATGCAGAAAATATTCATATCTACTTGAACGAATATCATAGCTTTAGATCATTATTCAAACAGCCTAAGTTGTTCAAATAAAAATGCTTAATGTGTTTGCATAAATATGTAGGATTTTCAGACAAGAGTGCATTTCAAAATAATGCGACTGACAATGAAGACACGTGAATAAATTGAACACAGAACTTTTAGTAGAGTCAATGTCACTAGTCATTGAATTAGTAATGTTTATACATGTAGGGCAAGCTGTAAGGGACATCACATGGGGGTGCATGGAATATCCATTTTGCTTGCCTACACACATATTGAATATTGAGCATAGCAATGATTTGCAGCTAATGGCATCTCTGTGTGTGCAGAGGGGTTGTGTTTTACATCATCAATACCACACATTATAAAATGAGGGTGAATCTACCAGGGATACTCATAAAACTCAGCAGTGAACCCCTATAATTACTTTGCAGTGAACCAGTGTAGCTTTCACAAGAAACCCCAGATGGCAGTGTGGTGGTGCAAGGAATTTCTGTGAAAATAACGATGGATCTCTGGCAACTTAGGGACAAGGGTTCTGCCGTTATTTCAAAGATTCTTTTATTTTACAGTGACACAGCTGCCATTGCCATTGTACTCTGGGATACTGTGTTCATAATTTCAAGGGTAATAAGTCATAACTGTTTTGCATTTCAGAAAGTTTACACAGATGGCCACAAAGCTTTCAGTATGTATCATAAGAATTTTATAACAATTGTTGTCCCTTGTCAGTTTCCGAAGCGATATGATCTAAGTAGTATTTCTCATGACCATAATGCTCAGTGTGAGAAGATTGCCTCCGGCCTGTATCTGACTGACCTGTGGGGTGTTTCAGAAGCCGGACATGATAATGAACATTAAATATCTGTTTCTAAAACTGTTAGATTCTAAACTTACAACTGCAACCATTATCATCTCTCGCCAGTCATATAGTTATAGACACAGTAAGATAATGGTAATGCTTTAGAAACACATGCAGTTATAAGCCTACAATCACTATTAAAACTGCTATCATATCTCCTTATGACCGGTTGTAAACATTACCTGCTTCTGAAACACCCCACTGACCTGTGTGACCATTGGGAGGCTGTCTGCGTTGGGGTACATTAAACATATCACAGATGCAGGCAAGGTATCCAGCTGTTGGAGGTGTGGACGGGACATGGTTGGTGTTCCTGATAACAATACTGAGAAAAGAGTGTGGGCTCCAGATATGCCAGGTAAGCTGGTATGACAACTTCTATGAATACACATACAGTCAACCCTCACTCACTCCACCTTTTGATTCCTCAGATCCCTCAATACCTTTGTCCGGTGGGCGCTGACTCTTACCTGATGGGAGAGTCAGGCTTCCTGCATAGGGCTCATTTGTCAGGTGGCTGGAATTGTAGGACATAATTTTTTTATGTCCATTTCCTCTTAAAGATGGCTTCCTAAGACATGTTTGTTGCCATTTGTGAGAAACCTTTAATACGGGGGCCAGATTATTTGGTTCTCGCAAATCTGTTAGCCTTCATATCAAGTTTAGCTGCCACGGTCGGCCATGTTGGATGTGGTTTCAGGTCTCACAACAGAGGTGTTATTCATGAAATAATGCTATTCATAGAATCTGCTTGGAGAGTGGAGATTGACTTCCTGTCTGGAAGAAAATGCACCTGCTGATAGCTACCCATTGCAACCCACACAGCATGTGCCAAATCTTGGAAGAGGGTGCGATCTAAAGGTTTCCGACAAAAGACGCTCTTCCCACTCACAGACAGCAAAACTAAGGTGGTACTCTTGTCAATACCATAAGCTGATTGTTGGGTATTTATTTCTGTCAAATGTTATTCTTAGAAACTTGCCGTTTCTAGAGCACCTGAAAGTTTTAGGTATGCCAGTCCCAGCGACTCAGTCCTTAACTGAGTCGTGCCCAGTGACTATCAATACCTCAGACAGAATTCTAACTCTACGTTTTCTATCATATTTGGACTTAACTCTTCAGATAATTTGCTTCCTCAGACATTTCTCTTTGCATTTTCAAAATCTGAGGAAGCAGGGGCTGACTGCAATACAGTGTGTATTACTATCAAGATCGACATTTCCCCAGAATGTTGGTGGAAGAGTCATATATAATCTGAAAATCTGAAATTAATCTACGAGATTGGTATGTGTTCGATCATGACATTAAGATATTTCTTAGAGTGTGTTTTTTTTTGTTATATAATTCATTCAAATCTGAATGATCAAGCATACCATAACTTACCTATAGCTGTTCGAGCTGCGTCGCTATGATGCACGGAGTTCAAATGCCACAAATTCCAGTTATTCTGCCTGTTTTGCAGCTGAGTAAATCACCATGGACAGAGTTTATATAATCATTGGTGAAGGAGTGACAGCAACAATGGAGAGTAGTGTTAATGTGGAGACAGACACTGACCATGGTAGCATACTCTACCTCAGTGACAATGACAGCTGCAGTCATAGGAAAAGTCATGGGACACAGCCTTTTGCCGGCAAAATCGCTGCTGGGCCCACGGACATTGCCAGACCACGGGACCAAATGTCTTTTTGTACTCTTAGGAACTTGGGCTACATTTTGTATTTTATGACTCCCAAATCGGACAATTTATTATTAAGGTTTTTACATCCTAAAATAAAAGGCATTACTGTTTGTAAGATTTAAAGAGTTAAATGATTAAAACAATGAGTTAATTTTTGTTTTCTCTCCTAACAATAATAATCTTGAGGTGTTCGGTCCTGCCAAGATCAATCTGGGCTTGCAGGATAATAAAATCTGTGGGACCAAATGGTCTGTGCAGGGGAAAAGTTTTCGTATATATAAATTGCAACTGTGTCAAAGCTGATCTCATAAAACATTTCAACAGTATCACTATTCCCTTCACTTCAAAATGACCTCACATACACATACCAATGTGCAAAAACTAGTTTACTTCTAATCACAATATAGGATTCAATCTCAAGTGTATTCTGCAAGATTCTGGGTAGGCAATCAGCTGTGTTGTAAAATACAAATTACTTCTCTGGAGAGTGAAAGTCAATGCAGTCACTACCATAGGTACACGCTGCGTCCTACCTGTATGATCAGACCAGCGCGAGCCCCTAAGCCATTCACTACTATTACTAAGACTCTGTACAATATGCTGGAATAAATACATCTGCATTATCAACTGACATATGGTCTTGCCTATTTGGTCATGTATATTTGATAGCATTTAGAGCATATCAAGATATGACAGCAACATGGGGTTATGAAGAGGGCAGGGTGGTCTATGTGAATGGGGTCAAAGTTGGAGAATGTCCAAAGGTACATACCGGTAGTGCCACTACTGACCTACAGGAACAACACAAATTCTATGTGGAATGCAAAGCTGATGAGGATGGCAAGTCCAGTGAATGACGGCCGTCAATCGACCGTCAATTAGCCGATCTGTTGTGCATACAAAGATTCCATCAGCTGCCTGTAGCTAAAACAGTGATGAAATTTCCCATAGCGGTAAGGTCCAAATTTTCTCAGTGCTGGCGCGCTTGAGGCACGTAACAAACTGTCCGTAGGGGACAGAACGAGCATGGTGGGTAACAGCTGAAAAATGTATGCAGTGTATCTGATTGGTTGATAAAGTCAGAAAAAAATGTCCCACCTTTTGTTGATAATTCACCATTTTCACTATGCCCTATGAAATATTTGTTCTCGAGGTGTACAATTTGCACCCACTACCATCATTTTCAGCACAACTTGGAGAGAAAACAATGAATAAAGTTAAGTCACTTAAGTGCAAGGTCGATGCAAAGATGAGCCTTTGGCTGCGGAACTATACTTATAACTTGATCGCTATGGAGAGAAAAGACTTAGAGTCGGGTGTAATGCTATGTGGACAATGTGTGAGGTGTTTTGTTGTCAAAATGTGCTCTGTGGATATTTTGCAGCACCTTCTGTGGTCATTTTGTGAGAGAGGTCTCAATAGAAGTTTGATATGTGGACACTTTGTACTCTGTGGCTAAAATGAGGTCTAGCCATTCTAATGCTTACACCCCATGAATGTAACAAATTTATCGGTGCTTTCAACTTGCCTGTACTTGCTTCATGACCAAAAACTCAGTTTGGAACAGTTCACTCGAATTCCTTACAAAGTGGCTGTCATCATGTTGGAAAGCGGGGAAGACGATTATTAAAAGTATTTTTCTACTTTTCACCTGAAAACCATGAAATAAATACAGTGTTCCACTTGAAAGTGTCTCCATTCCCCGATCAGTCTTAGCTCTAATGAGGCGTCACTTCTCAATAGTATTAGATACAAAAGGGACTGACAAACATATTTCAGACATGACGTCTAGATTCTTACCATTATCATTGTGTGATTCTATTGTTTTGCCTTCAATATAAACCCTTGTATGCAGTCATCAAATTCCTTTTAAACTCCCTCCCTTTTGAAATCCTGAATCCGCCACCGGTTGATAGCCACCCATTAGAGAAGTTGTTGATCAGTGGCATAGTTGGCCTGAAGCTAAAAGTCTTGTCCATTACCAAAGGGACTTCAACTCCTCACTCAGAATCCTCAATAAGTTTCTGAACAGTGAGGTGATCAATATATTGACGTCAAACCCTGACATTTTCCCACTCAAGGTGACCTTGGAAAACATTTAACCATCTTAGGACTTCATTGTATGTAAACTAACAATATCATTATGCAGAACGGCACCCAATTTATGTTTATAGAATGCAGGCGATTCTACCTGAAAGGACTACGATTCGTGCATCATGACGGTCCTTCAGGATTTTTGTCGCTGTCAGACCTCAGAGATAGATGGATAGACAGAGAGAGAAAGAGAGAGAGAGAGAGAGAGACAGACAGACAGACAGACAGACAGACAGACAGAGACAGACAGACAGACAGAGACATACAGACATACAGACAGAGACAGACAGACAGAGAAAGACAGACACACAGAGGGACACAGGCATACGCACAAACACATATAATGCTGATGAAAAGGTGAAGGGGTGATCCTGGAGGGCACTTATTGGTGATCAGACAGGGGGAGGGATCTGTGGGGAAGGGCATGGAGAATGCAAGAAGTAGTAAGATTAGGCTGGCCAGACACAAATTGGAACAGGGAGTTGATCCGATCACCAAGATTGGAACTTAGCTGATAAGTGTGCAGCAACCCCTCACATTTATTATCCGATAGCGATGCAATAATACCCCACCTTGTTCCCCATTATATGGTCGTTAATAATTAAACCCCCTAGAAGTTATTGGGACAGGGGTCAGCAAGGGGGTGGGAAGCAGGTTGATATTGTAGCCTAGGTCGTGAATTAGGTACTGGAGCTGAGAGTAGCACATTGATGTATCAGTTGAGCGGTGCGATAAGTGGCCCTAATGATAATCCGATTGAATCCCTAATTGATTTGCCTGGTGGCGAGGTTGTCCTTTTATTGTTGTTTTATTGGTATCATGCTTCAGACCAGTACCTTAGTACCTCTAATACCTCTAATATTGACCAACCAAGCTGATATGAGAAAATATCATTCCCTATGATATTCACATGTGCCCATGCTGAGGAAAACAAACCTAGCAAATTGTCGAGACTCCTCGTCACCCTGTGTGAAGTGGCTCACACATGTCACTAGATGGAACACGGCGTAGCTATAGCACAGGTTCACCAGGAAAAGCCATGGCGGTGATCACATGGCCTCACCTCACATGGCGAGGATGGTGATCACTCAGACTCACCAGGGATAGCGACACAGGTGATCACTCACCTCGCTAGATGAAACGCGCAGCACATCATAACACATATTAACCACGGATGGCGAGGATAGTGATCACTCACACTCACCGGGGATGGCGACGTGGGTCATCTCTCACCTCACTAGATGAAACAAGTACCTTGTGATACCACAGGTTCACCACAGATGGCAAGGATCGTGATCACCTACACTCACCAGGGATGGCGAAGCGAGTGATCACTCACCTTGCTAGATGAAATGCGCACCTCGTGATTGTGCAGGTTCACCATGGATGGCGAGTGTGTTGATCACTCAAACTCACCAGTGATGGTGACACTGGTGATCACTCACCTCGCTAGATGAAAAGCTCATGATCACAGACACATCAGCGACATTGGTAATCATGCAGCCTCACATCTGTCAGATCAAAGTATGTTTAGCCAGAAAAGGTATTGCCATGTGTTTTTTCCCTCTAGCCACAGAAAAGGTGTTCATGTAGATATTTCACTATATATTTTTCCTCTAACCAGAGAAAAGGTGTTTATGGATAGTTTTTTTCATTTTCGAGATACCTCTATCTAAATTCAATTGATATTTTCTCTATATAATCTTGTTTGATTCAACTCATAATAATTACATGGAATTTGATGTGAAACAAGGCACACATTGGATATAGGCTAACACCTCTGTATTGGTCCAGACATCAAACAGTGCTGCTACCTGAACACCAAAGGAGGAAAATGAGTGAGGTTCCACCATTTGTGTGAAAGTGTGAGCTGTATAGTCACACAGTGAGAATCATGTTGGCGACAGTGGTGAGGCTTCACCACACTGAGTGAGAGATGCCGACGAGTGGCACACAGTCACCCATTGGTCGATAATCATGATGGCCAGATTGGTAGAGTGACAAAAGATGACACAAGGAGTGAGGACAATGTTGGCAACAACTGTGAAGAGTCACGACGCTGAGTGAAAGGTGACACGCAGTGGCGGACAGTCACGAGGTGGGTGAGAAAATTGTTGACGGCAGCGGTGATGATCGGCCATGCCATGCGTGATCACGACGGCGCATTTCATCTAGCGACATGGATGATCACTCAAAAATGCCTCACGATGGATCACCAATCATGGCGACTGGTGACGACAATTTGCTGGGAACATTCTCTAAGCTAGTGACATGAGAAAGATATGTTTATTACCTTTCCTATACTACTTGCATGAATTATTTGAATCTGGCGGTATCCACCATTTTCCACACTTGTAACATGATGGTACAATAATCACCATTCCATATGCCACTGACATGAGTCAACACTGAAAACAAGCACCATTTCATATATACTACCCTGAACAAGTCAACATTAACAATAACCACCATTCCTTATACTACCATAATCTCCCGCGTATAAGGCACACCTCGCAAATAAGATGCACCTAGAGTTAAGATTATTGTCTTATTACTTGCAAAGTTTACAGAGATATTCTGCACGGCCTCAACCCACATAGACATCAACCTTATCCATTGTCATGATAATCTTTGTGAGGCCCTTTATGCAATCATATATGTAAAAGACTTCAGCTGTTGTCTTGTACGTTAATTAATCATGACATCTAACCAGCCAAGCCTCCAACCCAGGGTCCCCAGGCTCCACCATGGAGTTGGGGGTTTGCCTGGGGGTCAGGAGGTGGGTAGTTTACTGGTACAGCAGTAAGGTTGTAGGCATGTAGGCGGGTGAGCAGCTCATTTACAATATCATGTCTGTCTTCAGACAGGTCATGGTGCTCGTTAGGGTCATCCTTTATGTTGAACAGCCAAATGTTCTGTTTGGATGGACTGTTCCTCAAGGTGGGAGGTACCTCATGCTCATGCTCATGGTTATCAGGGGGTGGGTACCAACCATCCATACCTGTACATGGAGAGTAAAGAGAATCAGCTATTGGATATTCACTTTTGGTAACCATGTAACTTCGTATAGAGCAGGTTCCCATCTTTGTGGTGATTAACATTGGCTTAATTACCTGTATACAAATGATGAATATTCAACCTAAGGATGCATGACATTTCAAGTTTGATAGACTTGGGAAATTCAAAATATCAATAATTATGTAGACTAGTTTACGTTTGTGAATGCATCTGACAAAAAAATAAAGGATATTTTTTAAACTTCATTTTCACAATATGTAGCAAGAACAATTGTCTAAAAAGTCTTAATTACCTGGGTTACCAGTAATGAGTTTCCAGTTGCCTGATCTGAGTGCTGCTCTCACACGGACATCAAACGGACTACCAGACTTGGGGGAGCCGCGGGGTGACGTCAGGGGGTCAATGTTGTGTAAAATCTCCTTGCGTGGACTTGGAGTTCCCTTGCTGCATAATCAATTCATTGAGTAAAATTACAAATCGTACCAGTTCTTCTATTTTTACAGATTCCTTCAAGCACTCTGATAATTATAATTGCATGATGCTCTCATCTGTGGACAGCTTAAGGGCCTGAAGGTTAATTCAAAACAATGCTAATTTAGCACTGTTTTGAATTAACCTCCTGATACCGTCAGCAATCAGGAATCAGCAAGACTATTGTCTGCTAATGCATCCTATTAAGAAAGAAGAATTTACCTGATGGCATCCCAGACATTGTAGCCATCCAGTTTGAGTCCTGAGGTAGAGCCTCCAGCCAGGTGTACCAGGGTGGGGTACCAGTCTGATACATGTAACAGGTCATGTATGGTGCGGCCAGTGGTTGGTAACAGCGGACTGTGTACAAACCCATTACCATGCATACCACCTTCCCACAGCGTCTCTTTGTTACCACGTAGGGGGAAATTGTTACCACCAGAATGCTTTTGACCACCATTATCTGTAAGGGAAGAGGAAGTGTGAGTGGCACTGTCATCTACAATTTGATAACACATCCTATTGGTTTTATTCTGGTCTCAAAATAATTACAACGGGTCTTTTTGGGTTGAGCTTTAAAATTACACAAAGGCCTATATCAGTGTTTCCATTCATATTGTAATCGTCATACCTTATTCATTCATCTTACTGTGCTGTTATGGCTGTTATCTTTTTCTATTAAAAACCTTTTTCTCACTCTTATGTAACTCTACTCATACCATTTTACTGCAAAGCTGACCTCATCCCTTGTGGCCCTTGAGGAGTTTTAGTATAAATTGATTTTACCAAATTTAGTGCGCCCTTATGAGTAACAGTCTTAAAAAGAGTGTGTCCGTTATCTATGTATGCATGACAATTTATGTGTGACATTTCAAGTTTGCATACCTAACCACACATTTGCATGACATTTTAATCCTTTTTGGTGACTTACCAGTAGAGAAGATAAGGATGGTGTTATCCCACAGGCCGTGCTGCTGTAATGATAACGTCACATTCTTTACAGCCTCGTCTAATGCTGCTACCATTCCTGAAACAGGAGGATATATTACATTCATCAGGTCTGATAACCTAAGATAAATCTCAGAATGAAATCGTATTAGATCCATGACCAAAATGAACTTCGTGAGTACCACATACAAAAAGCAACAATATATTTCGTTTACATGTCGGTACCCATTTCTAAGTTATCTTGAATACGTCCCATCAATATTCTATGAAAAGAATTACATCTTCTTCTTGTTTCAGAAATTACTAATGATATCTTGTGAAATTATACCACAATAAGTATCATATGTTGCTTTAACTCTTCTTCTACCAGATTCTACATAAATATAGGTCTATCAAAACCGAATAATCGTAGACATTATTAAGGTGGAAATTTTTTTATGAATGGACTATGATGTGGGCTTTCAGAAACAGAAAGAATTTTCTATATATTCCAATCATAAGTGAAGTTATGATGGAATATGCTGTCTCAAAAAATCAAAAAGTGAGACACCCCTATTAGTGTACAGAGGCCCTTATTGAAGAGATATTGCATTATTAATAATGCTGGTAACTGAAACGATCATGCGATACTATCAATTTTCAAATTGAAACATCTTAGTTAAATTTAATCTTTTAAGATGAAATAAACTGCATGTGTTAGATTATTTCTATGACTTATCAGATTTTTCACTGGAAAGCAATTCAGGAAAAACGTTCTTTTCTGTTGCCATGGAAACCAAAATAAACAAAAAATGTGATACTACCGTAATACCTCGCGTATAAGGTGCGCCTTATACGTGAGGATGCATCCCTAGTGCGCCTTATAGAAGCAGAATTATTTAGGAGAGATTTTTCTCTAAAATTTCCCCAATAATCCCTTATCCCTGTACTGTGGTTAAACAGTATAGGGGATGCTCTAAGTTTGCTATAGATCTTTGAATTTTGAAAATCCGTTGGTTAGAATAAAAGTTATGACATTTTTTATTTTTACATTCACATCTGCAAAGTCTGGGTGCGCCTTATACGTGAGGTGCGCCTTTTACGCGAGGTATTACGGTAGTTGTTTTGTTGCCATGACAACAGGAAGAAACGTGGATTTGACCCATAATGCATCAGAATATGTTCTTGATTTTGTCACCAATGTTTTCCTCATGAAAAAGTAGCCTAAGTCAGTTTTTACCCAAAAAATGATAAAATTTATCATTTTCCTCACATTTCCCCCCCCTAATATTGCTCAAATCATTCCACTCAAAAGTAAAACCCATCCATGTTCACCTGCCTACCCTCAAGTGGGAAATATCCATACAGCCTAATGGATTGGACTGCCCAGAGAGAATATACCATTGAGCACATCCCCAGAAAATCAATTTTAAGGAAGTTATAGAGGGTCGAAAATTGGTAAAAATTGGCCAAAAATCGGCGAGTAACTCGCAAAAATGCGCGTCCGGTAAAGCACAGTAAACTCGCAAAAATGCATGATTGGTAAAAGAAGAGTTGAAATGGCTATAGGCTACTGATCTCACCAGCATACTTCCGTCGTTTACCATTCTTAATGTGTTTGTATTGCTCTTCATAATAGGCTGGTACTTCTAGAGGGCTGTGAACGGACTGGTATGGGAGGTAGAGGAAAAGGGGCTGTAACAAAGAATATGAAATGATGTAGGCCTATGACATTATAAGTACCCTTACACTCGATCCAGTTAAAGCACCAGTTGTATGTTCAAATCTAAAGAGTGGTTTGAAGCTGCCAACAGTTTCCAACACTAAAAACATTCCATAGCTACAATTGTCAACGCCCAACAACAGTACCATTGCCCAGTCAACCATGCATGTTGTATATAGGGCCTATAAATAATCAATAGGTGCATACATAGGGTGGCTTCATACAGGCCATCATGTCTATCATATACATGTATTATGATTACTGGTAGGTGAAGGTTATTCTTCAGTATTGTCAGTGTGGTGGTTACGGATTTCATTTGGACAGACGAGTCAATGAAAGATAGTTTGGCTGTATGCTAACAGGATTTTATTTTGACACACAATCAGCGGCTACCCGGAGGTAGCGGAAAACGTTTGCCTAGAGACGGCCGAGCCAATTCTGATGCGGAGGCTGAGCCCTGTCCTCCTTATAGGTAGGAACAGTGGCGCCACACCGTGCTACCCTCTCACCTCCCGGATCGGTGCTGCCACCTATCCGACAAGTGGAGGGTGGAACCCGGCTGGCTGACTCACCCACCGTGCCAAAGAACCATAATATACACAGGATTTACCGTACCTCTACACTACCCCCACTAGAAAAAACTAGGGGTTGAAATAAACTATTTAACCAACAATGGGGTTATATTATAGTTGTATCTATCCAACATACAATAGAGGTATAACTTATTATTTTTTTTGTTGCATTTCAAGTAATATCATAAGCAGCTCATTACAAGCTCTCATCCAGTATAGAAGATATTGGTATGTATCACACAATACTACCAAAATATATATACACATTATCAATATATAAACAGTAATGACTCAGTCATTTAGTAGATAAATTACAAAAACCATCCGGATCATAGATCTTTAAATGATTTTTATACATGAACACAATTATGGTTGACATAGTTACAGAGATAATACCTGTAATCAAATATGAATAGTCACAGCAATGTACTAGTGGTTCTAATTATAGAACAAGTGTCCAGATTTATATAGACATAATTCCTGGGTTGATGATCCCGGTGTCCCGAGTGCCAAACGTAATCATAGTGGTCAGCTAACCAAGGGATGGATGTGCTATAGTCTATTGCAGTATTATATTATATGTATGTTGATAGGGCAGCTACCCTAATCCTCTGCGTAGTGCTATAGTTCCGAGATATTATATAATGACGTTTTGGATAACATAATAGCAATATCCTTGATTATGTTTTATGTACCCTCAATCGTCCACAGTATATGAATAATCGTCCAGGTGAGCGGAAGTATCCGGATGCAATGTGGGGTGACTGTTCTCCTACTGAATGACCGCATACATCTTCCGGATCGGTCGATTAAACCATCACTTATAAGGTGTAGCATACTGGGGATAGGATCAGCAGCTGAGGAACATCCGGTATTTAACCATGGGGGGCTAATACGAAAATATGGTATACATGGCTAAGTATGGTACTCAATCCAATACACTATCCTGATTCATTTTGATATAAATCCTAACATAGAAGACTGTAGTTACTTCTTCCCATACCTGTCTTTCAGTAACCACAAGGCATGTTCTTTACTGCCATCCCATTCGTCTAAATCGATGCTGAAAACTGTCATAAACTTACTATGCAGTCTGACATTTTTCATCTCTTTGCAGCTCCCAGAAACACATCAGTGTGTCATCAATCATTCCCTGATGGAATGTAATGGCTCTCTGACGTTGAAGTCCTTCCCACGCTTGATAGATCATGCTCTGAACTTCAGCTTTTCCTGGTTCAACATTGTCGAGCCAGGTCTCTGCCCTACCACAGCGAATGACTATTTTGTCTTTCGGTGCTTCGGGTGGCTCCTTCTCCACCTTTTGGAGGTGCTTGTGGAACAGGGGGTGGACTACCTCCGGCTCCATCGACAGACATGACGATAGGTGAAGATTTGAATGGATCTGTTCCCATTGTACAACCATGAGTTCTTTATGTAAAGCCATGACCTGGTCACAAGCTTTGTTCAGCATGTGCTGATTTCCCATGGCAGCATAAGTCACCCCGGCATTTAGAATTTACACGCTTTGTAAATTTAGTACTCATTTTACCTTCATCCGGATCACAAGAGTACTCGGGGTGGTGGTGCATATGCTCCTCCACCAAATTACGTTGGAAACATAGTCAAGAATAGTATAGGTTCTATTGAAGCTTCTTGACGTAGTTGGGTATCCCATGTACGTTCCTACTCCATGTCGCTTTTATCCATGCATATAGCGAAAGGGCATGTCTTCTGGGTCCTGGAATACCATTTAACCAAGGCCCATCTTTTTCTTCTTCTGGATCGGACTGTAATAAGTCTCGGCACAGTTATTAAGTAATAGCCAAATACTCTGGTACATCTTATTCGAGATAGGGTCACTGTCTGTAAGACGCATCCAATCCAAGTTAAAGTCCTTGTTATATTTTTTGGGGCACACATATTTAACGGTACCCTTCTTAGTTGTGCTGGTAATACAGTCCTGCATACAGGTCGGGATGCGATTTTTAAATCCACCCTTGGCATTTGCCCATTGCTCTGCTTCGGATAGAGTCAAGGGTCGTCCGACTCATCCGAAGCATTTGAATCTGGAATAGACTCTGTATCATCTATTTCCATATTCTCTGCTGGTTCGGCAGCCTTACTATGCTGCTGGATCAAAGCAGAATCCGGAAGGTTCTTAAGCCTGCGGAGTCCTGCCTTTCTTTCCCTCTCTGTTTGAGTCTTTGTCTAGCCCTGTTCCTCAGGGGCGGCAGAGCTATCCAGTTTGTAAACCTTAGTTTTAGATACCTGTTTCTCTGCTTTAGGACTTTTCTTCAGGACATCCTCTAGATCTAGTTTGCCAGTTACGACAATCTTGGTGATGGGGGGAGCTATAGTGGCTTCATCATCAAGCCGCTTCCTTTCCTCTTCCTCATGTTTAGCCTTTGTAGCTGCCCTCTCATCTAGCATTTGGTTCTGGATGAGGTGGCGGACAGTTTCAGCACGTGTCCACTTCAACAGGCTGTGTTTAAGAGTATACGCAACATCAGCTTCCATGATTGAATACCCGACAGTCCAGGAATCAAACTCAGTGGCAGCTTTGCGTTACTCTGATATGTTCACTAAGGAGCATTCCTGAGCATCAGGATTTGGATAACGGTGGTTCTCGTAGGGTACAAAGAGGCTATGATCCGGTCATGCCATGAGGTCAAGTTCCATCATCACAGCAGCGTCGTAAACCCCCTTTCGGAATTCATAGTGGACCACAAGTCCCCTCTGAAGCCATCCGTAATCCGTCAGCCATTCCTGTGGGATTTCCAAGTATACATGGTCGGGTATAACCTCCAGTATACTGCGTCGGACTTCCTGGTCTATCCATATATGGTGCTGGTCTTCGTCCAATCTCATTAGGCTAGGGTGAACAAAGAGGTATCGGCCATCAAATGATAGATAGTGTTCCTCGCTCACCCGGTGTCATCCTAGGGTCCGGAATCCATCATCTAGGATCCTACCATCGGCATCAACACCTGTCTCGGTATTTAGTTCGCCAGTGACACCACCGGATTCCTCCACGACTATTTCAGGCACTGTATCCAGCATAGGAGGGCGATCTCCGCCTGGATTATCTCAACTTGGACAGGTCGGCAACAGTCAAACCGGTTTGCTGCCCTGTCCCAAGTTGAAGTTCTCAAGGTCATCGTCGAACTCCATCAACTCTTCTTCCCTCTGTGTGACCAGGAGTCAGGTGGCCCGGCTCGACGGACCGCTTGGCCTCCATGACTATTTTCTCAGCCATATTAAGCCAAGAATACACAAATTTCCGAGAGTGAAAGGCTCCCAGAGAGCACGCTAGCCCGTCACTCACCTACTCAGAGTCCATTGTGTTAACACGACCCGAAATAATGCAGTTTATAAGGTAAAAAGAGTGGTAGAAGCAGGAAAAGGGCGTAAACACGCCTGTCCAACACCACCACGCTTTCCAAGATAGCTGAATTCTCGTTCCTGACATCATTATCCCGCTGCTAGGAGGGATCATGAGAGGTCACACGTGATTGACCATTCTGACACGAGCACGTGCAATACATATAAACAAATAACAATCCGAACAGTTCTGCTATTATCGCTCATCGCCGGGGGACTCTCAAGGGATTAATATGAAGTTTGTAGGTAGTATCTATGTACCTACCGGATTATTCCATTCAACACCAACTGGTATATCACCTGGGGTTCATTAAAGCAATCCGTTGCAGATTATTAACCGAAGTACAACATAGAATAGATTACGGGACAATACGCTCGTTGTGTAACAGGTTAGGTTACTGCAGCCCGGGCAAGTCGTGGACTGCGGCAGAGCACTATATCATCCTCTGCTCCCCTGTTCAACCTGGTAGACTTTAGAGCCTTCTCTAGGGATTTCATAGCCACCGGTTTCCCTTTCCTCCTCCATCTTCCTTCACCTGTCGAGACCTTTTTTACCATGCCACATCCAGAGATGGGATTAAAATTCCGTACCCTGATCACTGTGAAGCATCAAAGGTACCCAAAAAGTTAGTACCCAACCCTTCATAAAGGTTTCCGCACAAGTAACAGCTTTGTGATCCGGTAGTGGGAAGACTTTAGTATACTTTGTATAATAGTCACACACTACCATCATGCACATAATTATTATCATTTGGGGTTTTATTTAAACCACTAACAATATCGAATCCCACCCGGGTGAATCTTACCCCAAACAACTCTTGGGATAAGGGCAATTTGCCGGGTCCTGATCCGGGTTTATTTTTACAACAATCCAGACAAGTAGCTACCCATCGGAGTAAGTCCCTGACATACCTGGCCAGTAGTATCTTTTGGAGAGACGGGCAAGGGACCATTTCTTTCCAAAATGACCACTCGTTCTGTGTCCATGACAATAGTACATGATGTCTCTGCGCATAGCAGATGGGATGACAACTTGTATCTGTTTTTCACCATTATTACATGGCTTCCAACGGTACAGAATTCCTTTCTGGACCTCCAGCTCAGTCCATTGAGCTAGAAATCTTCTCATTTCCCTATTCTCCAGTGACACAACTGGTCTAGCTGGACATATACCCTTAGGTACTAATTGCAGGAGTTTAGCAGTAACTGAGTCAGTCTCTTGGAATTTCCTTATTGTATCTAAGGACCAATCCAAGATACTGCCAATACGTGTTTCGAAAGGTATTCGAATCGAAGCTGTTACTGCTCTATGTACCCCACAGTCAGTACAATTCGGATTATCACATTTCTGAATTGGTATTCAGGATAAGGCATCAGCATTTATATGCTTATTTCCTGCATGATGCTGTATCTGACTATTTTCCAGCCCGAATTCTGAGAGATGTGCTAGCCATCTCCCCAACATTCCTTCGGCATCCTGGAAGTTTAACAGCCATCCTAACGAGGAGTGTTCTGTATGTAATGTAAAGTTGGTTCCCCATAAGAAATGTTTAAACTTCTTGGTATACACAATGACAGCTAATAATTCACTTTTAGTGGTACAATAATTTCGCTGCGTTTTGATCAATGTATTGCTAGCAAATGCTATCGGGACCTCCACTCCTCCTTGAACTTGGGAGAGGGCTGCCCCAATGCCTACATTACTAGCATCCATATCTAGTATGAAATGTCCATCCTCAGATGGATATTGCAATCCTGGAGTAATCGTGAACAAGGCTTTTAATTTTTCAAAGGCTTGTTCTTGTTCGGTTCCCCATGGGAACTTATCACTCCTGCTACCGGGGGTCCAAGTAGTTAAGATTTGTAATGGGTAACTCACCCGAGAATAATTCGGTATGAAATCTCTGTAATATGAACAGAACCCCAAAAAAGATCTTACTTCCTTGGGAGTTTTTCGGCGTCCCCCAGTTCGTTACTGCCCGGATTTTGTTCGGGATCAGCTTTTATTCCATCATCAGCTATTATTCGGCCCAAATAATTCATGGACTTTTTAAACAGGTTACATTTCTTTGGTTTAATTTTAAACCATTTGAAAATTTTTTTTCCAAGACTAGCTTGAGATTATCTAAGCATTCTTCAAAGGTTTTTCCGAATATTATAACATCATCAAGATATACAAGGCACCTTTTCCATAATAAATCACTTAATAAAGTTTCCATCATGGCTTCGAAGGTTGCCGGAGCGTTACTTAGGCCAAAAGGCATGACATTATACTGGAATAAACCTATATGACTGGAAAACGCAGTTTTTTTTCATATCATCTGGATTCATTCCCACTTGCCAGTACCCGGACTGTAAATCCAGGGTACAAAACCATTTTTTCCCACTAAAGAATCAATTGTTTCATCGATTCTCAGCGATGGATACGAATTTTTCTTCGTCAAGCGATTTAACTTCCTATAGTTTATACAGAATCGAATAGACCCATCCTTCTTAGTCACCATACATACCGGACTACACCAGGGGCTGTTAGAAGGAATGATAACATCCTGCTCCAACATCTTAGCTATCTCGGCTTCAGCTACCTTTTTCTTCAGCAAAGGTAACCTCTAATACGGAATCTTAAATGTGACCCATCCTAACAAAGTGGTACTGAAGTCGCACATTTAGAAGCCTAGATATGGCCCTTTCAAGTGGTATAGTGTCAAAAATATCAGATTTTTCAAAATTGATATTTTATCATTTTTCTTACATATGGGTAGATATCTTTCAGAATCCTTGCTTACTAAACTGAATTTAGGACCCAAATGCCTAAAAGACATAGATCTAATTTTAATGGTTATATAGAATTACATAGGAATAATATAGGATTCATAGATTATTAAATGTTTAATATGTCAATTATCTCAGTTTAATCATTTTTTAATCGATCCGACTGAATTTTCCTACAGAAGTTCTGGAGAGGGTCACCTAGTTCAAATATGCAAGTGTTATATACCAAATGAAAGCTCTTGATGAGCTGCAAATGAATATGCCAATAACTGAACATTTTGCATGTGCGACTTCCGAACCGTTTTGTAAGGATGGGTCACAAATGGAGCCGTATCTCCAGTATCAATGGTATGCAATACCTTCATGGTTTTACCTAGGGGTTCACCCGGTATCGCAAACGCTTTCTGATACTTTGTCAACAATTCACTAAGTGCTTCCTTTTTTATAGGATCATCTAGTTTTGTATCCTTAAACAATTTCTTCAAATCATCTGTCCATTTCTGTTCATTCCCCATAACCGCAAGGTTCAAGAAACAACTTGTTACTGTCTTGGATAACGTAACATTACCCAAAATGGATCCTTTTTTTAAATGTATATCGTTTTATTACCCGGATTGGAAACCGGTATCACTGACCAAGCACCACTGGCTACTATCGTGTCAACCGACTCCAACCCTATACTCACCAGCATAACTGTATCAGGTTCAATTACTCTAGCCTGGTTCCTTAATTCGGAATTGCTCCTGATAAGGACGTTGCATGCTACTCCTGCAGGGATCTTTACAGTCTGGGCAATTGATGCCACACTGCTGACTTGTCTCAATACACATTGTACTCTAACTGGATAAGAATGCTTCACACTTCACACCCGTCTGTGGGTCCAACACTGCACCATACAATAATGCGAAGTCCAATCCTAATATCCCTTCGTCCACTATACTGGCAATGGTTGTTGTTATCACGTATTTGTGAATACCTTCCAACTGCAATTTTACACACGTCCTACCATATGTTTGCATCTTACTGCCGTCGGCCGTTTGTTCATTTCCTCCCTTTAAGAGAGTATCATGCACATCCGGAATAAGATCGGCTACCTTCCGAGAGACACATGAGCTGGCCAGCTCCCGTATCCACAAGAAATTCAGCGGGTCTTCTATTGACAGTAAGTGAAACATACCACCACCTTCCCTGCAACAGAGAAGGAATATCAGTGACTACAGGTGCCTCATTGTTCACACCAGGGTTACATCCACATCCTTTTAGGTATTCTAGACAAGGATGACCTGGGGGTAGGTGAGCACTACTGACTCTGGCCAACAAATGACCTCCTACCTTTAATCCGGTACTGGGTTTCCCCTGTGCTCCCTGGGCACTTGTTATACCGGATTCCCTAATCTTCTAAGTGGGCTCCCGAACCATCTCAGTATTAGGCGATTGTGCTACTTCATTCGGTTCTGTATCAATGTTGGTGATAGCATGGCAAGTGACATTCCTGGGATCCGGTTGCTTGCCTGTAACAGAATCCCTCTCTAGTTTTCCTTATCCTCTACCATAGAAAAACTCATTTGCGACCTGTATACAGGTTTCTCTGCAATACATTCGGCAGCAAAGTGACCAAATTCTTGACATCGGTAACATCTCCTTTGAGATTTATCCTCCCATGGGCGTCTCAGGGCATCTGTTATTCTGGTAACCAAATTCTCCATAAAACCACCTTAAGCAGTAGAGACTGCTACTTGTGGATTTGAGAAGTAATTGAGATACCGGCTTTTGAGGTACCGGCAGCTGGGGTGCCGATGGCGCTGCTTTACCAGTAGGTTTAATGAAGTTAGTTTTCTTCTTCAACCCCACTTTACTATATCTTTTCTGCTGATAATATTTACCAGCTATCTGGACTGACCCTATGTGCTCCCCGTTTTCATTGGAGACATATTCATAGTCAGAAACCAACAATTTGGATTAAATTGAAGTGTATTCCGGTATAGAAACTTTACCTTTCATTGTCAAAGCTCTTGCAGGTGGTGCGTTTACACCTAACAATCGCTTTTTCTGTCATAATTTTCTATAGCTAGGAATAAATCGTTGAAAGAAGTATCATCTTCATGTTCCGAATCTTGGAGGCCGGCGATGAATTGAGTGAATAACTCATATATCCAACACTCATCATCGTATTCCCAATTAGGTCTAGCCTTACTAAGCAAGTCTTGTAGTTCTAACCCGAATACCTTATGGGATTCTTTGGGTTTCTGGGTTTGTCTCTTGAATGTAATCCAAGGATCCTCCCGGACGATGGAACCAAACAAATAACAGGCACATTCTAACAATTTGTCATATGTGCCATCGATTCCATATTCTTTTTGCCACCGGTCTACTTTATCCCCTGTACTCAGCCTACAAACTAAATATGGTAATGCTTCGTCTTTAGTCCATCCACTACAATTTACTTCATCAACAAAGATTTGGTAATTGTCCTTCCAAGGTTCATTCCGATGGTATGGTGGAGGTATTCTAGCCATATGACGAGCAGGATTAGGGCAACCTTTGAGCCTATTGGCTTCCCTTAAGCTCCAATCCATTACTTCAATTCCATCAGCACCTTTATGATAACAATTGATGCCCAACTCTTGGATACACCTACTTCTTTCAAAGATTTCTTGCATCTTGGGAGTCATGGATGAACGCCCGTTCAATTTCTTAGGCCTTTTCCCATCTGTTGTACCTCCAGGATTATCATTCTGAGGTCCTGTTCCTCCTCCTGATCCTCCTGGTGGGTTCCCACCACCTCCGGATCCTCCCGGTGGGCCTCCACCACCCCTGGATGATCCTGGAGGCCCTCTACCACCTCTGAATCTAAAAACTAACGGCTTAATAAACTAATGTGCTCATCCACTCTTACAATGGCTACTTTATGGGTCAGGGTATTCTAACAGACATATAATGTGTCTGAGTAAATCGTGTCCATATTTAAAATGTAAAGTGAACAAATAGTTCACCAAACTTATGTACTAAGTCTTTGAAAGACTCTAAGATATATGTATATCCTGGGTTGTCCCAATAGCTATAAGTTTCCTTTAGAAAAATGTGAATGTTTTTAAAATACTCATTTGAGAGTTGCAATTTTACATTTAGACCAGTACCACGACATAGAAAGACTTGCATCTTGTGCTTCCAAACCCAAACAGTGACATTATTATTAACGTCATAAACCTGTTGTAATATTTAAAATCCCATTCAAAACTGTTTGGCAACGTTACTTTACGAAAGTCCTGGCCTTTATGCAATATCCAATGTGCCCGTAGACATCTCCTTTGTTCCTCCAATGGCATGGAGTCCCAGCCATACATTTGGAACATTTAACTATTTTTCTGTTGTACAATACAACCTAACAATGTGATGCTTTGAAAACAAAGTTCTAACTGAGCTAAAACAAAATGGTGTCAAAGGCTAAAGTTACTACACAGAATATATTCTGACTCGAGAATTGAGACAATTGTCAATGAATAGGAAATTTTAAAAACTTTCCAAAAACAGCAATTGAAATCAAATGTTGCTTAGTGAAAACTCTTCACATCTAGAAAACCTAGCTAATATATCTACTTGTCCTGATAACTTACTTGAACTACAAACCTTAGCCATGGGCCAACACTGTATCTTAAATGATTTAAAGTAATATATCCGAATCTGGACGATAGTAAAATCGTTGGTACCTTAAAATTCCTGCATTTTCCCGAGTAAAAGGCATAAAATGACCAATGGCCAGGTAGTAAACTACATGTAATAATTTAAATGATTCATTAATCACCACTATGCATCAGCAATATGCACTCAAACTCTCATAAAAAAATCATAAAATGTCAAGTATATGTCCATACAGCTATAATTATAAATAGCTTATGTAAAACCTTAAATGGTTAAAAATATCAGTCCATAGCATAGTAGCTATATAATCCAATGTCAATGTTCATAACCGATATTATAAATCAGCGACTCATAAAATCTGTCAGCGCCTTGTCCTACTCAGCGTCTATACATCAAAAAATGTCAATATATATGTAAATCAATGTGATGCTCGGTCACATGACACAACAGTGTCATTAAAGGCAATAAGTGCCAAAAGCTGAAATGTAGGCTTAATAATAGTTCTTGATATAATAATCGTCGACTTGAATGTAGATGACTTATAACTTCGCCGTGTTGAAGTTATGAACTATGAATGTCTATATAATATCAATAATCATAATCTCTGTGTCTTTGGTTAAGTCCATATAATATAGATCAAGCACTAGGCGCCACCCACATCTCATAGTGGGCTATTATAGGTGGAGGGAAAAAGAGGGTTTGATATGCTCAAGTGGCACTTCCAATTGGCCTTAAATACAGTTAATATCCAGAATTTCCACCATTTAAATTACCATCCTTATCACTCTCCGCTCAAATTTGGAATAATCTAATTGGGGAGTCTTTAGCCAGCATCAAGTGGTAGGACTATGTCTAAGCCCCACAGCCCATTTGGGACAGAAGACACATTAGGATACAACACAGCAATCTCCAGGGGGAGTTATATATTTTTAATGATGTTTCGAGCTTACACACAGTTTTACATGACTAGTGTGACACAACCACAAGCAGAATGATATGCCGGTACTCACTCAGGTCCTGTAGTAACACTCACCTCTATAACAGATTGATGAAGCCTATTCACTCAGCAGGTGTGGGTGATTGAGTCCCAAAGTCCATAACTGGTTCTATTCCAAAAGATATCTAAGCCAGCTACCCCTTAATATACATATCAATGTCCAGTCAGGGTCACAGTAGTCCGTCCCCCTTTAGTCCTGTCTTAGTCCTGTCCTGGTGAGCCCTCAGTGAGGTCTGGTCTCTCTGAGCCCCTCTACTCCTGACTGTTCTATCCCCTTCTCTGACCAACAACTAGACTTAGCCCCCTGACACGCAGCTACTCCGTTTTTCCAGAAACTACGCAGTCACTCTCACCAAACAGAAAACAATGCTTCCTTAGCTTTCATGGACATCCATTTCTACAGACCCACTAGCGTCTCACTGACAGCACATTAATCTTTCTTCCAGCATCTCTCTCTCTCTCTCTCTCTCTCTCTCTCTCTCTCTCTCTCTCTCTCTCTCTAAGACTATGCCTCCCCTTATCCACTTGTTATTTTCATGTTAGCATTAAATCTAGTAAGTACCTATCGTTTTTATATCATGTATATCTGATTTTTCCTAAATTCCCTCTAACTCACAAGGCCCCCGCAACTACAACCAAGGTCCTCATCTGGACCTGGTCGTAGCGTCCTTTTTCCTCTTACACCAAATACCCGGGTTATCCATTTCCCCAGACTGTTTCATCTCTATCTACTGTCCCCTGATTAATCTTGACCTTCCTCTTATGATATGGTATTTACTTTTTTTTAAAGGTCATTATTGATGGCAATGTATACCAAGCATTGCTACAGGGTTGGTAGAAGTTCTGAGTTCTTTTTAGGCTTATCAAAAAGGATAATATCAAAGATTCAAAAGTATCTCTAGTTATTGAACTCAACCACACACACAAAACCCCTGGTCACCAATTCAGCCCTCAATTAGTACATAACAAATCCAGGAATAATCACTCATAACAGTCTCTGGCGCTCAAATAGACACCATTTGTTCAAATCCAATCTGTGGTTGTTGTTTTTTTTTAATATATATATATATATATATATATATATATATATATGTATATATATATATATATATATATATATATATATATATATATATATATATATATATATATATAGGTTTTTGCAATAGCTGTCAAATAGCCCTAACATATATGGTTCATATCCAAAACCATTTGATACAACTAAATGGAATAATATGTGAAAGCAAGCATCATATGGATTGTGGGAGAATAACCACAAGGGCACAGCGATACACATATATTATCCCATGCACTTTTCCCTTTGCATGCAACATCTAATCTAATATCCCCAACCTTGCCTGTCAAATTTGGTAAATGATCTATATATATGCACCAGTCACAAATCGCAAGCCTTTCAATGATATATACTGATCGTCGAGCCGGTAACAAAACTCAAATCCTCATTAGAAAATTGATACACTCTTATATAAAAGTGTTACTCTCTACCTCCTTTCAATACACACTTATGGCAGATAAATCAAATACTACCTTGCTTCCTAGTAAACAATTCTTACAATTCCCAAACTTTATTAATACTGAAAATAAAATGAATAAAAATTTCCGTAAATAAAAATTCTTAAAATTTAGCTCAAAGATTTCATGTGCTTTCAAAAATAATAATATGGCCTCAACAGTCATCTCAGAAGGGATATAATCCTCAAATGGATGGAACAAAAGACCATCTGATCATAAACCTGGATAGCACTCTTTCCTTATAACAATATAATGTTGGTAATCTAGCATCCACAATTTATGGTCAGATGAATACCCAAGTCACTTCACATGCATCTCATGCATTGGGTGTCACAGCATTATGAATAAATGATTTAAAGAAAAAATAATTCTAAACTGGTCGGTCATCATTTTCATAAAAAAAAACACTCTCTAAACCTCACAATAACAAAATTACACATTCTTTCAAAATTCATGGCAGACATAGCATATGGTTAACAGTTGTTTGAATTTTTTTAACTAGGCACATTCGTCCGCCTGCAATCTGCCTATTCAGGCCGCTTAGGTTGCTCAAAAAAAATGCGCTCCTCCTCCTACATAGGTGGACACTTAGAGTAGCACTTGTCTCATCCCTGTGACATCTCAAGATATCCTCAAGGGTGACCAGCTCAAATATCTTTCTCAAGATTAATGTTATAACTTTCTCTTCCAATCAATTAAAAAAAGTCAATAAAGCGATATTCCAGCTTTAATTCAAAATATCAAAGACTTTCAGTAGTTTATAAAATCTCATCTATGCTATCTGGTCCCCTTTTAGGGCCCCGAACACCAGCATCAAGGATTATCACTTTACAAATAAATATAATTTTTCCTTGAATTAATGTATTCAAACAAATTAATATTTCACGCTATTCACACAAAGCTACACCATATGATCATGGAGAAACACACTGTCAGATACGAAATCTTGTCCCTGACTTCACCATAAGCCGCTTCAACACCAAGACCTCATTACCTTGGTAAATCTTGTTAGCATACATATGCTTTTCATGCACGCTTCCAATGGACTCTTGAATTCTAATTTTAAGAAAAGAGAAAATAATGGTCAAAGTGCCACTGGAAGTGTCTCGCTTGATATATCTCTCAATATCCTCATATTAACCCTTCTGGGGAGGTTAGGCCAAATTAGATGACCCCAGATACGACACTGTGTTATACAATGGTCTCAATAATAATGCTGGGTGAACCTCTAATGCAACATTAAAATAAAAGTGAATATAAATTCAACCCTGAATACTTAGAAAACTGTTATAGAGGTGACTGACAGGTAGACACAGAGCAATGCTCCCTGACAGGTTATTTACTGTCAGCACCAGTTATCTGGTACACGCTTCCACACCCATACACAACGCCAGGTGGATGCCTGAAGCTAAACACAGTATTATAAAAATCTACTTATTACTCACTCACAGTTTATTTATCATTCTCACACTTTTAAATAAATGTCTCAACATAAAATATATGGTGTTAATTCTAAAAGTTGTTATTCTAATATGATTGTTCTATAGAAGATGACAGCTTCCTGTTTCTGTGTCTCAATTCAAACTCCACAATCCCTTTCTGGGTTGTTGATCTCTAACCCTGGAGTTGTCGACACCTTGGGGTGACATACGCTACACACTACATGGCTCTGCAGCCTGCCGATGCATGCCCCCAAATTTGATGCCGAGGCATTTTTTTTTTAACACTGTCAAACCTTGATGCGGGAAATACTACGAAGACTCTGGGGAAAGTGATTCGTCTGTTTCCGCGAAGCTCAACAGTCGCCAACCGCTGGCAATAAGCATCTGTGATTTGGAAAAACACAAGCTGCACTGAAGATCTGATTTCAGTAGACGCCTCGCTGAAAGTTTCATGACAAATCTAACGACAGCTTAGTTCTCAGTTCTGGCCTGGTCAACTTCATGTCATCATCTATGCCTAATCTGCGCCAAGCGATCTTGATTCCCTGAGCAAACATTGACGTACTGTCACACACTATCAAGATGAGGCCTCTAACTGATCCCACGCTCGTGGACGTCCTAATAATAATTGGAGGGATATATGACATCGTTCGACTTTCCCTTCCAGTCCTCTCTTATTAACAAAGACCCTGCTGTTGTGATAAATTATGTCACTACCAAAATGGTAGTCCTCCTGGAGGCTGCCTATGCCATAAGCCCAGGGACTAAAATCATGTTCTGCTCTCTATATGGAGCTCATCTGGCGAGACTTGGGGCCTACATAGGCGACCCATTTGAGGATCGTTTTGTTCTCAATGAGACTATTATCCGAATTACTTCGGCCGTCATTGTCACAGCTACCAACCCACGAGTGGGTATTCGCCTAAATATGACAGACTCGTAAAAGGTATCAACCTGTACCACTGTCATCAGAAGTACAAAGGTAAACTGATTGTGACAGCACTAGACAAGATGGTCAACATAGGCTTGCAAAAAGGGAAAATCCATGACTACATGGTTTTTTGGTTTTTTTACATTTCAATTCTCAGTAATCAGTTAAAGCTAGTACCAAGGCAGATATAGTCTTTTCTGATATATATTTCGTACTCAGATTATATGCTCTATCTCACAGTTATGGGGTGCTGTTTATTTGGCAGGAAATGTCTCATATATATATATATATATATATATATATATATATATATATATATATATATATAGCGCTGAGTCATAGGCCACGAGACAGAGATTACACAATCAGTAAAAATGACAATCCCTTGACTACATGGTAATCTGTAAACAAATCCATGATCACATGATACCTTTCTCTATCATGGCGAAAATGACTTCACTGCGAGTACTTTCCATTGTTCTAGCAATCAACATGTCTGTACTGTTTTATACATATATATATATATATATATATATATATATATATATATATATATATACTCTCATACGAACGCTTTAGGTTTATCTTGATTTATATAACTTAATTCAATGTAGTCAGGTGGGAGCCTTCTACCGTTATTAAATTTTCAAGATACATTTAGTTAAATGTCAGGTAAACTCAGACTCACCCTTGACTAAAGATTACATAAATAATCCTTCTAAAAGATCGATATTGTTTGTCAAATATAGATTCACTCATCCAGGATACCTGTCAAGCTGCCATTTGTTGGCATAAAGCTGCTACGGGATAAAAGATCAATTGACTAATTGATTTATATAATCAATGCACAACCAACTACAACCTATCTGGTTCTAAATACCATTAAACCATGTAGCATGGTGCGATTACCACACAAATGTATTCATGAGTTCATGGCCTCAAATTTTCAGGTTAAGACAAATTTTTAACTTCCTGAAAATCTCACAAATCCTTTAACTAAAATACCTCTCAGTCATTTAACTATACTGCTAGGTAATGAATCTCCTTTTTCCTTTCTCACCCCCAGAGGTATCTCCCCTTTAGGTGAATCTCCCTCTGAGGATTTCTCATTTTCTTCCCTCCAAATTTATTCAGGTATTGCACCTTTATGTTCCATGAGGTTTTCGGACCTCATCTTCTGACTCCTTTGTGGAATCAGGAATTGCCTCCTCATTGCCCCTCTCTCATATTTTATTAGCTGGTATCTACCAGCGTGAACCTTTCTTCTAGGTTTATCTCCTCATGTCCCACATCAGCTGGTATCCACCAGCATGAACCTGTCTTCTAGGTTCATCTCCTCGTGTCCCTCATCAGCTGGTATCCACCAATGTGAACCTGTCTTCTAGGTTCATCTCCTTGTGTCCATCTCCTATGTTTGCATCCTAGTGAAGCATTTTCCCCAGCTTCACTCCACTGTGTTTACGTCATAGAAAAGTTTCAACTTCTCTCGGTAAACACTGTCTCTTGTGTCCTAGCAAAACCCTTGTCTTTGTAAGCTTTGCTCTACAATAATTCTTATTTTACGTCTGAGAAAAGCCTTAGCTTCTCTCAGTAAATTAGCATGCATGTCGTGTCTCTTGCGCCGTAGCAAAACCCTTATCTTTATAAGCTTTGCTCTACAATAATTCTTATTTTACGTCTTAGAAAAGCCTTAGCTTCTCTCGGTAAATTAGCATGCATATAAAATCTCTTGCGTCGTAGCAAAACCCTTATCTTTATAAGCTTTGCTCTACAAGTCTATTTAATGGCCTTGGCTGGTCGTAGCAAGACTCATTTTCAATTTAATCCTGTAAGTTAATGCATAAAACTGTATGTGGCACATATGGTTCCATGTGGCACGTACGGTTCTGAGAAAGAAAAGTTGTGATATACTTTTAATATTTGATACAATCTCACCTTAAACTATTTTACCAAGTCCTAATATAAGTAGCTTTTAATGAGATTAATACTTTTTATTACCCCCCAAAGGTAAATTCACAATCAGGCCAAACATGTGGAATGTATGGTTCCTCTAAAACTACCCCAAATCAATTTTAATTTACAGAGCGATAATCACTAGCCGATACATTCACAGCTTTGATTTTTCTTATGTACTGCCAGATTGTACACACATTAGGTATTCTTAATATCCATTTAGATCTGATATATGTAATATAAATTTTGCTCTAGGGCAGAGAGAAAAATGGGGCACGTACCATTCCACTCTACCTACACCACAAGGTTTAAGCAATAACTCCTGTGAGGGGAAATTAATATTTAAGTGATTATATATGATGCCAAATATCATGGGCTAATGGAATATTCTAATTATTATTGATTTCCAGTGCTATTTTTTTTTACACTGCTTCATAATATTGGGGGCCTGATGAAAAAACGTTCAAAATACCAATAAAATGCCCTTATATTACAGTCCGGTGCTTTAGAAATCAATCATACATGAGCAAAACTATGGTTTGCAAGCAAGATCCTGAATATACCTAACTAATGAAAATAGAAAATGTCAACAAACTTCATTTTTAGTCATGTTTACCTCCTTCCCATGGGAAAAAGTGGGTTTGACCCCATCTCACTGCAATTAACCATATAGTGCTGATGGGGTTAGCCAGTTACAGGTTGTTTTCAGCCTATTCGGATCATTATTTCCTGTAAAAAGGCATGCCTTAGATCAGTATAGCAGATAACACCTTTCTGGCGATTATTGCATCTATCGCAAAATCTTCGGACACTATGAAATTATACTCCTTGCAGCGCTATGGCCTCTAGTGGTTTATGATGGGAAAGTTTAATCACTCCCGTATGTGTGAGGATGTTGGCGTGTGTTAACTGGTGTGGGTGGAGGTGGAGCACGGTTCCCCTCCATCCGAGCTAATCGGGACTAACCGCTCCTCCGCCCGGCGACGCGACCGGCTCATGGGTAGGCTTATCTGTTATTATAGATCTGTCATTTTTGTATTTATATCTGCTACAGATGGAATAAATCTAATGTGAATGTTAAAATATTGATGATATGCTAACAGTTTCTTCACATAGCCCAAATAGGTCATTTGGTCACTGCGGTTGTTGGTGTAGGCATAGATTTATGTGTATTGTGGTGCCCACAAGGATTGCCACTAAGCCAACTTTGTCTACCACCAGTCACCACCTGTGGTTGAGGGTTGTGGTATATGGGGAGGCAGGAACAGCTGGATCCCTCTAATGTAGGTCTTTAAATTCCCGCCTCAATACGAGCACAAATGCTTCCTTCAATCCCCCACAATTTTCTCTATCTTAAATTAGTGATTTCTTCACGTTTTTAATGATTCTAAAATATTTCCATACTTCATTTAGTAATTCCTACCGTCAAGCTCCTTTGATTACTAGCCTGCCCTGTATTGGCCTTCCTATAGACCCAGATCCTCCTCCCATGTGAGTAGGGCATATGTACTATGGTGGTGATTATATGCCGGAGGAGAGATTCTCCCCGTGTGTCGTGTTGGCCCCAACCTAGTTGTAGTTGGTGATGGGTTGGGTGGGTTGCAATGATGGTGGAAGGGGTTATACCGTTATCTCCCACGTATAAGGTGCAACCTGCGTATAAGGCACACCTAGAGTTTTGGAAAATTCTCAAAAAAATGAAAAATTTATAACTTTGGTTCTACTAAATGAATTTTCAAAATTCAAAAACCTATGTGTAGGTTGGGCCACCCCAGACCCTCCTGGGCCCCCTTATGTCCTATTATGACCAAGGGGACATATACGATATCAAAAGAAGGGTGTTGGTGTCCCCCTTGTGGATCCTATGAGAACTAAAAAACCCTGTATAAGACACACCTTATACGCGGGAGATTATGGTACCTACCAAGGATCACAAACTGTCAGAAGTTCTCACACTCAATATCAATCAGAACAGACCAATATCCATATGCAGATTCTGCAGACCCCACAAAGTCGCCCTAATGTTGGGGAAATTTCCCTCCTTCAATATAAATCAATGCATGCCCCTACGCGCACATGCAACCAGCACTGCACTAGGGCATCATGCCGGCCACTACGGCCCCCAATGGTGGTAGTGTTATAGGGGTGGATGGGGATGGATCAGGGTGGAGGAGAGATGTGGGTCCTCTCCGTCTGAACTGGCCGAGCCAGACTGCCTCCCGTCCTTCACCGCAAGCCACTGACCAGCTTAATATTTCTTTGTTTGGTCATTTCTGTGTGATATGTCTATTTATGTTGTCTGAAAATCAGGTTTTCTGTTGGAATGGGATGGGATAAGGGCCCTTCCCCAATAACCTCGCATGCCAACAAGTGCTTGCCTATTTTCCCCTGGTGGTCAAATGCACAGCATATGGGCCCCAACAAATTCAGAAGTTTTAAAAGACAAATGTGACATGTACTGGGAATAGGGACTTTATTGCGCCCTGCACTAAGGGCCCTTTTCGCAGATCCTGTCACAACTATTGAGCAGTTCTTAGTTAAATCTCGAGTGTTTCACCGCCGATAAATATCGCGAAATGGCGCTATCCATGTAGAGCCCATGCCATACTCACTGCAATGCCAAAATACCTCGGTGTTTCACACTGTCAATAAGATGTTCTGTATGTCTCTATTTATCTTTGCAGCATGTAAATAAACACTTTTCTAATCATATAATCTTTACAGTAGAGTATGACACTTCATATTGGGAAACCTGGCACTGAGTCAACCTCCTCCCGCATGGAGCTGTTCCAGGCATAGAGCTTAAACTAAGTCACTCACCAACACTTCATTGGTGTATTCTATGTATCTAGGCTACCTTGTAACCCATTAAACCTCCAGTACAGCAATAGAGGTTCTCACGAAATTTCTTCCTGCCCCTCCTTAATAAAATGGCTAAAGCTAAGCGCAGCCCTAATGCATCATGGCTCCTATGTTCAAAATACTAAGCTGTATTCAAAAATAACTATGTCTAAATAAGACTATCCTATGGCCTATAGATAAAGGAATATTGTATGGTTTAACTACTAAAACATCATGTTGACTACACAGGGTTATTATATGATATGATTAGTAAAGCATCAGATTATCTATAAAGGGCTATTGTATGGTATGACTCTATGCGGATGTGAGAGAAGTTGCCATGTGTCCCACCAGCAGACCCCAGGAGGCAGACTGCCGGTGCCCCCCCATATATTGGTGTACATGTGAGAAGGGTGGGGGTTTGATATAAATCATCCCTCCATACCCAGTATTTGCATGTCAATCTACCTTCTCTCTTGAATGCCTTTCTGCGATGGTTCTAAAGGATTTCCTTTTTCCTGTACTAGTCAATGCCAGATGATACAGGCAGGGGAGGCCGGCTACTCACCTTTCCTCCCATGTGTCTGAGATAAGGTGCCGGGGAATTTATGTATAGGATATGTGTTGTTGGGTCAGTAAAGGTTTAAGGTAAGGTTATAGAGTGTGAGTTGACTTGTGTGTAAAATGTAGAGTACCCCCCCCCCCCTGTATGTAGGCAATAACAACAATCACCTGTCGACTCGTCGAACATTGGTCCCCTCCGATAAAAATGGATGTCAGCCTTGTGGGACAAATGTATGGATGCAATATATAGGGTATTGTGGTGTGCTGTGAAAAAGGCTGTTTGGTATTTAGAAGATGCCCATACACTACCTATGTAGCAACACTGCCCATTACAGGGACTCCAATTCTCTCTGCCTACTTTCTACCCTTTCTATGTGTCTATAGTAGGGTATTACAATCCTTCAGTGCGAGTGTGTTTCACTTCTCGATATTCCCTTTGGCTGTTTGTTCCTTTTTTTATCAGTACCATAGGTTGGAAAGAGGATAGTCTGCTTCATTCCTTTGGCACTCTCCAAACTCACTCAGCCACTGTTTTCTGTCACAATCAAAACATGCACACACAAACCTTTCCCTATTCTCAATGTCTGTGACCTGCTATCTAGATCTGGGCCAATACAGTTTAGTTATTAACGGTGCACATTCCCCATTTATAGCTTTGATATAAACATTTTCTGATATCTGTGTCCATACATGCACACACACATACAGCCTGGGGCAGAGAGGGTGACACACATACCACTGTGGCCCCAGGCACATGAGGTGGAATGTTGGCACCAGGCTCTCAAATGACTATTGTATACACACAGTGACAACACCTATTACCGTAATTCGAATTACGGCGATCAAAGATGGCGGCTGGTGAGTTCACTTCATTTCTTCTCTATTGATTTATAAGATATCTATGGTTATTTCAAGCAACTTGTGTGGACAGATTGAAGTATTGGCATTCCTGCTTAATACCCAACCCTTGGATTAACTTGATGTGTACTAGTTAAGGCAGGAAAAGACCTTTTTAAAAACGCCGGTATTACCGTAATTCAGGAAGACGAATTACGGTGATACCATGTTTTGATAACAAATCGAATTACGGTAATACCAGTGAAAACTGGTCATGTCTCCCACACACAAACTATTGTATAAAGAAGATAACCTGGTTAACCCACGGATAGACATGTCTCTTAACCAGATGTGTATGACCTAGGAACAGCTAAAACAACCTCTTTATATGCTAAATGTCACCTCTTGACTTTGTTTACAAACTCACCAGCCACCATCTTTGATCGCCGTAATTCGAATTACGGTAATAGGTGTCGTCACTGTGATACAGGAGGAGGTCAGGGTCTCCCTGCTCCCCTATGTATAGCTATATGGCTCTAGACCCCTAAAATCGACATGGCGACATGAGCATTTTTTGGCTTAGTGACATGAGACATGGCCAATTCCTTAAAATCGACACAGGGACATGGCCATTCCTTAAAATCGACACAGGGACATGGCCATTTCTTAAAATCGACATGGTGACATGGCCATTTCTTAAAATCGACATGGGACATGGGGACCCCCCATCAAGGGCCCCAGCTATAGGTCTCCCGGCCATATAAGAAATGTATGTCTGCTATGAAAGTATGCATATAACCAACATGCAGTGCATTGGTATATGTGTGGTGAGTCATCGATGATTTGATTCTATACCAGAAAAGGTGCTTAGAGAGAAGGACCCTGAATAGACAATGGCCTGTCTGGGTCCCACTGTTAATGTATGTGGGGTTAAGCTGTACTGTTCCCCTGGAGTAGCATAGACTTGCACAAGTCCCGCCTGTATCCCCAAGTATATGGGCAATGGGATCTAAGACATGTGCACTCAGAAATCAGTCTTAATGCGGATGATTAATGCTTCAGAGCATATACAGTGTTCATTTATGCCAACCTAGTCATGCATAGGTCCCAGAATGTCATACCCCTTTCTTTTTAATAAGTTCCTTAATATTTCAAGCCACGATAACACATTCACCAGTAGAATGTGTATCAGACTGGTGCAGATGACAATACATACTTTGTTGTTTGTTTCCATTTCCCTGACAGCCATACGGGTGTACTTTTTCCACTTCCATGACATTCGCTTCAGTCTTTGCACCTTGTGGATCATGAGCGGATCCCCTCACTCCTATGGCCTCCATCACCCCAAATTCGGAGTGCTGATGCTCATTTAGGGCCTCTATTCGATATGCATATTGCACTGCCCCATCTAATACCTCAAACTCTGCCTTCTCCACCTCACAAGAAATCTTGGGTAACAACCCATTGACAAACGCGGACATTCGCAAATCGTCAGACACAGTTGTGTCATATATTTTAATTCTGTATGCATATTCAGATACAGATTCATCTCTTTGCTGTCTTAATTTATTTAGGTCCTTGGGTTGTAGCCAATTAGGTCTTTATTCGCAAAGGCTTCCGTTATGATGGATTTAACGCCCTCTGCTGAGGCTCGGCTGGCCCCCCAGGTGCCCTACAGCCTTGCCTCTCACCCCCATTCTGAGCAGCCTAGCAAAATTTTCATTGGTCCATCCGCATAAACTCTTCATGTCCTCAATAGGCGCAAGATACACCCTATAGTCCTCTCCCTCTAAAGCTGAAAATGTGGGTAATGGCAGCTGAACTGCCATAATTGATTTATTTATCCCCCGCGTAATCAAAATGGTCAACTAATATTTAAATTTTTGTTTTTGTTTTTAATATGATTATTCAAAGCTATACTCACCCTCTGGGGTTTGATGCAGAAAGGAGTAGTAGATATGTATTTCGAACTGACCAAATAATTAGGAAAGGTGAACTGAACGAGTGTATGCAATTTTGCAATTGAAACCAGTAGTATTATTCTATTGGGGCTGAGATGTTTTCTCCAGCCTTATTCTGAACTGTGTTTGCTTACAACCAAAATAGATCTTGTTCCTCTACCTAAGTTATTTCAAGACTCGTAATGGAAATGACTGTGCTGACTGTGAGCAACGCCCAAAGTTATCACAGGTCTGACCTAGAGACCGACCCATTACCACAGCAGAAACTGCCCAATCTTGGACCCTGGATCCTTCTTAGACAGAGGCACACCCAATAGCTCCTATACTTCACCCACTAGACCCTTTCCACTATAGAACAGATAGAAAAGACTTACCAGTTGGGATAAATAGGGTCCTATGTGATGATATAGCCAGGCCCATCCACATGCATGCTTTATTATGCGTTTAATGTATGTTATGGGAAAGCACAAGTGGATTTACGGGTTAATAATCCACGACCCCGAAGGGGGAGTGGATTATTAACCCATAAATCCACAAGTGCGTTCCCATAACATACATTAAGGCATTTATATCACATTTTTCTCCATTTTATATTAATTTCTTACCTTATAACCCAAGAATTAATCCAGGAGAAGACATTTTGTAAGTGCATCCGATGCGCACGGGTTGCCAAGCCGTCATGGCCATCTTGTCACTCTGCCCGACATACCTCCACCTTTACACACATTTTTCGGGTAGAATCCCATGATGTCAAGTCCTGTACTTCTAACACAGCCAAATATATGATCTCTAGTTGGTGTTCGCCACATTTTGTCTCCATTTTCTTCGAAATAAATAAGAATCCATTGATTTTCCACAGCGATACGTTTCGCCACCCGCCTCCACCATGCTCAGATTCGTGTTGACAGTGTGGGAAGGTCCCGTATGTAGGTCAGCCGGACGGATGACGGGGTGGGTGCCGACACGTATCACTATGGAAAATCATTAGATTCTTATTTATTTCAAAGAAAATGGAGAAATTAGGCATGGCATGTTCATGTAGGATATCTAAGGATGGTTCTCTGTTAATAACCCCACCAGGCTCCATTGAAATCTATGCTAACGAGCTCTGTAAACTTCAGGTATGTCGGACAACTTTTCCATATCTTCCATGTGTATTGGGTTCTACCACCGATTGCCTTGGTATAGTGGACAGTGAACTCGCCTCCTGCCCCAGCGGCTGGGGATCGATTCCCCGTTGAACATAAATGGTTTTAACTGGAAATGTATGGAGGAGTTGACTTTGTATACTTCTCCAATTTAATAACATGTCCGGATTAAAACCAGCAGCTTCTTGAAGACGAAGAAAAGGTCTCAGAGTGCGTTATGGCTGGATAAGGAACTGGGGTTATGAGCAAAAAGGCACTGTTGAGGACAGAATCATGAGATAAAGGCCACTATCTATTCTTTGCCTTACATGCACCCTCTATTCCTCGTTATACCACGATTTCTGGCTTACACAGTGCTTTTTGGGGTCTATTCCCATTCACATATCTGTCGATATTGCACACCCTGTAGACTGTAACATCAATTTTGGAAGGCGTGCGGTTATCCTGGATAACAGCACGCCTTACATGGATAACAGCACGCCTTACATGGATAACAGCACGCCTTCCAAATCATATATTACATGTTAAAACCCACGAAATTTTCCAGGCCAGGGTAGGGATCGAACCTGCAGTCTCCCATCCCAAATCCAACTCCCTATGCACTGCGCCACAGGGACTGACGAGATACGCTCGGTTCGAACCAAATCTGGATATGATACAAAGCCGTGTGCGCTGTCGCTGTCCGCTGCCGGGCGAGGAGGTGTAGTATACATACATATAACCGCGAGACACCGTGAGGGGAGCAGGCGCGGTGGCCTAGCGGTTAGCGCTTTGCGCTCAGCCGTGAGAGGTACATGGATCGCGCCCCGGTCCAGGCGTATCTTTTTTCGCCGCGTGCGCTGTCGCTGTCCGCTGCCGCTGTCCGCTGCCGGGCGAGGAGGTGTATTATACACAAACATAACCGCGAGACGCATTCAAATCTTTTTTCGCCGTGTGCCCTGTCCGCTGCCGGGCGCAGAGGTGTATTATACACAAACATAACAGCGAGAAGCATCTTTTTTCGCCGTGTGCGCTGTCGCTGTCCGCTGCCGGGCGAGGAGGTGTATGTTATACACAAACACAGCCGCGAGAAGCTTTTTTCGCCGTGTGCCCTGCCGCTGTCCGCTGCCGGGCGAGGAGGTGTATGTACCTGTGTACACACACTGTCATGGCTGGCTTCGATCGAGTCCCGGGGAGGGGGAATAATTTTTATTTTCAACTTGAATTTATTGGTATAATATTGATTATTTATTGGTTTCGTGGTATAAAATAAGTAGACAATGGATAACTCATGACTCGTGGGTGTTATCGACGATAATAACACTCCGCCTACAGCCTCGTGTCATTATTCGTCGATAACACCCACTCGTCATGAGTTATCCATTGGTTACTTGTTCAATATCAATGCCCCATGGCAGGCCTTCCTCATATACATGTGTCTAAGTGACCAACCACTCTCCCTCCTTAAATGCAAACAGGCCTACATGCAGGTGTTCATTGCATGGTCATATCCCTATATCACTTCTGATTAAAAATAGGCTTACAATGTCTATCACTTTTAGTACTAGGTTGATATATGTATTACAATGCTAGTAGGGATTGGCACTATGCCAGACTCCTGAGGTGGCTTACACACACAGGTTCAGGAAGTAGGGTCAAGGTGCCCAGAGTATGTGAATGATGGGTACGTTGTGTTGTGGTGGGGATTAGACCTATATATGGCTGCTGTGTGCAGGAGTGTAGGATCCCTTCAGGGTATCTTCTTCTCCACTCTATCTCCCAAAACATAATTTCTATTCAAACCTGGTACTTATAAATTAGTAGCAATGTTGTCTATATATTGGCTATTACTAGATACCGATTGAATGTCATGTCATCTCTTCTTACTCAAATGACCCCCTCCCCACACATGGACACCTTGATGACATTTTTCTGACTTTCTCATTATTCAACTGTCATATCTGCACTACAATGCAGCCACATAATGGGTAAGGAATGCACCCTTTGAACAGTGAAAATAATTGGCTGATATCACTGTGTGTAAGTGTCTTCCCGCACTGTGACCTAGGCCTTATACAGCCAGACCCACATGTAGGTACAGCCCAGGTGTGTGGGGGTGGTAAAGGACTGTGGTGCACAGGGGAGCCCCTGCCCTGTACACATACACAAATATTGGTGTTATAAACTAGTTCTCTCTGAGTTGTACATGTATTTCAAAAGCCCCCATGCAGTTACATGCATATCAAATGATACTATCATTGTCACACAAGTAGCAGTTCTATACAATATAGGCTTACTGGAATAGTCCCAGGTGTCATGCACACAATAGCACACAAAGCAGAGTACAGACTAGTGGCACAATAGAACTGGCAAATACAATAGGAACTCCAAATAGTTATACCTATATAAGAGTGACAAAGTGCATGGCTACTGAGCACAATAAGGACATAACATAGTGAGTCTACCAATATGCAGCTATACGTAAGGTCCAGACCACACACTCAGTGAGTCAGTAGGTCAGTAAACAAAGCTCCTCTCTGTTGGTTACTTGGTGCTAGAGGGTTTGCTGGGTGAGGAGCAGAGAAGCAGGAGGCAGCCCTCCCACTGAGTTACTCCTCCCGTGTACCAGAAAAAAAAACAAGTTAGTCATTTCAACCCAATCCAGTCAAGGCTACCAAATAATTTCAATTAATGCAAAAACAACCTCAAACAGAATATCTGCTGGGAGTTTCAGGCAAGCTGACTTATTTCAGGCATTTTCACCAAGGATATAAGTCGCCCTGACCAAAGTTTGGCAAAACACATCAAATAGGTTGGTGCTTTATCAAATAAACTAGATAAACAAATGGCAACACCTGTTCTGTGGGAGTCTAGATGAGCAAAATATTCACAGATATATGTGCTTGTGACTGGATATTGCCAGAAAAATAGCCCTTTTGCCTAACATCTGACTAACACTTTTGACAAATTTCTTTTACAGTTTGTGTTGTGGTTTTATAATGGAGGTCATGAGCTGGGGTGGGTGTGCTATACTGGGTCTATATGTATTGTTGGTTACTGTATGGTCATGTAAAACAGGGCTCAAACACAGGATCCAAATCCACCACTGTGTATATGTGATGTTACATGGTGAGGGTGTATTGGCATTGGCAATCAAAGGCATTATCAAAAACCACAGAGGGTCAAATCTGGCATACTCATATCTGGTATCTTTCTCTGTGAAGTTGCAATTAGGCATCACAGAGGCTCAAATCTGGCATACTCATATCTGGTATCTTTCTCTGTGAAGTTGTTGGTGTATATATATATATGAGTAGCTGGCTTATCGAAAGGCTATGGTCTTTTACCCTTCACACCACACACTGCTGCTACATAGTGCCACACCTATCACACTCTGTGCCGGGCCCTCAGGTGTATCCAGGTGTGTCTTCAGGTTGATCAGACCCTCAGACACCCAAGATAACCTAGAGGGTTTCTTACAGATCTCCCTTCTCCTTAGGTATACCCAGGTGTGCCTTCGGATTGATCAGTGGAGGGGTATTACAATTTACACCCACTCCTGCAGGCACCCCCCCCCCCCCGAGGCTGTATCCTGAGGTACCGAAAACGGCTCTTGGTTAAAAAAAATTCACAAACCAAGAGGCCCCTGATGCTTCTCCACCAACTGGGCTATTATAGGCGGAGTGAAAAAGTGGGTTTGATGTGCTAAAGTGGCACTTCCAATTGGCCTTAAATATAGTGATATCCAGAATTTCCACCATTTAAATTACCATCCTTATCACTCTCCACTCAAATTTGGAATAATCTAATTGGGGAGTCTTTAGCTAGCATCAAGTGGTAGGACTATGTCTAAGCCCCACAGCCCATTTGGGAGAGAAGACACATTGGGACACATCACAGCAATCTCCAGGGGGAGTTATATATTTTTAATGATGATTCGAGGTTACACACAGTATTACATGACAAGTGTGACCCAACCACAAACAGAATGATATGCCGGTACTCACTCAGGTCCTGTAGTAACTCTCACATACCATTGATGAAGCCTATCCACTCAGCAGGTGTGGGTGATTGAGTCCCAAAGTCCATAACTGGTTCTATTCCAAAAGATATCTTAGCCAGCTACCCCTTAATATGTATATCAATGTCCAGTCAGGGTCACAGTAGTCCGTCCCCCTTTACTCCTGTCTTAGTCCTGTCCTGGTGAGCCCTCAGTGAGGTCTGCTCTCTCTGAGCCCCTCTACTCCTGACTGTTCTATCCCCTTCTCTGACCAACAACTAGACTTTGCCCCCTGACACGCAGCTACTCTGTGTTTCCAGAAACTATGCAGTCACTCTCACCAAACAGAAAACAATGCTTCCTTAGCTTTCATGAACATCTGTTTCTACAGACCCACTGGCGTCTCACTGACAGCACATTAATCTTTCTTCCTGCGTCTCTTTCTCTGTCTCTGTCTGTCTGTCTCTCTGTCTCTGTCTCTGTCTCTGTCTCTGTCTGTCTCTCTCTCTCTCTCTCTCTCTCTCTCTCTCTCTCTCTCTCTCTCTGTCTCTGTCTCTCTCTCTAAGACTATGCCTCCCCTTATCCACTTGTTATTTTCATGTTAGCTATTAAATCTAGTATGTACCTATCATTTTTATATCATGTATATCTGATTTTTCCTAAATTCCCTCTAACTCAATAGGGTGCGATGATACTGTCTGAATCCTGATCAATCATACCATCTCTGTCCTTGGAATGAGTGAGACATTCAAAAGCCATGTCAGTGTCACGTGGTTCCTGACGTACACACCTAGAGTGTGCACCTCTGCCACAGCGTCGCCGATTGACAGACTGGTGGTCTCATCTTTGGCGGTGCTGGTCCCAGCATTAAGGTTAGAAAGTAAGTAACCAAGCTGTCCACTGCATGGGCCCAGCACTCTGAGTGATTAACTGGATCCGTTGATGAAAAATAGAATTGAACAATATGGATCAGTTTACCATAACAATAAACATACATTTGAAAACATTGAAAACAAACCCACAGGATTTTATCATATATGAGATGCTGAATTCATTACATTAAATGGGCTGTCTATATCAATACTTCTAATGTGCGTGTAACTATACTATTTATAATTCATAACATTAATATAATATCAACATTGTATTTACATGACAGAACCTTAATTAAGGTAATAATATTCTATGCATTCATAATAACCACATGTCTTTGAATATATACATTCAAATTACTTCAAATATTCTAAAATCTTATTTTGGCAGAAATGAAAATAAGCACATGCATACAGATAGGAAGTGATTAACTTAAGTAATAGAACCATCTTAACGCTATGTAGATATTAGTAACTTAATACTAAATCTTAATCTAATTAAGTGTATGCATTTTGTTAAATAGGCTATAAATGCAACATGCTTATAACATCACAACACAAACCACACATCCCACGTCTCTACCATTGCGTGGTATCATGGCGTCACTCAACAATGACATGGTGTTGCCATGTGATTCAGCCATCATTATGGCGGCCTCAAATGCACCAGTGATTATTGCATGCCTCACTTCCTCGTCAGTGATTTTGGCAGTGCAATCTTCATCAGTCATCCCGACGCAATGTATTCAAGCATGCCGAAATGCTCCCAGTTTAGCTCAATGCGACGACAGGTGAAACACGGGGGCGGATAGCATAAATCCTGGGTGTCAATGGGAGGTGATGGAGGAAATAGGGTAAAGGATAGGACATATTTCAAAGGCATAGATGGCATCTTGAGACTTAATTTTCAGAAAAACTTTGGTGTCAGCTGATCCCATGATATGATATCTAGTGGTCCTCGCTCTGTAGATACACTTTACAAATTTACAAAATAGAATCAGGATGACCATTGAAAGAAGTTCATAGAATCCGATTGACAAGTCAGATTTGAAAGATTAGTCCTGCATATTCAATGTTGAATTCACAGGACTGGGATTAGGGTCGGCAAGGATGGACAGATTCTTTAGTGAAGCCTCAAGGTCATCGAGCATGGTGTCTGACTCCCACTTGGTGAGAGTCAGATTTGCCCCTAGAGCGGATCTGAACCCCAATAGCAAGGTGAACAAGCCATGGAGCCTATAAAGCAGATAGAATGAAATGCATAAGGATATCGTAGTAAAAGCAAAACAACTAATAATTGGGCCATAAACTTTATATATATAAGCATTCCATTCTCACACATGAACTATCTCACACATGAACATATTTTCATTCAAAACGAAGGTGGTGGTAATTAGTTGACACTGACAAGGAAAATCCACAATGCTTAAGGGGGCCATTGTAATCAGCATGTCATTTTTACCAAGACACCTCATGTAGGCTGTTTGTTCTGCCATGATTAGCACATGTATGTTCGATGAGATTGGAATATGATCAAAATCTGGCATTCAAACTGTGTGTGATTGTAGGCACTTCAAAGAGTACAACCCTGTAGATGTCAAAATCTAACTTATCTACAGCTGTTGGTACCTTAATTCTGATGCTAATTTTGTCGGCGTCGAGACTGAAATCCTTGACGATTTCAGAATGATAATAATAATTGGCATTTTCATGAGCCAACTTTAAGGTGAAATTTCTTAACAAAATCATTTTCTAATCATCCAAGATGATATGTAGCTTATGAATTGGAATTATCTCACGACTAGCTTATTATAACTGAGCTGATCTAGGCCATACAGGAGGTTCAACGGGTACTCATAATACATTTGTGTTTGGATAATTTCCAAAGACAACGCTCATAGGCCATAGAATGTTGCAATTCTGAATAGATATCCACTGAAAATCATTTGACATGACAAATATTCTCCTCCTGATCATTAAATACTCGCTCGGTTTCCTGAGTTTGAATTTTGACTAGATTCACCAGTTTATGATGAGAATGGGCAAGTTTTGCAAGTAAAATATAATGTTTATCATCATGAATTGTAGCATCTAAAATCCGTAATGCTTCCCTCAATTTGTGTATTCCGTCCTCTGTGCTTATACCAAACAGAGCTTTTAAGATTTTCCCCACGATTAATGATAATGCATGTTTGTGTCCTCTATAGACGAATTTTGATTGATGATGGATATCATAGTGCCAATCTCAGCATTCAGTAAATTTAGCCGGTCACTGAGAGATGAATTAAAGCTCTCAGTGCATGTATACTTTGGTGAATCCAAAGTAACGGACTCAGTCACATTGAAATCAACATAACCTCTTATCAAAGGTTTAGATAGATGATAAGGTTCAAATAAGAATTGGGGTATGGACTGTGTCGCCCATCCATGCAAGCATGAGGATATAAAATATCCTGAAAAATAGAATAAGACGCACTGTTAGTCCTCCTGTGTGCATGTGAACTCCTGCTGTAATAAATACACAAAAATTTGCAAAATCCATCACTTAGTGTGACTGTAGGAAATGAAGCGCCTTACCAGAATGCAGCGTGAGCGGCTGAAGCCAACATGATCACTGCTGTTGTACCAAGTAGCTGACAGAATACTAAATCACAGACTGACAGTGGTTGATTGCAATTGCAAGTCGGCTACTTAGCCTTCAAAAGGACTTGAATAGCTGTGGAATTCTTCTGGAGCAGTAACAGTGCATGGATGAGTGTGAGCGTATGAAGCTGTGAGGCTGTATCACAAGCTTAAGTAACCCTGGGGTCACTGCTTAATGTGGGCTGTTGACCAATGTGTGGTAATTACCAAGAATGCCGCTGGTCACCAGTGCATGTGGCCTGAGGCACACATTGGTTTATTAACAGATTTATGATCCCATGGGGCATGGCTTAAAATGAGACGGTGATCAAGCCCTCCCTGCTGGCCATAGGTGTCGGCAAGGAGGGTGATGAAGGCATTTTATCCCCTCCAAATTACAACTCACCAAATCCATGATTTAAATCTCCCATAGTAATACATATACAGGTTTTATGACTTCTATACACATCATGAATGATTTTAATATACAAATTTGAGGATGCGTCATAGTTGGTTTTGATTGTTGTTTTGTTTGTAGTAACAATACATTTTCAAAATTACAGATGTTGTGATTCCAAAGTCAAAATAACTGCATAGCGCAGTAAAAAAATGAATAAAATCAGATGAAATGATTGTATGCATGGTTAACCAGTTATAGATCAATCTTAGTGTTTATCTGAAACGCATGCACTTATGCACAGTCATGGTGACCCTTAACGAGATTATCATCCACATTTCACTGAGTGTATAACACACAGCTTAACATGTGCATGGGTTAAATCCCCTGATGCTCATAGTGTATTCACAGTGAATGTGTTTACACTCGACCTTATGGTGGCTAATGCGTCCTACAGATGCTATTAACTCTTCTTCTACCAAATTCCCCATAGATATTGTTACCCAAAAACCAGATATTTTTAAGATGTATTTGAAGTGAAATTAAATAGGAATAGAATGGGACAAGCTTCCAGGAACTGAAAAAATCTGGTCAATATTCCAAGGAAAAGTGAATTTATGACAAACCTAAATATACCTAATGATCAAAAGGTGAGGTATCCCTTATAAGCAGTCCTCTCATTGCAGAGTTATGAGGTAATTATTGTGGCTTGCAGATGTTAAAACTAGATAGCATTACCAATTTTCAAATTGAAATATTTCAGTCCAAAATTAGTCTAGCATGATGAAATGAATTACACGAGTCAGCTGTTTTAAATATTCATTAGATTCTATCGTCAGAAAGTTTTTGGGAGAAACCATTCTTTTTGGTTACCATGGCAACCATGGTAACCAAAAGTAACAAATGTTGCAATTTGTACGCGGTATGTTGCTATGGCAACCAGGATTTCCCCATAATGCATCAGAATATGTTCTCAAATTTGTCCCCATCTTTTTCCCTGTGAAAAATTACCCAAAGTCAGTTTTTAACCCCCAAATGATAATTCTATTTATTTTTCTCATATTTTCCCCCTTAATCTTGCTCAAAACCATGTTACCCAAACCTTTGTCTCATCCATGTTCAACTGGCTCTTAATAAAAGGGAATTTATTACACAGCCAAAAGCCTTGATCTGTCTAGAGAGAATATGCCCTAGAGCACATCCCCAAAAAAATCGTGAGATTTTATCCATTTCTCAGCAAGTTATATAGGGTCAAAAATCGGCCAAAAATCGGCAAGTTACTCCGAAAAATGTGCGTCCAGTAAAGCACAGTAAACTCATAAAAATGCGTGATTGGTAGAAGAAGAGTTAAAAGACACTACCACAACATTCACATACTACTATTGTATACAAGTGGGCCATTAAGGCAATAAATACACAACACCTGTGTCTCTAACACCTAGAAGGACCGAGACAATCACACCTGTGTTGGCGTCACCTCTCAGTGCACACACAAAATTGGCGTTTTGTTGTTGGTCACTGATTGATATGTCAATGCACTAAACACAACAAAGCATCATATTGACTCACTGTATCAACACTATACATATCAGACACACACAGCATGTGTTTTAAGTGGACCATAAAACATCTAGCCTTTCTGTGAATGACTGAACTAGTGGGTAATTAAAATGAATCTAGATCGGCAAATGGTCGGCCCCTGGCCGACCATTTGCCGAAGGTGATGTTTGCCGACCAAAAGCCAATGTTGGCATTTGGTTGGCACCGTCGGGCCTACATAGGCAGGATGGGCAGCCTATGTAAAGCCGATGGTTGGGACAACGTTGGCCCAACCTTATGCCAATGTCTCTGTGCTACCTGGGGTAATACCTGGGCTTAATTACACCACGATTAATCCTAATTTCCTCTGTCTCGGCCATCTCAACTGCAGCCATGACGGAAGTAGGATACTGTGCTAACACAACATCACCGATTTCATCCCCGAGATTTGTGATGAACAGTTCAAGTTTATATTCCTCATCCACTTCTAATTTACTTAACAAGCATTTCATACCAGATGCATATTTCTGCACTGTCTCTCCTGGTTGCTGTTTCCTATAAGTAGCACCCTTCTTAAGCTCATCCTTAGATATCTTCTTAAATAACTGAGGCACAATTGTTTGGTGTTTACTCAGCTTACCTGAATACCTATACAAAACTTTCTCATCAATGAAATAACGATCATGAGTTAATAAAATGCCCCTGGCAAGTTTGTTACTAGATGGCAACTCACCTTCTGTTAGATAATTGAGTACACTAGAACAGAATGGGTCACTTTTCTGATCATTAATCAAATCTTCTGTTAAAAAATGGGTTTTTATAATGAGCCAATACATTCTTATATAAGGTATCATTAAATTGTGGGCTGTCTTATAGCCAATGCTTGTTTTGATTTAGCTTTTCTACTAGTTACAATTGGCCTCTTCAAGATCTTCAAGTCTGTGATTTCTTTGTTGGCGATTTATCAACCGGTGGCGCTACTGGATCATCAAATGAATCAGTATCGTCATATAAAGGAAAATCGGCGACTTCAAGCCCTTCCTCCCTCTCTTTTCTGGCTTGAGCTCTAGTCAAAGCATTCACAGTGGCTTTGGCTTGTAAACTCTAATTGGATAATTTTCCAGATAATTATCCTGACTGTAGAATTTGATTGAATGCACTGAATTAAATCTAGGCTGCTTAAATGGTTTTAAGTCACTGATCTCCACAATATCGTCATACGGAATTCTAGATAATGCATCTGGTACAACATTCAACTTATCCTTTAAATGCTTGATTTCAAAATCAAACCTGGCAAAGAATTCTGACCATTTCTACCAGTTAATTTAACTTTCCCATTCAAGGCAACAAGAGCTGCATGATCAGTCAAAACTGTGAATTTTCGTCCAATTCTTGGTCTCTAACATTATAATTTCTTTCTGCCTTGGATAATTTTCTTCCAGCAAATGCCACTGGGCGGAGATTATTTTCGCAATCAAGTTGTGAAATACACGCGCCAACCGCAATTTTTGAACTGTCTTTCGCAATGGTCAATGGTTTAGAAAATTTTGGATATTTCAAAACATCATCTGCGATAGATTTTTTTTATCTTTTTGAATGCCTGCTGATGTGTGCTTGTCCAAAGAATTTAATTTCTTTCTTTGTTAGCCCATATAATGGCTGCATAATCATCGCAAAATTTGGAATAAATGCCTGATAATAAGTTGCTAAACCATTGAAAGATTCCACTTGTTTGGGTGTCTTAGGAACTGGAAAATCCCTATTCAGTTTGACTTTATCGGGATTGGGATGAACGCCATTTTCTTGACACTACGAATCCTAAAAATGGGATAGTTTTAAAACCAAAACTACATTTAGGTTTCTTAAACTTGAGATTTGCATGTCTGAAAGTCTTACATAGGCCATTCAAATCATTCAAATGAGCATCCCATGTTGGGGATGCCACTATGATATCATCAACATATGGCAAACACGTTGGTAAGTGCCTAACAACTCCCTCTATAAGGTTATGGAAGGCCTTGGGAGAAGTAGATAAACCCATCGGCATGGTCCTTTATCTCCAAGTCTTACCTGGAGTGGCAAACGCCATGAGATTTCTATCTCTCTCAAGTAAAGGTATTTGGAAAAACCCTGAATAAGCATCAAGGGTGGAGAAATACTTTGCTCCTAATGTTCCAACTGTATTGATTGTGTCGTCGATTCTTGGGAAATTATATGCCTGATTTTTAATTTGACGATTTAAATGTCTAAAATCGACAACTATCCTAAATGATCTCTTCCCATTCACTGCCTTTTCCACCAGAAATACAGGACTACACCACTCAGTATGACCTTTACAACATTCAATTATACTAGCTCCCTCTTGCCCCTTTAGAAGTTTTTCCATGATCTCTCTTCTACCAGGTGAGGTTCTATAAACCATAATCTTTATGGGGGTATAATCACGTTTTAAATCAATTCTGTGAGTATATTCAGTGGTTAGGCCCATCTGACTATCAGATGTGATGAAGGTGTCAGCATATTTATCTAACAATTGCCGCAACTCTGTGACCTGGACCTTGATCAGATTCTTCTCATCCAATTTATAATCGAAATCAGATGTTTCAATCGGCTGTTCTTTTAAGTCATCTGGACCTATAAAATCTTCCTCCAACCGAAGTGATTACAGACCAATTATAGATCCCTTATTAATTTGATGGCTTCTAACTGACGAATTAAATACTGCAATAGGAATTTCATTTGTAGACTTAACTAGTTTCACAACACCGCGTTTGACACAAAATGGAACCTTTGTGTCTCTATGCATATTTTCAGTCACACCAATTGTCTTATGTAACGATTTATCTGATAACACAATAGCAGAGACATGATTCACAATCTGGTGGTATTGTAATGCTATCCTTAGCTCAAATAGTGAGAACAACATGTTCCAGATTCTTAAAACTAATAGTAGCATTAGTACAACTTAGAAAATCAACACCTAACATCAAACTCCTATTAAGTTTAGGTACAACATAGAACACATGCATGACATTAACATTGTTAATTCCAAGTGCAATCTTGATTTGTAATTGTGCCACCTGTGATGCTCCATCGGCCAACAAGACTCTAAAATGGCAAGGCGCAGTCTTTATATGCATTTTATCAATGAACCTTTTTGTGCCCAGAATTATTTGAGGATTTTACAATTGTATCACTTTGTTGGTGAGACCATGTGTTATCTTGACCTTCTCCTTTGATATGGGCTCGACATTACATTTTCTGAACACTTATAACTCAGTGAAGACTTAAAGTCAAGGATATGGCATTTCTGGTCAAGTCTGGTAACCATAGTTACTGAAACATTCCATTTGTTGTCATTTGTTGGTATTTGGTCTCTCTTGGGCCATTTATGTCCATATTCCTGCAATCCTGGGCCTTTCAGAACATTCAAAGCTGATTCTGCCTGCATGTGTACACCACCAAGGAAGCATACTGTGAGAGTAGCAATTGATGCATGGATTATGAACAGTTCTTGTTAAATCTAAATGGGGCATTGGAACTTGGGTGTATATGATCCAGCATCATTTTGGTATCATACCACATAATAGCTCCCTGGAGGGTTGCCCTCTAAATAACCACATAAAATGACAGATCATTTTAAAGATTTGACTACCTGTGTCTAGTACAATGGAGATAAAGCAAATTGGATGTTTGCATCGTAACTGGGATGTCATGACCATTCTAAAGAGGGTCTAACTTTGCATATTGGACCAGTAGAAGTTGGCAGATGATAATTTCATTCAATATACATGCATTTAAGCCCAAAACCGCGCTTTAAAGCGCGCTTGGGCACCTAGGGGTTAACACCCGATAGAACTTGTGAGAAATAACACTGATGGATGCACCCGTATCAACTAATGCAGGTATCTTATAACCACAAACATTTACATTTAACACACCATTCTCTAACACACATTCTAATAAATTAGCCCTATTGAAATCAGCAACTCTATGATTAAGTCTAGAAGACCTGCTCTCTCTTGACTCTAGAAGATGGGATGGTATCCAAATCTCCCAAATCTCCCTATTCAAAATCAGAATGGCTGTGGCTTTTCTTACTGTCACTTTTAAAACTAGAATTATGGCCTGAATTTGAATAATGACATTTACCACCATAATTCTTAGACTTATGTTTATCATGCTTCTTGGACTTATGTTTCTGTTGTATCTGTCATCTCCATTTGATGATGCAGATGAGTCTCTACCGCCAGAAGGCGATCTAGAAGCACCACTATTACGGCTCTCTCTCTAGAGCTACTTCTATGGCTATTACTAGAGCCTGATTTTCCTTGCTTGTGCTTATCATTCTTGTGATGAGATTTCTTATGTCTAGAATGGCCTCTCTCATCAAAATATATTCTGTTCTTCATGCTGTGCTGTATAGTATTTAAGGTCGCCGTGTTGATATTAACCTGATTTGACAAATCTGGTTTTACTTCTACAACACTGCGATTAATCCTAATTTCCTCTGTCTTGGCCATCTCAACTGCAGCCATGACGGAAGTAGGATACTGTGCTAACACAACATCACCGATTTCATCCCCGAGATTTGTGATGAAGAGTTCAAGTTTATATTCCTCATCCACTTTTAATTTACTTAACAAGCATTGCATATCAGATGTATATTTCTGCACTGTCTCTCCTGGTTGCTGTTTCCTATTAGTAGCACCCTTCTTAAGCTCATCCTTAGATATCTTCTTAAATCTGGCTGTAAATTTATCTCTCAATTTGACAAAATCAGTATTACCCGTGTACACAGATTTATAGGCCTCATAGAAAGATAACCTTTAGAAATTGTGATAAACCCTTGAACAATACTTAGGGTCATGAATGTCCTTGGCATAGGACTGATACTCATCCATAAACTCCTTCGCAAATCTCAAAAGGCTTTCGTTTATCACTTAATGATCTAATGGTAAGGTCTCATTATAATCTATAGAGCTTTTCTCCATAATTCTACTTAAACCATCAATATGCATTTGTAAATCCACCAATCGGCTGGCAATAGGGTTCACTACAGCTTGCTGTTCAGGTTCTATTTTAATGGTAGAATCTCTAATCTTAGCGTTCAAATTTGCAATTGTATCCTCCAAAACTTTTATATGCCCCGCATTCTCTGCTGCCTGACTCCGCAGAAGTTGAACCTGTCTTGTAAAGCCTCTGTTTGTTCAGCTGATTTTTCCTGCAACTCACAAATGATATCCACGACTTCCCCTAACGTTTTAGGATTTTCGACCCCCATGTTGGTAATAGAGTCACTGACTGACCAGATGCAGTCAATACTAACGCTCAAATTAGAAGCATGCGCCCCAACCACATTAGTAGTGTCAGTATCCCCAGCACCAAAGTCAATAGTGGAGGATTCAGTAACATTAGATCGTAGGAATGCACCAATAAACTTCTTAGAATCACTTAACTGTTGATGATATGCATCTGTGCGATCCTACACTCTAGCTGCTGCTGCCCCTGCTGCTGGAGATGAGTCACGCTGTGGAGGTGAGAAATCCTATATTCTCCACACCCTGAAATACCATCGGGTGAAGTCTTCCTTCCACAGATCTCAGATTCCTCTGAAACTCAGGATTCTGGGCAGCTCGCCAATCCTCACGTCCTCGTCGTCGGCCTGTCATCTAGGCACGCCTCCATCAGGAACAAAGCACTCTGCCTGTCGCACACGACTCTGCACCGAGTGCTATCACCAACTAATTTTGCCAAAGATTTGCTAGGTCCATGAGAAAGCATTTAAAAACCATTTGTTCTCCACCACATGTCATATCTAGCTATGGGTAGTTACAGCTACCATATGAACATGTGACCAGGCAAGCAGAAACACCCCTCTGCCGGGAAATTCATTATTAATTCATTATTAAGTTCATCATTGGCTTTAATATTCCTAGTAGTTATGTCAGAACCCCTCCTTGAACAAAGGTCGTTATTCATACGGGAAATTGATGATTAAGCTCTAAATACATTATAAACCATAATAGTGTCTAAAAACACAATAAATCAGCTTTTTTCATAAACAATATGATCATTTTTATCATAGATTTTGATCTAGAAGGAATGTTCCATTTCTGTTTCAGTTTTGGGTTTTCGGTGTGTATCCCCAAAATTGGCACAAAAATCTGCAAATTTTGATTATTGGAATGGTTGCCATGGCAACCAGCAACAGGCATATAGGTTGATTTCTCATTTTACCACCCAAATATGGACCATTTCTACTGATTATGATGCATTTTAAATGAAACCATTGAACTCTGCATCAAAAATTAGCTTAATGTATTTTAATAATGATTTTAGAGTAATTTTGCCCTCAAATTCCCCATGGTGACCAAATAGGGAATTAAAAATCCCCCGCGGAGGGGTGTTCTCCCTTGATCAGTCACACATAGTGATAACAAGAAGCTGGCAATTAGTGGATAATTGATGATAGCTTTATTGTACAAAGTACATGCTGAAGAGATGTTAACTCAGCGAATAGCTAGTTGGTAATGCTTGCAGGTGTACTAGTACCTGGCTGTATATACATAATGGTCATCTGGTGTACCACCCCTAGTGGCAGGGTGTGGTACTACTGCATACTGCGAGTATAGCATAGTGAGCAGTAATGGATGTTGTATGAATTGTATAATGTACAATAAATTGATAGAGTAAAAGCGGTCGAGTTCTCTACTTATCACAGAATGATAAGTGTATATAGGCTTAATGCAAAACATGTATATACAGTAGCATAAAAAATGTTTGTTCAATGTAATCCGACCCTACCCAGCTAAAATAGGCTAACCCCTTTTTCGCTACCCTGTCCTACCGAATTTTAGCTGAAACAAATATTCTTTTCATGCCTATTTGATGCTAGTTGTATAAGATTCAATACAGAAGACCTCAAGATTTAATGTTTTCAGCTTGAGACAATTTAAAAAAAAAATCGCTTCATCACTATAACTCTGCTGTCGGTAAAGAAATAAAAAAATATGTTTCCACCTTTACTCTATGATTTATTAGAGGATTTCAGATGGAATAGTTACCATAGAAGGAGTCGAAGCCCCTACGCATGGGTAGACATTCCTTTTTGTAGAAGCCAAGGTGCCACTTGCCCACCATATGTGTAGCATATCCTGATTCCCGCATCTTATCAGCTAAGGTCGTGCTAGACACGGGAAGGCAGTTTGGTACATTGGGCCATATTATGCTATGTTGGAGACCTGTATGGATCTTGAATCATAAAACAAAGAATAAAAACGATTAGTGGTGTATCATGTAATCCTAGTTACAGGGTGGGATTGGTGGTGAAATTTTAAATGTATAACGTAGAAAAGAAGGCCTTCACAGCTCATCAAAAGGATGCTTTTTCAAAAGGAGTAAAGATTTTAGAACTTGTCCTTTAATAGCAGGGGTCATTTTCCCTCCCATCCTCCCTCCCCTTTTATAATAGATGACGACTATACTAATATTCATTATACTTCCTACCCGTCTCCCTACCTGGTATTGGCCTGACATGAGCTGGCTTCTTGTTGGGGTACAAATTGGCTGCACATAGTAATTCTCCAGCTTTACCCCCGTAGCCGCTAACTTATCCAGGGTGGGGGTCTTTATCTCGGACCCATGATATCCGATATCATTCCACCCATAGTCATCTGCCAAAATAAATACAATGTTTGGTTTCTTCTGTGCCTTCTTTGGACTGGGACCTTTGCCTGGGTCCAACCCTTGTGCCTGACTGTTGATGGCATTTTGTGATTTTTGACTGAATTCAGCTGACGATGTCCATAAAGTCACCATAAGAGTGACCAGTAATGTCCACTTGTAGAATAGAGGCATTTTAGCTGTGTGATCAGTTTCCAAAACGGATGCAATTCACTTAAAGTTGTCCTAAATTTGCCTGCCCTAGTTCTTGGGGCCTGTGCACATGACAGTGTGAATAAACGTTCAGGTCTCACCAAGGTAAATAGGAGACAGGAGTAGTATAGTATGTATCGGAACGGGACTAAAGTTAAGTACTGTTTATTACTCACTCGACCTGCAGCCAATCAGAGGGCTCCATTTCAGTCACCATGGTGACGGCCGTGACGGATGTCCGTTTCGATACATCGATGCATATTCAAGATGGCGCCCGGCTGATGCGACTGGCGCTGTGGCTGGCATTCTTTGGATAAGTAACGGTGCATAACATGTTAGCTGAACTTATCTACTGTTGTCACTTGATGTTGTCTTGGGTGGATAAGTGGTTATGGGGTGAACTGATATGTTATTGAAACTTGGGGTGTAAGTGGGGGGCCCCAAGAAGGGGGGCAAGAGGTTCTGTAGGGGGATGGTGTTGGGATGGGAAAAGGGGAATCCCCACACATCTAAACTAATTAGATCTTGGAATTTATGTAAAAAAAGATGGAAAACTCACCATCAAAAGTGTCAGTGCCTCTCTCAGCCAGCATAGGATTAAACAGGAGGGATTTATCCTTTGGTGGTTTGAGAAGAAAGATCCTTTTCCTTGGGATCACTTTTTTCATTATTGAGTGTCAAAATGGCAGACGAAAGGTGTGGATGATAACCAATCATGGCTGACGATCTTAATTATCTCCTTCTGCTTAGTTAAAAAAAGATTGTGGTTCTACCACGATCGGTTTACTGTGAAGAGTGATGAGTTATAATATGGGCACTGACGAAATCTCACCTCATCTAGGTCTAGACATAGCTCAGGTATATGGTCACATGATACATGTACATGCACATGACACGGAGGGGCGATGATGTCAAAAGTTTTTTAGCTGCCTTGCTTCTGAGCTAGAATCTGCCACTCCGAGTTTTATAGTCAGGTCCCAAAGAGTACAGTGTCTGATTTTTTGATTTTCTTAATTGAAATACAGAAGACCACTGTATTCACTGTGTGGCCCATGCCACCTTGAATTTGTGTGTGAAGTTTTGGGCATGAATATTGTTTATTTTAGGATTTATTGATACATTTTATTTTTCACAGTGAAAACTGGTTACAGTCCATGTCTGACATTCATAAAGAACCTTTTTGGGCTCATTTATATATAGAAGTACATCGAAGAGAGTCTTATAAAAGCCTATTAGAAAACATCCTTTGGGTCATGTTGGTATGTCTTTTAGCCTTATGACTTAAGTCTACAAGCTATAAATACAGATTATTTCTAGCTGTATGTACATACTTGGGTTATAGATGCTATCTTGGGGTGTATGGTATCAGGAGGGTGACTGCTTTAGAAATATGGGTCAGGGGTTAAATGTGTGGGGTGGGTGCAGCATGAGGGGCCTGTCTCCCTGTTGTCAACACTTCCAGGGTCAGGGGTCAAACACCAGACACTGGATGTGTTAGATTGATATCACAGGACCAATACTGCAATGACATATTTAATGTCTTAAATGAATCATTACACAAATGTGTATGTATTTTAATGTGTGAAATTGGCATGTGCATTTATGCTCTATAATGGGTATCTAGCAGTTTCTTGACAGCCTTACTCCTGTCCCTACATCCACATGATGGACATGTACACTGTACACAAACATGTATGGCTCTGTCACTGAGTAACCAACCAGTCAGAGTGTGTATACTCTCCTGTGACTGTCATTCAGTTCCTCAAATGGATGTACATACTTTTGCTGCACATGCACATACTCCTACTACACATGTGTAGTAGGAGTATGTGCATGTGCAGCAAAAGTTTGCTGCACATGCACATACTCCTACTACACATGTGTAGTAGGAGTATGTGCATGTGCAGCAAAAGTATGTACAGTATATATACTGTGCTAGTGCTGTCGCTGCACATACTCTGCTGCTGGTGCTGTCCTTGCACTTGGTGCTACACATGCACATGGTCCTGCTACACATACTCTACTGATGCTGTCGCTGCACTTGCTCATGCTCCTGCTTCTGTTAGCCCTACTACCTCTGGTGTTGTCGTTGCACTTGCGACTCCCAATGCACATGCTCTGCTAGTGCTGTCGCTGCACTTGCTCATGCTCCTGCTTCTGCTGCCCCCACTCTCGCTGATGCTGTCAAAACGTGACCTGTCCTTCCAAAGAAATCAGGGCTCTTTATATAGTCGAGAGAGTGATGTAATCCCATTTTCACCAGGACCCTTCCACCCCTGGATTAAGCATATCAAAGTAGGATAACCGGTGTAAAAGCTATGATAATCACCTTAATGCTACTTACACGTATAAAAGGCTTATGGTTCATTAGAAGCTTAAGGTGTTCAAAGTCTGTATACAAAAACTACAGGGGGTGATTAACAACAAGGGAAAAATATCAATCTTGTAAGATTAAAGTCAAAGTGTTTTAAAGCTGCTACAAGACTTAAAAAAAATGTGTTTTTCATTTATTTTATCGATGTTAACACACACCTAATTAGACCAGCTCAGTAGCTCCATCTGTTATTAAAAATTAGCCTGGTATTCTATGGGTTAAAATAGGTTTACATTGGAAACCTAACTACTCAGCTCTACCCATAAAATTGTCTGAAATAAATATTAAAGAAGGTTCCAACATTTATTGCAGCTTTAATTAGATTACTCACTACCAAAGGTATGGGGCTACCTGGGGTGTACAACAAAAAATGGCGGACACGTGCCCTGGCACCTCCCCAGCCTACCTTTGTATGTGGTTGCCTTTGTACATACCTACCTTTATGACTACAAACGCGCACGTTTAGTAAGCAGATTAAGTATAACAAATCAGTTAATAAGTTAATCCCTCTTTTTACTCCTCCTTTTGTCTACAACCTAAACTGTGGGTTACCGTTCTATGTCTATGAATGGAACAAAATACACTCTTTGATGATGTAATAACTTTTCTTTTAAAAGCCTCCTACAGTAGACGGAAGGGTATGTATAAAATCAAAGCTTAATGTCTTTTATCTTTTCCCTCTGGGACCAACCTTACTTAATAATCTAAAGATCCATACCTTCATCAAAACAATAGGGGAAATCAAAAACAAACAGATAGCCTACTGAGCAAAGGTCTCTGTAAATTGGATTAAATCTCTTTTTAAGTCTTTGATCAATTTAAAACCTCAGTTAAGAGGTTTACCTCTTGGACGGGTATATAAGGAAAAATAAAATTTTGTTCCCTCACACTTCATTTGACACCTTAATCATGAAAACACCGACAACTCTACAGACTATGTTTTCTGGAGAGGTCTTTTCTGGAGGAGACAGATTAATAAGGGAGTACATCAATTTCAAATTAAAAGACTGTTTAAAAGCCGTTTTCTAGAGAGGTTACAATAACTTGGTAAACAAATCAATAGGGTTATATCAATTCACAATCAGAAAACTTGTCCTCTTATAAAAAAAAACAACGCTTTAATATTTCTTTTCAAAAAAAACTCAGACCTTTTATGAGTAATCATAATGAATGCTACTCATTAAAATAAAAAAAACTCGGTCCATTATGCAAATAAGGTCAGATGACCACCTAAGTAGGTCACATAGTGGACACTTGATCACCTAACTAGGTCATAATGGTTGCTACTCATTAACATAAAAGGGGGCGTAGTCTATTATGCAAATGAGGTCACATAACCACCTAAGTAAACACACCAAGTAAAAAACACACACCCTGTTTCAAAGAAACAGGGTTTTTTTTTTCTTTTTTTAGGGCAAGCTTTAAGCTTGCTTTAATAAATAAAGGCCCCCAATTTTTTTCTTTTTTTTAGGCAAGCTTTTAGCTTGCCAAACTAAATACCCCAAATTTTATTTAGGCAAGCTTTTTAGCTTAAAAGTCAAATAACTTAGTAAACAAATCAATAAATCTATCAGCACTTAAATATTTTTTCTCAAAAAAAAACTCAAAACTTTTTATAAGTAATCAAGGGGGCGTAGTCTATACCTAACTAGGTCACATGGTGATCATGTGATCACCTAACTAGGTCACGTGCTGGTCATGTGATCACCTAACTAGGTCAGTAGGTCATGTGGAGGTCACGTGACCAAATGGAGGCCTCTGATTGGCTGCAGGTCGAGTGAGTAATAAACAGTTCTTAACTATAGTCCTGTTCCGATACATACTATACTACTGACAGGTGACAGCCAGACAGTGGCGCCCCCTCGCGCCAAGGCCACTTTTAAGTACAGCTGTATGTAGCCCTAGGCCAGGGCCCTTTATAATTGGTGATATAGCTATGTGGCATTGGTCATACTTTATTTTTACTCATATACAATAGGAATAGCTCTCATTATTGCATTGCTTGCATCAATGGGACTTTTTACGTGTTTATTGCAACAAGGATTCAAGAGTGACTTTCATTTAGGCCTATATGTTGCTACAAATCAGTAGGCTCCCTGCCTAGATCTGATCATTATAGTTATTGTGAAACTGTATAGAGAAATACATACTAAAAACATGATATGAAAAAAGACACATGACAGGGTTATATAGAATATAATACAATTTGTTGCAAGTTTCTGTATAGGGAACAGAGCCATTCCTGTATGGAGGTGGCCATCTTGAAATTAGTTATGTAACTGGCCACTGACGGCCATCTTGGATCTGGCAGAAGATTGTGGGTAATCTCTTATCTTCCCCTCCACCCAAAGAAAACAATGGGAATTGATAAGACTGATAAGCTGCCCCTGCCTCTATCTTAATCACCTTAAGTACCTGTCCATTGTTTTAGGTGTGAATGGAGGGGATTAGCCTGGTAGAGAGACAATGGCTTGGTTTTACTCAGCCTGGATTATATGTGCCCTCTAAGAAAACTTTTAAAGATTAATTTGGCTAAAAACAGCTGGTTGCTGGGTTAACCCCACAAGCAAACAATGACCCCACAACGTAGCGTTGTACTTATAAAACCCCCAGAGTGTAGCTCTAGTAAACACAGACAGACAGACAATCCAACAGGCAAAGAAAGACAGAGAGGCACATAGAGAGATAGAGACACAGAGAGAGAACGGGAAAAAAGAGCAGCGGGGAGATAAAAAGGCCCCCCAGAACTGAGTGCTGGTACCCTTGGTCCAGGTATGGAGACACCTGTTGACAAATACTAAAACTCATCCCTGCAGTCGGCTCAGTGCTGCTTCCTGTATCCAGAGATGTGAACTATAATTATTACAAATGTTTTGCATTGGGTACATACCCTGTACATCAGTTAAATGGAAAGCTTCTGGGTTCAGACTAAATTTCATTTGCATACGTCTAAAGGCAGTAAAGTGGCTGTAAATCAAAATAACTGTGCAGTCAGCCTTCTAAAATTGCCAGATATATGTCAGACAGGCGGACGTCTGATAATGTATTTATACTCTACACAGCTGTCAAGACAGTGCAAGCTGAGTGTAAGCCCTTATACTGTTGCTTTATCGATTTCACTAAAGCTTTCAACTATATAAATAGAAGAGCTCTTTTCTACAAGCTGATGTGTAACAAGGTCAAAGGGAAGTCATTGCAAATCCTTATGAATCTGTATGCGAAATCATATTCTAAAGTGAGGACATAGATAGTACATACGGTGTCCTACAAGGAGGAGTCCTAAGACCAAAGTTATTTAACACCGTCTTAGCAGATATTAATGAACACCTGGTTGCTGAGAGTGGAGTAGACATTAATGGTTCAGCCGTTGCATATCTTCTGTATGCAGACGACCTGGTATTACTTGCTACCTCACCAGACGAACTTCAAAAACAAATTGACAGGTTATTTCAATATTGCAAAAACTGGCATTTAATAGTCAACATGGTCAAGTCAAATATAATGATATTCAATGGAAGAGATAAAGATAGAAGAGTGACCTTCAAATATGGTGATAGAATATTAGAGAGAGTAGACTCATATAAATAGCTGGGCTTTATACTTCAACCATAAAGATATATTTCCTGAGACTTATGACCAATTACATGATAAAGGCCAGAAAGCCATCTACCAATCATACTCATGTTGCCATCAGAATATTGGGAAACCAAATCCTAGACTATCCTTAAGCTCTTTGACACTCAAATATGACCATGCTTCGACTATGGATGCGAGTTATGGGGCCTGAATAAAGGTAGAAAACTAGATAACTTTGAACTGATCCATCTTAAATACCTGAAGTCTATGCTTGGTGTAAGGAAGCTGACAGCTTCAGCTGCAGTATGTGCAGGTACGGGTAGAGTGCCTCTGAAGGCTCACTGGGAAGTAAGAGCATTAAAATATTGGGAAAGGGTTGTTAACTTTGAGGATTCACATATTCTCCATAGATGTTGTATGAAACTGCACTACCTCAACCAGCAAGGACAGGATAACTGGTGTACAAATGTTAAAGGTTTATTATATTTGCTTGGCAGACAATATAGTCAGCTTTGGGAAAACCAGTTGAGAGCTAATAACTCTAACATCATAGCTAGTGCAACTGAACCAATTTTTAGTAAATATTCTGAGAAAATTATGAATGAGATTGCACTTGCTGGGGAGGGTAAAAAAATAAGAACATTAAAAAAATTCAAGACTGAGTTCAGGCTCGAACACTATCTACTTAAGATTAGCATTCTAAATCACAGGACTGCATTAGCGCAATACAGACTTAGTTCCGATAATCTTGGTATTGAGATAGGGAGGCATTGTAGGCCCCCTAAACCTGAATGTGACAGAGTATGTCTATACTGCTCTACTGGTGCTATTAATGATGAGGTACATTTTCTGACAACATGTGAACTACATAAGGCAGCTCGAACAACTCTTGAAAATCATATAGTTGGTAAAATCTATAAATACTAGGAGATGTCAAATATGGATAAGTTTGTTATGGTTATGAAAGAAAGTGACCCTAGTATATTAAATGCACTTGCAAAGTTTGTGTATGCTGCCTTCAAGCAGAGGCGGCAGCAGTAGCTTTGAACTACCCACTGTGGAATTCAACTATTATTCTAGGTACTATGTATATCGTACGGTTTCACCTATTATCATATCATCACATACATAAAATGTAATGTATATAAATATATGAGTTACAGGTATGGTACAGTTGACCCACCTAGGTTATGTATGTCATGTCTGTATTTGTGTATTTTTGTAGGTTTTTTTTTTTTTTGTTGTTTTTTTGTCTACAAGATACATTGTAAGCGTGCTTGTGTGTGTGAATGTGTGAATGATCGTGTGAGTGATCTGTGTTATACAGAAGTATCTGTTTTCATAGACTTAGTTCTGTAGTACTATATACTATGCATGTAGTCTGTAGAACATAGAGCATATATTTATTGTAGTAGACTTACTGTATGACACAGGTCAGCAATGACCTCGCCCTTTGTTGTCAATAAAAGCTATTATTATTATAATTATTACTATTACAATTACTATTATTATTATTATTATTATTATTATTATTATTATTATTATTATTATTATTATTATTATTATTATTATTATTATTATTATTATTATTATTATTATTATTATTATTATTATTATTATTATCATTATTATTATCATTATTATTATCATTATTATTATTATCATTATTATTATTATTATTATTATTATTATTATTATGTCGTTATTTTCACGGAGATTCCTTGTACATTTGTGTACAACCATACTGCCACCTGGGGCTTATTGTAATAACTACACTGTTTCACTGCAATACAATTATGGTGGTCCACTGTTCAGTTTTACGAGGCTCCATGGTAGATTCAACATTTGGTTTTTATACAGTGTATCTTCTTAGAGAGTAGGACACTGCAAAAGAAGTTTCATCCTTATTTTACTTTTAGAATATTCCTATAAGTATAAAATGTGCTACAAAATGAACATATGTCAGTTTTACTATTAGAATGAAGAGAATTTTTTACCCTAGACAGGCCCAAAGGTGCCCCTGAGCTGTTCCCTGCCACCCCCCCCCCCCCACACACACACTCAGCCACACCACAGTGGCAAATAAATAGAATTTAGATTCCTACAAATTGATTATGCAGAAAATATCTTCTTTCAGATAAAACCCTTCCCATCAACCTTTTCTCATGGCTTGATGACGGGAAAAGATTGTCATTTTGGAGTGGCCTTATACAGACCATTTATTTTCTTTCCCCCTTCATCACAATCTCAAAAGGGATCATCAGTTTTAAAACTGTTGAAACCATCACCCAAACCTCGCCATATGGAATGGTTGTGAGAGAATTTGTTTGCAGGTACCCAAATTTAGCATGCACCATAAAAGATTGTTGTCAAAGTAATGGTCCAAAGTTACCAGAGATCCTTTGTTATTATCACGGAGATTCCTTGTACATTTGTGTACCACCATACAACCACCTTTTGCCGTTGCGTGTACCACTGATAACTACACTGGTACAATGCTACACAACTATGATGGTCCACTGTAGGGTTTTACAAAGATCACTGCTAGATTCAACAGTAATTATTTACAGTTCAGGGATCATACAATCAATAATCAGCTAAAGAAATCGTTTAGTCCGAAGAGACCATAACTTCACCTGACTCAGCCTGATACTCCTCCTGGTGTAAGAAGGCGGTACTGCTGACCCCTAGTGTGGAGGAGACACACTACATGTGCTCTAACCTTCACGATGTTGTTTGTCTACACAGGCTTTATTGAGATTCCAAGATGAGTTAATCTACCCTTAACCCTTAAGAGGCCGCTGATACATGAATACATCATACCCATTGTGAGACTGCTCACCAGCACTTCATTGGTGCATCATGCTGACCCTCCAGGATCAACTGTACCACTGTATCAACCAGGTAGGGTCAGCATGATGCTCCAATGAAGTGCTAGCGAGTAGTCTCACCAGCACTTCATTGGTGCATCATGACGACCAATGGGCATAGTGCATCAGCTGCCCTTAGAGGGTTAAGACACTTCACAGACATGAGGAGATGGCGTGTTGAGGCAATGTAAGGCAGCTCAATGTAAAGGGTACATAAACATGGGGCAACATTCCAATTACATTCCCCGAAACTGCAAAGTTCAACCTAAATGGCATAGTTTGGATAGTCTAAGTGAATGGGGTATGTGCAGAAACCTTACTGCAAGGGAATGATCTTTTATTACAAAGGGGCGGGGGTGACTGTTGGCATTCACTGAAAAAATAATATCCCTTGAAATAAAGCTGAATAACGGCGGAATCCTATTAGTCCCAAAGTTGCCAGAGATACATTGTTATTTCCACAAAGATTAGTGGTACACTGTATCACTGCCATACAATTACACTGGTTCACTATTCAGTTTTACAAGAATCCCTGGTAGATCCAACAGTATTTTTTTCACAGTGTAGCATCCCCAGGGGGACACTCACATTTATTCTGACACAGGTGTGCAGCTGGAGCTACAACAACCCTTACCCTTGTTAGGGGTACTTTACCTCAAAAACTGTACCCTTCTTAGGGCACTTTAAAAAACTGGGGAATTGTGGTCAAAATGTGGGTATTTTTATGGGATATTTCACACCTAAGTCAAAAGTGAGCCCTTGTTACGGGGATTTTGGTCAAAGTTGACCCTTGTTAGGGGGATTTTGGCCTAGAAATTGGACCCTTGTTAGGGGGATTACGGCCTAGAAATTGGACCCATGTTAGGGGGATTTTGATGAAAAAGTGCCCTTGCCAGCCGCACACAAGTGTCAGCAAAATATATAAAGTGTTCCCCCGGGGTAGCACCAAGGTCTGAATCCGGGGTCCGAATAAAGTAAGTGAGAAGATGTTTTAAGGTAATCTGACTATTCAATGTGTAAAGATTTTGTCAAATATAAGTTAGATTTAAAATCTTTAAACTCATTTAGTAGAGAAAAAAAGCCTTATACATCATAACCCATATAATGACAAGGGATAGCATTTAGGTCTCAATATAATGGGCATCACAGAGGGTGAGAATTTGTAGGGTTGAAACTAGTTTTCAAACCATATTTAAGTTGTTATTAGGCATCCAATAAGCCTACATGTGAGGTAGGGCACAGAGACATTAAAAGAATACAACCATGTGGGACTCCAGGTAAATAGATAGAACTAAACGACCGTGGTGTACGAGGTGGCCGATCCACCACGAGGGGGACACCCCCCCCCAGAGGGGTGGATCAGCCACCGAGGACACTGGGGAGTTTAGTTCTATATTTATTTTTTATGTTTTTAGAGGGTTTAAATAAGGAAAAATTATCAAAATCCGGTACCGTAGTTCCCCGTACGAGCGCCGGTCCGCCATTTTGAATGTTTACATGCACCCAGAACGAGGCTGCAGTGGTGGATCAGCCGCTGTGGTGGATCGGCACATGTTACGCCACTGGGGGTCTGCGGATCGGCCCTGCAATGCTATCTCTATGGGAAGAAGTTATTCACATAAAATAAACAGGACAGTAGAAGTAGAGTGAACTTGTCACACCAACTAACGGAGTGTGACCTCACCTATATACTGGGCGTCTGAGGAGTGAGTGAGTAATAGATGTTTAACGCCATTTTAACAGCAAAGGTCATATTCATAGTGAAAACTACATTACACAATTTCACAGGAACCTGTCGGTGCCCGATCACATGTGCACCACACAAGTCCGAGGGGTGCATTAATATTGAATTTGTAACCCACTAGTAAGACAATGTATGAGTCCTCATGTCAAGCAACTCCTCAAAAAAATATTGAACCACCTGGTGGAGATCTTATACCGAGGTAGCGGATGGTCCAATGGGCGCGGTCATTGCTGGAGCTTGTTACCAGTGAGTTGTACTGATAAGAGCTATCAGATCGGTACCAACTCCCGCCCCCCCCCCCCCCACCGAGAGGCCAGCAGTGAAGAGTTTGGATTATTTAATTGGCTGATAATCAATCCCGCTAAGTCGGTATAGCCAATATTGGCCCAATATTGGTCACTAGCTGGTCTGGAGCTGGTTCCGGCGACACACACTGATAAGATGGGACCAGTGTGTCCCTGGAAGTGGATGTTAATCAGGGACAAGGTACCCATCATGGTATGTCCTTTCAGTCATATTAGTGGGTTTTTGCTCAACCTGCAAAATTCAAGATGGTGGCTCCACTTGGCCTCCATACTGAGTCCTATTGGGCCAGTGGTCAAGCCAGAATTGGCCCAATGGAGAAAGGTCAATATAGGGATGGCATGTGTGTGATGATATCTACCAGTCCCTACACCATACAGAACCATAGACTGGTTAGTGACACACATACACCCATACATATACTCAGCACATAGACCACTCACCTACCGCTCACTAACTCTATTGGGGCCGCTGATGCAGGAGTACATCATGCCCATTGGTCGGCATGATGCCCCAATGCAGTGATGGCAATCAGTCTTGATAGCACGGCACAGTCTTGCCAGCACTTGGGGCATCATGCTGACCCTCCGGGGGGGGGGGGGGGGTACACCCCATAGAGTCAGTATGATGCACAAATGAAGTGCTGGCTAGACTACTCTTCAGTACTTCATTGGGGCATCATGCCGACCCTCTGGGAGTGTGTATATTAACCCCATGATAACTGATGCAATGATGGATTAGTGGCCCCTAAATTAGTGAAAGTAACCCTCCAGTCCTTACACTATACATTACACTATACATTACCATACTGGTCAGTGAAAAACATCCCTACATATACACAGTACATAGAGCAGTTCATCAGCTGCTCGCCTACCACTCACTAACTGCTCACTGTGTGAGCTAGTTCCCGGTGAGTACGTTCCCACGCCCTCCACAGGCCCAAAGGTGCCCCCTGAGCTTCTCCCTGCCCCCCCCCCACACACACATACTCAGCTACACCACACCTGTGGTACGCCGCCTTGCCGCCAGGGGGACTGGGGAGCAGAGAATTCAATCTACAAGACGAGAGTGATGTCATAGACGGGGGCTGCGAGGTAGTGGTGCCGTGTTGTTGGATGTTCCCCACAATCCATCTTCTATTCCAGGTCGTGATTTGCCAAGCCTTGAAATAATTCAAAGAAGAAACAAGTGCAGGTAGAGGTCTTTAAAATGAGCACTCAATGTCCTAGAATTTTCCTTTTTTTTGTTTTTTTTTTTCTATGAAGACCAAGACTTTGCCCCATCTATCAATGTGTGTGCATCACATCACGATGATGAGTGAAAATGGCTTCCAGCTTACAGTACTTACCTGTACAAGTGCTGGTTCTTGAATAAGCGATGTTGGGGTGGTGAAAGTGCCGGGGCACAGGGGTATTGAAATTTTAAGGTGCACTATAATTTAAGTCTTGAATGAGTGCCGGTCTTGAATAAGGGCCGGGGTATTGCCTAGTGAAAATCCATGACCGTCCCGGCACGTATACAGACCATTATGGTACACTATGATCTAAGTCGTGAATAAGCGCCGGTCTTGAACCCGCCCTGGGGGTAGAGCCTACTTGAAAGTAATGAGCGCCCATTTACAAAATAGAAAAAGAAATACAACACATTTTACATTTTAAACCTACAAGTCAAATCTACGAGATCTCAAAAAGGACACCATTACTGGACCTTACCCCTCTCTGTGAACCGACCGGAAGTAGAATCTGCCTCCAGCTGGCAGCAGGTCACGTGACAGACGGGGTCACGTGTGTGCGCGGGGGTTGTCCGAAATCGGCCTAGTTTGCGCACGGGGGTGAAGGCTCTTGACTCCCCAAGCACATTCTTTATCAGTGTTGTAGGATTGGTTTTTACGGCTGGATGATGACGGGAGAGTGTGAGTTGTTACTCCAGCCTTGGTGCCATTATAATAAGATGTGTCAGCTAGAAATGTGGGTAAAGGGGGCCGGGTGAGGGCGGGGGGCTTTGTGAAAAATGGCATTTGGAGTATATAACTCTCCAAGGCCACATTGTGAGGTATTGCATGATAACAGGGGTTTTGTTATGATATTAATACCTGAATGAAACAATGGTGGGTAACTCGCCAGGAACCCTGGTGGATAACTCACCAGGGCTGCTTGGAAATATTACATGCTGGAATTGGTACATCCCCGCAGGTCCAGCATGATGCCAGTACTGCATTGGTGCATCATGACGACCATGAGACACTTCTTCATCAGCGGACCCTGGGGGCTAAAGGATTAAAGGGTATAACCAATTATTTGTGGATAGCTGGGAAATTAAATGATTCTGAGGAGTACGTGTATGTTCAATACAATTGGTACAGGCCTCCACAATAAAAAATCTTATTTGTAAGACCCCTTACTGAGGTCCTGTAATTGGTTGCTATATAAATAAGGAATATATTTCATTATGAAGTGCAGATATAATGATAAATTACCGGGAACGATATTTAAGTATTGAAGGACTGCTGATGCATTTATGCATCATGCTGACCTTACAGGGCTGATGCACTCCTGGAGGGTTGTCATGATGCACCAATGAAGTGCTGGGGAGCAGTCTCACCAGCACTTCATTGGTGCATCATGATGACCAATGGGCATGATGCACTCCTGACCCGCCATTAAAGGGGTTTAAACAACTCACGGGTATCAGCAAAACACAGTGACTAACTTATTTAGAGTATATGATATATGATTGTGTTGAAAGTCTTGTATTCATTACTGCCAGTGATTCATGTATGTATGTATGTATGTATGTATGTATGTATGTATGTATGTATGTATGTATGTATGTATGTATGTATGTGTGCATGTATGTATGTATGTATGTAAAATCTTTTATTTATGCTGAAGGTATATGTGTATATATCATTTGTTGTACTTCCCACATCTCCAGTCCAATTGTTGAGGATGCCAAATCATACGAATACCAATGTTTTAAAGAAAAGAAAAAAGGAAATACAGTAGAATTATGTAAAGATTGGCTCATAGATCACAGTACATAGGATCAATAAGCTAATAGGATCGTAAAGCTAATAGTAAAGCATTAATAGTTGTGGGGCTGATGGTATTATTTTATGTGAATAACTTCTTCCCGTAGAGATAGCATTGTGCGGCCGATCGCCACACCCCCAGTGGCATAATGTGTGCCGATCCACCACAGCGGCTGATCCACCACTGCAGCCTCGTTCTGGGTGCATGTAAACATTCAAAATGGCAGACCGGCGCTTGTACGGGGAACTACGGTACCGGATTTTGATAATTTTTCCTTATTTAAACCTCTAAAAACATAAAATAAATATAGAACTAAACTCCCCTGGTATCCTCGGTGGCCTATCCACCCCTTGGGAGTTGTCTCCCTCGTGGTGGATCGACGACCTCGTACACCACGGTCGTTTAGTTCTATCTATTTATCCCTTAAGTGCAATAACATTTAGATTAATATTTGAGGCAGATGGTCTTTCCTAAGGACTGATGTTATTGTCCTTATTAACCCTAAGTTCACGAATTATGTGTCTAAGAGTGCTGCTAATATGCATTGCTGCACTTATCGGCTTTTAAAGGGTTAAGTGTATAAGAATTAGGTGAGTGATGACAGGGGGCGCCACAGTGTGTGTGTGTGTGGGGGGGGGTAGGAAGCTGGAGGGGGTAGAGTGAGTGGCGCAGTGTAAAAATATGATGAGTTGTAAGGGAGTGATCATTTTTTTTTTTTTTTAAAAACATGGGCGTGGTGGGTTTGAGGTTGGAGGGAAAATTCTCAGTCCTCTTGAGAGGGGAGGAGGCCAAAATAATCTTAAAACCTGTTTTCAGGGAAAAAAATCCTGCTGTATTATAAAGGTCAAAAGGGCGCTTTCCTGCGTAATTTTCGGTCCTCGGGAGGTGGGGGGGTGTCCGCATAGAATTCCACCACCCAAGCACTTATCACCCTTGCCTTGAAATTAAGGGGCGGTGACTTCAAATGCCCCTAAATTAGGGAGCGGTGGATTACTACAGGAGTCGGGGAGCGGTCATTTTGCCTAGATTCAGGGGGTCGATAGTTTGGCAGTGGGGAGATAGCATCATATAGTGAGTTCCTCCCCCGGGCCAGATCTGAAGTCCCTAGAATACGGCAGATTGAGGCCCCAGAACCAGCTCTACAGATCCATGGGCCCGTAGTGACCATAAGGAAAGATTTTCTATTAGTGAGACAAGTTTTTAAATCACTGATTTGGAATCTGTACGTAATTGCCTTTCAAATGATAACATATTACCAGGTCAAATTCTTTTAAGATAATTCTTGGTGGTACCCAGCATAAGCCTATTATAAACTAGAAATCCACTAATCATAGTGCACTAGCCGTATTTCACATTTCCCTGGTAGTGCATGAATGCACTAGCCTGATAGCCGACAGGAAAGAGTTAACTATCATAGAACTCTGTGTATTAGCCACACCCTGACTTTAGGAGAATGCCATAAGCCGCACCTCAGACCTGAAATATTCCTCATTCCTTATAGTATAGTCTATACATGTAAAATCCCAAGTAGTCACCATATCTACATATAATATATTCATCTAAGTATGAATATGGATAATACTAATACTCGATCCTGAAACTTACAATTTTATGGCATATTTCACCACCCTAAGGCTTAGTTAGGGGGACAATAAATCAGGAGGTTGGATTTCCAACGATATTGACTTTGCATACTCTAGATATATCTCATGTCAAACCTTGGTACCAAAACATGTGTTTACAAACTTTAGCCTAGCGGGGAATGGAAGACTTCTGTTGAAGCCCGGAAGTGAGTCAGGTAGATTTGCTTAATGCCATTTTCAACAACTAGGGCCATATATATGGCGTGGCTTCCATACCTCACTTAAAAGGGTCTACATCTCATCGTTTCTATCCCCTCGTTGTGTCTGGTACACATGTGAAAGCTAAAATATTGGCTATACCCATATCAAGGGTGAAAAACATCTCCCCACAATTTGCTTAAATGCAGAGCAAGCCATCAATGAGCCTTTAATGGCCATTACTACAGTATACTTATATGAAGTTGCTAGTCCTTATAGTGCTGTCTGATAAGCAAGTCACACCTCGGTGTATTATTACTCAGATGAAATAAAATAATTACAACACCACCACCACCACCAACAACAACAACAACAACAAAACAAAAACAAAAGCATATATAGGCATAGGCCCCAACACATTCATCTGTACAATTGTGTAATACAGAATTCTCACCATGAATATAGCCTTAGCTGTCGCAATGGCATTAAACATCTATGGGACAGGATCCCAGCACGGGTACAACTTGCTGAGTCCAAAAACATATTCCAGAGGCACCTCAGGAAAACACAATTGGAGCCAGAGACGGACTCTGACTTTGACTCTGAAGGAGGGGGGGGGGGGGCAGGAATAAATAGTAAATGGGTGTGCTATTCACAGGTATGTAGTCATACAACTGTTATACCTTTTGTCACTTTAATACTTGATGCCTTTTACTACATATTCCTCTGAATTTTTTTTATATTTTTTTTATGCAGTTATATCTTGGTATAGATGTTATCAAGTGAATACTATTTATATTCATCCTTCATTACACTGCTCATTATTATATGTAAATATGTGCGGGTGGAGGGAATTTTGCTGGTGGATGGAATCAAAGTCAAATCTAAGTCAAACCGGCCACAAAAAAGAAAAAGGGGGGGGGAAAAAAAAACCTCTTCTTTACTATGCCCACACCTATATGTCCCAATGTTTTGCAGCCATAAGCATTCCCTTGATGGGTAAAACCGAGGCAAGCCGGGGAGGGGTTCCACAACTGCACAAAATAAAATGATACTGGTAATGGTACATATGTATTACTATATGTTATAGCTCTATTGATTGTAATGATTGTTGCCACATGGCTAATGAGCTACTTTCCTAGTTTTAAGCTGAATCTCACATTTATATGGAATACATATCAATAAGTGACTCTCATGCACACACAATTTGCCAAACCAATAGACACGGCATAGAATGCCTGGACAAAACTGAACTGTAAAGGACCCTTCAGAAAGTGGTACACATGTTATCATTGATGAAAAGTAGTTAATACCATATGACTAAAGTCAATGGATTGCAATCCACCAATTTCGATTCGATTCAATGTAAGAATTACCTTACGACCACCTTCCACGTGAGATTACATTGAATAAAAGAAGTCGCCTGACTTCATTGAAACGAAATCCACTCACTCACTCATATACATCGGGGAGAAAACAAGGTCAATTAATGGATGTTTGTGCATCTGTGTCCATACCCACGCTTATAAATGTACCTGACACGTGGAGGGACAGAAACGATGTGATTAAGACCCTCTTAATGGTTTACATTAAGATTGTTTTAATAGGAGAGCTATGTGTGTGTGTGTGTGGGGGGGGGTATAGGTAGGGGTGGATGTAAGGGTGTTTGTGAGTGGCTCAGAGTGTCGGTACTTAACATATACCTACAGAGTAGGTCACGTAGTACACATTGCTGGGATACTTATATAGCCAGGAAATAAAACACACACAACACTAAGGTAAATAACACACTGATACACAGGGGTAAGAGGAACCTGTATGAACCCTTTAAGGGCCGCTGATGCATTCATGCATCATGCCCATTGGTCGGCATAATGCACCAATGAAGTGTTGGCGAGTCTGCTCACCAGCACTTCATTAGTGCATTATGCTGACCCTACAGGGTTGAAACATATAATGATCCTGAAGGGTCGGCATGATGCACCATTGAAGTGTTGGCGAGTCTGCTCGCCAGCACTTCATTGGTGCATCATGACAACCAACGAGTATGATGCACCAATGCATCAGCGGACCATACGGGTTGCTTACACTCCTGAAGGATCAGCATTATGATGATGTTCTACGGAAGACTCTCCAGCACTTCACTGGTGCATCATGCCAACCCTTCAGAGTAACCAATGGGCATGATGCACTCCTGCATCAACGATCCTTAATGGGTTAAAGGTTCAGAATGTTGCCTGATGCACCCTTAGATGGGATTGTCTAATTGATGCTTGTCATCCCAGGAATCCACTTAGGACTCCTCCAGGTACATTAACCTTTTAAGTATGACATAATGCCTAAATCATTTAACCCTTTAAGGGCCGCTGATGCATTGGTGCATCATGCTCGTTGGTCGTCATGATGCACCAACGAAGTGCTGCTCGCCAGCACTTCATTGGTGCATCATGACGACCCTTCAGGATCGTTATATGTTTCAACCCTGTAGGGTCAGCATGATGCTCCAATGAAGTGCTGGCGAGCAGTCTCGCCAGCACTTCATTGGTGCATCATGACGACCAATGGGCATGATGCATTAATGCACTTGACCCTTAAAGGCTTAAAGGCGAATGGTGTATCAATGCATTTGGTCACCATAATGCATGAGTACAAGTGTGCAAGGAACCGACCAGAGCTGCAATCTGTTAAACTCTCAGACAGAAAACAGACTTGTCAGCATTTCATTGCTGCATCATTACTACCACTTGGCATGATGCACTAATGCATAATATCCTCTTAAAGGGTTCAATGTTACGTTTCTGGGTTGTTTTGATTCATGTTCTGAATAGTATTGGACACATCAACAGCTTCTTTGTTTACCAAGTTAATCCTTTCAAAACAAAAAGTATCCCTGATAATCTGTTTAACGTATGAAACACTACATATTGATTTACAATTAATACGTGTAGGTGTATCTAATTCAAACGTTGATGAAGGAGGAGTCCAATCACTACCAGCTTTTATTTCGAGGCTCTGAAATCTGGATCATCCTTTCTCGATAACCTGGATACTCCAATAATATGTACACACTACATTAGTTGAAAAAGACATATATTGGACAAATTTTGAGGCAACAAGAAAATTATGTAGCCCGATAAATGCACGGCCTATATGTAACAACTCAAATGTTAAATAAGTGTGTCTTATAGATAGATAACATAGCGCCAAGAGGTACGGTCCGCCTCCACAAGTATGTGAGAAAGCTAGAATGTACACAGGGCAAGAACTGGAAATAAAAACGTAGTAAAAGAGCCATGATGGAGTATAGGAAACGAAATAGATGTGAAATATACAGTAAAATATCCATGAAGGGAGTAGAGAAGCAAAAATAGATAAAATAGAATAAGTTGTAGACAGCCACTCTCCGCCTACGCTTTTACTCCGCCATGTTGTTTCCATGTATAAAAATCCGTCCTAAATCAGAAAGAACGATATATAAACTCAGCAATACCTCTAAGTATGCAGACTCTGGTTAAACCTAAGCCTAAGGCACTCTGCTTCCAGAGATCACAACATCATGCCCTTGTATCTCTGTCCTATGAATCCTCTCCAATTAAACATTTCACCCTTCAGGAGTCATGCAGTGCTGTCCATTCGCAGTATCACGTACACACGAAGCCAGTGAGTAATTCACAAATATATATATATATATATATATATATATATATATATATATATATATATATATATATATATATATATACACACACACACACACAAAGATCATGCGGGATTCAAAAGGTATATCTATGCACTACAAGACCTGATAGCAAGATACAAATTCAAAATTTCGCATCTCATATTAGATCGCTATGGTTCTGCAATCAGAAGAAGTGGGGGCCTGAGTGTAAAACCAGTTCTAAAAAACACAAAAATAATTCTCCTGTACAAATTCTACATATTATAGACATCACGGTAATTCAGCTGAAAATTCAAGATGGTCCCGGTGGGGAACCCAAGGGGCCCCAAAAGGGAAGATGTGCTTTTCGTTGGAGAATCATGTCGACCCATACAACCCCCCCCCCCAGGCCTCTGATGGACCAAAAATTTCCACCCTGGCTAGCCTAAAATTGCACATGATAAGCGACATGTCAGATTTTGCGGCTTGTAAATCTGACAGTTATTAAGGTTTTTAGAGAGTAAACCTTAAAATCAGGACATCTTACCTCAAATGACCATACAGACTTGATGAGAATTAAGTATATATATTTGGTGTTTATTATATGAAATCTTAGGCGGATTCCACACTGATCTAGTTCCACATTATCAAAAATCAAACTAACCCGCCATGCTTAATATAATAGGTGTAGATCCCCTTCTCCTCCTGCCCCAACCTTCTAGCTGTAAGACTGAGTTTGGTGCCAGGTTTGTCTATGTACCTCGATGTGTACCACTTAATATAATAGGTGTAGATCCCCTTCTCCTCCTGCCCCAACCTTCTAGCTGTAAGACTGAGTTTGGTGCCAGGTTTGTTTATGTACCTCGATGTGTACCACTTAATATAATAGGTGTAGATCCCCTTCTCCTCCTGCCCCAACCTTCTAGCTGTAAGACTGAGTTTGGTGCCAGGTTTGTTTATGTACCTCGATGTGTACCACTTAATATAATAGGTGTAGATCCCCTTCTCCTCCTGCCCCAACCTTCTAGCTGTAAGACTGAGTTTGGTGCCAGGTTTGTCTATGTACCTCGATGTGTACTACTTAATATAATAGGTGTAGATCCCCTTCTCCTCCTGCCCCAACCTTCTAGCTGTAAGACTGGGTTTGGTGCCAGGTTTGTCTATGTACCTCGATGTGTACTACTTAATATAATAGGTGTAGATCCCCTTCTCCTCCTGCCCCAACCTTCTAGCTGTAAGACTGAGTTTGGTGCCAGGTTTGTTTATGTACCTCGATGTGTACCACTTGATATAATAGGTGTAGATCCCCTTCTCCTCCTGCCCCAACCTTCTAGCTGTAAGACTGAGTTTGGTGCCAGGTTTGTTTATGTACCTCGTTGTGTACCACTTAATATAATAGGTGTAGATCCCCTTCTCCTCCTGCCCCAACCTTCTAGCTGTAAGACTGAGTTTGGTGCCAGGTTTGTTTATGTACCTCGATGTGTACCACTTAATATAATAGGTGTAGATCCCCTTCTCCTCCTGCCCCAACCTTCTAGCCGTAAGACTGAGTTTGGTGCCAGGTTTATCTATGTACCTCGATGTGTACTACTTAATATAATAGGTGTAGATCCCCTTCTCCTCCTGCCCCAACCTTCTAGCTGTAAGACTGGGTTTGGTGCCAGGTTTGTCTATGTACCTCGATTAGTACTACTTAATATAATAGGTGTAGATCCCCTTCTCCTCCTGCCCCAACCTTCTAGCTGTAAGACTGGGTTTGGTGCCAGGTTTATCTATGTACCTCGATGTGTACTACTTAATATAATAGGTGTAGATCCCCTTCTCCTCCTGCCCCAACCTTCTAGCTGTAAGACTGGGTTTGGTGCCAGGTTTGTTTATGTACCTCGATGTGTACTACTTAATATAATAGGTGTAGATCCCCTTCTCCTCCTGCCCCAAGCTTCTAGCTGTAAGACTGGGTTTGGTGCCAGGTTTGTTTATGTACCTCGTTGTGTACATTGTGGATGGTGCGGCTATCAGGAGGCAGTCCACCCCAGTAAGGACCAAGGCTAGGGTTACACTCCTACACTCACTCTACTGGTTCCTCATTCACCCACCTCTGTTATGTAGGGTCTGAATTACAATGTGGCCATTTTGTGCCATATTTCCTTGACATCATTTTACCTCTGACTGCAGGGGGTCATTTCGTAACAGGCTACGACTGCTCACTTTCAAATCATAGTGGGGACCCTTACTTAAGCGACAATACAACCCACTAGTATTGGTCATGTATATGTAGCTCTATGTGATTCATACATAAGTGCTGGTCGTACTGAGCAGTCGTAGGGCCTTACCTACTATAACTGGCACTAACTTTTAGGTTGCCAAATCGTAGTGGCTGTAGGCATTCGTAGTACCTTAAGAAATGGCCTCCAGCGCCCCCCCTACACACCTAGGGGCATTGGTTTGAGAAATACATCGATCATGTTCTTGATGAATATTTGAGAATGTTTAGCTTTGAATGTTCTTTAATTTGCTAAAAAGCTGGGGGAGGAGGGCCAAAACATACTTTGGCCCTCGTGGTGAAAAGTTAGCGGGGGGGGGGGGGGGCAATGGCCCCCTGCCCCTGTTCCATTGACAATGCTGACTCTGCAGGAGCAGATACCATGAAACTCTGTGTATAACACACCCAAATGTTGATGTAGACACTCCACCTTTCCCGACAGGTATCATGCAAAAGCCACCCTTCCCTCCTCTCGTCTTCTATTGACCAAATTTGTGGGCGTGCGAAAAATTTTGTGTGATAAAACTGCAAGAAACTGCGAAAATCAAGCCTAATGAACGACTTGTACCCAATTGCTTATTGTGTCTTGTAATTTATATGGGGGTGCGGCCTTATGTGTCATGTATTACAATACACTCCAAGCCGCACCTGGGAACCATGCAGAGCGAGTGAGTAATAGATGTTTAACGCCATTTCGACAACTAAGGTCATATTCATGGCAAGAATGACATTACACAATTTCACAGAGGAATGTGTCGGTGCCAGCGCATATGTGCACCACACACATCCTGAGGGGATAGGAAAGAAGAGATATAGACCCTTTTAAGTGGGCTAGGGAAGCCCGCCACCATGCAGATCTATGGACACAGGAAGGTAAGAATGTGTGAGGGAAAATGCAACGCAACATATTTTATGTTGTAAATACAGACAGGGAGCAAAGTGGAGACGGAGCTATCGAGGAAGATAGAATTGGATTGAGGAGAACATACAGTTTTTTTGCAGAGAAATAATAAATAAAATAAATCAATAAATGAAGGATGTCAAGGGTACATCAAGGAGAAGGGGGTGGCGGATATGATTTGAAAAAAAAAATCTGAAAAGCTAAATGCAAACAAACAAAACAACAACAACAACAACAACAAATAAATAAAAGAGAATAAAGCAGAAACCAACAACAAAGGCACAAAAAGGGTAGTCCAAATGAGTGAGTGAGTGTAAGGTGAGTCTGAGTTGAGGCATTTGTCACCAATTACTGGTGTCTGGTTTACGTTGTACAGGTTAACCAAACACAAACTGGGTATACATGAGGCCAATATGGGCCACAACAACAAAGATTTAACCCTTTAAGGGCCGCTGATACATCAATGTATCATGCCAATTGGTCGCCATGATGCATTTAAATGTAGACCTGGTAGGAAACTCAAAAGGGCTCCCAGCAGGTCATTGGTGCATCCCGCAGCCAATAGGTAAGGGGCATCCCTTAATTAGCGGTCCTTGAATTAATCTACTGACCAGCATACATTTAGCCCTAGCGAGTTACTCACCAGGGCTACATTTAAATGCACCATGATGGTAAATGGTGAGATAATACATGCAACATCAAAAGGGTTAAATATATATGCTCAGCCCTACCCATCAGAAATCAGGTACATGAAGATAACATAAAAATAGAAGTGATAAAAATAAGTGAATGTAATATAGAAAAAGACAAGGAACACCTACAGGCATGTACACGCGCCGGGAACTACTCTGGCTACATCGGCAAATGGCACAGGTAATTGTGAGCGTGTTTTGGGCTTATCCTAAAGGTGGGGAAGGCAGGTAGAAGGTCAAAGGTCAAGGTCAAGGTGGGTCAAGGTCACAGACAAGCATGGCGCGTGTTTGTAATGCGTAGTAAAACAGGAAAACAGTAACCAAGTCTTATTCACAGATGACGTCACTGGTTAACTTGTAACCTGCATGCCTATTGGCCAATGCCCCTCGTCAAACATCAAACACAGGTTCTGATTGGTTACATATTCTGCTTGCATTGCAAAATAGCTTAAAACAAGAAGTAAAATATATCATGTTTTATAAAGGTTCTAACATGCATGCATCTGGTTTACATTTGTATACCCCCTCACCCTCTCCTTTCGGCTGTAATACAACATATACCTGTACAGCAGAATGTTAGGGAGTGCTCATTTTTCAACAACTGGGGGGAGGGCTGGTGGGTTTGAGGGGGGGGGGGTTAAAATCTTTAGTAATTCGTGGGTTCATTTTTCTAATAAAAGGTGAAATAATTTTGGATCCCAACAAGGAATATAAAGATTGCATTGGGTTCCCAGATAGGACCAGATTCCATTAGGCCCCTTAGCTATTTGTGCAGGAGACTGGGTAGGACCAGACACCATCATGACACTTCTAAATTGTGACAGGAGTCTAAACAGGACTAGGTACCATCAGGACACGTCCAAGTTGTGACAGGAGTCTGTATAGGGCTAGGTACCATCAGGACCCTTACCTAGTTGTGACAGAAGTCTGAACAGGAATAGGTACCATCAGGACCCTTACCTAGTTGTAACAGGAGTCTGAACAGGACTAGGTACCTTCAGAACCCTTACCTAGTTGTGGCAGGAGTCTGTACACAGGGTTAGGTACCATCAGGACCCTTACCTAGTTGTGACATGATATACAGGGCTAGGTACTATCAGGACCTTTACCTAGTTGTGGCAGGATTCTGTACACAGGATTAGGTACCATCAGGACCCTTACCTAGTTGTGGCAGGAGTCTCTACAGGATTAGGTACCATCAGGACCCTTACCTAGTTGTGGCAAGGGTCTGGGTAGGACTAGGTACCATCAGGACCCTTACCTAGTTGTGACAGGGGTCTCTACAGGATTAGGTACCATCATGACCCTTACCTAGTTGTGGCAGGAGTCTGTACACAGGGTTAGGTACCATCAGGACCCTTACCTAGTTGTGACAGGAGTCTGTACACAGGGTTAGGTACCATCAGGACCCTTACCTAGTTGTGGCAGGAGTCTGTACACAGGATTAGGTACCATCAGGACCCTTACCTAGTTGTGGCAGGAGTCTCCACAGGATTAGGTACCATCAGGACCCTTACCTAGTTGTGGCAAGGGTCTGGGTAGGACTAGGTACCATCAGGACACTTACCTAGTTGTGACAGGAGTCTGTACAGGATTAGGTACCATCAGGACCCTTACCTAGTTGTGGCAGGAGTCTGTACAGGATTAGGTACCACCAGGACCCTTACCTAGTTGTGACATGATATACAGGGCTAGGTACCATCAGGACCCTTACCTAGTTGTGACAGGAGTCTCTACAAGATTAGGTACCATCAGGACCCTTACCTAGTTGTGACAGGAGTCTCTACAGGATTAGGTACCATCAGGACCCTTACATAGTTGTGGCAGGAGTCTGTTTAGGGCTAGGTACCATCAGGACCCTTACCTAGTTGTGGCAGGAGTCTGTACAGGACTAGGTATCATCAGGACCCTTACCTAGTTGTGGCAGGAGTCTGTACAGGACTAGGTACCATCAGGACCCTTACCTAGTTGTGGCAGGAGTCTGTACAGGACTAGGTACCATCAGGACCCTTACCTAGTTGTGGCAGGAGTCTGTACAGGACTAGGTACCATCAGGACCCTTACCTAGTTGTTGCAGGAGTCTGTACAGGATTAGGTACCACCAGGACCCTTACCTAGTTGTGACATGATATACAGGACTAGGTACCATCAGGACCCTTACCTAGTTGTGACAGGAGTCTCTACAGGATTAGGTACCATCAGGACCCTTACCTAGTTGTGACAGGAGTCTCTACAGGATTAGGTACCATCAGGACCCTTACCTAGTTGTGGCAGGAGTCTGTATAGGGCTAGGTACCATCAGGACCCTTACCTAGTTGTGGCAGGAGTCTGTACAGGACTAGGTATCATCAGGACCCTTACCTAGTTGTGGCAGGAGTCTGTACAGGACTAGGTACCATCAGGACCCTTACCTAGTTGTGGCAGGAGTCTGTACAGGATTAGGTACCATCAGGACCCTTACCTAGTTGTGGCAGGAGTCTGTACAGGACTAGGTATCATCAGGACCCTTACCTAGTTGTGGCAGCAGTCTGTACAGGACTAGGTACCATCAGGACCCTTACCTAGTTGTGGCAGGAGTCTGTACAGGATTAGGTACCATCAGGACCCTTACCTAGTTGTGACAGGAGTCTGTAGAGGGCTAGGTACCATCAGGACCCTTACCTAGTTGTGACAGGAGTCTGTAGAGGGCTAGGTACCACCAGGACCCTTACCTAGTTGTGACAGAAGTCTGTACAGGATTAGGTACAACTAGGACCCTTACTAGGCTATACAGGAGTGCATGCATACAGGAACTAAGTAAAAGAAGTTGTTGTGTGAGTTGAAGGAGACACATGTTCCTCATTGCTTGGCTGTGACTTGGGCCTGACAGCTCCACCGTATGTGTGGTGTGGGGATGGTGGAGCTACTGTATGGGTTTTATTGATTGCCAGGTATTTTAATAAGTGCTAGTTTTAAATAAGCGCCATGGATACAGAGATGTTGAAATTATTTAGAAAAATTGGCATTAGAAGGTTCCTGATATTTGAATTAACATAAAGTATGAGATATTGTATATTGAATAAGCGCTTAGAGAGTAAAGTCAGCATTTACACTTTTACTGCCCACATACATTTCCACCTTTGATTCACCCTGCGCCACTATGTGACCTGCGCTTATCTTAAGTGTAAAACTTTATGCAATGCTCTGAAATTGAAACTGACTAAATTGGTTTCTTTGGTACTGGGAGCTCTAATAAGGGATGGTTTCCATCCAATAAGTGCTGCCAGTAAAATAGACCACTAGCCTATGGCAGTGTCCGTGAAGTACACCAGGAGCGTGTTGCTCCTATGGTAAAAAGAGCTGTCAGTAGGTAGCCTCTTTTCAAAAAAAGTCATGCTCTGCTTCACCATTCAACTTGCACTCACCACATTAGTCTAAAAAGTCACCTGCCTTGGTTAAAACAGAGAGAGCTGCACTATCAGCTACCTACTTATGTCACACACTCTATAGTATATTATACTGACTGACTTCTCCCAACTAGGTACCTACTCAAATCCCCCTTTTTTAGCACCATACTTGAATGACCACTTGTGAGCAACAAAACGGACAAGTTATAGCTACATGAAAAGAAAGGACTGGAAATCAGGGCATTTTTAGCCAGCTCTTCCTTTTACTATAGGAGCAACACCCTCCTGCCACACTGGACATTTTGGGCGTAAATCAAATATATCCAGTGTAGGCCATTACCACACAGGCCAGTTTGGCTGGTGCTGAATTTTCCCATATTCTACAACATAAAACCTTTACTCATTAAAATGTTGAAGAATTGATTGCCTGATTCCATTGTCTTAATCAACAGGAACAGTATTTTTTTAGAGTGCCCAGTTTTAACCATACATTTTACAAATTTTTATAACATTGGCTGGTGTATGGAAAATAGTGTCCTTGTAGTGGGCTTCAACACAGGCCAAATTGCCCCGTGTCAGATTTTTAATTTTGTGGACACTGCCATACTATGGTATAGACTCTTCTCCGGTTGCAAATCCCGGGCCTAATCTCACACCTTCACGCAACCCCTAGTCAGGTTCCATGCACTTCTCCCTCTTTGTGATGTTTACTTTCAGGTCATGTAGACTTGTGTATATACATATTTCAGCATCCACCAGTATATATTCAATAAATACAGACATCCTACTTCCACATATATGCTGATCTACATTGAGAACTGAACAAGAAAAATCTGATCAACTATGCAAGTAAACATCAAAAAGAGTGAAAGGTGCATGGAACCTGACTGAGGGGTGCGTGAAAATCCGAGATAAGGCCCGAGATTTGTAACCGGTGAAGACTCTATAGATTTATAAGCGCCCCGGGAAATTATACGAGATAGTACGGTTGTCTATTACGATGTACTAGGTGGATGATGAGGAGAAGGGAGGAAGGTGAGCTCTTGTCTACCACTGTATGCCTGGGATTTTGATATACCCCCCCCCCCCCACCAGGGACTCTCCTACGGGTGTACGTCCTGGAGGGTGTTGCTCCTATAGTAAAAGGAAGAGCTGGCTAAAAATGCCCTCGTTTCCAGTCCTTTCCTTTCATGTAGCTATAACTTGTCCCTTTTGTTGCTCACAAGTGGTCATTCAAGTATGGTGCTAAAAAAGGGGGATTTGAGTAGGTACCTAGTTGGGAGAAGTCAATCAGTATAATATACTATAGAGTGTCTGACATGAGTAGGTACCTGATATTGCAGTTCTCTCTGTTTTAAACAAGGCAGGTGACCTTTCAGACTAATGTGGTGAGTGCAAGTTGATTGGTGAAGCAGAGCGTGACTTCTATTGAAAAGAGGGTACCTACTGACAGCTCTTTTTACCATAGGAGCAACACCCTCCTGGAATGTACTGTAATCCCCCATCTTTAAGGCGCATCCCACATATAAGACGCACCTAGATTTTTGCAATATAGTAAAAAAAATTAAAAATTTCATAACATTTGTTCAACTGAATGGATTTTGAAAATTCAAGTGCTACGAGTAGCTATGCTCCCCGGAACATCCTGGAGCCTTAATATTATGACTTAGGGGGAGTGTAATACCTCAAAAGAAAGGCCTTGGTGGCCCCCTTGCGGATCCAATGAGAAATACAACCCAGCGTATAAGATGTGTCTTATACATGGGAGAAATTCAGGTAATTCAGGAAGTTAGGTGAATATATCTGATTTCTAGGTGAAGTGAGTCAACTTCCAGGCAGGCTTCCTAAGTGTAAGCATTTGGTGCAATTCTAAAATAAATACTTGTCAGACTTAGATCTGTTAAAAAAAAAGCATGGAATCTCCATAAAATCTTTAGTGATTCACTGTAATTTAAGAGAAGGGTGATTTCCCCTATAATAACAGTGCTTCACCCTTCTAAGGTTCACTGTACGGGGATTCTCCGCAGTTTCCAGCAGGAATTCACCATATTTTTACGTTGATTCACTGGCAATGCGGGTGCCAGCGAATCACTGTCTTTTTAGGACAATCTTACTGTGTAGGCAAACATTCTGTCTGGCAAGTTTTTTAGATGATGTAGGAAAGTAGCTAATTTGACATCCTATAGGGTATGCCCACAAGGTAACCTAAAATGATTTTTTATGAATTGCACCGTCTTTTCTGAAGAGAGAATTTGAAGGGGACATTCTCAGGCTGAGAGAATTTGAAGGGGACATTCTCAGGCTGAGAGAATTTGAAGGGGACATTCTCAGACTGAGAGAATTTGAAGGGGACATTCTCAGGCTGAGAGAATTTGAAGGGGACATTCTCAGGCTGAGAGAATTTGAAGGGGACATTCTCAGACTGAGAGAATTTGAAGGGGACATTCTCAGGTATGTGTAGCCTCAAAGAGAGAGTAAATCGTGGTGATAATTTCAATTTTCACTCTCTTCATGAATTTTTACTCTCTTTGATATTTTGAATTGCCATCCTGCAGGTACAGCGGGCATTTTGTACTGTGACAGAGATACTAGCATGAAATGGAGGATTTTCAAAATTTCCATGCACAACTTCTTTTTTCTAAACAACATAGTCATCACACTGCCAAACGTGGCCCTGTTAGTCCTTATCAGACCCCACCCCCGAGTAAGGGACCCCCACCAAGCCTATCTATATTACAGTAGGAAATGCCCTAACAGTCTATACAAAAAAAATTTCCCCTCGCAGGTCATTCGGGTCTGCAAATTTTATAATTCTGCAGGCCCGGATTTATTTCAGCAGGTCCAAATACCTTGAGATTATTACTATTGTCAGGAAAGAAATAATGAAAAACAAGAATACGTCTTTTGTTTTAGGTCGTAAAAACCGTAATAATGGTTCGATTTGCAAGCCGTGAAAACCAAAATGTAGCCCAAGGTCCTGGAGGGTGTTGCTCCTATAGTAAAAGGAAGAGCTGGCTAAAAATGCCCTCATTTCCAGTCCTTTCTTTTCATGTAGCTATAACTTGTCCCTTTTGTTGCTCACAAGTGGTCATTCAAGTATGGTGCTCAAAAAGGGGGATTTGAGTAGGTACCTAGTTGGGAGAAGTCAGTCAGTATATTAAACTATAGAGCGTGTGACATGAGTAGGTACCTGCCCTCGAAACAAGACACGGGAAAATCCCGTGAACGACTGGTGAATCTGTGAGCACATATTCTCGGGAAGATCCTGGGAATAGTACCTACAATCCCGTGAATTACCCTGATATTCCCCAGTTTTTAACAGGGCCCTCTAGTGAGATTTATACACATAAGTCTGATTCTTCAGCATAAGGTGAAGATGCCAGAGTCCACCAGGGGCCTCTGTGTGAGCATGGAATCCTGGTTTGGTCCAAAGAACAGAGAGAGGGAGTGAGATGGAAAGAAATGAGAGAGCAAGAGAGCACAGAGAGAGCAAGAGAGATAGATATAAAGAGAGAAAGAGAGAGAGAGAGAGGGAGAGGGAAAGGAGAGAGAGAGAGAAAGGGAGAGGGAAACGGGAGAAAGAGAGGAAGGCAATAGAGGGAGGGAAGAGAGAGAAAGAGAGCAAAATAGAAAGAGAGCGAGGCAGAAAAAAAAGAGGGAGAGCCTTGCCCCCCCAAAAAAAGGAAAATTGATTGACTTAAGCTACTGACAAAATTGATACATAAAGTTGATTGAATCATAATATTATGTGTCCCATCCTAGTATGTGTTTGGTGCACATATGCATGGGCACTGACACATTCATCTGTGAAGATGTGTAATGTAGTTCTTGCCATGAATATGACCTCAGTTGTCGAAATGGCGTTAAACATTTATTACTCACTCACTCTCCCGTTCTAATAATTATGACCCTTATTGATATCTCACTAAATGTGCATGTTTGCTAGACATGTCTTGAACAGAGTTAAACCCTTTAAGGGCTAACCCTAATGCATTAATGCATTTTGGTTGTCATGATGCATTAATGCAGCCAGGGCTACATTCAAGCATCATGCTTACGCTTTGGGAAGATCAGCATGATGCCCCAATGAAGTGCTGGCAAGCAGACTCCCCAAGTCTTCATCAGTAAAACATGCCAGCCAATGGGCATGTTACACTACTGCATCAGCAGACCTTAAAGAGTTAGGTAGCATTTAGAGGCCTGGCAAATAGGCACTCAATGATTATAGGGCATGCTAAGTTGTTTACGGGCACTAAGTAAAGAGTCAGCTAAATTTAGACTGTCAAGGTTGTAGGGTGCAGGCAAACCACCTGTGGTACACACTTACAGAACAGGTCATTTTAGGCAGATGGGGAGGGGGATTTCTGGGGCATAAATGGGTGAATGTAAAAGCATATCTAAACTCAGCCTCCCATGAAAAATATACTGGCATCATTTAACACTGTCTGTGCTGTCTACTTAACCGTGTAAAAGCGCCCAAAATCTCACTGTGTCTTATTCACTGTACTAAATAAATACCCAGACATTTGGTTTGGTCTTTACCCCTGGTCCATATCCAAGACAGGTACTTATGAAATTTTAGTGCTGAAGAGTTATTTTAACACCTGCCCACCCCCACTAACCACTGGTACTTATATGAGACCAGCAATCATTGCTGAGTGTCAAGAATTAATCTTCTCAAAAATGAGCATCAAGATACTCACATGGAAAACTTTTCTGACTCTCTTTTGTGTCATTTTTGGGGAAAATATTTGGGGAAATCTCAAATTTACACCAGACTTCCTTCATATGGGATGCATGCCATAGTTCCATCCATTGAAAATACACTGTAACAGGTTTATGCCTAGGTCCATCACACCTCATGTATAGACTCACTATGAACTATGTGATATTTAATGGACTATAACTATGTGATATTTAATGGACTATTAACACATAAATACCATGTTATGACATGTGTCCGTCGAGAACATATTTGAGTATATATCAGATGGAAATAGAACCACCCCTGTGCCCCCTCACCCCCTGCTGATACCTACTGAGCACTCCCAAACACCAACAGGACCAACCAGTTTGGGCTACACTGCCCCACCTCAGCTGTCATTTCCACCTGGCTCACCTACACACAAGACCTGTCTCCAAAACTGAGGGTAACAGTGGGTAAGCATAAATTTGCCATTTTTCACCATTTTCTATTCATTATGACATGCAAAGGTCACCATTTTCTTGCTGCTCTATTCATAAGGGCACTTACAATCCTAAATAGGAAATGGCACTAGTATCTCAATATTACCAATGGCATTGTACCTTGTTGTGTGCAATATTCATGAATGCTAATTCAAGCACTTTACCAGCATTTGCAATGATCCATAAAAGAAATCCTAAGTACTTGACTGGATCTTTATTTGCAATAATATGTGATATTGTACATCTGAAGGCATGATTGCAAACCTATACATGTAATTGTGTGGCCACTGGCTGTGTTCAGAAATAGCCCTCCTTATTGCAGCTGCATACTACTACTATACAACTAAGTGTCAGAGGCAGTCAGACCCCTTCCCAATCCAGGTCATAGTGGGCCCACCTTGTGTACTGATTACCTTACCTCTTATACAGTGTACCCATTCCCAGCCAGCCTAATTTGGGTAACTCACACAAGCACCTAGCAGAAGGTGACTTTACTTGTATGCAGGGTTGTTGTAGATTGCAACACTCATGGTCAGATTCCCCTTCTGTCCCAGTATATTTACATGTCTGTATATGTGTCCACACTCACATCCATCTATGTACATACATTCCCTTTTATCCACATACACTCACATGCCTCATGTCCACATGCACCCTCCGCCATGAATATGACCTTAGCTGTCGGCTTGGCGTTAAACAACCATTACTCACTCTCACTCCACATGCACCCCCTCACACATCCACATCCTCTCCATGTCCACATCCCCTCTAAGTGCACACACACCTCCCTCTATATACACACCCACCTCCCACTGTGTCCACATCCACCTCCCTCTATGTCCACACCCCCCTCTCTCTGTGTCCACACTTAACTCCCTATATGTCCACACCCATCTACCTCTGTGTCCACTCGCCATGAATATGACCTTAGCTGTCGAAATGGCGTTAAACCTCTATTACTCACTCACTCACTCACCTCTGTGTCCACACACACCTCCCTCTGTGTCCACACCCACCTCTCTCTATGTCAACACCCAGTTCCCTCTGTGGTCACACCCACTTCCCTCTGCGTTTACACCCTACTACAGTGGCCCACAAGGGTCAAATTGAAGTTGAAGTAAAGAGTTGACTTTCACAAAAAAAGTCCAAAACCAATATTAATGTTCATAGTCAATTTCATTTCATTGCTGTCAAACTGTCAAGGTGTCAACTCATGAAAACCAACTTGTGACAGGTATCTTTTAGCATTGCATGGTGCGCTCTATGTCTTTCTATATGAACAAAGTTTATACCAGCCACTACTGGGTAGCTATCGGTTCCCTCACACAATAACTGATGGTTCCACACCAAGTAGTTGGTGGTTCCAGCATCCTGTAACTGGTGGTTCCCACCCACTGTAACTGCGGTTCCACACCTATCCGCTACTGGCACTGGATCCCATACCAAGTAGCTGCTGGTTCCCACACCCAGCACTTGGTGGTTCCCATGCACATTAGTTGCTGTTTCCTGTACCCAGTACATGCTGGTTCCCACATCCAGTAGCTGCTGGTTCCCATATAAAATGGTTCCTAACCCAAGTAGCTGCTGGATCCCACACCCTTGCTGGTTCTTGCACCCAGTACCTGCTGGCTTTCACATAGAGTAGCTGGTAGTGGTTCCCACATCCATTAGGTGCTGGTTCCTGCACCCACTTCCTGCTGGTTCCCAAATAGAGTGCCTGCTGGTTCCTACATCAGGTAATTGCGAGTTCTCAAAAGAGTAGCTGTCAAAATAAGTCAATTGGGTCAGGATAGGTCAAATTAGGTCAAATATGTTGAAAATAGGTCATATTGGTCAAAAGTATGTCTATTCGGGTAGCATAGGTCAAATTATGTCAAATATGGTGAAAATAGGCCAAATTGGTCAAAAGCAGGTCAATTAGGGTAGGATAGGACAAATTAGAGTAAATATGGTGAAAATAGGTCAAATTGGTCAAAAGTATGTCTATTCGGGTAGCATAGGTCAAATTATGTCAAATATGGTGAAAATAGGCCAAATTGGTCAAAAGCAGGTCAAGTAGGGTAGGATAGGACAAATAAGAGTAAATATGTTGAAAATAGGTCAAATTGGTCAAAAGTAGGTCAATAAGGTCAGGATAGGTGAAATTAAGTCAAATAGGGTGAAATTAGGTCTAAGTGATAAAAAGTAGGTCGATAAGGGTAGGATAGGTCAAATTAGGTCAAATATGCTGAAAAAATATGTCAAATTGGTAAAAAACAGGTCAAATAGGGTAGGATAGGACAAATTAGAGTAAATATGGTGGAATTAGGTCAAATTGGTCAGAAAAAGATAAATAATGTCAGGATAGTTCAAATTAAGTCAAATAGAGTGAAAATAGGTCTAATTGGTAAAAAGTAGGTCAATAAGGGTAGGATAGGTCAAATTAGGTCAAATATGGTGAAAACCAGTCAAATTGGTCAGAAATAGGTCGATAAGGTCAAAGTAAATCAAATTAGGTCAAACATGGTGAAAATAGGTCGAATTGGTCAAAAGTAGGTAAATTAGGTCAGGATGGGTCAATTAAGGTCATATATAGTGAAAACAGGTCATATTGATCAAAAGTAGGTCAATTAGGTCCAATAAGGTCAGGATAGATCAAATATGGTTGAAATAGATCAAATTGGTCAAAAGTAGGTCAATTTTGCAAAATGTAGGGTATGATAGGTGAAGTAAGGTCAAATATGCTGGAAATAGGTTAAAGTAGGTCATTTAGGTCAAATTATGTCGAAATTTGTCAAAATAAGGTCGACTATGGCTATTTTTGACCAATCTGACCTACTTTGACTATATTTGACCTAATATGACCCATTCTAACCTACTTTGACCTAATCATGCTCTTTTTGACTGTTTTGACCTATTTTAAGATATTTGACCTAATTTGAACTATCCTTACCTAATTGACCTTCTTTTGAACAATTTTACCTATTTTCACCATTATTTGACCTAATTTGACCTATCTTAGCCTGATTTGACCTACTGACCTACCTTTGACCAATTTGACCATATTTGACCTGATTTAACCTCCTTGACCCACCTTTAACCAAATTGACTTATTTTCGCCATATTTGACCTACCTTAGCCTACTTTGACCTACTGGACCTAATTTTGACCAATGTGATCTATTCTTACCACTGTTGACCTAATTTGATAGAATTTGACCTGATTGACCCATTTTCAACCAATTTGACATAATTTATCCTAGTCTGACCTAATTTCATTCAATTTTACCTACTTGGAACCAATTTGACCTATTTCGACAAATTTTAACTATCTTGACTGCTTATGACCTAGTTTCACGCATCTTTCCCAATTTGCCCACTTTTGACTTATATGACCTTTTTCATCCAGAATTTATCCAGATCACTCTTTTGCTACTAGGTATGGGAACCGGTAGCTACTCTATATCGGAACCAGCAGCTACTGGATATGGGAACAAGTAGCTACTGTATGGGAACCAACAGCTACTGTTTTCAGAACTAGCAGCTACCTGATGTGGGAACCAGCAGGCACTCTATTTGGGAACCAGCAGGTAGTGAGTGCAGGAACCAGCAGCTAATGGATGTGGGAACCACTACCAGTTACTCTATGTGAAAGCCAGCAGGTATTGGGTACAAGAACCAGCAAGGGTGTGGGATCCAGCAACTACTTGGGTTAGAAACCATTTTATATGGGAACCAGCAGCTACCTGATGTGGGAAGCAGTAGCTACTGTATGTGGGAACCAGCATGTACTGGGTACAGGAAACAGCAACTAATGTGTATGGGACTACCAAGTGCTGGGTGTGGGAACCAGCAGCTACTTGGTATGGGATCCAGTATCAGTAGCTGATTGGTGTGGAAACACCAGTTACAGTGGGTGGGAACCACCAGTTATGGGATGCTGGAACCAGCAGCTTCTTGGTATGGAACCATCAGTTATTGTGTGAGGGAACCAATAGCTACCCAGTAGTTGCTGGTATAGACATATATAAAAAGACATAGAGTGTACCATGCAAAGCCTGTCACAAGTGGGTTTGCATTCATGAGTTGACACCTTGACAGCAATGAAATGAAATTGACTTTGAACATTGATTTTGCTTTTGGACTTTTTTTGTGAAAGTCAACTCTTTGCTCCAACCTCAATTTGACCCTTGTGGGCCACTGTACCCACCTCCTTCTGTGTCCACACCCACCTCCCTCTATGTCCACACCCATTTTCCTCTGTGTCTACACCCACCTCCCTCTGTATCCACACCCATCTCCCTCTGTGTCCACACCTGCCCTCCCTCTATCTTCCTACCCATCCCCACTATGTCCACACCCAAAGCTCTCTGTCCACACCCACCTCCCTCTGTGTCCACTCTCATGTCCCTCTATGTCCACACCCACCTCCCTCTATGTCCACACCCATTTTCCTCTGTGTCTACACCCACCTCCCTCTGTATCCACACCCATCTCCCTCTGTGTCCACACCTGCCCTCCCTCTATCTTCCTACCCATCCCCACTATGTCCACACCCAAAGCTCTCTGTCCACACCCACCTCCCTCTGTGTCCACTCTCATGTCCCTCTATGTTCACACCCACCTCCCTCTATGTTCACACCCACCTCCCTCTATGTCCACACCCACCCTCTTCTATGTCCACACCCACTTACCTCTTTGTCCACAACCACTGACCTCTTTGTTCACACACACCTCACTCTTTGTACACACCAAACTCCCTCTATGTCAACACCCACCTCCCTCTATGTCCACACCCACCTCCTTCTGTGTCCACACCCCCACCTCCCTCTATGTCCACACCCATCTCCCTCTGTATCCACTCTCACCTGCCTCTATGTCCACACCCACCTCCCTCTGTGTCCACACCCACTTACCTCTTTATCCACACCCCACCTCCCTCTGTGTCAACACCCACCTCCCTCTGTGTCCACTCTCACATTTCTCTATGTTCACACCCACCTCCCTCTATGTTCACACCCACCTCCCTCTATGTCCACACCTACCTCCCTTTGTGTCCACTCTCACCCCCCTCTATGTCTACATAAACCTCCCTCTTTTTCCACACCAACTGCCTTCTGTGTCCACTCTCACCTCTCTCTATGGCCACATACACATCCCTCTTTGTCCACACCCATCTCCCTCTTTGTCCACTCTCACCTTCCTCTATGCCCACATTCACATCCCTCTGTGTTCACACCCACCTCCCTCTATGTCCACACTCACATCCCTTTGTGTCCACTCTCATCCCCCTCTATTTCCACATACATCTCCCTCTCTGTCCACACCCACTGCCCTCTTTGTCCACTGTCCCCTCCCTCTATGTCCACATCCATTTCCCTCTGTGTCCTCACCCACCTCCCTCTATGTCCACACCCACCTCCCTCTATGTCCACACCCACTTACCTCTTTGTCCACACCCACTTACCTTTTTGTCCACACCCACTCACCTCTATGTCCACACCCACCTCCCTCTATCTTCCTACACATCCCCATTATGTCCACAACCACCTCCCTCAGTGTCCACACCCACCTCGCCCTGTGTCCACACCTACCTCCTTCTGTTTGGTTTGGCATAACCTAGTGAGTAATGGATATATCATTTGTCTTTATAGGTGCATGAAGTTGGACTAATGAAGACCTGGAGGCAACATCCTACTAAGTGGTTCAAGAGGACAACACGTTCTACTCCATATGATTTTTTCAAAATTTTCAAAGGTTCTCTAAAATTGTTATTTGACATGTATGCACATATTTGCCAATGATTTTTTCTGATATCCCAAGCAGGAAATGAACATTTCTAACACCCACCAGTGAAAACCCAGCAAAGAATAATTGCTTTTCAGTGACCATGATCACTGAATGGTTGATAGTATGGAGAAACAATGAATTTCTACAACATGCTTGGCAAAGTCCTAGATTTTTTTTTTGGTTTTTGTGGCCCATAGCCTTTAACCATTACAGCTATGTAATAATGCTATCCGTAGTATCAAGCACATCTAACAAACTGTGAACAGGTCAGCTTGACTCGTACACCTGGCCTTCAGAACTGGTCATATGGCCATAGCACTGAGACACACACAGAGGACCTGCCCTCCCCCACTTGGCCCTTCATAGGATGTGTTACAGTTACTGATTCTTAATATTTATGGGTCTTTTTGGGAAAACAAACCAATGCATTAAGTTGACCTTTGGGTAAGATGACTAGGATGCACTTACCTGAAAACTATACACACATTGCAATTAGATCTTAATCTCTTGTTGTACATGTTAAATCATGTAATTTACATACCAATCATAGGAGCATTCCATATAGTCATCTAACAATATCCTATCTAATATATTCTAATATATTGAGGAGCTTCTACTCATGGTGTAGTCACCTAACCATGTGTTGACAATGTCTGCCTGCAGCTAACCACCCTGTGACATCACAGAGGCCTAACTGTAACACACCCTAATGGCCAAGACTTTGACAGCTCTCATACCCCCTCCTCCACAGTAGGGCCGCACACACCTCTTAACCCTTCAAGGGCCTCTGATGCATTAATGCATCATGTCCATTGGACATCATGATGCACCAATGTATGAAGTGCATATTAGGAGTACAAAGTGACATGGCATTGGTTAATTGGAGTCTTAGAATGGAAAACAAGCAAGTCATTCCCATATTAGGAGCCCAGTCACATAGTATTGTTATATTTGGAGCAGTTACTGCTACAAATACACATGTTGCAGACTGGTAATACCTACACAGCCGTTGTTCTGTTTACTGGTGTCTATTTTTACACATCCCAGGTCACTTCAGGTACATACAGAGTGATTGGTGGTTTTGGGTTTTAGGTATTTAACACAAGGCGATCCTGGATAGTCATTGGTAGGTGTCACACGCTGCTATTTTACAGGCTGGGTTTATATGTATACATGTTTATTTTAGTAATTGTTAATGTGGGTTAGAGTTTTAGCACAAGGTGATCCTGGACAGTCAGCAGTACCGGGGTAGGCATCGCACACTGCTATGTACAGGCTGGTTCTATATTTTAGTGGTTGGTAAGGTGGGATTAGAGTCTGCATGCTCTCCAACACTTAATTGGAGCATTATGCCGACCCTTTTGCAGTGTGTGTATCAACTCATATGGTCGTCATGATGCATGAATGTAGCATCATGATGACCGATGGGCATGATGCATTAATGCATTAGTGGTCCTTCAAGGGATGTAATGGTTGGTGAGTTGGGATGTAGTGGTTCAGGTTGGTGAGTTGATGCATTTGATGCATGGCCATCAAAATTTATATGATGCCAAACTATAGTCCATCCCTGATTACTTGTCACTTGTACATATAATAACTGCAACCTATAGTCCATACTTAACACATGTAAACAGATTCATTTCCCTTGGACTATGGGCAGAAGGAGGGGTCAGCTAGTGCTGGAGGAATGGATAGGCTTGTAGCTTACTGCCAGTGGGGGACCCATTCATATTTTTGAGATACAGAACCTTTAATATTATATAGGATTATGCAGTAATTTGTCACATTATTCCCCATATTCATATCCAAAAGTTGACACATTTTTTCATAACTTCCTGAGCACTTAGATTATAAGCATATCTTTGTAATGAATGAAGTATCAACATATAGTCCAAGTGGTAACACATTTGACTCTATATCAAGAGATCTTGGGTTCTATTTTATGCCAGGGAATGTAAGAACATCTGTGAGCCAGCAAGCAGAAATGAGGGTTCCTGCAGGACTTAGTACCTGTTTTAGCCACCAGGGGGCACTACTATGGGCTAGAATAGGAAGAATATGCCTAAAACTGCTATAGGCTACTTTTTTATGGACAATCCAATGATTTTTTTTTATAAAACATTCTATTTTGGGGGGAAAGGGTCCATATTTGGCATTAAAAAGAATGTTTTTGGGCCAAAATAGGCATTTTTGTTGATTTCTGTTGCCATGGAAACATTATTTTCATTCTAAATAAGAAAATCGATGATCCCATTTGAAGGAACATTTCATAAGGTCCACTATGGTGTAAACAGAATGAAAATACCATTTCTACATCGAAAGTTATGTGCAAAAGAATGAAAATTTATGCTTATTTAGCTAATTAGCATAAATTATGCTAATTACAGATGTATCTCATGACCAATGGGACTTATGGTTTATTGACATTCACAAAATGGTCATACCTACCCATATTTAGCAAGCCATTCCTCCAAAACTAACAGGAGTATCTTCTCATGCAATATATCACTGTAAAGCTAGTGATCTGAAATTTAAAGTTGACTTCTAGCATGGAGCACCCTTTCTCCTTGCCTCTACACATCTATACAAATATTTTGGGAACATTTCGATTTTCTTTTTTTTTAATTTGGCTACCATAAAACGTTTTTTAATGTTTGTCAACATTTTTTTATCATCCAATTGATGTTTCTGGGACAAACCCCCTCTCTATCAAACGGTTTTTACTAACCCTGTTATTAAGCTATACTATCATAGAAAGTGTTTGTCTGAAATATAGACAGATTGCAACCCCTCTTTTCCCTCTCCTGCAAAACTTGAAATATGCAGATACAACCTTGTTGCACTGAGGCAACGACATATGGATGAAAATCAATATGAAAAGCAAATGCTGTCATTCACTGTTAGTATCAAAGACACACAAAAACAATCTATTATCCAATAATTTGTAATACACTAATGAGGTTTATTATATAGAAGTCATTATACCCAATTTACAAATTGATATTCATGTAGTAGATTAATTTGTTATCATTCCATAATAAAACTGATTTAAACTAAAACTTTCCCAAAAATATTATTTAGATGACTTGTTTTAAGATAAGTGGAATTTTTATCAGTGGTCTTATGCATTGGTCATTTGAATTTGTGTAGAAAAGTAATTTTTGTTTAATTTAAATTTATTTTGAATACTTTGCAAATTTTGAGGGGCCCAGATAAACTTCCTTTATAATTGAGGCTGGTGCCCCTTTTCCTATGCCCCTGATTCATGTTCCACTTGAAATAACTACTACCCACACATTCACTTTAACTCACGGGCATGTACTTTTGTTTTCTTTATGCAGGTAGTCAATTGCAACACAGGAGCTTGATGAAATCTGCTAGATAGCACATATTAAGAGAGGTACTCCAGAGAAGAGGGCTGGCTGAAAAACAGCACAGTGGTGCCACCCATATGATATTTTTATTGCTGTCATAGATGTTCTGTCAGAAATAAGATACATTAAGTATGGCTATTTAGGGAAACCAAACTTTGAGAGGCTTGCATTGTTGATTCCTGGATTCATCACGCCTTTTTTGGTAGATTTGAATAAAAAGATTCAGACATGCAGTCTTGAATTCTAAACAAAGGAAAATGCAGTTACAATACCCTGTCTATAAGGTGCACCCCACATTTAAGGCACACTCAGACCTTTCTAATATGATAAAAGGATATGTAAATGTTTATTCTAATCAATGGATCTTCAAAATTCAAGAACCAATAGCCATCCCAGTGCTTCCTTCACCCACCTTTACCACTGAATGTGGATGGGGGAATATTGCAGAGACTTTGGGGGAAAATTTACTCCCAGAGAGAAAATGTACTCCCAGTTTTGCTGCATCTAGAAGATGCACCAAAGGGCAATTCTTGCATATAAGACATGCCATATACATGGTGTATTACAGTATAATATTGCAAAGGCATTTTATGCTATGTTCCTGCCCCCTGGTGGCCAAGACTAGAACTTCAAATCCTCTATGTAAGAATGTATGGTAGTAATAGCAGTGTAGATGTAAGGGTAAATGGTTTTCCATGTTAAAAATCAATCATCAAATTGAGATCACACCTTTCAGTGTTATATTGCATAAGAAAATACTCCTGATAATTTGAGAGAAATAGCTTGCTAGATATGAACCCATGAGTATTTATAACCATATCCCCAATCTCAAAACCATATCCCCAATGGCAAAACACTGGATAACCCTATGGTAGATTCATAAATAAATATCTCATAAACTAGCATGGGACCCTATGCTAGTTTATAAGACTGCTTTCTTTGTACTATTAGAAAGAGAAAGTAATTACAAACATCTGGTGAAAATTTAGCTACTTTTAGCCTATGGGCGCCATCCACCTTCCCCATTTATTGCCCCCATTCTAGATGTATTTATTACCCAAATAAAGGCTCAAATCAAAATATAAGTCAATGTGTCTAGTTTTGTGTGAATCTCTATATTGCTCAGAATCTATCAATCGAAATGATGGCATTTCAAGGCTAGATCTACATCAAAGACAAATACAATGAAGAAAGTCTCATCATAAGAATACAAACTATCGATTTCAAATCTTAAATTGAGGTTAGAAGTGGGGGTTATTTGCAAAAGCATTTTCAATATTCCCGTGATATCACGTGAATTTACTGTCATTTCACGTGATCCCGTGATATCACGTGAATTTCTGCTCACAGAATCCCGTGAATTCACGTGTAAAATTCACGGGAATTCACGGGAACGACACCAGTTCAACACGTGATTTTACTGGTGAATTCACGTGAATTTGTTTCAAGGGTGGTAGTGCAGATCTCTCTATTTTAAACAAGGCAGGTGACCTTTCAGACTAATGTGGTGAGTGCAAGTACTTAGGTGAAGCAGTGCACGACTTGTTTAGAAAAGAGGGCACATACTCACAGCTCTTTTTACAATAGGAGCAACACCCTCCTGAGATAACAGACATTCGGACTGGTTATCTGACAATTTCCGTAGGCCCGGCAGATATGTCGGCAAAAGCTCATGTCCGATGAGTTTTTGTATTGACTGCCTTGATATCTCATATCTGAGACGTATTCTGAGTATAAAGCGCACATTTTTATAAGGTGCACCCTGCACATGAACTTGAATGTGAATTTGAAAGGTAAGACAGAAAACAGTGAAAGGTAAGACAGAAAACAGTACTGTTGTAAGAAATAAGTTATCAATCACCTTAAGTTCTTGATAGAGCTACCAAACTATTCCATTAACCAATAAGAAAATCATCTTCATTCACTGCAGATTCCTTAGAGTGTATTACTGGAACCCACCATGCCGGCTGCTATCAGTGTTTGCTATCTCTCCAGGTAGTAGATCAAGTAATGGAGGACCAACTGATTAAACCTCAATTATGCACCAGGGGTCCATCCTCGTTTGGCCACCTTATTATGGTAGATTAGAATGTTGATAAGCCCTTACTTGAATGAAAGAGGCTTCATTTGTAGGAGCTTTCCCGAACAGCAATAACTAAAGTGAATTTGAATATTGTTATAATGTTACGACTTAAATTAGGGGAGCAATACATTCTCTTCTCATTATCTGGAGAATCTGTAGGGTAAGCATAATCTTTGGTAGTATCCTGTCTGTATAAATAGTGCCTTTTTTGCCAGACTCATTCTCAACAGCATTCTTCTAAGAATATGGCATTCAGTGTTCTTCTGCGATATTTGCAACCCTCTGAATCCTTAGGTGTTCATGAATACAGTAAGTATTCTTCTGTTTCATTCTTTCAGTAGACATTAAAAATCAATATACTTAAATAGAGATAGTAGCTACAGAGGATCTTTGGGCTGTAGATTTTATTTACATACATACTTATGAGAATGGTGCAACTTTATATGTTATGAACTTTTATTTCTGAACAAATAATGAAAAGATATTTTGAAAGTGTCAGTTTATAGGACTGGCAGGACAATACAACAATTTGGTACAATGAGGGTACGGTAACAAACAATGAATAATTTTTTCATTTTATTCCTAGTACACTGTGGTTATTGTTAATTTCTTTGAAAATGAAAGACTGTTTCGTCGCCTTAGTGCAAGAAGGTTGTAACTGACATTTTGGCAAAATTTCTATTTCAACATCCATTGACCGCTATCTACTAGTACCTACTGTGAACGTACTGAAGCTCTGTCTATGGTATGTGTGCGTACAGACCCACTGCAATGTTGCTGTATCCACTTTGTTCAATATAATAACTGGAACACTTCTCTTGCCTCTCCTGTAAAACATGAAAAATGCAGATATAACCTTCTTGCACTAAGGAGGCGACGGCTTTTAAGCATAAACTTTAAAGGAGCTCTGAATCGGCTACGTCCGCCACAGTGCTAACGTCGGCCGACGTAGGTCCTCGATTCAGAGCGCCTTTAAGTACTGTGGCGAAATATCACATATCATGTCTGACAATATAGACACATACATATTTTACCTTGAACTCAGGTGAAAATAAGTTTTAATTCTAGCTTCGTGATAAAAATCAAGCAATTTCACGCGTATAATCAGTATTTTTCTTATGATATTTTACACAAGACTAGATGTCACATAGATTTCAAGGTCTGACATTCAATAGGTACTGGTCGATTAAGGAACTAGAACGTATACTTTTATTTTCCTGCAAATGTTCAAAATTACACACACAGCATAATCAGTATTAATGCCTATCTACTGATGAATGAAATATTCTAAAATGTCTTTAGTAATATTTGATGAATTAAAAAGAAAATCCTTGAATTTAACCATCAGCTAAATTATATACTAATTACCTTTGTAATCAAACAGAAGATTCTCTCATGGCGGTGCCAAAAATTGGTTTGGACTAAAGTATTCTGAGACCTTTTTTTGTGCCAGTATGACTTCTTTTTTTTTACTGTCTCAATGTATGTCAGTATAGGTGACACAAACAAACAATCTACAGGTCGAAAAAAGTACAAATGATCGAAATATTTGAAGGATAAACAAAGAATTGAAGTATAGGAAATGCCACTGGTATGCTTCAGATCAGGTACAGCCAGGACCTAGAATAATTATAAATGGCTGTACGAAGAGAGAACCGCTCATACTCACATTGTATATCTACACTATGAGAAGTTACCGTACCGACTTCGGATATATGCCTCGTTATGCAAACAAAACACGACCAGAAACTGCTGTTAACCCTGTGTATTGCCTGGCACCACGAGCCACACCATCTACTAAGTACGTCCATCTCGGAGTCTCAGAGTCTACTCTGTAATACTACTTAAGCTACACCTGCTGGATGCTTTTGCTTGGGATCAGAGTCCTGAAACCTGGAGATTTAGCCAGCCAACATCTAGGATGGTTATGGCTCTGACTGGGTTCCTCAGTCTTGCCACCGTATTACTGCTGAAGTGTAATGAACTTACACCCAGTTTTATCAATCTAACATGACATAGTTTCAAAAGAACTGCTATTTTTTTCATTAGATTTTATTTTCTTACATCTTGAAGGATAAAATCATTATTTTAACCTCTAGATCAATTTTTCTGAGGAATTAGCTAGGTTTTATAAATGGGAATGCTCATCTGAATATAATGATATCATATCTTTTTGCATGATCAGTGTCCAAATCTGCTTGGAACTCAATATCCCTTATCAGAACATAGGCTTCAAATCGTCGATAAAACCCACTATGTGCGGCTCATAGTGACCTACATTCTCAGCCCATATTGTAAATACACAACAACCCCAATCAGCTCTATACACAACTAGCACATTGCTAGTACTAAGGAAATAAGCTAGGTGGCTTATGTAGTCGGGGGCTAATTCATCATTTGGCCTCTTTGTGTAGTCTAGATTGACAACCTGCCAATTAATTACTATCCATGGGATTTTTCTATAAATTATATGTATGAATTCTCCATATCAACAGCTTAAGTAGATGGTCTAGAAATAGATTAATTATTTAAAATAAAAGAGCAATAGGTCATTGAAATTTCTGTTGAATACCACAGATGAGCCAATCAGGCCATTGTCTCCATATCAGGGTTATCACCTTATTTCACACCTCAAACACTGGAGGGGTACTGTGGGTGATTAAGATAAGATGCAGAATGCAGCTTATTAGACTTATCACTGACCATTGTTCTGAAGGCTGATAAGAAATTTACCCAGAATGCCCTGCTCTGGAATCGGGGGCCTAACCAAGATGGCGGCCTCCATAGCCTAATATGCTAATGTCCTATAGGATTGTACTTACATGAACTCCTAGTGTATAGTACCCGCAAAATAAGCAATCCACTGTAAAACTGGTTCGCTGGGCTGAGAGTGTACATTAGTGCCTTATTGCTATGACTACTCTGCTATAACCTGTATGATGATGACATAGGGACCGATCGTAGGGGTATCTCTGTGACAGCATGACTCTCATTTAGGGTAACCAAATTATCAGTAAATTTTCAGGTCGTCAGTTATATTGAAAATAAGCCACTCTTCTTTTATGTCAAGCTGAATACTGAGGGTCCATTCACAATGCACTCAGCCCCCGTATTGCATGCCAGTGTTGAACAACACGTGCCAATTCCACATGAGGACATTCCCAGGTAGCAAGGATACATTGGGCCAATGTCGGCTTATATTGGGCCAAGCATAGACAAGCATGGTCTAATGCTCCATTGCTGATTGGGTTGTTGCCAAGATCACACGATCAAAACATTCAAAGGTCACAGGTGATGCAGGACAAGCGAATGAGAGTTTTCTTGGATAGATAAGGATAAATAATCATATCAGAAGTGACAAAGCACCTTAACATAAAGCCAGTCTTTGGCTCCTTAGTAGTTTCCTTTCGTGGATTTGGCCCAATTGGCCCATATCCACTTGTGAAGAAATAGTCACCAAAGACTGATCACCGTTCACCTTCTCTTGTACCTCTACTCTTATACACCAACTGCCAGCAGTGTAAGTTACTTACACAGGCCTGATGAAGGCTGCTCAGGTGAGCCTCTACCTGTCCTACCCCCCCCCCACACACACACACTCACCCTACCTGCCCCAGTAGCTGCTATATGCGGCGGCCGGGGGCGCGCAGGTCGCACGGTTCCCAGGAGTATAGAGTTGCTCTCAGAGCTGCTCCGGGGAAAAATGCTCCAGGAGCAATCAGGCCATAATTTACCTCAGCAGGTGAAGGGTGGGTGAGGAGGGTGCAAGGAGAAGGCAGGTAACAGGGGTGTAGGAACTAACCTTTTATTTGATGTTAACCCTTTAAAGGCAGTCTTGCCATCACTTCATTGACAGATCATGACAACCGATGGGTATGATGCATTCCTGCATCAGCGGCCCTTTAAGGTTTAAGAGGGAGTTCTACTGCAGATTTGTATGAGAAGACTCAGAAGGGTCATTCTTCACAAGGATATGCAGAAACTGAAGCTCATTCTGCATGGTCCCATTCTCCACGATGACATTATCAAAATAGCCTCGAAACCTTGAACAAACAGTGATCTTTGGGAGGGATTTTTCTGCGACTTTAGGTCACGAGCTATAGGCTCTGCCTCATGTAATCCTGCTTTGAGCCTCATGAAGAAAGACTCAGTTTGGAGCTTTTCTCGTGAACCTCTGTCTTTCTACTTCATGTTAAGAACGTGCGTGTGGATAGTGGGGGTAAGATGGTTCATAAATTCACTTGTCTTGATAGGCTATTTAGTGATTGTTCTGTGGATCCGAAATGAACTTGTCTTGACTTTTCAAGGCAGGTGTGACCGGGATGAAAACAAATATATATTCCAAGTCAAAAGTGTTTCTGACTTTCTATTGGGATCCTTTAACAACTTGATTTTAAGACAAGTTTGATCAGACCTTGGTTTAAATACACATTAATCAGGTGCTTTTGATGTGAGGCCCCCGTGCTTAAAAAAGAACCAATTATGATATGTATTGTTTGTTTATCCTAATTCTAATAGTTTGTATGCATAAATCTTCGTCGCTTTAATATGTAGGAGGCAGGGGGTAGAAGATGTAGTGGGGGACCTCAGAAGAAAAATGAATCTGTGTGAAGATAGACGAGGGAGGTGAAGGAAGAAGTGTATAGCCTATGGTATGTGTAGCAGTTTCTCCATACCCTACAATAACACTGTACATTTTGAGGAAAGGTATACCAGTGTAGTGTTCTACCCCTCGATGTTCAATCGAATCTTTCGATAAACAACGAAGAACAACTATTCAGGTTCCAGTTAAAACTTTATTGTCTAATAACACATAGGCATCAGCCGTTCTCGATCACAGTTACAGGTGGCAGAGTTTGAACTCTATAACAGGTTCGACACTAGGCCTTCTAGTGTCTACAGTTGATATTCCACATACACCTCCTCTGTGCAGCAGCACAGAGGAGTACTAGAATATGGTAGCCGGGCAGCCGCCAACCATCGCTCACGATGGTCAGTCGGGGCTGGACTGACCCTGAGGAAGGCCGTACAACGGCCTTATATACACTGGAGTTGAGGGCCACGTGACCAAGTGGTGACGTGGCGCCGGACTCCAGCGCCCCCAGGCGTCGGGTAATAGAGGTGCTCTCGATGTCGCCCACGAGGACCACGAAGGTACCTCGAAGACGACGCGGGACCACCACACCAGTGATAATACGTGATGAAGGCAGATTGTGTGTGTGTTTATGGGGGGGGGGGGTGCCTAAAGGACGGGGTGTCTAAGGTCATGTGTATTGCTTTGATCAAAGTTTACTCGATTTTCTTCCAAATACAAATGAACGTGCGGGGACATCTTACATCCGCCTAACATCTAGATCATTGTATTGAAAAATAATAATTTGAGATGAATTTTCCCTTGTTCTCACCACTCACCATTGAGTCTACTTTTTTGCAGGTGACCCCGATAAGGGAGTGGTAATTTTTTAACAACAGGGGGGGGGGGGGGGGTTGGTGGGCTTGGGGGTGGGGGAATTTTAGACCACTCCAAGGGGGGGGACAAAAAAAAATTCGCCCCTTTTGAGTGAAAAAGCCCATGTGTGACTATAGAATAAAAGGGGGGGCGGAAAAGTTTCAGACCCCTCGGAGGGGGGGACGGAAAGATTTTCGCCGCGCACACACGGAATTTCACCAACCCCCCTGTTGTTAAAAAGTGACCACTCCCTAAGGTCAACCATAGCTGAAGGGATGATCACAATATACATGAGACAACTTCCTCTTATTACCATCAACATTGTTCTACGCATGTAAGACATTTACTATGTGTAAATAAGTTTTAAGAAGAACCTGAATTTGAACTGAAGTTGGTTTTATGTGACATTAATTTAAATTTTTTCATAAGTCTGTCGCGTAGCATTAAGGCACAGAATATAGAAGTTAGCCATCGTTGTCTCATGCAATAACCTAAATAAAAGTAAATAGTCTTGCATTAATCAAGTTAATTTACATTTTGTAAAAAATAGTAGGCAATGCGAAAAGCTTGTATGGGTGTAAACTGACGCCCTATTTCAGTCTTGGAACAAGATACCACTATGCTCTCATCCTCTCACACAGCCTGATGATTAAATTTACCGTATAAATATCACAGTAGCACAAACGTTGATATAATCCCCCCCCCCCCCCAATACAATGTAGGAGATTAACCTGTACTTGTCCTTGAGTTATAAGGCACATTCGACAAAAAATATTCTGCCATAAAATGATAAACGATAGCTGACCAACAATCTCATACACAACTAGAAGTAATTGGTTTGCAAGTGCGTGTTCCTATGTACACGTTCACACATATTGAAACATGCTATCTAGTTATATATATATATATATATATATATATATATATATATATATATATATATATATATATATATATATATATATATATATAATTATATAACTTCTACACTCTTCAGATCAGAAGCAGAATCCATCAGTTCTGGAATGCTTTAGGGAAAAAGACCTCGGCGCCAGGAGTGAACCCCGGGGTAAGTTTCAGAACAGGCAAAGATTTGCCCCTCATTTTCCGTCTCAAACGATCATCTATTGTACGATTTGTCCATTAGGATTATGATACCAACTCCACTATAATTAACTCTTCAGAAAAAGAATATCAGGTTTTTCAAAACCATAGTAGAAATATAACAATTATATACACATATGTACACAACCCCTTACAGGGTTGTTTATATCCAGAGATAGAGCCTACGATTAATTCAGATTCTATGATCGTAGTGGTATTAAGGTGATAGTAGAGCTATTTGGTAATAGTAAGTTGTTTTGAAATAGACCCCTGTATGGGCTGCATAATACAATTTCATGTAGAGAGTAATGCGATTTAGGGGAAGTATCGTCTATCATAAGCTCAATAATTCTCTTCCAGAATATACGCAGGAGGTTTACCTAACTTTATCTATTTTTGGTATACACTTCTAAAACATTATCTTATTCAGCAGATAGGTAGGAAGAATTAAGGGTCTCGGTTGGAAGGGGGTGCTCGAATAATATAATTTTAAACAGGCCTATGTATATTGGAGCTTCCGAGAGGGAGGCGGGAGGGGGGGGGGTTCCCATTTCATTATTCCCGGTAGCAGAACCCTGATTGCTAGGGACATGGGAAAGGGTTAAATTGTATAGGCAATGATTTACAACAAAAGTAAACTTTTGCTGTTTTCTTTTCTAATATTGAGATAAGAACATAATGTGTCAAGTATGAGATGCAAGTTCTTAATATATTTCAGAATTTGTAATGCATTTTACTGTAGGATGATTAGATCTTTTCTGGTAAGGGTTTTAACAACTTTAACTATTACATTTCCTATTTGACATTCATATCAATAGGAAGATAAGGCTGATAAGGGCCGCGCTGGTGGAAATGCCGTCTCTGTTGCGCCAAAGAATACGACAGTGACTGTACATAAAAAGAAGGGTCCTGATATTTTGATATTTCTCCTGCCCACTTACAATAAGGGAGTGATAATAAATTAACAACGGGGGGGGGGGGGCTGGTGGGTTTGAGGGGGGGTCAGAATTTTTGCAACCCCTTGACTGGGGGCGGGGTCAGAACTTTTTCAATCCCTCAGATGGGAGGTCAAAATAATTTCACCTGTTTTCGGGGGAAAACCCCGCACATTACTATAGGTTAAAAGGGCAAGTTCACACACGATTTTCGGCTCTTATAGGAGGGGTAAAAAGATTTTTCTACCCTTGAGACGGGGGGTTGAAATGTTTTTTGCACGTCCATGCATAAACCCACCAGCCCCCCCCCTTTTTTTTTAAGTGATCACTCCCTAAATCCAATGTCACCTGCTCAAAATTTGCCTTCTACACTCCGAATTCGATGAATTGAAAATCCTAGTTCACAGGAGTCATACCGAGTGAAGTGAGAGGGTAGACGGGGGGTAAGGCCGGGTGTAGGGGAAGAATACAGGCCCTGAGTCGGTCTCCTCTCCTCCAGGTGTGGCGGCCTGATGACGACGATAAAGTACGGCTACAAAGGGAAGGCACAGAAGGACTGGATGCCAGAAGGCTTTTGCAAAAAGACTGGGAGGTGTATTCTTACCCTATGGAGGCCTAGTGGAGCCGCCATTTTGAATTTCGCTGGTTGAGGTAAAACCCATTGATGACAAATACCATGATAGGTACCTTGTCCCTGGTTAACACCCACTTCCAGGGACATGCTGTTCCCATCTTATCAGTTCTTATCAGTGTGTGTCGCCGGAACCAGCTCCAGACCAGCTAGTGGCCAATAGCTAACTCACCTTTCAGTTCCCCACCATTCTCCACCCAGTAAAGCCACTTTCCACCTTCTACTCTAATGGAATTAACAGCCTCTCAATTAGACTGTGTAGAGAAAAGTTTTGGGACTAGTTTCACCTAAACGTTTCCCATAGTAGGTAGGCCAGGGAATTGGAGGAAGGAACAAGCCGGAAATTGGTTCACTTATTCAGAACCACATAGATGACCATTACCTTTTGGCAACACAACAGAAAATTGATTCCCTGAGGTTAGTCAGTTCTGTTTAGAGAATGGCACCTCTGGTGCCCAAAATTCAATTCCTATCCTTTCACAACACCTTCCCGGTCTCTGCACTCTGTGTGCGATATTGACATTCACGCTCGTTCAAAAAAAAAAGAAGAAAAAATGGCTTTCCCGCTAGGATCAGGAAAAGCCCGGCACAAACAGTATGGATCGGACGCGGACTGGACACAGACTGGACGCTAATCCAGTCCCGTCTGTGCTGTTTGCGAGAATTTCAGACGCAGACCGGACAGAGATTCAGTGTCCAGTCTGAGTCTGCAAGAAATCTGGAATATCAAACAATGTTAGATATTCACGGACGCATCACAGACAGTCCGTGGAATGGTAGGCTGATAACAGTGGGAATTTCTCACAGACTGGGACAGGAGGGGGTTGCAGACTGGACACAGACTACCACCCTAATCTAACCACAATCTGGTCTGCGTCCGATCTGCGTCGGGTCCGAGTGCGGTTTGTATGTTTGCGCCGGCCTAGAGGGGAGTCGTTTTAATAACTCTGCTGATTTTTGAAAGAATGGGGGTTTAAGGGACATCATTTCAGCTATATAATTGGAAGGAGAATTTGTTTCAACCTTACCTGCTGATTTAGATAGGCGGTGGAACAGGGGGCAGGGGGCCAGGGCCCCTCAACTTTGAAGTAGTGGAGGGGGTGGCAAAGTATGTTTTGCCTCCTCCCCCCAAACCTTTTAGATAATTAGGGAAATTAGGCCTCAGATTGCACTAAATACAGCAAAATCAAGGTACAATTCCAGACTTTTCTGGGGCGTTCGGCCCCAAGATGGAAATTCATATCTCTACCAAATTATCACCCCCTACATTCCTCCGCTGCTGATCTATACAACTTTGTTCGCGCTCCTTTATCCATATATAGGCACAGTAGAACACGGTACGTGTAAACCCATGCTCATGCGAATCAAGTGTTGCAAGAAGAGACAACATTTTGAAGAAAAATGGGTTTTTATTTCACCAAAAAAGGGCATTTTCTCTCTAAATATCCATGGAGAAGTGTAGGTAGGTGTAAGGAGGAAAGCTACCCTCTTATGACAGAAACCCAGTGTATACGCAATGTTTGTCTCCTTGCAGACCTTTTGGTCTGATGATCGATTTCAGGCCTGGAGTGATTTTGGCAGGACTCAATACCTCAAAATTTGTATTTGTCCAGAAAGAAATAATGAAAAAAACCCAATAAATTACTCACTATTTTAATCATCTAACTCTGTCCCAGCAAATTGTCGTTATCTGTCGCCATGATTGGTCATCAATGGTGACTCCTTTCTGAGTGATAACTCACTGCGTCATCTTTCGCCACTGTGTGTCAGTCTCACATGGCATGGCAATTTATCACAACAGTCACCAACATGATCTCACTCACTGCGTGAGTATGTGCCACCCCTTGTCATCCCTCACAAAGCATGGTGACTTATCACCACCATCGCCAACATGGATCTAACTCACTGCGTGAGTATGTGCCACTGCCTGTCAACTCTCACTCAGAATGGCGGCTTATCACAAGCATCGCCAACATGGATCTGACTCACTGTGTGATTATGTACCACTCCCGTGCCACTGGCATCAACTCTCACACATAATGGCGACTTATCACTACCATTGCCAACATTGGTCTCACTCAATGCGTGAACTTGTGTCACTCCATGTCAATGCTCTCTAAGGATTGCATCATCTGTCACTCACTCTCACTCAGAATGACAACTTATCACCACCATTGCCAGCCTTTGTCTCACTCAATGCGTGAATTTGTGTCACTCCAAGTCAATGCTCTCTGAGGATTGCATCATCTGTCACTCACTCTCACTCACAGTGGCAACTTATCACCACCATTGCCAAAGGTGTTGAGACAGCACCACTGTTCCACATGTAGCCTATCTAGGAAGTGTGGGCATGAAGTATAAGTCCAATACGTATCAAATGTGCTTTGTTTCACACTGATTTCCATGTAATACTTCAGAGTTGAATCAAACAAGATTATATAGAGAGAATATCCATTGAATTTAGATAGAGGTATCTCTAAAATGAAAGCAACTATCCATAAACACCTTTTCTCTGGTTACAGGAAAAATACATAGGGAAATATCAACATGAACACCTTGTCTGTGGTTAGAGGGAAGATACATATGGCAATACCTTCTCTGGCAAAACATACTTTGATCTGGCAGATGTGAGGCTGCATGATTACCAATGTCGATGATCATGAGCTTTTCATCTAACAAGGTGAGTGATCACCAGCGTCGCCATCACTGGTGAGTCTGATTGATCACCACTCTCGCCATCCATGGTGAACCTGCGCTATGACGTGGTGCGCGTTTCATCTAGCGAGGTGAGTGATCAACCGCCTTGCCATCCCTGGTGAGTGTGAGTCATCACGATCCTCGCCAACCGTGGTGAACATGCGCTATGGCATGGTGTGCGTTTCATCTAGCGAGGTGAGTGATCACTCATGTCGCCATCCCTGGTGAGTGTGGGTGATCAAGATCCTCACCATCTGTGGTGAACCTGTGCTATCAAGAGGTACGCGTTTTATCTAGCGAGGTGACTGATCACAATCCTTGCCATCCGTGGTGAATGTGCATTATGACGTGGTGTGCGTCTCATCTAGCGAAGTGAGTGATCACTCATGTCGCCATCCCTGGTGAGGATGAGTGATCACTCATGTCGCCATCCCTGGTGAGGATGAGTGATCACGATCCTCGCCATCCCTGGTGAACATGTGCTATGACGAGGTGCATGTTTCATCTAGCGAGGTGAGTGATCACCCGCGTCGCCATCCCTGGTGAGTCTAAGTGATCACCATCCTTGCCATCTGAGGTGAGGCCATGTGATCACCACCATTGCTATTCCTGGTGATCTTGTGCTATAGCGACGTCGTGTTCCATCTAGCGACATGTGTGAGCCACTTCACACAGGTTGGCGAGGAGTCACAACAATTTGCTGGGGTAGATCTAAACATTAATAGAGAATAATGGCTTTTGTTTTAGACTGTAAAAACCTTAATAATAGTTCGATTTGCAAGCCATGCCATGAAAACCAAAATGAGGTCAATTTGTCCGGCCGGCCGGCAATCCCCACTGGCCCAGCATTGACTTTGCTGGTAAAAGGCAATGTCCGACAAGTTTTCGTATTGACTGGAGACCACTGGAATATTAAAGTGCCATTTATTGAGTTGAAATCAAGGAGTTTAAAAAGTATCCTTGTTGAAATCGAGGGGTTCGACTGTGATGTGGATGGGGTGCTTTAAGATCGCCCCAATTTTTTTTTTTTTTACACTCATCCCCAACAATGAATATTTTAGCAAGCTCTTGCGGTCCCATGTGCAGGGGGCGTGAAAATGTTAGCCTCCTCTTTGAACCATATGGTAATGCATGGACTTTTTAGGTTTCTTGTGTGTTTCTGTGGGTTTTTTTTGGGAGGGGTTCTTTAGTTGTTTTTTTTTGGTTTTTTTTGTTGCTAAAAGTGGGCATTTTTCTTATAGGAAAAAGAAAACAAATTGTTCAAGGTAATTTTGGACCCTGGTCTGAATGACACATGTGCTCATTAAAGACAGGATAGTGTGGTTAATCTATAGATCTGTACTATATAATATAATATAGTCTTTGTCCTGGGAATAGAACGGGTTCAATTAGAGTTATTCGGATCAGAGCTGAAGGTAAATAGGCACCAGACAACTCCTACACAATGGGGACAGAGACCATAGTGAGTGACCCATCCTAACAAAGTGGTACTGAAGTCGCACAATTAGAAGCCTAGATATAGGCTTCTCAAGTGGTATAGTGTCAAAAATATCAGATTTTTTAAAATTGATATTTTAGCATTTTTCTAACCTATGGGTAGATATCTTTCAGAATCCTTGCCTACTAAACTGAATTTAAGCCCCAAATGCCTAGAAGACATAGCCATAGTTTTCTTGGTTATATAGAATTACATGGGAATTATATAGGATTCATTATTATATGTTTAAAATGTCAATTATCTCAGTTTAATCGATTTTTAATTCATCCGACTAAATTTACCGATGGAGGATCCTTAGAGAACCACCTGGTTCAAATATGCAAGTGTTATATAGCAAATGAAAGCTCTTGATGAGCTGTAAATGAATATGCCAATAACTAAACATTTTGTATGTGCGACTTCCGTACCATTTTGTAAGGATGGGTCACTGAAAGAAATTAGTTCAATTTGTGCTACCAAGAATAGACCTAATAAAGGAGACAGGTGAGAAGGGGGGCGGGGAAGAGTAATTATAAATGAGTCAGAATTCTCTGCACTGCACAGAGTGTCATGTATTAAGTATGGGATAGAGACTTTTATGGGACTTCTACAGGATATAGACACCCGGTGTAGGAGGGCGTCTATATATGGGTCAGACCACCTAAACCCACTGTCTACAGGGTTTTATAGTACCTGATGAAGGAGACATTGGGTTAAGGTGGTCTAACCTACTTAGAATACGATGCTTTTATGACCCAGGTTTCTATCGCATATAGACACCCTCAACTGCAATCCAGATTTACAACCATTGTGTTGTATGGAATACAATAAAAGTCTCTATCCAACTTAGAAACTTGAGGCTTTTATGGCATATAGACGACCCCCACATAAAGCTCTCTCATTGGTCAGTTCAAACATCCAGTTTTAAGACTAAAGGCTGGTTAGCTACACCGCGGTGTACTTTACTGCACTCTGCACAGAGTGTCCTATGGTACTTTGATAAATGAGGCTGGTACAGGGAACTTTATTATCTACATTTGAGACCATTCTCCACTTTTTTTTTAAATCGTGATTAGAAGAGTATTCGTTTATACACTGGATGTTTGAGCTAGCCTCATGTTAATTATCAAGTTAAGGGATTTCCTTTTAATACTTTTCATTTTATAGTAGTTGGAACTTGTGAAATTTTCCATTCATTTATTTGAATTACGGTGCTTTACCGATATTTGGAATTTAATGTCACCCTGAGATGATTCTGTCTAGATTTGGAGTAGACCATAAAATTTTATCTTTGTTAGACCCTTGCTTCAAGGGGTATAGGTTCCCTATACTATCCTTGCTTGGTTTGCCTTGATATACACATGTAAATAAACCCTACCACGAACAGAAGAGGAGAACGACAAGAAATTATTTGCTTCATTTTCAAACATTGGTTCTTTATTCATATGTCGGGTTGATGCACAGTATTACAGTAATATGTTTATTATTCTTCGTCTGGACCACAACAGTGTGAAAACACCTCATAAAATGAGATAAAAATATTGACATTTTTATGATGTCCAACCATTGCATAGACCATGGTACAGTACCCAATGTGATTCAGAGTAGTGTTGTTGCTCGTTGTCTTCTTTGTAGTAGTAGTAGTTGTATACAACCTGCATCATCTGCTGTGTATTGGCTAGCATGGCTACAGACAGACTTATCTGTGGATGGAGGACAATATAGTAGAAGTATTGTAGTGTCTCTACAGGAATTAACTACATATCTCAGTGGTTAGCTAGTAGGCGGCAGGCCCTGCTGCCTGGGCGGTAAACGCGTCGTCTTTCATCCTCGGCTTCAGCTGCTGCTACTCTTTGTACAGTTTTTACTCTTTAATGGTTTTACTGCTACCTTTGTACACTTTGTATGTAATGCTGTACAGCCTCATCACCAACCACCTAAATCCTGTGGATGACTGATGAATGACCACCACCAACACTTGTTGTCACTGCATTTACTTTTGCTTCAAATTGCTTAAATTCAAATGTTCATGCAGTGTGTATTTCTACAGGCTCTTGCTGCCCTCTCACCCCTACCTGGGCCTGGACTCATCTGAGAGAAGCCCTGCTGTCCCCGGGTAAGGCGCAGACACAGGCGGAGGTTGGCAGTCTAACCTGATACCTAGTAAAAGTTGCAGCTCCTGCTGCTACCAGTTCTAACCTGCTATACAAGGCGCATCATCATCAAAGTTAAATCGCCTCACTTTTACCATGGCCGTTGCAATCGGGAGCTCTGTTCTGCAGTAGTAGTGAGTGATGTGGATGTAATAGTAGTAGTAGTAGTAGCATTTAGTGTGCTTTTATTTATTACTTATTTTGTACTCATGATAATAACCACAGTTATTATTACAATGGGGTGTGTGTAGTTGGTCATGTCTTAACATATCATCCTTAGCACTCACCTATTTTTGAGGGCCACCTGCCCATACACACCAATGCTCTGTACACTAACATTGCTTTGGCACATTGTTGTAGATGAAAGGTAAATGAAGATTCTCTGAAAACTACCACCACTAGGTACATCAGTTATTATTATTATTGTTACATATGTATAGTTTATCATACGGCCCGCGAGCATCATCCACCGACTGGCACATATTTATTATTACACCATCATTTTGTACTATATAGTCAAAGTATATATAACGCAGGGTGTTTGATGGCCTCCACAGGAGTGGCATCCGCAACAAACCCCTTATCAACCAGCAAACAATCCACTCAGATAAGAGCGACGTATTTAACAATCATCATCATCAAGTATGGAAAAATGGAGTCCCAGTTATGACTGAAATTTTGGAAGATTGCTTCAATTGCTTCTCAGATACCCAGTTCATCAATCATCAAGTATGAAAACAAACGACAATTAACAGTACGACGACGGTGATAACTTCCTACTACATACACCGCTGAACATGGGCGGTGCTATAACAGATGACTGCTTCTTTGCCTTCGCTCTTCATCGCTCTCTTCACATCCTCACTTTATACTGACTTACTCTCTTGCTCTCTTATTTCTCCTAGTAAATTTGTAATTTATTCTCTCATGGTTAAAATCTTCAATCTAGCTGTGACCTCTATGTCATATGTGAGTGTACAAGGAATGTTTGCCTTGGTATTTTGGAGACTGGCATTGGAGGCGCCTTCTACCCAATCTATACTACGCTCGTCTGACTCGTACTGGAGTACAGCCCACCTGATATCAAACATATACAAAGATCTTTACACATTGTGGGGGTATAATTCCTGCCATACTGCCGGTCGACAATGCATGGAGAGACAGTCGGACACAGTTTGACACTAGATGGCACTGCCAGCGACTACCAACAATGGGGTTTGGGTGAGGGCGATAATCACCCGACTCTTTTTGTATTACTTTCTACTACTTGGTCCTCAAAGAGTATAATAATAACATCAGTAACGAATGTCTTTTTTTTTACTGCTGACTCCTCCATCTTCAAAACACAGAGTCTCCACACTCTGCCGGAGTGATAATTATTAACATTCTCATAATTACTCTCATCATAATCTAATTCATTTTCCCCTAGTTCATTGTGACAACGGTTCGAGGAGCACGCTAACAGTGCTAATATACTAACACGCGACAGGCTGAAATAGCCCTATATAATATGCAGACCCTCGCAGTGCAACCAAGTGGCAACTCCTTTTTTACCACTCCACTTGCTGCCGGCCAGCAAACAATAGGCAATGTATACAGGACAAGCTGGTAAAATAGTGCATGGCATTTGGTATATGTGTCCATGATATGGGTATCATTTTTCAACGTCTTCATCAATCATGTCATAATATTATTTATTACAATATTTCTTCACCTTTATTATGATTGATATACAAACCACACTCTCTGATAGAGAACATTGTTGGAGCATTGTACATAACAGATATGTTGTCATTTTGACCTACATTCACATAGTTATCTACGACAAGTGTACTACGACAGTCTACTGTATCACTAACAACTACAGGTAGTTTTGTTTTGTTTCGCATGTAGCCTATATGCAGCTGTACAATGGGCAGGCCCAATCAAACAAGTATACAGAAGACGAAAAAGCAATAAGTGAAAAATAAAAAATAACACAGCCCCTGTTTTACAAAATTAAAAACAGGTATTTTCTTCGTAAGAACAAATGGTTTGGTAAGAACCCGCATTGTAGCCTGCCGGGGTAATGAGACAGGATGTTTGTCAAAAAAAAAGGGGAAAAAAATATAATATAAGTTAAGGTACACAAAAGTCACCTTAATATACGTACACTTGTGTATGGATGTGTGTACGTATGTGAAACCTTAAAGTACTGAGACAAGGTTTGCTTTGTTTTCTATCTAGCCTGTGCAAGTCTGGCCTAGGGGTGACACTTTATACAATGGTGCGAACTAAGCTAAAAAGTTTGGACGTCATACACAAAGACAAAGTTTAGCAACAATATTGCCTTTCGTTTGGTTCAAATCTCTTCTAAATGACAAATGCAGCACTGTGTCCTCCCTTGCTCATGTAGGTAGGTATGACATAAGGCTTCCCTTAAAACTTAGTCTGTAGGATAACAAATCACTACCGGTGTCTACAGAATAGTAAAAGCCTGCCTCTAAAATTGCTAGCGTTGGCACTGTTAAATCCAGTGTAAAGGCTGGTGCAACGGCTAGCTTCGTATCGTAGTAGTCAATAATCACAATGATTCATTCCTGTAAAATTTAAATTTTAAAAACACTGCCAGAGAGTGCCTTTGTGTATAAAATCCTACTTTGGTTTTACTCTATTTTATAAATATCAGTACAAGCCTGCAACAATATATTGGTTTCAAAGGCCATAAATACAAGTACTGGCGGCACGTGGCCCCAAATTAATTACGTAGTAAATACTCCAGCTGACATAAAATATATAACCACAAACAGGGTAAATAGTCCAAATGTACATAGTTGACATATTGCTTTACAATCCATTTGTTTTAACTTATTGGAGTGACTTTCCCTCCGTTCGTAACAAGTTATCCTACCTAATAATAGTCAATACAGATACTTTGACATATCCCGTATGTGCATTATCCCATACATACAAGGCGGCTTGAAAAATAGGCCCGCTTGTCGCCCAATGCCTGAATGGATCTAGGGACCCTACCAACTGCTAACATGGCTTCTTCAACGTTTAGTATTTCTGGTCGATATTTATTATCTGCACCATTCTCTCTGTAACAACCTAGCTACAACAGCCTAATTAAACTTGGACCTGGTGATTACTTCCTGTCATGAGGTCATCAGGGTCATGGCTAAAAAGGATGTGAGGTCATATGACGTCATACGACCCTGACGGTGAGGGTGACCCCGCCCTGCGGATTTCCCCTGTGAACCGGCTGGCAACTGGTGAATATAGACCAAGAGTAACTTCAACTAAAACATCATTCTTTTCATATATATATATAGTTGTATATATATATATATATATATATATATATATATATATATATATATATATATATATATATATAGGTATGTAGAAGATTTTAGTAGGGTGAGAATTTTTCGCTATTTACCACAGATACTGATATGAAAAAAATAGAGCAACCGTGATGAGACTGTGTTCTTTTTGGTCATCAACTTAAGAAATGGGGAACAGGCCAAGAAAAAAAATCAAAACAGAAAAATAAGAGGAAAAGAAAAAAGCCTACAATGACTACACTGGTTATATACTACTAGGCTTAGACTACATGTATACGTTTTGGCCCATAGGGCTGGGGCTCGAGACAACGTCAAGTCATCTCGCCGATATAAGAGAACTACACAATCTACTACACATTACTATATCTACCACAGGACTCTGTACACAGTTATATATATATATATATCATCTTGGGACGTTCCTCACACATTTTTTGTTTTGTTTATATCATGGGGAGTATATAATGTTCAAAGATCAACACTGTCATGAAATAAAAACAAATCAAAATAAGTATGTCAGTTTTAAACAGAATGATGCAACACACTATCATGATATAACTCCAAGTAGTGACTTTACATGCTGTGACGGGACAGTCAATATGTAGGTTTGGTTCCACAGTTAAAATACATTGTATAATATAACTTGGATAATAAGCATTCCTATAAAATGTCTCCACTGGACATATACATTTATATATATCCCTGTATATATATATGGAGGACGACTTAGAGGCAGTCGTATTACGGTTGCCGCTCTCTTTTAGAAGATTTGTCGGAGGCATTATCTGGCCTTTGCCACAATGCCGTGATGTCGAAGCCCATTTGTGCATGCTTTTATGACGTTATCAGAGGCCAGGACTAGACCAGCGTCCTACAAAGTAGAAACTCCACACACTTGTTCCCTTTGTTTCTCCCTGCCTCGCTCTATCTACTCATGAATCCCTGCAAATCAAAGAATGGAGAAAACAAACGTTAGTTTTGAGAGGTTACGATTGAAAAGTGACAAGACCACATCATGAACAGATTTGGGTTCTGCCAATCTGGCATCTTCAGGCAACCACCCCTCCTTGTTGTGGGTCATCCAAATAAAAACCCTTGCATAGCTGGAGAGCTTGTCTGCTAATACGGTTCTCTCAGTATCAAATTCTGATTGAAATTCACATGTATGTTTGAAATATTATATTGGTTGCTGTTCTCTTTTTCTTTTTCTTTTTTGATCATCAGACTTGAAAGTAAAAACAAGGAGTGCTACCAAACTGCAGCAGTCATATGTATATTGCGTTCATTTTCTTACTAAAAGCCAGAAGGTACTAGTTTGAGAACAACTGCATCTGCATGGAATCTTTTTTTTTTGTGTCAAACTCTGGAGTCTCTATGCAATTATTGGGTGAGTCGTAAAGCATGCAAATTGCAAACGGTCTAAAATACATTTAGCAATGTCGAATGATGAAGACACCTAAGTACAAACTACTGTAGCAATAGGTAAGGAGTGAATCTACTGATATGTATGCCTAAGGTATAAACAAGTTAAATTTATGTTTAGTACAGTGACACATCATATGAATGGACACTTTGTCAACAGCAAGCAAGGTTGGTGCAATGATATGCAGGAGGGGCATGGGTTCTGTCAATAATTTGACTATGGTTAGCCAGTTATACAAGGGAAACAATGTATTCAGGCTATTGAGGTTTCCCATAATACACTCTGTTCGTGGAGGTTTCCTGTTAATTACCATAAGTAGGTCAGTCACATGACCAATGCCATTGGCCAGAGCAGGTCACGTGACTGACCTAATTATGGTAATTAACAGGAAACCTCCACGAACAGAGTGTGTTATGGGAAACCTCAATAGCCTGAATGGTATGTTCACTCATGTGGTCCTCCTTTGAAACCTGCGATATTTTAGTTCTTATGAAGCTATAAAAACCATATCATTCTTTCAGGGTAGCTAATAACCAGATGGAATCGATCTGTTTGAGGAATTTTTTTGTTTGTTTTTGAGGCGATCATTTTCTAACAAATTGGACAGGGAGTGAGTATAAAATGCGGAACCAGTACCTCGCAAATGGCGTTTGTCACACGGGGACAGGCGCTCAGTGGAAGCCGTTTTGGAAAGCCGTGGGAATCAACGTACCCTGCAGGGAACCAATCACAAACAGCCACACATATTAATCAACCAATCACGGACAGCGATACATGCTCAGTGCTCTGCCTGGCTCAAGAAACCAGGTTAGAAGTGGCAAAGCTCCATCTCCTTTTTCAGGGAATTTTTTTTTTTCATATTTTCTATTGTGGCAGGGGAAGTTAAGGGGGGTACAAAGTCTTAAACTGTGGAAAGTATGCTATTAATTTCTGAGGTGTGGTTGGGGTAATGGGTAAAATAGGTACCTAGTGACTGAACACATTATGCAAGAAAGTGGAGAGAGCGTTGCCAAGAACAGGAATGAGAATGTCATAAATTAAAAGCTGACAGCATTAAATCGGGTTTGCTTTAAACCGTTAACATTTGTAAATATAAACTATTAGTGCTAGGACTGGGAATAATCACAGAGATGTCCTCCCGCTGAGACTATTGCAATGACGGAAAGAATTCCTAGGACTAGAGATAAGAGTGATATATTCATACTGTGACAATTAGTCTTAAAGTGGGCAATACAGTTACCACCAATCATGCAAATTAACAATGTTCTTATGCAAATCAACTAAAACAGTGCATGCATTAACACCATATATATGGTGTTGGTTAAGTACCTAGAGGTGGGACTAATACCTCATCACAAGAATGCCAATAAAGACAAATTATTTCTTCCCAGCATCTTAAACCTCACCATCCCAATGCTTAGAAGCGATACGAATTGGGGATATTATCTATACGGTAGGTGGGTCTACACAGTAGGGGATGCTTCTTTTATCATCTATATGTACTTTGACATTTTCTGGTGGGGTTAATACGTGTATTATACATGCATAGTGAGATACGTACATTCATTGCAGAGTATGACTGATAATCCTCTAGGTTTGAATCAGGGAAACACCCGAAAACACCCGGTGCAGATCGCTAAGATAGTAATGGAAAAATTGCACAGGTTTGGGTCATGTTCAAGAAACACAGGTGACGTATTACAAAAAGACTAGCATATTAACAGTCTGGACGATGTGCCACCAGCCCAGCAGCGATCCCGCCTCTCGGCCTCCCGCTGAATGATAAAAAAAATAGTTTGGCTCTTCATTTTTTTAAAAAAGATTTGTGACTCATACTTTTTATTTAATTTGAAGTCATCATATGTTGCTGCCACCTGCGCGGAGTCCTCACACTGCAGAAGATCCACATTTCCTTTTTTTTTGTGTTCAGACTTGAATGGGTGTTTTTCTGCACCATAGATATTTGCATTACCCACATCAACTCCTTTAAATACTGTCTTTCTTGGCATTCTGCACAACAGATTTACTTGGTGGGTCATTACCCGGTGGATTCAGCCACTCAATACTATTAAGTATATGGTACCGCGCCAATGTTAGCCTACTAGAAACACACAAGTGCACCGGCAAATGGCTAACAAGAGACTGACCCTGGTGTCATAGCAAACTTGCCAACAAGCTAGCAGTTTTTGAGTTAAGTACCAAAGGGACAGTATAGTATTTCCAACACCAAAACACAATTTTGACATACCACACAAGCCTAAATAGGTAATTTCTTGGAGCATGCACTAGTTGAGTAGATTTGTGTAATGTATGGTGAGGGACTGGCTGCAGGCTCATTATACAACCACCTACATCAGCAGAACACACAACACCACACCGAAATATAGCCAACGTCGTTAACGCCGACACGCCAAATTTGGAATATATATGTAGATTATCAACAAAAAATGGACATCGATTGAGATAGGTGAAATTCTTTGGTTTGTTTTAAGTGTGATGTAACACCGCAAACAGTGGCAGCAACTTTGCACATTTTTGAGCAGGTAAGTAGAAAGGGTATCCCGTGAGAGGGCCGATGGACTATCTGCTTGCCTGCCGACATGTATGTGTGAGGTAACTGTAGTTTAAACATCAAGCCAAGATGCAAACGCACACACACACACACACACATACTAAGTTGTTTAGAATGGTTTATGTTTAGTTTCCAGAAAATAAACAAATAGCCTTGTTCACTGAAGCATGAAATATTTGTTTCGCAAGAGGCCAGGGATAGCTGTCCGACTGTGGAGGTGCTATTACGATACTGGTACTGGTTTGATGGTTATACTGACAGTATTAAAATGGTGTGAGACCAACAGGTAGAATTAATATGATCAATTTGCATATAAATAATAATGCATATATGTTATTGGTAGAAGCTACGGCTTATGACGTTTGGGTACATGGAAGTAAGTTAGGTCTCACGGCACAAACTAAGTGTAGGTACACCACTACTCCACCTACAGGGCTGTATCTGAACTAGGTGCTGGAACAACAATCAACACAAAGAGCAAGTCCAACAAAAAGGTTTCTGGGTATGGTCGATTATTAATTGAATTAATAATCGTCCCCCGAAAACTGTCAAAAACAAACAAAGCGCCTTCTTGTGATTTGAGTCAGGGTGTCAATGAGCAAATTTTTTTTTGTCAAGCAATATCAGTATTAATTCTGCTCAAATAAAAACAATCTCCACTATCAAACAAAAGGTGCAGAAGTCCTGACTCTAATCACACTTTACATTGTCACTGTGTGTGTAATTTCTAGACCTACACTATATCCGAACCAGTGCAGTGTTTATGCTAGCAATAACACAGGAAGGCATTTTTTTTCAATGGAGATAAAAATCATTTAGGACTTTGTTCTTTAACTGTGGAGAGGGAGGGAGTGTGGTGTAGTTGCTAGGTATGTTATCATTACTATTATGGGATGGTACTTACAATACTGGCGAAGCCGGATGGCTGTGGGGAAGCTGCCTGGACGTAACCTATGTTATCCTGGCTGGAGTTGTACATATCGAGTGCACCTGGGCTGTTGGCGGGTGGGAAGCCGCGGGAGTTGGCCGGTGATGTGGGAGGGCCATAGGACTGGCCGTAGCTGTTCATGACTGAAAGAACACCCCCAGATGTCACCACTGACCGAGCCAACGGGCAAGGTGGGGGGAGGAACGACATGAGTGAAACGCAGCCAGTACACCAACACACTGCTAATACAACCACCACCAATGCTACTGTATGAAGACAGCCTATAGTCCACCAAAAACATCAAACCCTAAATTTGTAGCAAGTAAAATTTTTAAAAATTGATTTTTATCATAAAAATTACTATATTTTCACAAAATAGTTTCAGATTTTTCTCCCAAAAAACAAAAAAAAACAAGATAATTATTATTAAGACCTCATTAAATCATTTATTTCAGCCAAAAGTTGAAAGCAATGAGAAGAAAATGCTTGTTTTGGTGGATTACTGGCTTCTGTAAGACTATTGCTAGTACATATGGTGTAAAAATGCTGATAAAGGGAATTAGCCTTCAGACAATGGTCTATAGCTCTATTCTAAAGCACCTACAATGGCAGTTACAAGTACAGCAGTAAGATATGTAAAAGCATAAAAAAATTTTGTTATGTCTTTGATTCCTCATTTCTCACATCTGAACCCCACTTCCTCCCACCAAAAAAAATATTGAAAAAAAAAAGAAATCTACCAAATCTAGAGCAAATGGTTGCCCAGACTGACAGCGAGGGATGTGAGCAAATAAAGGATGTAACTCATGTACAAAACTTGGAAATAGTTGTTGCCATGTATATACTAGAAATATCTACACTGTAATTGGTTCACTAGAGTAGGGAACTATATACCTCTCTAACGTAATTGGGTACATGGGGTCACTCAGAAAATGTCAATCTGCTAGTATATTGAACAAACTTAAGTCTATTCTATGAAGTTGATATATACAGTGTATTCTAAACTTCATTTAACAGCTACCCCCTCATCTTTCCTCGAGCAGATGAGAAATTTAGGATATTCATTTCTTTGTTATTCCTATACATAATGTGGAACTATTGCATTTTCCTGTACTATTTGATGTATAAAAGGACCATCTTGTCACATGATCTCACCTGGTACCATTTTGGTGGGATAGCCCATTTCTGCTGCTGCTGCAAGTTACGATAGAAAAGGCGAATAATTATTTTGGGTGTCGTTTACTAAGACGCTAATGAAAATGATGAATTCTAGTCTATATGGACTGTCTACACCTGGGCTACCGTACTGACATTGGGTCTCCCTTGCATCTTACTATGAATTGGACATACTTATTTTATTGTGCTACTGTGCCTATTCTATAGAAGAATAAAGATCTAATGATCTCTTTCTCCAACAATGGTTCCTTTTCATTGTTGTGTAACCTATTCTTTTTTGTGGGTTGGAATTGAGCAGAGAATCTCTGGTTTTGATTTTGAATTTTTAAATTAGAAAATTATATTTGATATCTTTTAAAATCAGGTGTCTGATTCAGTCCAGCAAATCTGTGTGAACCAGTGGGAATTTGCTTGAGAGTCTGGTGTAGAGTGATGGAAAAAAACTCATGATGCCCAAGAGAACGCATATCAGTCTGGGGTCTTGACTGTTCTTCAAAAGGCAATTTGGAATATGGCATATAGTACTTTGGAGAAAAAATTGCAGTACCCAAAATTAGCAAAAAGTAAATAAATGTGATAAAAAGGGCAAATATCTAAGTTGAAATATGTTATCTATAGAAATTGTGTCCATAATGATGGTTTCAGTTGTAAGCCTTGTGAAAAAAAAGGCATTTAACAAGAGGAATTAAAAAGCAATTTTGTGCAAACTTAATATAATCTACAAGCATAGGTGAAACATAGCACTGTCAGGTACCAGAAGCATGTGAATTGTGTAAAAGGTACACAAGTTGCCATTTGGATATATAAGGATGGGTAGGGATGATTAAATATGGGTTTTCATCACTTGGGGGGATTTCGGATAGGTTGGCCATATATTGGGGGAAAATTAGGGAAACGGGGTTTCAGTGAAACGGGTCTATGTATGTAGCACAGATGCATAGAGCACCGTAACAAACAATGTATATGATATAACTGTTAAACATCAGGCTCTAGTATGTCATAGTACACCATGCGTGTTGGATATATATCCGTATCTATATATTAAAGTGTAACGATATGCCCACTTGCTCATAGTATCACAATAAACACACAAGTTAGGTGGGGATAGGAAGCGATACACAATGTCATATAGTAGTACAGGCTCAACTTGTCAAACTAATCCTCCAACTACTTAATACTTAATGAAACAACACTCTATTCTCTAAGTCCATAGCAAGCGGTGGCCAAGGGGCCAATAGCACCGGTATAAGTGGGAACCTTGTTAATACTCAGCTACTGCTAGTAAGACGCCAACTACATACATAGTAGAGAGAGCATCCCGCTAAGGTAAGCCAAGAAGGACGTAAAATTCTGCTTTACAACACCAAAAGAACTAGTCAAAAATTGAAATTGAGTGAAAAAATCTGATCCTCCTATGCTAAGAGCAAAGCCTGGGTGATGATTTGTTTTGTTTTTTTTTCAATTTTTCACTATCCCTTGATAATTCTTTTTTTCAAATTAGAAAAAACTTCCCTGAAACTTTCCCATATTTTTTTTTTTCAATCTTCCTCCTCATTTTAGATTTCGTTCCATTAATACAAAAATTTACACGAAGGGCTTTTGACCATTTTTGGTTAAAATTTGTTCCCATTTGTTCTTGATGTTGGTTGACCATGATGATTGGTATAAGGTAACAGTACCTGCGGCGGCAGCGCGCTGTGTGGTATATTGGTCTCTGTGCCCCATGGGGGAGCTGCTCAGAGCCATTGGTGAAGGCTCACTCCGAGGCAATCCACCTGTGCCCGGTGTACCGGCCGCATAGTCAGCATAGTAGGCGGCCGCAGCAGCAGCCGCAGCCGCCGAGATCTGTCGCTCTGCAGTACCAGGGGTGGGGGCGGGTAAGTAACCATACCCGGGAAAGCCTGAGAGTAGTAGTAGTAATAACGTAGTAATATGAGCAGCTAACCCTCAGTCAGTTGAAGGGGAAGGGGTTTATGCATGAAAGGCAGCCTGTAGTGCAATAGGTCACCACCAAAAGAGGCCAGGGGAATTTTAAGGACTCACAAATTTGGAATTTGGGGGCAGGGAGATGTTGGCTGTTGGTAGATTGAGGGAAAACTTTGGTTATCTATGTTCCCCTCACTTATAATATTGTGTCCATACATCTGCCAGTAGTTTTGTGTTGCTGGTGGTACACATATTCTCTCCTGGTTCAAATATCCTGAATCTCCATTTCCAAGAATATTTTTTTCTTGATAACATTGCCTTTCCATACTGTTCTCTTCCCAATTCAGCTCATCCTTTTTGACATTGCTGTAAACAGCCCTCCTCTTCAGGCTTTACTGTAGCCTTGTGGGCCTCCTCATAGGCTCAGTCAATAGGCCTCTGCACTAAAGCCTATGGGTAAAAGGCCAGAGCAGAAATCCTAAAGGCACATCTGGGAACTGACTCGACTTCCTACGCTGCACAACGGACTTGTACGCATCGCACACTGCTTTACTTCTTAATCATGGCTTGCGTGATTATCACACACTTAAAAACCCAAATAGATGGTCAACAACCACAAAATATTGAGGCCAAAATTGTTTTGCGGTTTTGCCGTGGGAGGGTATGTGAGAAACAAAACGCTTACTTCTACGGACAACGACAAAGCAGTAAGAGCACGCCTAGAGCACTTCCATGGAAAGTTGGAAGGTTCCAAGCGCTACTTAGTCTTTTTAAACTACATACTTATCAATTTTTACAAGATTAATTGAAGCAAAAAGTAGTAAAATAACATAATATGTAAAAAAAAAAAGAAAAAAAAAGTTATATAATGGAGTATTAGAAAGATGGTACATGCAGAAATATGTAGATAATATATATATAGTCATATGTATATGTGTATATATAGAAAGCATCTAATCATCTACAAGCAGTCTGGATTCTGAGAGTGCGCTGTGCAGAGTATCAGGCCAATATCACTTATGTAGTACAGAGAGTCATGCAGCCATGACAGTAGGGTGTCAACAAGAGTTAGCCCTGTCAGTGGCCACCAATCACTTGTGCACCACAAACCGAGGAGGGCATTTCTCAAACTACAGTCGTGCCTTTGATTAATTTAACTTCATTCAGGATTTGTTCACAACAGATGCCGGGTGGACGAGAAGTGGGGAGAAGACATCAAGAGTGCAGTTCCAATCAAAGCAGTTTTTTTTTCTTTCTTGCTTCAGCCTTAAATTGAGGTTCTTCATCAAAAGTTAACTTTCATTTTTCTTTTCAATTAGTTTTTAATTAATGGTTATTGTTTTGGGACCACCAGATCAAGGTAGATTCACTACAGCAGCCAACGCCACTCACCCGCGACCGAAACTGGGAGGCGTACAATGATCAGGCCCGGGGACTATAATCATAATATAAGGCGAATTGCATTGGGGAAGGGGGAGGAGAGTGATGGTGGATGGGTGTTACTTAATACAATTAGTGCTGTTTTGATTCACAATGTATTATTATTATTGGTCAAAGCAGGGCACAAACACGGTGGTTAGAAACCCGTCCAGAATGAGGATCAATAATGCAGTTAAAGCAATCGAGGTCCGCACCCATTCACCAAGTCCACAAGCACGCTTACTGAGGTAGGAGGAGCAACTAAGTGTAGAGGTAGACATTATCTACACACACAAGCTATTTGTAGTTTTCATTGAGAAGGGCAAGCCAACCCACTCTCATCGCTTACCGGGGAATCATCATTGACATTTGGTGTGTCTGGGAAAGATGCTGGAACTATTTTCTGCAATACTCAATGTATTGGTACACATGAATGATAGTTCCAACAGCAGCAATCCCAGAAGTACCATGTGCCAGTGATGCTTCACAGGTAAGCACTCTTGAAAGCTGGGCTGGCTTGTCAGGAGGTTGCATGGTATTGTGGGCTTGGCCAATGGTAGGATCAGAGATGATACCAGGGACATTAAAAGGGTAATAATAATGATCATACTAAAAAGGATATGCTTAAAAGAGCCCGGCACTGCTTCTGTGGTAACTACATCTACGACTACCACAGAAATAGTCTCGGGGATGAATGCAGTGATATATATCCAGTGGATGAGGCAACACACTCCTGCCTTAGTAGTACATTGGACACAGTTAATAACGATAACTAGTAAATGACCGGAATTCACCACGGGTGACACCGACCAAAACAGTACAGGCAGATCCAGGCACTGCTACCAAATGCTGCTGGACAATCTACACAATCAGTTGAAAAAAACAACTTATAATAAACTAAGCATAGCAGTTCTGACAGCGGCAATTCACACGTCGAGTAGGTAGTAAAAAGTAGCCAAATAATCATCATCATCACCATCCAAGGCACCAAAAACTTGTGTAATACATAAAAATCAGTATTAGTCATTCTATCAGGAGAGGTAAGAATCTTTGCAACATCTAGTGAGCCAACGTTTACAATAGTCAACGGTACGGATAACTTGCCGCTATGTTGAGTCTATCGGGATGATTTACGCCTTATAGGAAGTGCAGGATGAGGGTTGTAAAGGCTGGTACAGGAGGGTATGTAATATCTAGACTATATCTAACATGGGTTGGCACCCAACAACTGGCTTCAACACTATCTGTAGGACTATTGCTGAACTGGCCTATATACAGGTTACGTATGAATGTACATTGTTAGACACGAAAGACACACCAGTGGACTAGTAGGATAAACGACACCGATGGGTGCAAGTGGCAGTTTTAGAACCATCGTTGTGCTCTGTATGTACCACATTGTCACACTACATGCAAGAAGCCGGTGCAGCGGCATGTCAAAAATGTCAACTTTACTTCTACGATGTAACAAATAGGGGAGGGGGAGAGGGCGGCAGTGGACATATTGGGTGGACAGTCGTAGGGCAGTGCTCTGCACCTTGGGCAACAGATGAGTGGGGGGGGGATGGATATAGGGTGTATTGGTGGAGGGGCTACAGTTGTGGACGTGAGAGTTGTTAATGCTAAGTAACACTACAACTTGTAAGATATCGGAACAAGTACAAGGGGGGGGGGGACAGAGTCGGGGGGTCAGACTATACAATCGAACAGACAGGGTGTGAGAATGCACAGAGATGTAAGGTTGTGGTAGAGGGTATATATAAAGATGCTATGATAATGATATCCAAGGCAGTACTGGTATTACTGTATAAATAAGACTACTATGTAAGGACATGTGAGTGAGAGGCACAGGCAGAGGTTGGACACTCACCCTGCTGACCATACCCCATGTACGGCCGGGGAGGTGGCCGCCCCCCACGACTTGTCGCACCTCGTATAGAGGCCCCTGCACTCATGGGTACCCCCAGCCCTGCAGTGGCAATACGGCAAGTAGAGCATCAGCGATCAGTGCGAGGAGGGACACATAGAGTAATCTACGAGCCGCTCAACGAGTGATTCATACACAAGTAACAACGCAATGGCTCATTTGCACAATTGGATTAAATTGGCAGGGTAATCTGCTTCAACGAGTCGAAAATCATAGTTTTTGCCATTTTTTTTTTACACTTTCTTCGTCTTTAACAAAAGGCATTTAAAATCATCATGATAGAGAACAGTCTTGGGAGACTGTTCAGTGTATATTATGTAGAGTTTCAAAGGAGAAATTTACATAACTAATGTAGACAAGATATTTTAAATCAGAGAAATAGTAAAATTTAGAAGACATTTATAATTAATCCACAACATTCAGACTTTACAGACAGTGTGTATATATGTGTAAATTTTGATCCACTATGGTAAGAAAGTATATATGTATATCAAAGAACATGATAAGTACTGTAACACATCTTTTCTTCCTACAGTGCTCCATACATGCAGTTTTAGTTAGGCAAAAAAAATTTAAGACGAGCATCTGTTATGTGAAAGTCATACTACACGGATATCCCGATATGGCAGACTTTTCAAAACAGACGGCATTAACAGATTATTAAGGACTTAACCACGGCGAACAACGACCACCAGAAAGTTGACTTTATCCAAATGTTGACCTTTCTAGAAACCAGTCTAAAACCACTGCTGTGCTAGAACTAGTACTCATGCACCTGTTCACTAAGTAAAGGGGGACTAATGTTAAATGAAAGGCGACCCGGCATTCCACATAGCGTATCAGCATGACTAGGCATTGACTTAAAAAACAAAAACTCCTTAGAAAAGAGTAACAATGCAGGGGGAAGTCTTAACATTTTGGTGCAGTTTGGGATGAATGAAGTTATTGTAATGAGAGACGGAAGCCACCGCAAAGTGTGGTAGCATGGTTGACGACGGTTGCTGCTGTCTACTGCTATGCCTAGTTTGTCATAATTCTCCTGAGTATCAGCAAAAGCAAGTTCTACCAAAAAATACATATATACATGATACACCCTCCTAGGGGGAAGAACTTATACCAAGGTCAGTAAATATTTGCAACATCGTGAAACATGACACACCCTCGAACCACACCACCACCAAGCAGGTCATCGACACATATTCCAAATGACCCAAAAGTGTACTTGGTTTAAAGAAAGATTTTGGATGTTAAAATCTTTTAAGTATATTGATTTGGTACTGCTTAGTGATGAGCATGTGAGGGGTATATACGACTAGTGTGGTCGAGATGCCATGTTGTATTTTATATATACACATTGTGGTGAGGGTATCTCACAGTCTGACCAACCAAACCCCCGCTTACCCCCCTACGTGCACACATCCAAGCGTCTACACCATTCCACAAACAACACCACTGTGGTTAACAATTTACATTTCTTTCATACTTTTTTTTTCTTACGAAAAGGGCCTGAAACATTTTTTTTCCTTTTAAATTCTGGGAGAATTTTGAACATGCTATAATAAAGTCAGGGAATAGATACAATGAAACGTGTACCTATTCCTAGTTCTTGTCTTGGTTCTGAAGATGTATCCAAGCTGAATGGAGGTCCAAAATGAGCAGATACGTCAGCAGGTGCTGCTGTTACTATTTAAAAGCAGGTTAATATCAAATGTTGTAAACACTAAAACAAGGGGTATAAGTTGGGGTATCGGGGCACGCGTAAAGACGACACCAATAGTCATATATATCAGTACAATATCCGCTAGTCCCAGCTCTAGTGCGGAAGGTGGTATATACGTGCAGCCCCAGCCATTGTATCAGTAGGGCGCAGACTGACTTAACATATATACTATACGTACCAGGGAAGTAATAGCCTGGGAAACCTGGGTAACCACGACCATAGGCGTAGGCTGGGAAACCGGCCGGGAAGAATCCTGTGTTCATCCAAGTAGAAGGAATGGTATTCGAAGATGGGAAGATATCCAGACGAAGGGGAAAAAGAGAAAGGAAAAACAATACATTAATTACCATTATTAAACATTCCTTGGAGTGCACACAAAAAGCAATGTCATCATTGGATAGCCTCATTACATTTCTGTCACACTTAAATCCATTTACCAGACAATTGATTACTGGGTATTGTGGGAATTTTACTTCATTTCCATGAGGTTCTTTTGTCTTGCCCTCCTCTACGTTTTTTTATTTTTTTCGGGGGCAATTGCAAGTAGGTCCGATTAGTTTTCAAATTACTGGAGCTTTAATGCAGAGGGAATTGGCCAAAAGAGATGTGCATAGCAATTGATTGAACATTTCTCACATCGTGGAAGCTCAACTTATCTGAAACTTCCCTACCCTTTGGAACTATACTTCACACTTTTCTATTTCTATTATCCTGAGTATTAAACTACTTCTGCACACATGGAACCTAATCAATTAATTCATATTAAAAGTTTTGACATTGGTAACATTCTGCAATCTATGCTGTTGATGGGTGATTTCTGCCCAGGCCTGTAGATTGTAAAGGGGAGGGGAGCAGCCCAGGGTAGGGGAAACTGTTCAGAGCTAGTGGAGGGTGGGTAGTTAGTATGAAGATAGAAAGAGAAACTGAGAGAGAAAAGGAAAGAGAGAACTTAAGGGTGGAGAGAAGAAAGAGGAGAGGGAGGTAGAGGAGTGAGAGGGAGAGAGAGTGAGAGAGAGAGTGGGACAGAGGGATATGGGGAAGGGAGAAAGCTGGGAAGGGATGAAAGAGGAAGAGAGAGGTAGAAGGGAGGAAGGGATGAAAAGGGAATAAAAGGCAATAGATAGGGACAGGATGGTGGGTCCTCCTACTCAACAGTACTACTACATACACATAGGGCAGGTTAAAGAAGGGGCGGAGTAAAACAGCCACCGGGAGGAAGGTGAGGCTGTCACGGCCCCCTCCCTTCATGCACCTACCTAGGGACTACTCCTACCTCCTCCAGGACTGTCTGCCCCAGTGTGTGGTCCAGTCACTCCTCATTACCCTACCCCCCCAAACACCCACACACACACACCTCCTAACTACCTCCCAACTGACCACTCCAAGACTCACCTAGTGCTAGTTCACATCCACCATGACCACCTCTGTTATGGTGAAGACAGAGCCACCTTGGAATTCTTGGGGAATTCCTGCCCAAGCTGGACCCAAACCTCTTGTAATATTGATCAATGCAGTGGGTTTAGGGATGTCACTGGGCTAAGCCGTTAAAGGCATAATGTGCATACTGTAGTAGTGCTTGTGAGAGGACTACCACTCACAGTCCAGCACAGACCCACTCCACACATACAGGTCTGTTTGGAACCGCCAAACTCTAACCCACACTCACTTCTTCACTCTCCCTCAAGAGCAACCCCCTGCCCCTCTGACTGAAGGTCCTCCATTCACCTGAGGTAGGTCTCCTTTGTCTGTTTTTCACAGGCCATACCCAAGCTGCAGGACTATTCATTTCCCTTTTCTTGCATTCGCATTCTAAACAGACGCATTGCACTGGGAGAACGCTAAGTTTCGTAAAGCATTTATTTTCTACAAGCTTCATCTAATAATGTCCATAACCACTTTTTGCAATTAGCCTACAGTAATGAGGTGTCTAGAGCAAAGCTCTAATCTGTGATTGGGTTCCATGTGTGCTACCCAGAATAGAACTAGGGCCTACTTAGTCCCTTACCTCGCGCTACCTATCACTATTCTCCATATTAACACAACATTGCACAATACCGCTTTGCCTCTGATGCGGTGTCGGTGAGTTACTCGCCAAATGGCATTGGCGCAGAGTAAGGGCATTTAAAAACTAAGGCTTGAGGTATCCATAAAAGGCTAAACACCTTAACTTATGTATTTCCTTTACCTCTATACAAACTATGTCTACTTGATGGTGGAAGACATACACTATGAGTAGAGAGGTGATAAAAGATTCCACCTTTAGTCAGATACTAACAGTGCTATAGAAAACCTGGTATTGGCAGTTGTGGTGGTCAAGGTCGTATATAACATAATGATATGAATACAGTAAAGACTAAACACTAGAGTTGGCTTAGGTTAGCATCTAGTAGGCGTAAGACGGCCCAGTGGCTGCAGGGTATATATCATCGGGCCCAAACTCGTCCTAAGCCATTCAGTTAGGTCACCATAGCAATGCATTACAACATGTTCTGAGGACTCAAATGATATCAAGATACCACAGTTTGATGTGGAACCAGAGAACAAAAAACAGTTTTAGTAATATTTATTTGGGAGTGGGAGGCCCTAGTAGACATTGAGTAAACTTTCAATAGTATACTTCAAATAATTTGTAATTAAATGTAGCCAAAGTAACAAAATCAAAGCGAGGGTATACAGAAAAAAGTATTTACGTCTGGGCCGCCAATTGGGGATGTAGTGCATGATGCATTATGTAATAGGGTGGAATGCATTGTAACAGATAGAAACTGTAGTAACTTTGTAGTACTGGGGGTAAAGTGGACAACAGGCATGCCAGCATTTCTCACCTCTACCTCCGACCTCTCAACACTGTACAGGAAAAGGTTACAGAACTATTTGGGCCAAAATCTTACAGAAATGTGTGGATCAAGATCTTGCAAAAAGTTCTGGGCACAAAACTTTCAGCAAAAAAAAAATACAAACAACACATGCATGAGCTAGAATCAACAGAAAGTATCAGGCTTAGGCAGGTTTTCTGAAGAAAAAAAAAACACTTCTCATAAAGATTTTGGGAAGATTTTTGAAACTTGTTGTGAAGATAAAACAGTTTTAACTTTGGTCATGCTCACTTGCATATAAATGAAGTGAAAAATAAGGGCATGATGCACCAAAAGCCATTAAACAGCTGAAACTTGGAGATTGCTATGAAGGGAATAAGGAGTTCTAAGGAGGGTAGGAAGGGCTTAGGCCTAGCTGTGGGTGCAGGCACTTGAGGGAGGCCCCATTAATGGTTGAGAGGTGAGAAAAGAGTATTTGCCACACACGTCCTGGTTCTACAGCTCTACAGTAGGTGGCGCCCTGCACACAGCCTCCTTCTGGTACAGAATGCTCTCGTCCCTCTCTGCGCATGCACCTTGAACTACTACACATGCGCAGAGAAGGCCATGGAAGGTACAAATTAACCCCTTATTGATGTTGTTGCACAGTGTTTGGATGCACTGTGCCCTACAGCTGTCACAATACAAGAATGCTACCCTGGTGAAACTCACCACTGTCGCAATCAAGCACCATGCTGACCCTGCAAGGTTGATACACTGCTGAAGGGTCTACATGATGCATCAATGCAGTACTAGCATGTTACATGCCGGCGCTGCATCAGTGTATCATGACAGCAAGAAAACCATGAAGCAATGCGGTCGTCAAGGGGTTAAAGTGCAGAGAGTGCTAGTACAGTGCAGCAGCCACCAGAGGGTAGCACTACACTAATCCTCCCCCAGCAGAGGGCAGCACTAGACTATTCCTCCCCCGGTAGGGGGCAGCACTACACTACTGCTCCCCCCGGGGACCACCAGCAGCCACAGCCACATCCACCCTACCTCGTGCCGTTTGTGGAAGCATCACCTCCTTAGGTTGCGCCTTCTTGCATTCGACCTACAAAAAGAGACATTGTGAGGTCAATGGGGAGGTGGAAGTCCTTCCCAGGGATGGTAAAGCAATGGATAATGCGTACCTGCGACCCCGTTCTCCGCACCTAGTGCCTGTAGTGGCAGCATCACCTCCTTGGGCTGCGCCTTCTTGCATTCCACCTGAAAGGGAAGTTACACTACTCAGAGCGGCACGGCAACCAGCAACAGTGGAGGAAATCATAACAACAACGACATTCGCCCGCTGTGTGTATACATACACAGGGGTAGGGCCGCACCTGGACATTCTTAAGAAACCGATGTGTCATTTACAACAAATTTTGGTATCAAATATGATAAAGATGAAAACAAATGGTCAAATATGCCATTACTGACAATAGGATCAGAAAATGTTGTTGAAAACAAGATTTAGGATCGAATATATTATTCATGACAAGATTTAGAATCAAACATGTAATTTATGATAAGATTCAAGATCGAAAATGTTCTTTACTGCAATCAAGGTTGTCATTTATGAATGTCTAAATAATCCATTTTATTATTTATCAAATGTGTTACAATTAATGTCAAAGAAATATGTCTACATATCTTCAAAAGTGCCAATTTACTTCTTGGGCTATAGCCAAAATCCATTTATGGTTCCAAAGAAAATTAAATATTAATATTACAATTAAGGACACAATTTTTCTCATTTAATTTGTCCAACATTTTCACATTCTTAATGCTTTAGGTCCAGGTGTGACCCTATGAAATGATGGTTTCTAAGTATGCTGTTAGGTGGCAGCAGCAGAGTGTGGGGGCTAGTTCTAGGATATATATATGTATCAGCAAAGTTAAAATTAGCTAAAACTTGTAGTATCAAAAATACCAAGCAAAAACAGGGCAATTTCCCCAAAAAAACAGTAGGTTATATATATGTAGGAAGAGTACACTATTATAAGTCTAAAGCCTCCAAAACTCATTAAAATTAACACATGAAGCCCAGCTTTTGGTGGCCATAAGACTAACATGGTGCAAACTTGTTAGTGGTGAACAGCAATTTGGTTGTACAACAGTCAGAACTACATCTTATGGTGAGGGCTATGTCTAACCCTTTTAGCGCCTCAATAGTGCGGCAATGCATCATGCCCATTTGTCACCATGATTCACGATGCATGGCGGTAGCCTCGCTAACCCTCTGTGAGTGTATCAACCCCATAGGGTCAGCATGATACCTGAATGCAGCTCTGGTGAGAAGAGACACACCAGCGCTGCATTCATGTTTCATGAGAACAACAGGCATAATGCATGCGACTATGCGGCTCTGAAAGGGACAAACATGACTGCCTTCAGTTGTCTCCCTGAATAAGACGATCGGCCAAAAAGGCGAGACATCATAGACAGTACAAACTGCACATGCAACTGACTGTATTAATAGGGTTTCTGAAGTTCTACCAAAGACTGACTAGGTTCAGTAAAAGCAGCCATGCTTCTATGATAATGATATTGTGTATATATATACAATGACAAGCAAATAGTCAAAGTGTAGATTCAATATGAATATACAGTCACCTTTATCAAAACACAAAATACAACAGTGACAGTTTCATCTTGTATAAAAGCAAAGGTGGCCCTTTTTCTGCTGTTCACACAATTCACTCTAAAAAAAACTTACTATGCAAAAATTCACAATCTCTGGCTTTAATATATATTAGGATTGTTCCTGCTATAAAATGTTGTTGACATGCTTTTGTCTTACTCTATTACATATCTTGGGAGATGAGGTAGAAATGAAGATGATGAAAAGAGATGTACTTACCATTTTGTTGTTGATTTCGTGGAAGTGTATTTCACATACTTTGTCAACAACATCTTCGCACTCGAATGTTACGAACGCGAATCCTGAAAAAAAAAGACCAAAAAGAGAAAATTAGTTACTGCAATATTCAGACGAATCATGTCTATATGTTAAGATGAGTAATAAGGAGTAGATTATACTTTGACAGTGTCAATTTCACAATGATGATAAAATATTTATAATTACAATCTCATACAAGCCAATTATTCTTACACTCTAAACCACCCCCGTATCCCATGCCATCCCTATCTGCCTTACCCTACACCTATCTCCCTTATCTATCCCCTTACTGTCAGCCCTGAAATAGTACCACTCCAAAGTCAATATTACCCTCCCATCTCCCCCTAACAATATAGAACCCCCCTCATAATACAGAGTCGGAGACTCCATCTCCACATAAACCCAACCACGGTCCTTTCACTCCCCTCCCCGCCCACCCCCAGTGTAATTCAGAGCCTGCCCTCCTTATCTCAGAGTCCCGCAGATATCTGGCTGCCACCATCTATAACTGTTATCTTGATTGGCATCAGGAGGAGCGATCAGTGGGATGCTGCCACCACAGGGGAGGGGGGAGGGGTGGGGGACAGGCTGGGGAGTCCAGTGAGCTTCACGGTCTGCAACGTGTCTCATACTCCCTTGTCTTTAAAATTATGAAGAACTAATGTAGTGCTGGTGAGTATTCTATGCAGCATTATCTTTGTGCATTGCCAAAACCTGAAATTAATGGATCCTTTAAGCTCCAGTAATGCAGGAGTGCATCATGCCCATTGGTCGTCATGATGCACCAACGAGGTGATGGCGAGACTGCCTGCCAGCACTTCATTGGGGCATCATGCCGACCCTCCAGATGTATATGTATCAATCCGGTATGAGACATCACCCTGACGAATCACTCACTAGGACTGCATCGATACATTATATCGACAATGACACATAGTAGATTAAAGTGGTTCTGTCCGCCTTCAGGGGTTATCAAGGGGGGGGGGGGGGTAGATGGGGTGAGTTGAGCAGACGGAGTACGGTAGAGACTGCTGGACAGTTGTGAGCTGCTGCTCAGTTATCTATGTGACAGTTTTTTTTGAACAGCTCAGGAGCAGATAGCATCTCTATGAGCTGCTCCCTCCCCTGGTGGGGGAATAAGGAACTAGGGTCTGTCTGAGATTAGGCTGTCATAATGTTAGACTGGGGGCCTTATACATCATATTGGTGCTTGGTAATGTATAGTACGATAACTGCTCACGTTGTATAGGCGGCCATATTGGACTTGATCAGTGTTAATTTATATGTACCATCAGGTACTACCATTCGGGCGTACCGGTACTTAGAGATATTCAATGCTATTTTAATATCATGCTTATTTGAGATTTTGCAGTTTTAGCATTCGATATTCGTTTGGATATCCTGGTATCTCTGGTGCTTATTCAACACTTACTTAGATATAGGAAATCAGGGATGACACCACAGGAATTCCCAGTTCTGCCACTGCTACTGCCAGCATGGTGCTGCAGTCAGCCGAACACAGTGCCTCCCTCTATGGGCACGCTGGGAGCAAGCTGTAATAAGGTGGGCTTCAAGCACCTGATGGGGTTTTACAAGTCCAAGCCAGACCTTGACCATTTACACTGTATATATCACTGAAATGAATCATGATACCACGAATGCAGCCCTGTTGGGTTAATTGAACACTGCTGCATCCTTGCATCATGACAACCTTAATTGGTACACTCCCTAACAGTCATTCTGATGCACCAATGCAGTGCTGGGAACAAGTTCCACAGCACTGCATTGGTGCATACCCGGTAGTTAAGCAAAAGGACCATGAACCTGGAGGCACTATGCAGCCGTTACAGTTTTATGTTAACAAATAGTGGTTGTCAGAGTGATAACCATCAGGGGACATACATATACACATATATATGTCTCACTCCGGGCGGGCAGTCGGCAGGGTGGAGTTACTCTATAATATTGCAAGGCAGACACACTGAATCAGACTGTATACTTTTTGAAGAGGTGGACTTTTTGATTTTATAGTATATAGGAGATGTATGTGTCTGAATGAGAGTGGATATTTCTTGCAGAAACACCCTTTTTTTTTATCCTAAATCTTACTATTTTTAGAGTCAAATATCTTAATTCTGATCAAGGATATTTGATACTAGTGGGTTGATTCTCTTTGAAAGTCCTGCTATAAGTTTCTTTCGAACAAACACAAATTTCAATATTGTAGTGTAGCCATAGATTCAATTACCTTGCAGATAAAAAGCATTATTGCTGTTGGCTTTTAAATAAGGCGGATGACATTCAGCATAACAGATGCTTGTTTGCTTACACAAAACTGCCCCCCTCCCACCCTATAGTTGGTGTAGTTACTGCAGTGGGCTCAACTCTTAATCCTTCAAAGGTATCAAGATGTCTCCTGCTTCCTGCCATCATGATGCACATATTCAATGCTGGTGAGCTGGTACATCCTGATGGTGCTTTGGGAGTGTATCAACCCAATAGGTTTGTTGTGGGTGACTCGCAATTGTTAGGGCTGCAGTCAAGTTAGGGGAGCAGCTCAGCGTGAAAGGGCAGGGCGCTTTTAGGGCTATGCGGCTTGTTGAGGGCTTTTTTACGACCTGAGCGGGCACCAGAAAACTGGCAGTAAAGTCTGTACAAATGAGACCAGCTGGTTAGTTGTAGCCTGCTGTCCCAACCCCTCACCATCACTCCTCATGGTCAGCCTTTAAGGGCCGCTGATGCAGAAGTGCATCATGCCCATGGGTTGTCATGATGCATCAATGAAGTGCTGGCGGTCAGTCTCGGCAGCTTTATTGGAGTGTCATTGTCCAGGACTGTATCAATCCTGGTAGGATTGGCATACTATTTGAATATAGCCCTGGCATGTTACTTAACAAGGCTGCATTCATAGATTATGAGGATCCATTAATGCATTATGGCCCTTAAAAGGGCTATGGTCCTTATGTCCTCTACTGTACCAGCTCAAGTAAAGGTCCCTGATGGTATCATAGTTATAATCATCGGTATAAAATTGCCATCTAGCGCTTTGGTAAACCAAGGGTAAATGTGATCAACATTACCCAGCGAAAGGACATTTGGTAGATACTACTTCCAAAGGGAACTGTAGTAAACATGACTATGATAGCCTATAAAGCTTACAGGCCAGCAACAGTGGTCGATGAGTGAGTGAGTGAGAGGTCTCTAGTCTGTCCCATTCACTGTAAGCCTAAACAGTAGTGGTGTTTTTGCTGACCAGGTGGCACCACCAGCACCATCAGCTTAATTGACAAGGCTGCCCCCTACTATCACCTCTTGCTACTAAACACAAATGATATTTCCATAGAGAGTAATGAGGCTGGATAGAGGTGGTTGGTGCAGGTTTAAAGGGGAGTGAATGGAAGCAAACAAGAGTGGTACGGAGGTACTAGTTAAACAATTTAAATGCAGTTGAAGCCATTGGCCACCATGATTATTGAATGCCAGCCCTTGTATGGTCTTTACTCAAGCATTCATCCATCATTTTGACACTTTTGTAAGTGTTTAAGAATCAACTCAAATGATGGGTTGCATGACTGAATGCAGCGTTGGCGAGTCGCGTATTGTCGGTGTTGCCTTTAAGTATCTTAACCGAAAAACATTGACTTGACGCATAACATCTCAATGCGCTGATAAAGGGGCAAGTATATAATTGTAAACATGGGGGTGGTCAAAGGCTGCATACAGAATGAACACCCTACCCCCTACATAAACCACATGTATATGGCTGTGTGATTATCTACATATTGGTGGTGTAAATGTCCCCATCACCTCTCACACAGTCCATAATATGACACCCTAGCTGGCACTTTGTCACTGGTTGGCTGCCAGCAGAGCTAATTACACTTTACTGCCTACAATCAACATGCAAATGAAGCCGATCGGCAGACTGAGGGAATGGGTGTGTAGAGAGTTGGCCTCGGTGGGTGGGGGGGGAGTGCTGCTGGGCCAAGGGGAGTGGAAATAATCACTGCCTTGTCACTAAATCAACCAACAGAGCAGCTCATAGACTAATACACAGCTCACAGAGCAGCACATAGACTAATACACAGCTCACAGAGCAGCCCATAGACTAATACACAGCTCACAGAGCAGCTCATAGACTAATACACAGCTCACGGAGCAGCTCATAGACTAATACACAGCTCACAGAGCAGCCCATAGACTAATACACAGCTCACAGAGCAGCTCATAGACTAATACACAGCTCATAGACTAATACACAGCTCACAGAGCAGCTCATAGACTAATACACAGCTCACAGAGCAGCTCATAGACTAATACACAGCTCACAGAGCAGCACATAGACTAATACACAGCTCACAGAGCAACTCATAGACTAATACACAGCTCACAGAGCAACTCATAGACTAATACACAGCTCACAGAGCAGCTCATAGACTAATACACAGCTCACAGAGCAGCTCATAGACTAATACACAGCTCATAGACTAATACACAGCTCACAGAGCAGCTCATAGACTAATACACAGCTCACAGAGCAGCTCATAGACTAATACACAGCTCACAGAGCAGCTCATAGACTAATACACAGCTCACAGAGCAGCACATAGACTAATACACAGCTCACAGAGCAGCTCATAGACTAATACACAGCTCACAGAGCAGCTCATAGACTAATACACAGCTCACAGAGCAGCACATAGACTAATACACAGCTCACAGAGCAGCCCATAGACTAATACACAGCTCACAGAGCAGCACATAGAGGAGATTCTAGAGCACTGCAAAACCAGTTACTGCTGATAGAATTACAAAGAGGAAATTATCAATGCCTCATGGATTAGTACTACTAGGTACTAGTTAGTACCACTAGGTACTAGTTAGTGCTACTAGGTACTAGTTAGTACTACTAGGTACTAGTTAGTACCACTAGGTACTAGTTAGTGCTACTAGGTACTAGTTAGTGCTACTAGGTACTAGTTAGTGCTACTAGGTACTAGTTAGTGCTACTAGGTACTAGTTAGTGCTACTAGGTACTAGTTAGTACCACTAGGTACTAGTTAGTGCTACTAGGTACTAGTTAGTACCACTAGGTACTAGTTAGTGCTACTAGGTACTAGTTAGTGCTACTAGGTACTAGTTAGTGCTACTAGGTACTAGTTAGTACTACTAGGTACTAGTTAGTACTACTAAGTGGCTATCTCGTGCTTCACAGGTTGATAATCTAACAGAAGAATGTGTCAGTGCCCGCGCATATGTGCACCACACACATCCTGAGGGGATAGGAAAGAGGAGATATAGACCCTTTTAAGTGGGCTAGGGAAGCCCGTAGGTACTAGTTAGTACTACTAGGTACTAGTTAGTACTACTAGGTACTAGTTAGTGCTACTAGGTACTAGGTACTAGTTAGTACTACTAGGTACTAGTTAGTACTACTAGGTACTCAGTTAAGGCTAAGCAGAGCAGTACACATATAGAAATGGTGTACAAGTACGAGGAGGAGCTCGCAGAGAAGCTCTAAAGAGTTCACAGGCTTTATCCTATCTTTTAAAATAGACTGTACACAAGGAGAAGTGCCGATACAAACACAGAAACTGAGAGAAGCCTGAACTCTCTTACCGAGTGACAACCGAGTACAAATTCTATATAAAAGCCAGCACAGCATGCTTGTTTTGTTGAAAGTTTCATTGGCCAATTTAGAATATGCTGGTCTAAATTCATATAGTTTAACCAGGTCATCGTGAGGGGAGCAGCTCAGTGTGAGGGGGGGGGGCAGTTCAATGTGAGGGTAGCAGCTGGGGATGAGGGGAGCAGCTCAGTGTGAGGGTAGCAGCTGAGGATGAAGGGAGCAGCTCAGTGTGAGGGGAGCAGCTCAGTGTGAGGGTAGCAGCTGAGGATGAAGGGAGCAGCTCAGTGTGAGGGGAGCAGCTGAGGATGAAGGGAGGAGCTCAGTGTGAGGGGAGCAGCTGAGGATGAAGGGAGCAGCTCAGTGTGAGGGGAGCAGCTGAGGATGAAGGGAGCAGCTCAGTGTGAAAGGGTCAGCTCCATGTATAAGGAGAGGGGGAGGGGTGTAGGTTCAATGTGGCACTGACCACATAGAAGCGGCCAGCCCTGTGATCTATATACCCTGTTCCATGGCCACTGGTCACATCTTGTCCTCCAGCCTCCTTCACCCCGCCCTCCTTAACGTGTTCTTTACGCCGACAGAGTGGGGCCCTGAGTAGAACCACAGACTCCCTGCTACCTTAGCCTCCCATAGAGCATAAAGGGTATCACTGGGGTTAAGTCTGTGACTGACGTCTGTTGTGACATCATGAACTACCATGACGACGTCATGACCTACCCCTGTTACGTATTTACCTACTGCTGCGACCTCATTAACTACCGCTGTGACGTTATTGACAACCGCTGTGACGTCATCAGATACTGCTGAGACGTCATGAACTCTTGCTGTGACGTCATTATCTACTGCTGTGACGTCAGTTGGAGGGCATTTTCACAAGTTCAACTGCCATATCATGACGTCACGATACATGTCTTGCTTGTTAGGAATACTTTGGATGAGGTCCAAACATGTAGTGAACCGTCTGTTTTAGAGCATGATCCAGGATATACCACGACAGATCTTGCCAGCATCTGGTGACTGTTAAACAGAACTATGTGCGCTCTTTGTCTCTTTCACTTCGCCGTGTTGGGTCGTGCAGCCGGCTGAGCGCTAAAAGAACTGGAAGGACGTGACGACAGAGACCCCCTATTAACCCTTTCACTGCCGCTAATGCAGGACTAGATCATGCATGCCCATCGACTGGTCATCATGATGCACAGATGAAGTACTGGAGAGTCTAGGGCATGATGCATTCATTAGCGCTTTCCCACTTCATTGGCATACAGACGAGTTCAGAGAGCAACTCAGAAAGGAGCTGCTCGTTATTACCATTAATTTTGAGAGAAGCTAATGCATTGGTGCATCATGACAACCAATCAACCCATAGGGTCGGCTTGATGCATGAATGTAGTCGCTAGGACTGCATTCATGCATCATGAAGACCATCGGGCATAATGCTTTAATGCATCAGCGGCCCTTTTAAGGGGCTATTATCCTTTCTACGTGTACTTGCCCCCCCCCCCCCAGACTTGCCTCTCCACTATCTCTATACAGTACATATCAGACTGATCCACTCACTGCCAACTCAAACTGACGTGAACGAGCTGTTCAACTCAAAGTTAAATTCACCCCAGTGACGTCATAGAGGCAGCTATGACGTCATCATTGGATAACGAGGTTTTCTTAAAGAGCATATGACACGCTCGTTCAGAGGAGGGGAATTTTAAAGGATTGTGTTCATTCTGATTGCTGTTCTGGCGTAACCAGTTAACCCTTTAAGGGCCGCTGATGCATTGATGCATCATGCCCACTGGTCGTCATGATGCACCAATGACGCAGTCTCACCAGCACTTCATTGGTGCATCATGACGACAAATGGGCATGATGCATCAATGCATTAGCTTCCTTTAACGGGTTGAGGTACAGCAGGTAAATGGTTGGGGTATTGTGGAGGAGACGCCCCCCCCCCGTTACACAGCTTCCACTTTTGCTTTAAGTGTGCAGGCTCTACAGAAACATCTTTTAAAGGAAACTCCTTCCTGTAACTGATCTTTGACTGGAGGTCTAATGATTATCGGCAAATTCATATGTACAAGTTAAGTCTCACATTTAAGGCTGTCTTCGGTGTACAAGAATAAGTATCGCTAACTGTTTTGAATATCCCGAACTTTTCGTCATTTTATCACCAAGATATTCCCATCCCCCATATGCCATGGCGATTAGAACACGGACGTAAGAACTTCATTGATGCATCATGCTGACCAATGGGCATGATGTAGTGCATGGTTCAAAAACATGCAGCTCTAAAATGGCTTAACGACTACAGAGAGAGGGGAGCAGCTCAGTTTAATGTGTTCACTATGTCTTTATAAGAGGCCCCGGCCATGACTTCATTAGTGCCGTCAGTTATTATAACGACACGCTAATACCCCACCTCAATAGCCAACTTCAAACACGACGACAACGACCCAACTCTCCATGTCACTTTTTCTCAAATATTCTCATTTTAGCCTTCTATAAAAACCTGCCCCGCCCATGCATCCAGTCGCTACGTCCCTCCCGCCCTCTGGCGTCAATATAATGAACGAGCCGGTCATGTTCGGCAACAGCGACGCGGCCATTACGCTGGTGCCAGCAGTCATGCAACATGGCACCAGCGGCGGACGGCTCTCACCAGCAACCAGCGCAATGCTTTTTACGTCCAAGTGTCGTCTGCCACGATAGAACGGCCCGAGTTAAGGCGGGAATTAATGCCATGCTCAATGTTCTCATTATCGTTCAGGGTAAAATCATGCTTCGATCTATACTTTCCATTTTTTGCACTTGTCATTTACATTGGCAACACAGAATATGTTCCCCACTATCACAGCGTGGTCTATACATATATATAAGGGAGTGATCATTTTTTAACAACAGGGGGGGCTGGTGGGTTTGCAAATTTCGACCCCCCTCTCGAGGGGGTAAAATTTTTTCGACCCCCATAAGGGACAAAAATCGTGCGCAAACGTCCCCTTTTAGCCTATAGTAACGCGCGGGGTTTTCCACTGAAAACAGGTGAAATTATTTTGACCCCCCCCCATCAGAAGTATTGAAAAAATTCTGACCCCCCCCCATCAAACCCACCAGCCCCCCCCCCCCTCCCCGTTGTTAAAAAATTAT